>OX104063.1:100899476-101213708 GCA_944474145.2 Dicrocoelium dendriticum | reverse complement strand
GTAAATCCTCGCGTGATGAGTCAAGTAGCCAACATGGACATTGGGTCTCTTCGGGGTCTCTGGAACTTATCGATGTCCACCGACATATTTCGGCTGGAAACGAACACAATGAGACACTCAGCAAACTCCGTGCTATATTGAAGAGCCCGCTAATCCTCGTTGTCTCTTCGTGTGTCAGAGATGGTGGTGGCCCCTGCCGTTGGTAACCATCGAAAGTTATTCCTTGAAACACTAAGTCCCCTTCATTAACGAAGTAAGAAGACATAGTTTGCGATATGTTCGCATTTCGATTGCCCTCCTCGGTCGCTACACGCTATAGGCAGAACAAAACACGCAATAAATACGGTAACACCTAGTAACATAGATAGGCAAATAAAATTGGTGTGAATGACGTAACCAGGTCCAAGGGAACCTACTTGATTGTCTCCGTTATTTCTGAGCACAGGGCACGGGACAATTCAAACTTATCAGTAGCGCCTCGCCAATTGCCAACAACGTCGGGTTCCTGTTGCGCACTAGCACCTTGAATGAATCGATTGTGTTCACCTGGTGACGAGTCGTCATTAGGTGTTTGGTGATAGCCGGGGCAGGGTTCCGGTTCGTTCTCTGGTCCGCTCGGTCTTGGTGAGGCAGCAACTGCCTTAACCACAATGGGACGTATTTCGCCAGCCTTTGCGCCAGCCTGCGACCAGTTTTGCTATGTGGTACCGCAACTGCAAGTGAACTGGTAGATGATGTTAGAGGCCGAAGTGATTGGCACGCTACTTGGACGGCTTTGAATAGGCATTCTTCGTGTAGTGTAGATAAGCCTTATTTGGGCGGTAGAGTAGGTGCGCATTAAAGCGGATCTGAGCTTGTTACCAACTTTATTTGCCACATTATCCCCCTTGAACGGTAAGAACAAATAAATGTCCTTCTTCTCCGCTGTTTGTACTGGCATGTTCTCCTTTGGGGTCTGTTATGAGTTTGCATGAATTTCTCCGGATACCCATTGGATAGCAGAGTCCGGTATAAAACTCTTCTTCAGTCTTGAGCAATTCCGGACTGCAAATCCGCCTGGCCCTGTGGCAGAGAATTTTTAAGATTCCCTGCTTGTATGCGATTGGGACGAAGCTGGAAAAATGTAGGTATTGTCTCCCAGGTGGTTTTTTTGTACACAGTGCGCTGCATTGGCCATCGGATCGTCTCTTGATGAGCACATCCAGTGACGTCAGTCTGTCTTCTTGTTCCCACTCCTGTGATACAGCAAGGTTAGGGTGAATTAAGTTTAGGAGGGCAAAAAGACGGTCCAAACCTTCGCCATTTGTGAAGACGAGAGTATCATCTACATAACGCTTGCAAAGCTTGGCTTCACCTATGCAGGCAGCAACTTTCCTTTCAATCATACCCAAGAAGATATCTGCCAGGACTGGTCCCAATGACTACTCATAGCTACGCCGTCTATCCGTCCCTTCAAACTGGAATCGCACATTCTCAGTGTACAACAATATTCAGTCTCGCAGGTACTCCAGAGGAAGGCCTACAGAGGTTCCGACTGAAAAGAAATTGGCATAGGTCGTCAACCGTTTCACATAGGGGCACATTCGTAAAAAGCGATTCCACGTCTATGGAATACATGAGCTTCGCGTCGAGCGTTGTTTGTTCTAGTATATTCGCCAATTCAAAGGAGTCTTTCAAACAATGCGTGCTCAGGAGCTTACACACGGGTTCTAAGAGCTTTGCCAACCACCGGGCTACTTTGTGATAAGGTGAGTTATTCATGCACATTATTGGGCGTAGTGGAATTTCCGCCTTGTGCAGCTTCGGCGCACCCCTCACTCTTGGTGTTTTCGTCCCTGTCGGTTTTAGCTGCCGATATTGTGACTCGGAGATATAACCATGAAACACAAAAATTTGTAGATGCCTTGTAATTTGTTTCTCCACCAACATATTTCTGTCCATCGTCTTGTCAATACGAAACTTGCGTCCGTCTACGAGATTCGACTGGCCGCGGACTGGCTCAAAGGCTGGCGGAACACTTCTTATTGTGGCTATGGCATTTGCTGTCTCAGCAAGCCGGAGCAGACTGAAGAATGAACCCGAACCCTGCCTCATCTATCACTGTTAGGTCTCGAACGGCTTGCTCCGAGAAAAATTGCGCTGTCTGAGAATCAAGTCGAGTTGGCGCCCTGATTCAGACCAAACGCTGTAACTTGCATGGAAAAACAGATTTCCACACGAACCAAAGTCAAATACGCACAGAAACGAAAAAAATTGACTTGTTTGGGAAGGTAAGTGCGCAATTATCCCAAGTAACCGTGTGCTTTGTACCAGAACACTCTCAGTTACAAGCAGACTAGTGCTTTTATGTGTCACAGAACATTTGTTACTATCGCTTGTTTCATACCACACACGTCCCGTGAATTTTTGAGATCGATATATTCGAACTAGCACACAGCCGTGATTTGAACTGTAATCGGTGTGTTTTCATTCCCACGTCGACCCGGTCTGTGTATCGCAACTATACCCCTTGTCCGGTGGGTTGTCTTTTGACTCGCGTGGCGCAATCTAAGAAGCTGCTAAGTCGAAACCCTGAGGACACAACAGATTCTGGCGACGAAGCTGTTTCACAATGTCTATTTCATTTGAGCAGATGCAGCAGCTTCTCCATCAACTGCTGCTCCATTTCGAGAAGTCCCATAGGCAATTGTTCGAGTTATTTGCGCAGAAGCTGAAATTTCAATCTGATCCCCAAGCTGCTGGCACATGATCTTCAATAGACGCGGTAACGACAGCAACCACAGAGTTCGTTTTCGATGAACCAAACGGAGTAACTTTTGATTCCTGGTTCAAGAAATATGAAGATATTTCCCTTGTTGAGTTGGCGGCGCAAGATGACGCATGGAAAGTTCGGTTGTTGCTGCGTAGACTTGTTGCAGTTGAGCATGAACGCTACATCAATTTTGTGTTGCCAAAGAATCCAAGAGATTTCTGCTTCGATGAGACTGCAAATTCTGACGTCCATTTTCGATGAACAAGCATCTTTTTTCAGTATCAGTTATGATTGTTTAAAGTTGCGCAAACATGATAGCCATGATTCTATAACACATACTGGAGTTGTGAACCGAGAGTGTGAACGTTTTGGACTCGGTACGATGCCGCCTGATCAATTCAAATGTCACCTATTTGTTTGCAGTCTTCAGTCTCATGTCGATGCTAATGTGCGCACACGCATCCTACACAAGTTAGAGCAGGAACCCCATTTGACATTACTGCTGAATGCCAGAGACTGATTAACTTAAAGTATGATACCAAAATGATTGAAATTGCAGACTGTATTACAATGTGCTCATCAGGTGCTGTTTCTGCTAGTCACTTTCACGCAACTTCATCACACGCCAATTGTTTGTTTGATAACAATTCTCACTTTCCGTTATCCGATTCATGTGTTCAACAATCTGGCTGCGATTCCGGTTGCGCCACAGACCAAGGAGTTCAACCTATGACTCTCCTTCGTCCCCGATCCTCGTTCCGTCTGGCGTGTTTCATCGTTCGGACACTCATGCAGAATGGACAGCAAGCCGGTCTAGCGTGCACCCTAGATTCCCTAGAGATTGATGTCTGCTGCCTTTCAGAAACCCGAATGCAAGATCCCAGCACTGTGCTTACATTGACATCCCCCATTGACCACGAAGTCAGATATCACCTGCGTCTTTCTGGAGATCCAGAAGCAGCCTCAGCGGGTTTAGCTGGTGTAGGTATAGCACTAAGTCGCGAGGCCGAGGCGGCACTACTGGACTGGTTCCCTATTAACAGCCGACTATGTGCAGTTCGGCTTGGGGTTCATGTCGAATCAACAGGCACCACGAAGAGAGACACAACTTGTTTGTGATCTCCGTGTGCGCTTCAACTGACTGCGCTGGCGACTCGGTTAAGGACGAATTCTACCGGGATCTACAACAGCTCTTGACTAATGCTAAAATGTCGGATGTCGTTATCCTTGCTGGGGATTTTAATGCACGGGTTGGCCGCCTGTTACCATACGAACGCCACCTTGGTGGTCATGACGCGCTTGATGAGAACCGCTCTGATACCGGAGAGAGGCTTCTCACGTTGTGCGAAGACAACCGTCTGTTTCTTTGGAGCACTAACTTCAGGCGTACGAAGAAGCGTTCCGCAACGTGGTGTCCCCCTTCTTCAACGCAACCATGGTCGCAATTAGCTTCAGATGGCGTGGTAGCGTACTGGACTGCTGGCCCTTTTGGTCCAGCTTCCTTGCCTCAGAGCATGCTCTGGTCTGCGCGAGAATCTGTGTTTTGTAGGATACCTAAACACGAAGCATCGCAAGACTGATGTAAACAGATTAACTGATTCTTCTGTCCAGGCGAGCTATCAGTCTTCACTGACATATGCACTCAGTTACAATCCACCGCAAGAAGTGGAACAACACTGGACTTGTATACGGAAAGCGATGACCATTTCCGGACAGTCATGCTGCGGCCTAACTCGACGCCCCTTGAAGGCTTGCATCTCTGCTGGTTCTCTGGAGCTGTTCGGACGCCGCAAAGATATCCCCGCGGAATCAGATTGCAACGAGCGGCGCCGTTCTGCCAACCGGTTGCTCAAGCAAAGCCTACGCAAGGATCGCGAGACATGGTGGTCTGAGCGTGCTTTAGAGATGGAGACGGCTGCCCTCTCTGGCAACGCAGGCTTTTCCAACTCATTCGGTCCACTGGCCTCAGGAAGCCTGGTGTCGGTAAGGTCATTTGTGAGGTGGATGAGTCTCCGATCACCAGGCATCAGAGGCGGATGGACCGCTGGGCCGAACACTTTCACTCGCAGTTCAACTGGCCTCCACCATCCATCAGTACATGCAGTACACTTTGTTGTCCACCCTGGCTCGTCCCACTGAATCAACCCAGCGAAGCGGAAGTCTGCCTCGAAATTCGGCGCTTAAACGCTTCAAGGCTGCCGGCTTAAACGGACTTCCTCCAGAACTATTCAAGTACGGCGGTGTGGCGATCATTAACCAGCTGACCGCGTTGTTCGCAAAAATTTGGCATGAAGAGAAAGTGCCTTCCTGTTGGGGCGAATCAGTTATTGTCTCAATTTTCAAGGAAGGGGCCCGCACTTCATGTGCATATCATCGCGAGATTAGTCTTATTTCGGTTGCCTCTAAGCTATTGGCATCCATTCTGCTTCGCAGACTATCTTCAGTACGTGAAGAACAATCTGGTTTCCGTCCTGGCCGCGGATACGTGGATCAAATCTTCACGCTCCGCCATCTCCTCGAACATCGCCACATTTATCACAGGCCCACTATCGTTGCATTCCTAGACATACGTGCCGCTTTTGACTCCTTTGATCGACCTGCTTTATGGCGTTCCTTGCTAAAGAACGGGGTGCCAGGGAAATATACCGCCATCTTACCCTCATACATCCGGCAGAGTGTGGGTCTATGGTAAGCTTTCCTCGCAATTCGCTGTCAATAGCGCTGTGTGACGGAGCTGCCCTATGTCCCCATTCCTCTTCGACTTCGCAATCGAAGACGTTCTGTAGAGTGCTCTAGGTTTCCAAAATTTTGGCCTAGAGCTTGTACCAGGTGAGCGCGCGACCGACTTAGATTATGCTGATGATATCGCCCTACTTGGTGACGATCCTCAGAGTATGCAACTCATTCTGGATCGTTTGGCGGTTGACGCATCTAAGTATGACGTGAGCTTCGCCCCATCGAAGTGTAAAGTACTGCTCAAGGATTGGCTTTCACCTGCTCCCGTACTCACTCTCGAAGGTGCACAACTTGAACAGACAGACAATTTCATCTACCTTGGGAGCTGTGTTTCTGCTGACGGCACTCTCAGAAAAGAAGTTTCTCTTCGTATCGCTAAAGCTCGATCAGCATTTGTCAATCTGAGGCACTTGTGGCGTCGTCTCGACGTCTCATTCTCACTAAAGGGCCGCGTTTACAGCGCATCAGTTTGCTCAGTATTGTTGTATGAGTGCGAGTCCTGGCCGATTCGCGTGGAAGGCATGTGTCGTCTTTCTGCGTTCGATAACGGTTGCTTAAGGAGGATCGCTCGTGTTTGGTTGCAACATCGAGTTAATAGTAATGACATTCGACGTCGCATCTTGGGGAAGTGCAAACGTCTGGGTCACAAAGAATCACACTGTCGCAAAACGTAAGATTCCAGGCCTGTGTCTGCCCCAAACTTGTACACGAACTCTAAATCCCAAAAGACGTTTCAGGGTGCAAAAACAAAAGTAGTTCTCGCGACCTGTCGCACAGAATTCGTGGGCAAACGAAAGTACTTAATCGTCAAAAATTTCGATGTTCCCATATCCTTGCAAATAGATACGGCATCTGACATTACCATCATTTCTCGATCATCATGGACGAGACTTGGCAAATTTCCCCTAAGGCACCAATCTGACTGCCCAAAATGCGTCCGGCGAACCACTGAGGTTAGATGGTGAGTTCACATGTGACATCAAATTCAAATACCTGAGCCTCCGTGGAACCATCTACTTAGTTTCTTGTCAACAATTCTTCAATTCTACAATTCTTGTCAACATTAATCTTCTTGGCATTGATTGGATTGACAGATTGAATTTGCTCAATGTACCACTGAATAATGTGTGTTCTGAGACGAACGCCAGGATGCATCATACAGTCATACCACCTATTCACAGTAAAAGTATTGCTGAACAGTTTCAGGCGAACAAGATGCAGGCAAAGCTTACTCTGTTACCTTGTGCTATACCAGTATTTCGACCCAGGCGCCCGATCCCGTATGCATCACCTCGTACGAATTCGGAAATGGAAGCCCAGTACCACAGACGGTACGGAGCACGGCGCAGAAATTTCAGAGTTGAAAACACAGTGTTTGCTGCATCTCATCGAGGGCATCGAATAAACTGGATACCAGGTCAATTCGTGGGACGACGTCGCAAAGTAATGTACGATGTTCGCGTTGGTAGGCAAGTATGGGTTCGCCATGCCAACCAACTGCAACCGTGGTTTGCAAGGATCCCAGTGACACTCGACCCCAAAGGATTTGATTTCAACGAATTGTTATGCACTTTGCACCCAAACACGATCGGACAGGATACGAAACTCGTGGAACGGACTAGAAATGGACACCAACTGAGGCCAAAAAGTGTAAAAAGATGCGTGCAGCCCTTGCAGATCGATCCCCGAAGGAAAACCTATACAACTACCGGTCTAACTATTTCAACTTTTGGGAAGCGTTAGGTCTCGAACGGCCTGCTCCGAGACAAATTACGCTGTCTGAGAATCAACTCGAGTTGGCGCCTTGATTCAGATCACACCTTATAACTTGCATGGAAAAACAGAATTTCACACGGACCAAAGTCAAATGCGCACAGAAACGAAACAAATTGACTTGTTTGGGAAGGTAAGTGCGCAATTATCCCAAGTAACCATGGTCTTTGTATCAGAACACTCAGTTCCAAGCAGACTAGGGCTTTTATGTGTCGCAGAACATTTGTTACTATCGCTTGTTTCATACCACTCACACGTCCCGTGATTTTTTGAGATCGATATATTCGAACTAGCACACAGCCGTGATTTGAACTGTAATCGGTGTGTTTTCATTCCCACGTCGACCCGGTCTGTGTAACGCAACTATACCTCTCGTCCGATGGGTTGTCTTTTGACTCGCGTGGCGCAATCTAAGAAGCTGCTAAGTCGAACTCCTGAGGATACAGCAATCACCAAACACCTACTGACGACTCGTCACCAGGTGAACACAATCGATTCATTCAAGGTGCTAGTGCGCAACAGGAACCCGACGTTGTTGGCAATTGGCGAGGCGCTACTGATAAGGTTGAATTGTCCCGTGCTCTGTGCTCAGAAATAACTGAGACAATCAAGTAGCTTGCCTTGGACCTGATTACGTCATTCACATTTATTTTATCTGCTTATCTATATTACTAAGTGTGGACCGTATTTCTTACGTGTTTTGTTCTGCCTATATATATATATGTATATTGTATATGTATATATCCATACACGTTAGCTAGAGGTGGGGAGCACCTCAGCTTCTGTGCCGCAATACACAGAAAAAAGGCGAACCAAAAGCAACTGGTGCAAGCCGGCTGAGCTACCGGTAACGGATGGGCATCGTTCCGGTAGGTTACCAGCCGGCTACTGTGCAACAACAAAAAAATACTATGCAAAATTATATAAGGCTAAATAATGAGATCGCGGTTGGAGGGGGAGGCTAAGAGGGATGGGGTGGGACAAAGAAACTCACAGCGCGAACGCCACTGAGGTCGGCTCCTAGCCATATCAGCAAGTGTGTCCAACCAAACGTGTTCATCGTCTTTTGGACCCTAACCAGGGAGCCGAGACGCTCCAACTGAGGCCAGCTCAGAAGTGAGGGCCTTCATTCCTCTCGACCAAGTCATCGCTTGGCCACCCCTACTCTTCTTCCATCCACACCCCCGGCGCGCAAACAACGCACGTCGCAGGAGTCTGTGGGCTGACATGCGTACATGTGGCCGAGCCATCGGAGCCTGGTGCGTGAAATGACGGTGCTGAGCGGTTCATTTCTTTCTCCTGTTCCGTAAACAAGGCGTTGAACACGCTCGTTACTCACGCGGTGTTCCCACCAGATGTGAGTTAAATTACGAAGGCACTGGTGATCGAACGTAACTAGCCTCTTGAGGTCCGCTGCTTTAAGCGGTCAGGTTTCACAACCGTACTGTAGGGTCGAACGTACCGCTACATTGTACACTCTACCCTTCAGGGCAAGAGTGATGTCGCGCCGCCGCCAGAGGTGGCGAAGGTTAGCAAAAGCGCCTCGAGCTTTTGCTATACGGTTCGTGATCTCATCCTCAATCCCACGGGCGCTGATACAACTTCCCAGGTAGTTGAATTTTTGAACGACTTCTAGCTGATCCCCACCAAGGGTCAGCGTAGGAGGCGGTCCAGACCAATCTTGGAGGAACGCTTTGCACTTTGAGGGTGCGAACCAAAGCTCGAAGTGACAGACCGCTAGTACTAATCTGTCCAGTGCCGCTTGCCACGTTTGTGAGCTGTCACAGATTAGGGCAATATCCTCAGCATACTCTAAGTCACGAAGTCGTTCTTCTGGGAGCAGGTCCACACCTTCAAAGTCGTGTGCTGTGAACGCGATTTCCATGACTTCGTCAACAGCGAAGTTGAAGAGGAAAGGTGACATCAGGCATCCTTGTCTCACGCCGCTGGAGATACTAAAGGGCGGCGACAATTTGCCGTAAGCCCTCACTCTGCTCTAGCTACGCGCATACAATGCTCGGATAATATTCACATATTTCTCAGGTACACCTTTCCTGAGTAGTCAGTCCCAAAGGGCACATCGATCAACCGAATCGAAGGCACCTTTGATGTCGAGGAACACGACACTACGGTGGGTCGCCAATATGTGTGACGGTGCTCCAACAACTGACGCAATGTGAAGATGTGGTCAATGCAGCCACGACCTCGACGAAATCCAGCTTGCTCTTTACGAATCTGGCTTTCACGAGTGCCAGTCAGTCTGTGAAGGATGACAGAGGCAAACAATTTGGAAGTGATGTAGATCAGACTGATTTCTCTATGGCTGCCGCATTCCGATCGTGAGCCTCGCTTGAAGATTGGGACTGTGACGGAGTGGCTCCAATCGGTTGGGACAGTTTCCTGCTCCCACAGTTTGACTAGTAACTCGTGTAAATCATCCACAAGAGCAGGTCCCCCGAATTTGAAGAGGGCTGGAGGAAGATCATCAGGTCCCGCGGCTTTATTTAACTTCAACAGTTCGATCTCACGTTCGGCTTCTGAGCGAGAGGGTGGATCCAAATGGACAGTCCAGAGAGCGGGACGGTTAGTGGCCGGCGAGAAATCTAACCATTCCGACCGATTAAATTGCCTTTCAAAGTGCTCAGCCCAACGCTCTAAGCGTTTTGATAAGTTGTGGATAGGCTGTCCACTCTGGTCACGTATAGTTTCACTAACCAGGTCTCCTGCTGCCCGTTTCGCCTATCAGACGGAATAACTTACGATGGTTGCCAAGGGCAGCGGCCATTTCCATCTCTGATGCACGATGAGACCACCAGGATTCGCGGTCTCTCTTCAGGCTAGCACGGAGTTTTGCCCGGAGCTCTTTGCGAGTTTCATTGTGTTCGCTTCCAGCCGGAATATGCCGGCGAGCATCTATAAGTTCCAGAGACTGTGAAGAGACCCAATGTTCATGTTGGCTATCAGGCTTACCACAAGAGGAATTGCCTGCTGCTATTAAGGTCTGGTGAATATGAAACCAGTGAGCTTCAATTGCATCCAGTGAGCGTTTATCCAACTCGCATGACAGCGTACTTTGATGGGCTTTCAGAACAGCTGGCTTCACCAGTCTGTCGGTGTCAATGCGCTCACAACATCGTCGCGGGCGTCCGCCAAAGCGCATCCGCAGGTCAGCACATACAAGTGCATGATCGGTGTCAACACCTGTGCTCCAAATCGAGCGACAGTTCTGGACGCAGCCTCTCCATCGGTAACTGATAGCAATGTGATCGATTTCGTCCAAGGTTGGTTCGAGGCTGGTCGGCGCCAAGTCACCCTCCGGCGGGTGCTTTGTCTGAAATTAGTGCTCGCAAGAAATAAACGAGCATCCTCACACAATTGAAGTAACCGCTCAACGTTATCATTACGGGAGCCTATACCATGTTGGCCGCGCAGATGCAGCTCATCTGTGGATAATTTTCCAACTTGAGCGTTCAGATCCCAGCCAGCACTGCAGTGTCCGAACTCCTTCTGTGGCTAATGAGCTCGTTCGGTTGACGATAGAAGTCGTCCTTTCCCCAGTCATCGCCAGAGTTTGTCGATGCATAAGCGTCGATAACGAATAGATACCCTTTAGTCCCACGCGACTTCGAAGTTTTGAACGAGTCAGCCAATCGGACCGCACACATCAGGCTGCTGATTGGAATCCAATCAACATGAGTAACTTCAGCCCGGGGACTCAGGGCAATACCAACACCGGCTTGGCCGGTGCTCGAAGCTGCATCGTCACCGGATAGGCGCAACGAGAAAGTGCTGCTAGTGTCACCTGAAGGGGATCGTAGAGTGATCGCGGAGCTCGATTCTTGCACGCGGGTCTCCGATAAGCAGCAGATATCGATCGAGAGGGTCTCTAATGTTCGAGCAAGTGCTGCCTGTTGACCGATCTGAAGCAATGTGCGAACATTGAGGCATGCCAATCTGAAGAAGGACCGAGGGCTCCAAATGGAAGCCGATGAACTGGAATGGGCCGCTTGCTTGGACCTGAGCCTGTTGACAGGGCAGGAATGACGCTCTGCGTTCACATGTGAGTTGCAACTAAAAGACAAGCGACTATTGAAGCAAGGTGGAGGAGGGCCGAGAATTGGGGGGTTGAAAACAGGGTGGATAAAAGTGAAGCTGGAACGGGACGATAAGGGTGAAAAAGCGCGAGAAGGGGAATGAGAAGACGGGAAGGCTTGAGCAGTAGCATCCAAACCCCTATCCACCCTGCCCGATACAGCAGATAGGGCACCGTTGATTATCCTCTGTGGTGGCCAGAGCATCAGAAATTTCTTTGAAGTGTGGTTCATTGTATTGCGCGGGCAGGATACTGTCAGGTTGCTCAGGCCTAGACAGGAGAACGATTAGGGTTCTCAACCAAAGCCTTTTGTTCAAAAATCTGTCCGCAAGGCAGCGGGTTTGGCACTTGGCTACAAGGAGTCCGTTTTAAGGAATAAGTTTCAACCCTCATCCCAACCCCCAACCTGGAGTACCAGGAGGCTGAGTTTGTCTGGCCTCTAACCATTGACCAATCTGGTATGAGTGGCTCTGAAGGCGCAAAAATGCACCACCCAGTATAGCTCAACGGATCACTGAGGCACACAAGCCATCGCACCACGGTAAGGTCCAGCCTCATTGCGATGGATATGGAAGCATCAAACTATGATATGACTGTCGCCCCTACGAAATGCAAAGTCCTTGCCCTGGATTAACATTCACCTGCCCCAATTCTCACCCTTCAAGATACGCAACTTGAACCAGTGAACAATTTTGTTTACCTGCGAAGCTGTCTCTGCTTTTGGTAGTATTGGACGAGAGATTTCCTTTCGTATTGCCAAAGCGTTTAGCGTTCGTCAACCAGAGGCATCAGTGACGACGCCGTGACCTTTCACTATTGTTAAAGAGCAAGGTCAACTATGTCCGTGTTCGCGCGATGCTACTGTATGGGGGTGAGTCCTGGCTGATGCGTGTGAATGACTTGCGTCGGATATATATATATATATATATATATATATATATATATATATATATATATATATATATATAGTCGATTCCGGTTAATAGGACCAGCCGCTTATTCGGGCCAAATTCTGAAGAACCGAAACGGATCCTATTACGCTAGCCTAATTTTAGCCGCTTATTAGGACCGGAATTCCGCCTAATCGGACCAGACGAAAGAAGGTGGCAGGTAACAGAGGGGTTAAAATGAAGTTCTGTGCTTGGATGTCTGAACTAAACCTACAGTTCATATGTCGGGAAAGAAAGCGTATCATTCAGTTACGGTAATCCGAGTTGGCCTTTGGATAAACTGAACTGTGGCAACCTTGGTGCACATCTATCTAATTGCCTTCAGAACCGCCCGAAACTAACTGTAGTTTCCAACACTTGTAGGCGGAGCGAAGACATACATGCTTGTTCACATGTCGTTAACCGCTCGATCGATGTACCGCACGGCCATTGAGCCGAATGCCCTGAGCCCGCATTGCGGGCCTACTCTCGAGCAAGGCAAGTGATCGCGGACACACAGGTTCGCAAATCATAGGACAGCAGGTGGCTAGGTCAACCATAGAAATACCCGGGAGACAGACTCGAGTTCACCTCGGTAAACTGTGCGTGTCTTGTTGCATGTTAAGAAAATGCCACGACGGCACTTGACGTTAGCTGAGAAGATTCGTTTCCTAGATCAGATCAAGGAACAGGGACCAACCACTAGTCAGCGTCGATTGGTGGAAATGACCTGCTTGGCAAAATCTACAATGTCGCGCCTGATAAAACAGGAGAAAGATCTGCGAGAAGACTGGGCACAGTATGAAGGACGACGAGGTACTTCCCAAAAACGGAAGCGTGAAGGCAAGGATCCAGACGCCGATGAGGCCCTTAATGATTGGTTTGCCTTTGTTACTGGAGGAGCCGTGCGAGTAAGTGGCCCAATGTTAAAGTACAAAGCAGAGGAACTCGCTAAAATGCTGGGCCACGAAGATTTTATAGCTACGGACGGCTGGTTGTCTCGATGGAAATCTAGACATGATGTAAAATTTAAGAAAGCACATGGTGAGAAAGAAAGTACCAATAGCGCTCGAGCTGACGAATGGAAATCAACAAAACTACCAGAGCTTCTTGAAAACTTTCCAGCAGATGACATCTATAATGCTGATGAAACCGGGTTGTACTATAGGACTACACCGGACGGCTCCTTAAGTTACAAACATGTTATTCGCTCTGGCTGCAAAAAAGCAATAGATCGCGTAACTGTCTTGTGCTGCTCAAACATGTCCAGAACAGACAAGAGGAAGTTGCTGGTTATAGGAAAATGTGCCAAGCCTCGCTGCCTTAAGGGACTCAGAATGGACAGTTTACCAGTTGTGTATCGTGCGAACAGAAATGCATGGATGAGCTCTACACTTTTTAAAGAATGGGTGAAGGATTGGGACACAGAGCTACCACGCCAGTCGAGAAAAGTGTTATTACTTCTCGACAATTGTGCAGCACATTCAAATTTGGATTTCTTGAAGAATATCCAGATGGAATTTCTGCCTCCCAAGACCACATCTTTGATACAGGCAATGGACATGGGAAGCATAAAAAAATTTGAAGACCTTTTATCGTTCAAGGTTGGTGAATTACACCCTTGAATCGATTGAGGAAGGCTTGCTAACCTCATCCTCGACGGCCGGAGAAATCAGTGCAAAGGTCAACATTTTGCAAGCCGTTACATTCGTGGCCGAAAGTTGGCAAAAATTGAGCAGTGCGACAATTCGGAACTGTTTTTCTCACTGTGGCTTTAAGCATATTGTCTCGGAGATGGATGTGGATATGGTGATTGTAAATGAAAATGACGGCGAGAATGTGGAGCTGAAACAAGTTGAAAATTACGAATTTTTGTCAATCGACAACGAACTTCAACTCTATGGTGGAAATAAAGAATGCGATGGTGCCATTGTTGCTCGAATAGCAGCGAAACACACGACAGCAACAGAAGACCACGGAATTGATGAAGAGAACCCTAACGTGTTGATGCCAGTCACAAAACAGGATGCAAGGAAATACATTGAAACATTGCATCGCTATTTCATGCAGGAAGGAAATGAAGGTAGTCCTATTACTGCGTTACATGTTTGTGGTGATTTTGTGCGAATGCAGTCTGTTAAAAGAATGCGTCAAATCACACTGGATACGGTCTTCAAACGCTGAATGGAATTCGGTAATCCCTTTGGATAAAACTGTACTTCACATGCTGAATATCTTGTAGGTCGTTACGAAGAATTTGTTTGTAAATTTCTTTTTCAGTAAACAAAGTTCGTTAACAAAGCAGTTCTTTTTTGTGTGTTTTCTATAAATATATGCCGCCAACACAGGTCATAATAGTAGTTTCCTATGTTATGTATAGCACGTCCCATCTTGTTACATCGGGTAACTTCGGTTAATCGGACCGGCCGCTTAATAGGACCAAAATGGTCTGGTCCCGATGTGGTCCGATTAACCGGAATCGACTATATATATATATATATATATATATATATATATATATATATATATATATATATCAGCCAGGACTCACTCCCATACAGCAGCACCGCGCGACAGTCATGCCATAGTTTGATGCTTCAGTTGCTAAGTGTTTTAGAACCGCCTGTGTGATCTGTGCGTCATCACCATGCAAGGCAGTCATCATCATTATACACGTTAGTTACAGGTGTAAAACACAATTCGCAATTCGTAAAAGAAAAAGGCAAATAAATGAAACAGTTGCATACCAGCAGCGCATGAGCATCGTTCCGGAAAGCTACCAGCCGGCTACTAGGCAACGAAAAATACAGTATATAAAATTATATTATGCTACGAAATGAGATCGTTGTTGCAGGGGAAGGTTAAAATGGATGGGGAGGGATAAAGAAACTTACGGCACTAACGTCACTGAGGTCGGCTCCTTGCCATGTCAGCAAGTGTATCTAGCCAAACGTGTTCATCGTCTTTTGGACCCCAATCAGGCAGCCGTGACGCTCCAACCGAGGCCAGCTCAGAAGTGAGGGCCTTCATTCCTCTCGACCAAGTCATCGCTTGGCCACCCCTACTCTTCTTCCACCCACACCCACGGTGAGCAAACAACACGTCGCGGGAGTCGGTGGGCTGGCATGCGCAACACGTGGCCGAGCCATCGGAGCCTGGTGCGTGAAATGACGGTGCTGAGCGGTTCATTTCCTTTTTCTGTGCCATAAACAAGGCGTCGAACACGCTCGTTACTCACGCGGTGTTCCCACCATATGTGAGCCAAACTGCGAAGTCACCGATGGTCGAACGTAACTAGCCTCTTTATGTCCGCCGACCTTAGGGGCCAGGTTTCTCAACCGTACAGTAAGGTCGAACGTACCGCTACATTGTACACTCTACCCTTCAGGGCGAGAGTGATGTCGCGCCGCCGCCAGAGGTGGCGAAGACTAGCAAAAGCACTTCGAGCTTTTGTTATACGGTTCGTGGTCTCATCTTTGATTCCAAGGGCGCTGATACAACTTCCTAGGCAGTTGAATTTTTGAACGATTGCTAGCTGATCCCCACCAGGGATCAGCGCTGGAGACGATCCCTGTCAATCTTGGAAGAAAGCTTTGCACTTCGATGGTGCAAAGCAAAGCCCGAAGCGGCTGAATGCCAGTGCTAATCTGTCCAGTGCCGCTTGCCACGTTTGTGAGCTGTCACAGATGAGGGCAATGTCGTCTGCATACTCCAAGTCAAGAAGTCTTCTTCCGGGATTAGCTTCACACCTTCTAAGTTGTGTCCTGTGAATGTAACCTCCATGACTTCCTCAATAACCAAGTTGAAGAGAAAAGGTGACAACAGGCATCCTTATCTCACCCAGCTTGCCGTATGCCTTCCCTCTGCCCGTGCTACGCGCGTATAGTGCGCGGATAATATTTACATATTTTTCGGGCACACCTTTCCTGAGTAGTCAGTCCCAGAGGGCACATCGATCAACCGAATCGAAGGCACCTTTGATGTCGAGGAACACGACTACGGTGGGCCGCCAATATGTGTGACGGTGCTCCAACAATTGACGCAATGTGAAGATGTGGTCGAAGCAGCCACGACCTCGATGAAACCCGGCTTGCTCCTCACGAATCTGGCTTTCACGGACGCCAATCAGCCTGTGAAGGATTACAGAGGCAAATAATTCGGAGGCAACGGGGATCAGACTGATTCATCTATAGTTGACGTATTCCAAACGCGAGGCTCCTTTGAAGATCCGAATTATAACTGAGCGGCTCCAGTCGGTTGGGACAGATTCCTGCTCCCACAGTTTCACTAGAAATTCGAGTAAATCATCAACAAGAGCAGGCCTCCCGAATTTGAAGAGGGCTGGAGGAAGATCATCTGATCCCGCAACTTTGTTCAATTTCAACAGTCCGACAGTTTGACTTCGGAGCGAGAGGGCGGATCCAAAGAGACAGACAAGGGAGCAGGGCGATCACTGCCCGGTGAGGAATCGAACAATTTCGGCAGATTAAATTATTTTCCAAAAGGTTCAGCCCAACGCTGCAAGTGTTTTGACCAATTGTGGATAGGCTGTCCACTCGTCTCGTATAGTTTCACTAACACCACATCTCCTGCTGCGCGTTTCCCGACGAATACGGAATAACTTTCTTTACTGCAGTAAGAAGATATAGGCTGCGATATGTTAACATTTCGACTGCTCTCCACGGTCGCTACACACTGTGGGCAGAACAAAACACAATAAATACGGTCCACACTTAGTAACATAGCTAAGCAGATAAAATTAATGTGAATGACGTAATCAGTTTCAAGACAATCTGCTTGATAGTCTCAGTTATTTCTGAGCACAGAGCACGGAACAATGCAACCTTATCAGTAGCGCTTCGCCAATTGCCAACAACGTCGGGTTCCTGTTGCGCACTAGCACCTTGAATGAATCGATTGGGTTCACCTGGTGACGAGTCGTCATTAGGTGTCTGGTGATAGATGAAGCAGGGTTCTGGTTCATTCTTTGGTCTACTCCCCCTTGGTGAGGCAGCAAATGCCTTAACCACAATGGGAAGTCTTCCGCCAACCTTTGAGCCAGCCGGCGACCAGTCGAATCTCGTAGACGGACGCAAGTCTCGTATTGACAAGGCGCTGGACAGAAATATCTTGGTGGAGAAATTACAAGGCATCTACAAATTCTTGTGTTCCATGATTATATCTCCGAGTCACGATATCGTCAGCTAAAACCGACAGGGATGGAAACACCAAGGATGAGGGTGCGCCGAAGCTGCACAAGGCGGAAATTCCACTATGCCCAATAATGTGCATGCATAATTCACCTTACCACAAAGTAGCCCGCTGGTTGGCAAATCTCTTAGAACCCGTGCGTAAGATCTTGAGCACGCATTGTTTGAAAGACTCCTTTGAATTGGCGAATATACTAGAACAAACAACACTCAACGCGGAGCTCATGTATTCCATAGACATGGAATCGCTTTTCACGAATGTGCCCCTACGTGAAACGGTCGACGACCTATGTCAATTTCTTTTGAGTCGGAACATCTCCATATGCTCATTTTGCGAGTATTTATGTCGTCATATAAGTTCGCTCTCTTCGATATCTTTTATTTGATATCGGCATTTCGAATGATTGGCTGTTGTTTGACGTCATAGGTATGGCTGCGCTTGATGTGCATGTTGACAAGGTGCCTACCTGTCTATTACCCACCACCTCGACTGTACTGGCTCCAGGAGACAGTTGGTCGTTGTTGGAGAGGACGGTGTGCACGGTCCTTGTGGTCGTGCTAGGCTGGAAGAGTGGTTCCATGCATTCAGTGTGGAGCGGACTACGGTTCAGCCACCGCCTTGTGTGCACTTGATTCCCCAAATAGAGCGTGCTTGTGTTTGCCTGTGAAGGAGTGTGGGCTCGCTCCACTGATGAAACGTGGCTCCCATTCACCTGACTCCCGGTCTTATTCCTTCGGGTTTACACTGGATATGGGGTGTATGGATGGAGCTGTGGGTGGTGCAACGCAAGCCACCCATGGTCGCTCTGTAGGCGCAGGCGTCCTGTAGCTGTCCACAATGACAGACAAATCCGAAACCGGACGCCGCCAACCATATATATATATATATATATATATATATATATATATATATGTATATATGTATATATGTATATATATATGTATATATATATCTTAGTGCAGTTGGGAGCGTATGCAAATTCAAAGTGTACATTTTTGGAAGAATATGAAAATAATAAGGTGGAATGACGAGCATGCATTTTATTTTTTATCAATTCTTTTTGCACTTGTTGTTAATGCTTTTTGAATCATGAGGACACAAATTTACGTGCACTACTTCTATTGCATACGGTTTTGAGCCATTTCCTTGAGCGGTTGAAGCGGCTATCGCTTTTCATCTTTGGTTACCCAGACTAATTGAGTTACGGAGCCTGCGAAGAATGGGTAACATGTCGATGATTTAATGCCCTGTCACCAAGTGAACAGCTGACCTCCACGTGGCCTCTTACAGTGCGGATCTTGGAGCGCGAATAAGGCGCGGCATGCTAGCAGCTCATTTGGCATGCGTAGGACGTAATCAATCTATCTCAATTGGTGCCACAATAGAAGCGCCTAGTGTAAGCCCCATCTCACCCGATACACGTTGTTGATATCTTTTCTTGCCGATCTGTTTTGAATTTTTGTGCTCCTGTTACTAGTCACTTTTTATCCATTTAACTTATTACTATTGGGTTATTCTCTTTTCGGTTCTCGGTTCACCTTTCCTGACCGAGATGAGCTAGCTTTCTGGTTAATCACCCCGTTTTGGTACCTCTGCAATGCTTGCGAAGTTTTTTTTAATGCTGGAAGTGCTTCCGCTTAGCCTTATTTTCGTATCGCTTAGCCGAGATTGTTAGTCATCTCCTCTACCTTTGCCATCGTCCTACGGTGGACAAATCGATGTTTTGCTTTGTCTTATTTCAGATGGGAGAGCCAAACTGTATACATTTAAAACTTACTGAAAGCCTTTACCGAGCATTGGAAAACTTGGCTGGTATGGTATGTACCATGTTTGCTTAAAACAGTTCTTTCCTGTGCAGCCACACCATATCACTCTGTCCGTTCAGCACCAACCGGTAGGTTTCTTCCCTGATTCGCATACTTCTCTCCTCTCTGCTACTTGGCGTTTTACTTTTGTTTCCCGTTTTTACTTAGGATCACTGAGTCTATGTTTGACTGTTTCCGTAATATTGTGGAAAGTTATCATGACTTTAGGCTAGCGAACTACTTTTGTTTGACCATTGCGAATCTGTATTCGCTTTGCATTTCCAGAGAGATATTGCGGGATCACCGGCTGCTTGTCAGGTCTGTGACTCTACTACCAGGAGCTAGATCTTCTTGATCGTTGCCTGTCTTGCCACTTTCATTGGTAGCAGCAGGCGTAGGTCTGTTGATGGACAGATCAGACTACCTCAGCAAGATGTATGCCATTCTTTCTGATGGGTCCAAATTTCGTAGCATGGGTAATGAAAACGACGAGACACAGTCAATCGAGTGACGCATAACCGAACTGCGTTGCTTAAAGCAGTGGAATGTAATCGACTCAGGTATATTCGAATACACCAGATTGATTGGAACGATTCCCATACTGCATGGCTTGGCCAAAGGAAGGGCTACCGCTAAGGCGGATACCAGGTTGGTGCAATTCGCCCTATAATTCATTCGCCAAGTGGCTCGTCCAACGGCTGGAATCAGTCAGAAATGCCATAGCCAGACATAGTCTCAAGGACATCTTTGAGTTCTTGACTCAGTGAGACAGCTTCTTAGCTGGGCGGAAGATGTTCTCATTAGATGTGGTCATTTTACCAATGTTCCATTGGAAGAGGTGCGAGTTCATCCAGCTGCGTGCCATCGACGTTAATATTCAACCAGACTGATTGAGACGACTGCTGCTCATATGTACGAGAATTATTCCGCCTCAGTTTGACGGAACGTTGTATCAACAAACAGATGGGGTGGCCATGCGTCCACCATTAGGGCCGTTACTCGCGGACGTCTTCATGAGCAAATTGGAGAACAACCAGCTGAACGAATCCATCGACAGCTTGGTGTGTCATGGTCGATATGTAGACGACAAATTTAGTATCGCGGATAATAGAATATGCGTCAATGATCTGTTGACCCACTTTAACTCCGTACATAGTAATATCCTTCACCATCGATTTAGAACGCAATGACTCATTATCATTTTTATTTGTCCAAACCAGTAGGGCATCAGACAAGTCAATGCGGAGGAGGGTGCACTGAAAGGAAACCTTAATGGGCAATACATCCATTTCGTAGTTTTGTTTCTTTAAGTCAAAAACGGAACCTCCTCCGTTGCCTAACGGAGAGGACAAGGAGAATATATACAGAAAATATGCTTTAAGTTGAGCTTAGCTTTATTCGAAGCGTATTCGAGCTTAATGGGTACCCTGAAAAATTCATCCAGAGCCACAAGGAACCACAAGTGCCAAAGCACAAACTTGTTTCCGCGGAGAAGCGCATGATATTTATCGTTTAAGGGCGACGCCATAGCGGAACGGACCACCCGAAGACTTTCCTTAGCAACAGTGAGAACGTCTTTTGCTACCGATCTACGCGTAAGCTTCTACCCAACACCGATTGGGCACCGGCAACTTAAGGACAGGATACAGTTACAGACTTCCTTGTGTGTACAATTTTGCAAGAACCCGAGGTGTAAGCCGAATCATTTGTTGCGTCAGACATAGCTTATACTAGGCGCATCCGTTCCGACAAATGAGACATCCACTCATATTCGCAGGCCCTGTTGGAGGTTGCATGGTGCAGGTTTCCTTCGGTGTCTAGGGGATGTGTTGTGTACATTGCCTGTGCATCCATTCCTCGCGCGCATACAACTGTGGTTCTAAAGTGTTCCTCTCCTTCGGGCGAATCATTGCGGCCTGCTGTTGGCTAGTTGCTATTTCGCATCCTGACACTTCCCTGCTACTGATAACTGTTGCAGTAGTGTCTTCCTTTAATCCACCACAGTATATTAGGAAGACGATCAGCCGATTCTCCCTTAGAGCTTGAGAGAACTGTCTAGTGGTGTGAGGAAGCATATAACGAGTGCGGTGTTATCGCATCTTATACTCTCTGATCACGAAATGAATTCGCATGACGCATTCACACCCATCTTCTGTGTACCCGGACGTTGCACCTGAGCATTTAGATGCTGCCTGCTGTCGACGGCAGAGGCGATTGCGATTCGGATTAATAACCAAGATGTAGCATGATCCTAAACTGCCTTAATGACTCGTCATCATGTGTGGCACCATATTTCAATCATAAAACCTTATTTGCTTATCGATTAGAGAAGCCGTTTCCTTGCCGGTTGTTTCAACTGAGTGTCAAAGCCCCTCAGCTAGATGCTCATTGGGTAGGAAGCAACCAATGGGAGGTTGGTTTTTTTTACCCGGCCGGTGACGGCACTTTCTTCCTGGAGCCAGTCAACAGCAGCTTTTGCACTTCTGATAGTTTCTCATATAGTGGAATCTTCTAGCTCAAGCTTGTAAAACACGGGTTGGGCTGCGTTCGTTGTCATGTAAGCCGCACAGGGTAACTAATTGAAATAATATGCATATTGTTGTAGGCTTCAGTTACCGGATTTACCTCTCACTGAGACTGCGAACAACCGCAAGACCTCAGTGCCCACTAAGGGACCATGTTATAGCTTGTGTTACGACACTGTTAGCTACACTCATGTGAATTCGAAGGAATAAATCGGATTCGCGATTTGCGCAGCAATGACTGGGCCGTAGCCTGTTACATACTGGATGGAACTGCTCTTTGAGTGTAGCGCAGTCACGAAGATTGCGCACCCCTTTCCTTCCCACAACGATTGACTGTTTACTGGAGCAAGTAATCAAAGCGACGGTTTTCGACAAGTGGGCACCTTGCTAACATTCGTATCAAACGCAACCAGATCGGGGATATCAATATGCAACATATTAACTGCGAGAAAATCGACGCGTTTGCTCACATGCAGTCCGAATGCAGCGGTGATATAGCACACGTGCCACATTGATCTCATTATTGCTATCAGGAAAATTCAATGGGAAAACAAACTGAGCCAATGGTGTACAACCGAAACAGGTGGTTTCAGGAACGTTTGTGTCTATACGACTAGCGCAGCAGCCTTCCCACTGGCTAGGGGAACTGATCTACCAATCAGGACAGCTAACCTAGCTGTTCTGATACGTCAATCTTCTTTGATTGATTCTTAAAAATGTCCGTTGATTTTACACTACCCGTGTCCGTTTCGGTAGCTGCTTCCGCAACACGCTTTTGCTTCCAAGCTTTGCCTTCAGATTCTCGGCTGAGGTTCGGATCTGGCATGGAACGAATTCAGTTCAACTGGAATCGCACACAGACGTAGATCATAACAATTACCCTGGGTTAGTGAATGGAATCGGAAGCAGCGTACTTGCCATTCGTCGATACTTACCTTCTCTAGTTACATGCTAGTCACGTCTTCGATATTAGCCCCTCGTGACCACCTTTGGGCTTATCAAGCCGGCTTGACAGAGACCCACATAACTGCGTGTAATACAGCGCCTTGTGCTTGCCATCCATGAGCTAGGCTCTATCATCACCTGTCGCTTCCGTAACTGGCGTTTTTCTTCCTGATGCAACGGTCCTTTCTGGTGTACATGGACAATTGCATTCTTGACGTATTCAAGCCATTGGCCGCGACCCACTGCCATTGCTTTCCTGAACCGTATCACAGAGGATAACTGAGTGTAAAACTTGTGTTTCGTGTTATCAAGACAACGCATGGTGGCACCCTCCTTGCTAATCAAACTTGCACTTTTCCTCGCCCAAGGCGTAGACGAAGTGTCATCGATCTTAGGCTGATGCTAGTCGCTTTTTCGATCAGCTGGTCATTTAGGCCGTCGGGTAGTGTAAGTCCGACCCCATGTTCACGTGGAGCTGTGGTGACGTTTCCCACCCAGTAGTAAGTATAACTTACCTTGATCGACAAACCGAATCTCACTAAGTGCGGCAATATCAGTGGCGTAGCGATCGAATTCCATGGCGACAAATCCAGTGTATCGCTCGGCACTTTCACTGGAGTTCTGGTAGGCTAATATGCACACCTTCCTGCACTTGCTATTGAACGCTTTGTGCGAAAGCAGTACCATTGTTTCGGGCAATCGTCCTGGTGGTCATTCGAGGTAGGGGTTGTGTGAAATGGGGACTGTGAAAGAAGAGTGCGGAGTGGAAGGAATATAAAATAGGTGACGTGTTTTCGTTTATCCACCCCGCTGTACGCAGCAGGTGAAGCAACTTCCCCCCACTGCATGACGGCGGGTGCAGCATGAGATTATCTGTCTGTGTGTGGTTACTAATTTTTGGTTGGACTGACAAACTGCCATCCTGTCCATGCCTGAATGTGGGTTAAAGACGCAGATCCGATGTTTGGCGTTTCTCATAATTCGCTGGGTTCAGGCTTTTTGTCGGTCACGATCCCAGCGCCCGTATTGGCAGAGGCTGACTTCAAAATCAACCTAGACCACAATTGAGATTGTGTGTCGCAGTGCAAGACACACGGCAGGGGGGCTCCAAAACCCGAAAATCAACCTTTAACCGCTGTGTCAATCACTGCTCTTGGAGCTTATTGGCCTAGTGATCATGGCGATAGCCGCCAAGCATTATTCGCCGAGTTCCACTCCCATCTCGGTTATCTCTACAAGATGAGTCTAAACAAAGACAAAACCATCGGTCGGGGGTGCATTGATGGAAGAGAGCTACACCGAAACCCTCCACTTCGGTGACGGTCCCAGTGACCGTATTGGCGGAGCCTGACTTCAAAGTCAACCGAGGCCACGATTGAGATTGCATGTCGCAATCCGAGACACACGGCGGGTGCTACAAAACCCGAAAATCAACTTTGTATCATTTGTTAATTTTTGGGTGTAAACTGAAGTGTATCATCGTTGTGCCGTTGATACGGGCTCATCGTACTGCAAGGAAACTGGCTTGTATAGAAAATGACCACCAGGACATTTTTTCCGCTGCTGGTACGATCGACATTCATCCTGCGCAATCCCATTCCACGGTGTTATTGTCGGCACCACGTGGCCAAGCATTTGGGGACCAATCCAGTTGCTACCATTCGCTATTAAGGGTACTTGCTTGTTACATGAAACCAAGGGAGGGGACTCGGGTCTGCTGGTGATTACCGAAAGTTACGCTGTGGTGGTTGGGGTTCTGAAACGGCGATCTTCATGGGGCGCGGACCTTGTCAGTATGTATTTGGACACCAGCTAGAGAACAGGCAAGCGTATAAAGCCAAATTAAATGCGTTTTTTGATTTTGCAAAGCGTTTTTGGGTGAAACGCGATTACTGAAGAAATGGAAAAACAGGTGTGTCGATAGAAATAACACCTACACAAAGTCCAAAAGCAACGAGTTGGACGTGTGACCTGTCGGAGTTGCAACTAGGTAACTGAAGACTTGAGGGTAACAGAGGGTTTCGGAGGTCATCGCACGTGTATGAATGTACTAGGATAAGTTGGAAATAGGTCTTTGTAGAAAGCATTCTTAAGGCTCTCGATGGACGCGATGCCTGATGCAGATGCGAACATGAAGACAAGTTAAACCGACTTCTATAGCCCAGATCGTGTGCTATGAATGTCCGAATTTTTTTCATTCTCTGTTTTTTCCCTTGGTCGTTAGTTTTAGGAATCAATCATGTTCCTTAACCACCCTTTCCATCACCTGTCATATTCATGCTGGACAGTTTTTTGACCAAATTTCCTACAGCAACTGTGTATCGTAACAAACGGCGTGGAGCGCCGTTTTCAGCTGGAGGAAGAAAAGAGCATCCCACGCTATTTTTGCGCTGCGTCATTGGAAAAATCCTGGTTAGTCTCTGACTATGTTTTACTTTGCAGCTAGGTATTTTGGCTGTCGCCCGTTTCCCGAGTCAAACTATTCCTTTTTACCTTGAAACCAATCGTAATTTTCTCTGTTCCCAACGATCTGCTTTCTAAAAGCGAAGTCATTTCTGCCTTCCATACTGTAGTATTCCACACTTGTTCATTCACTTGCAATTGTCAAACGCGCCCACATAGTTACACCACTGACACTTTTTCGCCATTATGTTTCTGTCTGATGCCGTCAACTGTGGATGGGATTTATGAGTTTTCGGGAGCACGGCTGCTGTGTTGACCCATCCGTAACCATTTCTTCGAAGTATGCCTTTCTGGTATGTATCCATTGGCTTTACTTGATTGAAAGGTATTCACATTAATTAGCTCTTATAAATTTCCTTTAGCCAGACCGTTTCTGCTATTCCGTTAACTGTCTGCACTTTGAAACCACAGGTGATTTAGTTCTATTGATAACTCGCCAGTTTGTCTAGACATGTAAATCCATTTTCTCAGTATTACTAAACTTGGCCGCCGACAACCTGTTCTGTACAATATACTTCTTTATCCTCTTCGTCTACGTAACCGCCATTGCTGTTATACTCCAGTCTCATCTGCTTGGCCGCGACCGTACCAAGCTGGAAACACCCGTTCTCGTCCGAGCACTGCTTAGTTTTATTATTATCATTATTAATATTATTACTATTACTATTATACAACACTTGATCAATACACAATTGGCAGTGCCACAACACATGGTTGACAACAACAAAAGGGAAAACTGATAGTCATTGGAAATGTTTGAAAAGTATGAAAGCTTCGTGAGTTATGTGGGTATAGGTCTTCCCGATTGCCCAGGCCGAGGAACAGGGTTGACTTAAGGGACTTTACTCCGAGCCTTTGATCATAAAGACCTGACCCGCAAGGCAGCGGGGCAATTCATCAAGACCGTTGATTGCTGGATGGTTCATTCCCTTTTTTGTGTTCAGAAGCAATCCACAGAGAAGCCGGTGGACAGTAAGGTTATTCATTCGTTCTCCGTTAGTTACTTATGTAACCAGAATTGTATGTTCATTGACCCTATAGCCGGTCACATTGGCTTTGATACAACGGCGTACAAGCTCATTTGGGACCAGCCCGGAACCGATAACCAAAGTTATCACCCGCCTATTGTCTGATCACCCGTGACGAGGTGCAAAGACTGGAATGTGTTCGGCATGTAGATATAAGGCTCATATTTGGTTTACGGGGTGTACCGTACGAAGACCGCTTCAGAGGACTAGAGCTGTACACCATCATATCGGCGGTTTAGGGTTGACCCTCATTATGACGCATCAGTTAGTGCATTTGCGTCACTTCCCCATGCTGAAGCCACTGCTTCACGTGCGCGCACCAAGCAGCACTCGAGGGCTCCGGTATAAATATGCTCAGTCGGGTATATAAAACTTATTTTGACTTGACTGGTACCGGGTCTACAGCTGACAGCTCACCCTCTATGCTTCGATCAGCTAGTGGTGAAATATTGTAACAGTTTACTTGTGAACATTGTCGAGGCGCAATCGGTGTCGGAATTCAAGCATTTCCTTGACACCTGCTTTGCGGATTTCAGCTACAGGGAGCACATCGCACCCGAATAGCCTATGTATGTATGTAATCTCAACAGTCTAGTAACTAGACATAGAGCCAAGAAAACCATGGAAATCAGTGTATAAGAGACAGTCATTGCGTCATAATCGTCATGGCATGCTAGCTGAAGGTGGGCAACACACTTCAGCTAATATGCCGCAAGAAAATGGAATATTTTGACAAAAATACAGAATAAAACATTTTTAGTTTGTTTGTCACACGCCGGTTTTGTTCTTTTTTTGTCATTTTCAATTTTTGTAGAATTAAACATGTGAATCAACACAACACTGTACACAATTCTTCCATTGATTCCGGTTGCGGGCCATGTCTTCAAGTGTCCTAAGCCATTGGCACTCGCCATCTTTGGGTCCCCATCCTGGAAGACGTACGGGTCCAACAGCGGCTAGACACGACGTCAGCGATTTCATGTGCTGCCGCCAAGTGGAATGCTGACCACCACGCGGTCGCTTCCAGCCAGGTCCTTGTCGAGCGAATAGAGCGCGACGCGGTAGACGCTCAGGTGCCATGCGTAGGACATGACCGAGCCATCTTAACTGGCGCAACAAAACCAGTTTGTTGAAGGAAATACTTGCATTCCCCAAGACGCGACGTCGAACGTCATTACTGGTAACTCGATGTTGCCACCGAACACGAGCGATCCTCCTTAAGCAACCGTTATCGAACGCAGAAAGACGACGCATGTCTTCCACGCGAATCGGCCAGGACTCGCTCCCTTACAACAATACTGAGCGAATGGACGCGCTGTAAACTCGACCCTTTAGTGAGAATGAGACGTCGCGACGACGCCACAAGTGCCTCAGATTGACAAATGCTGATCGAGCTTTAGCGATACGAAGCGAAACTTCTTTGTTGATTGTGCCGTCAGCGGAAACACAGCTCCCAAGGTAGACGAAACTATCTACCTGTTCAAGTTGTGCACCTTGGAGAGTGAGCACGGGTGCAGGTGGAAGCCAATCCTTGAGCAGTACTTTACACTTCGATGGCGCGAAGCTCATGCCATACTTAGATGCTTCAACCGCCAAACGATCCAGAATGAGTTGCATACTCTGAGGATCGTCACCAAGTAAGGCGATATCATCAGCATAATCTAAGTCGGTCGCGCGCTCACCCGGTAGAAGCTCTAGGCCAAAATGTTGGAAACCTTCTAGGGCATTCGACAGAACGTCTTCGATTGCGAAGTTGAAGAGGAATGGGGACATAGGGCAGCCCTGTCGCACACCGCTATTGACAGTGAATTGCGAGGAAAGCTTGCCATAGACCCTCACTCTGCCGGATGTGTGAAGGTAAAGTGCTCGTAAGATGGCGATATATTTCTCTGGCACCCCGTTCTTTAGTAAGCAACGCCATAAAGCAGGTCGATCAACGGAGTCAAAAGCGGCACGTATGTCTAGGAATGCAACGACAGTGGGCCTGTGATAAATGTGGCGATGTTCAAGGAGTTGGCGGAGCGTGAAGATTTGATCCACGCATCCGCGGCCAGGACGGAAACCAGCTTGTTCTTCACGGTAGTACGATTCACGTACTGGGGATAGTCTACGAAGTAGAATGGATGCCAACAGCTTAGAGGCAACCGAAATAAGACTAATCCCGCGATGATTTGCACATGAAGTGCGAGCGCCTTTCTTGAAAATTGGGACAATAACTGATTCGCCCCAAGAGGGAGGCACTCTCTCTTCATGCCAAATTTTTGCGAACAGCGCGGTTAGCTGGTTGATGACTGCCACACCGCAGTACTTGAATAGCTCCGGAGGAAGTCCGTCTAAGCCAGCAGCCTTGAAGCGCTTCAAGCGTCGAATCTCGAGGCAGACTTCCGCTTCGCTGGGTGGATTCAATGGGACTAGCCAAGGTGGACCGCAAGGTGTACTGCATGTACTGATGGATGGTGGAGGCCAGTTGAACTGCGAGTGAAAGTGCTCGGCCCAGCGGTCCATACGCCTCTGTTGGTTGGTGATCGGAGACTCATCCACCTCACAAATGACCTCACTGACACCAGGCTTCCTGAGGCCAGTGGACCGAATGAGTTGGAAAAGCCTGCGAGTGTTACCAGAGAGGGCAGCAGTCTCCATCTCTAAAGCACGCTCAGACCACCATGTCTCGCGATCCTTGCGGAGGCTTTGCTTAAGCAGCCGGTTGGTAGAGCGGCGCCGCTCGTTGCAGTCTGATTCCGCGGAGATATCTTTGCGGCGTTCGAAGAGCTCCAGAGAACCAGCAGAGATCCAAGACTTCAAAGGGCGTCGAGTTAGGTCGCAGTATGACTGTCCGGAAATGGTCAGCGCTTTCCGTATACAAGTCCAGTGTTGTTCCACTTCTCGCGGTGGATTGCAACTGAGTGCATGTGCCAATGAAGACTGATAGCTCGTCTGGACAGAGGAATCAGTTAATCTGTTTACATCAATCTTGCGGTGCTTCGTGTTTCGGGATCCTCCAAAACACATACATATAGCCTATGACGCAGCTGTATTATGCAGCAAGCGCTCAGAAATCACTGATGTGACTGCGCACGTGCCCGAAATAATTATGACGGAGCGACACAGGCCCATGTCTACTAGCTCTCTATTTTCGGCATTCAGTATTCTACTTGTTCACATTTCGATCTGATCTATATACCGAGCTGCGTCTCCGCTTTCTTTCCTTAGTTTTCGGCCACGATCGGTTTATCAACAGACATCATCCCATTTACAACAGTTTGCGTCAGCATGATATGAGCAGTTGGCGCAAGTGCAATCAGGAAACTATTATCATCGGTCGACGCAAGATCAGATAAATATCAAGGGACACTTTATTTTCAGTATACAGCAGGGGGAATAAGCGAAAATCTGCTTCTGCTGACACCTCCTTCTTTTCCATCAGATTCTTGCTCCTCTCTTTTCTCCTATTACTAACCATCCTTTTATACTTCCCAGCTTAATAGACTGTAGCCACAATGCCTCTGTAGTTCTACTATCTGCAGCTGTCTTCCTGCACCATCCACTGGACGCCTATCGGCAACGGTCTCTCATAAATCTGCGCTGCTCCTTTTCGTTGGCGGCGTTCAACATTCGCACTCTAAGTTAGATAAGTCGACATGCTGCGCTCGCACGCATGTTGGACACCCTGGGTATAGACGTGTACTGCGTGTCCGAGACTAGGATCAATGACCCTCACGCGGTTGTTTAATTAACCTTTCCATGCTTGTCTTCTCTCGTTATTGGTTGCACGCATCTCGAGACACTAATGCGGCACTCACTGGTCAAGCTGGTATGGGCACCGTTCTCAGCTCCAAGCTAGAGTCATCGTTGCTTAGTTGGATTCATGTGAACAGCCGTTTGTGTGCAACCCATTTGACAACTCCGACTAAGGTTAATCCATGAAGTAGTACACGACACTTTGTTTACGCTTTCTGCTTATGCCCACACCGACTGCAGTTCTGAAGCTTTCAGGCGCACTTACCACCAACTGATCACGCTGCCTCGCAGTGTTGCTAGTTCAGAAAACGTTATTATCTCAGGGGATATGATTGTGCAAGTAGGTCGTCTGAGCTCTTCAGAAGCTTAGCTAGGTCGTGAGTATGGGCTTAACTGCGAACGTACGAACAATGGCGAGCATCCTTTACAGCTGTGTGCGGAGCACCAGTTAGAGGTGACGTGGTTCCATACTGAATTGCCCTTCGTTCTGGAATACTTGCATCGACTCTGATCATGCCTTGCTACTAGCTGTCGCTTTTCCATGAAGTTGACTGGGAGGCATATCAAGCGCCCCTCTCTATTGGCGACTAAGAGGTTTTCACAGTCCTCGGTTACGCAAACTTACCAAGAGGCCCTGCGTACCGAACTTTCACTCCTTCATCCTAATGACACTGAGCTTTAGTTAATAGGATATCACCCGCTATGCACCACGCAGGAGCCTATACTTGTGGCACTATTGATTGTCACCACACCGGTCACTGGATATCTGGAACCTGTTGGAACCCAGACGAAAACTCCCGGCAGGCTAAAGCGGTCTACGTGCTAACAAGGAAGCCTGCTGGACCATTAGGGACCGTGGAATAGAAGAGGCAAGAACAGTCGGCACTTATCGCACGTTCTTCCAAGTGATCTGCACCGCTGGTCCCAGGAAACCTGGTGCCCGCGAGACAATCACAGACAGTGTAATGACTGGCGACTTCGGAATCGGATGCCTCCAACCATGTTGTGAATCTGCGACCACGGCCAGCCGCATGTGCATGTTGGTGGATTTGCACCAATTTGACTTGGCTGCTTGGCCTGGGGCGGCGCAAGCAAGTCATTGAGCGTCGGGCGATGCCCTCCAACCGTCACAGACAGTGCGTGGCGCTCATGCTCTACGCCAAACAAGCTGTGACGTTATAACCCATAGATCTGTTGTCTGACATGACTGCGTTTTAAGGAAGTGGGCCATTCATTTCTCTAACCTCCGAAGAGGATTGAATTGTGAGATTGGGTTATTCTGACCCCTAACCATTGACCCGTCTGGTATATGTGGCTCTGTATACACCCAGCATAACTTCATGGGTCATGGAAGTACGCAAGCCATCGAACCTCGTTAAGATCCAGTATCATTGCGATAGAATAAGAAACTTAACTAGTTTTAGAGGAAGTGCGTTCTCCCCAGGATTTTGAACTGCTCCATCAAAGCAGAAGGAAGACAAATATTATGATATGTTAACGTTTCGATTACTTCCGTCAATCGCGGGCGCAATACGCACAGCAAGTACGCACGTATTGCGTCCGCGACTGACGAGAGCAGTCGAATTGTTAACACACCGCGATATTTTCCCTTCTTTGTTGATGAAGTGGTTTACTGGGGCACAATGTTTCATATTTCGAACTGCATCGAAGGTTTCCGCGTAGGTTAAAATGGTCACGATGGTTTATTTAGCTAATGCTAATGCTTGACATGTCTCATGGTATGGGGTGGTAGATGTGGATTTTGAGTTGTTATCCGAGCCGAGTGATTATTTTGCAGACGTTTCCTTGCCACACTAGTCAACCCCATCAGCGCAGCTTCAGGCGCCTGGTTCTCACTGCCTCCTAAGCGATTTCGATGTCCAAGTGCTTATTGACCGCGTTCTGCTTCGAATGCAAGGCTTCAATGAACTCACGTGCTTGCCGGCTCTTGGTCCTTCCAAGGGTTTTGGCGTGCTTCAGGTCGAATTAGTAGTCTCGGCATTCATATGCACGGAAATCAGGAAGTTCTGATCGTGGCGACGAACGGCTAATGGACAAAGCTGATTACGTGATGAAAGCACAACATCTAATCGGCGATGGCTGGGCCACGCGTTGCGCATGCCAACGCACCGACTCCCGCGACATGCGTTGTTTGCGCGCCGGGGGTGTGGATGGAAGAAGAGCAGAGGTGGCCAAACAGTTGCTTGGTCAGAAGGAATAAAGGCCCTTAGTTCAGAGTTTGTCTCGGTTGGAGCCTCTCGGCTCCCTGGTTGGGGTCCGAAAGTTGGTGAACACGTCTGGCTGGATACACTTGTTGATATGACTAGGAGCCTACCTCAGTGGCATTCGTGTTGTGAATTTTTTTGTCCCCCTACTCCCGCTTAGCCTACCCCCAACCACGATATCAATTCATTTTGCATAAGATAATACTTCTTTTTTGCAGTGCAATAACCGGCTGTTACCTCACTGGAGCGATGACCATCCGGTGTTACCGCTCTCTCAGCCGACGTGCTTTGGTTGCATTTTCTCTTTTCTAATGTTTTGCGGCGCAGTAGCTGAGGTGTTTTTCACCCCTAGCTAACATATATAATGATGTTGATGATAGTGACAAAACATACCAACCGATAAACGAAGACTCGACAAAGCGCTTAGAAAGTAACGTCAGGTGCATTCTGCAAATGGGAACACAAGCTGATGCGACCACATGACTCGGCACTACCGCGGTTCTACGGTTTACCTAAAGTGCACAAAGCGGAGTGTCTCTGCCCAGTCATGTTGTTACCTGGAGCTACAAATTTCAGGCTTACAAAGATGCTCTGGAGGCTACTAAATCACTTAATTGCGGGGTCAGAACACTCGATCAACTCCGCAGAACAGTTTCTTGAGAAACTTAAAACCGCAACCATAGAACGAGACGAAATAATGCTCTCTTTTAATGTAGCCGCATTTTTCAACTCAATCGACATCAAATTGACGAAACAAACAAAAAGTGATTCTTACCAAGTTTGTGTTCCTCGACTGCAAAACCACCCACGAGGCCGACGGGAGCACAGCAAGGAGGATGGTCATTGCCTACATGTGCAAGTGTGGGGGAAACAATATAGAGTAGCTGACTCCCGATGTCCTGCAGCTTGTTGAATAAACTGCTGAACGGCATTCCGAGGACACTTCGGTGCAGCCGCAACAGCGGCTGAGCGAGAACTGGGTCCACCTTTTCGCGTCCTATCTTCCATTGCCATGGAAGTTGCGGAGGACAGGTATGGCTCCGAAAATCACAACTTCAACTCACGGCAGTGGAAGATAAGACACGCTATGTCGCAGTTGGTTTGTACATCATGGCGCCACTGTCCCCCGTGGCCCAGTGGCATAAGCTGTTGACTGGCGATGCAATTCGCTAGTGGTCGTTGGTTCGAATCTTGTTGGATTCAATGGATGCGCACTACTGATAATGCCCAAGACGTTGAATCTGCAGTCTAGTGCTTTACCAGGCATTTTAGCACTATCTGATTTAAAAGCTGTTGCGACGAACATTCAGGTAAGCCTTGCTTGTGTTGGTGGTAAGCCTGAATTTCGTCGCTGTCGAAGGGTAAGCCGGAGCCATGTGCTGCAACTCATCCGCACCGTGTACAAACAGCGCACAGTCGGCAAACAGCAACCTACTGATCGTTGGCTCGAACACTAGGGTTCTAGCCCCGAAACGACGGAGGTTCAGCAACCCAGTTGCACCGAAAGCACAGAACACCATTGCTTGAAGGTAAATTTCATAATAGTGTAAGGTTCATGGCACAGCTTTGCTTCACACTATAGAGAACATCAAATTCAATCGTTTGTCCACAGAGCTGCACGCTAGCCCGCTTACCACTTCGCAGACATCTAATTAAATTTATAGACTTATCTGGACAACCAACCTTACATCACATTGCTTTGCGGTTCACCGTGTCAAATGCCTTGGTGAAGTCCGCAAACAGTTAGTACAATCGCTGGTGTCGTTCTCGGCATTTCCCCTGCAACTGACGAGCCGTGAACTAAATGCACATTGCTCCTCCGCCACGTTCAGTTTAACGACCTGTGACGAGGCGGTTGAGAAGCATCCGGACGATCACTTTTTCCACACAACTCAGCAAGGTGATGCCACAACTTTCATGTAACATAGCTTGCTCCCCTTACCCTTGTACACAAAGGCATCACTCAAGTCAGCCGACACCTCTGCTTCCAACCACACGCATTGCAGCGCATGCCTCAAAGCGGGTTCACCTTGTTGCAACACTTTTGGGGGTATCCTGTCGAATGCGGCGCACTTGCGGTTCCGCAGTTGTGCAAGTACCCTCTGCGTCTCATCCAGTGTCAATGTGTCGGCAAGACTCATCTTCATCTTTTGTTGTTGCAGCAGCCCGTGTAATATATCCGAGTCAATCACTGCACGGTTGTTCAATCAACGATCTGCATTATGTCTGCAGTCTATGTGCGTCATCGGCTGCAAGGTAGGTCCATACACCGCCTTCAAGGATTTAGGGCATCCGTTATATTGGCGTCGTTCGGCTTATCATTCCAACTGCTTCGCTTTCTTCGTCCAACATCCATTCTTGATGCGATGTGCTGTCGATTCAGTCGCCGTTGAAATTCGCGGAAATGACTCGCCTTGCGCTTAGCAGGGTCCGCCACATGCGCAGCAAATGCTGCATTGTTATCCGGCACCAATGCTCCTATGGTCGCATTGTTGTCATCAAACCAATCGACCTGCTTACAGTTTTTTGCGCTCGGTGGTTTGCTTGGCAGCAGCCGTCACCTGTTTTCAGATGTTGCACCACAGATTGCTCACTGAGGCTATTGATTCGAGATTACCCATGCGGGTAGTCATCGCATTCTCCACTTCCTTTTCTCCACAGTACTTAGGAACGAACATTAAATTTGCACCAGTTCACGGTAAGTGAACAACACACAGATTTACAAAAATCTATGTGCAATTTGGTCCGCACCAACTTGTGATCGGTTCCACGCTCAACTTCACTCAGTGTACATGTCATGCACACTTCCCGCATGTCACGCTGGTGTACGATGACCGTCGAGCAAGTGAGGGTGACCACTCCATTGGTGCCTCCACGTAGGTATGTTACTCGCACTGTGCAAACCGGAGTGATCTTCAGGCCGTGTGTAGCGCACAGTGAAGGCAGCCGGTCACCGTTCCATTGGCCTCACAAATACCCTACACACCCATAACATCTATCTATAATGCTGCATTACGCGCACTCGCGTATTGAAATCATCCAGTAAGAATAGCTGGTCACATCTCGGCACAGACTGTATCTTGGAGGATAACTGAGTGTAAAACTGGTCCCTCGTGACATCGTAACATACGTGCTAACGCAAATTTACCTCAGTCGTGGGCTGGTACCAGTTGGATCTGCCACCAGCTGGCTATTTAGGCGGTCAGATAGTGCAAATTTGACCCCATGTTCACGTAGTGCTGAGGTGACGTTCCCCACTTAGTAAAACTTCTAATCAGCACCAGCCTCATACAGCTTACCTTGGTTCTCTATCCGAGTCTCACTGAGGGTGTCGATGTCGATGCCGTAGCGCGCTAGTTCTATCTCAACCAAAGTTCTTCGTCGCTCATGTCGATCACTCGGGTGCCTGTCCAGTAGTGTGCGCACGTTCCAGGACTCGATGTTGAGCGCTTTGCGCTAACGCATACGATTGCGGTGTCGGGCAATCGCTCGTGTGGTGACCTGTGTTGGAGGAACTAGCGAGTTAGTTGAGAAAGGGACTGGGAGAGTATGCGGAAAGGAAGAAGAAAGAAGGAAGGCGTCAGTGATAGCGTATTTTCGCTTATCCACCTCCCTGTATACAGCAGATAAGGCGATCCTTTCCATAGTGCCGCACGCGACGGCCGATGCAGCATGGGATTATTAGTATTGAAGTAACCCATGTTTAGAGGTTGGACTAGGATACTAACTAGGCTTCCTCACCTGACAGAAGAACGATTCGGGTCCTCAGCCAACGCCTTCGATAAAATGCACACTTACAAGGTTGCTGACCGTGCGCCGTTAGTCATTGAGACGACTAACGCGGAATTGTGTCCTGGTTTTCAGCTAGAAGTATGATGTAACCCAACTCCTACCCAGCGGTCGCCACGAGGCGTCCAGGGCATTAGTTCACAGCACAACGTTAGCAGCAACGGTTTGACGACCTGTCCTGCTCTCACCATCACAAGCCTTAGCAAGCCACGGACTCTTCCGCATGCAGGCGTCAAAGCGCTTGGAATACTTAAGCAGTGTATTTCCACCAGATTCATATCGCCAAGCTAAGCTGGAACTGGATAATGCTACAACTTGCATGCGACTGGCACTGCCAGAATTTTTGAACTTCGACTGTTTGCGCTTCCAACTCACTTCCGTATCAGCAACATGCAATTCGATCTAAATAACCGGAATATATGGCTTCGAAATTACATGCTCTATCTAACGGCATCCTCGTGCGCGGTGTTCTGTATGCCACATACACCAAAGTACCTGATATGCCGAGACAAACGCAAACACGCTAGAGTGCACGGCGGAATGGGCTCCATGCTTGATCACTTGCATCGATCTTCGAACGATGTGAGCTCATTGACAGTACTGTGTCTCACGTAACAGCCGTGATCTGCCTCACGGTAGTTTTCAGACATCGTAAACTCACTGAATATACGACATTCAGTGTCAAATGCAGATGATATTACGACGTCTTGTCTTCTATACACTTTGGTAAGCAACTTTGGGTACATTCAACTGGCCGGGTGAGCTGACGTCGTGGATCATAGTTTGGTGACCCCTGGTCTACTCGAAGAGATGGTGATGATTGCTAACATTGCCGTCGTTGTGAGTCAAATAAGTCCGTTGCTATTTTGGGCACAGTAGGCTCAAGTACTTGGCGAGCAACCAGCTAGTCACTCACTCAGTGACGCAGGGGAAATGTCCCTGAAGTGCGAAGCAAGGATTGACAGTGCGAATTCGGCTAGATGTTCATCTTCATTGTGCAAACAGTGGCGTTCTACTTGGCAGGCTGTGCTGTGGGAAGGAACGCGTCTTTTCCGTCTCAAAAGGGCGGGTTGTTCCCATATCAGCTGTGCCTTCGCCTCAGAACTGTTAGCAGGGTAAAATAGAAAGAACTAGGAATCGTGTTATCGGAGCTGTGCTGTTACGTTAAGTATTGTGATAGGCGGCCTGATGTTTCAATGAGGAAACGAATTGGAGTAGTGGTGTTCGGTGGAAAAATCGCCGTCGCATCCACAGTCTAATTCCGTTAGGCAATGTGCATGCTTCTATATTTTCTTGCTCGGTTTTTGGCGATAGACCTATATGTTCCAGAAAATGAACACTTTGATTATGTAAAGCATAGCAAGTAGACGACATTTGGTAGATGCAAGCATTTCATGTTGTCTCTTCAGTGCCAATAACAACAACCGATGAGGAACAAAAGCAAATGGTGGATTGATCAAAAAAGGAAGAAACAAACTTGGGGATACATATGAGCGAAAACGATTCGGTCTGTCTGTACAGGGAAGCTTGAGATTGACGAAGAGCTTTTTATGCACGCACAGCATAGGCTGCATTCGGCTACTCGCTATAGCCTCAGCGAAACGAAGAAATAGCAGATTAGAGTGCCGCAGTCAAGTTTTTCTGGAGGCGCCTTATCGTTTTTACTTCGTTTCTATCTTACAAAATGATCGCTGATTTTTACGAATAGTCCCCGAATCCGCGTACTCATGGGTTTGTTCGGTTTACAATCTGTTCCATATTCTAAAGAAGCCCATCAGATAATCAATTAATTGTTAGGGAACATGTTTTTGACAATCCCTCTTCAGGTTAGTGCAATTATATACAACTTATCTTAATTGGATAGACTACTGAGGTCGTTAGAAAGGGGATAAAACTAGTGTTTAGAAGAGTGCATATATATATATATATATCTATATCCCCGGTGTGGATGCGCTTGATGTGCATGTTGACAAGGTGCCTACCTGTCTATTACCCACTACCTCGTCCATACTGGCTCCAGGAGACAGTTGGTCGTTGCTGGAGGGGACAGGGTGCACGGTCCTTGTGGCCGTGCTAGGATCAAAGAGTGGTTCCATGCACTCAGTGTGGAGCGGACTACGATCCAGCCACCGCCTTGTGTGCGCTTGATTCCCCAAATACAGTGTGCTTGTGTTTGCCTGTGAGGAGTGTGGGCCGGCTCCGTTGATGAAACGTGGTTCCCATCCGCATGCCTCCCGGTCTTATTCCTTCGGGTTTACACTGGATATGGGGTGTGTGGTTGGAGCTGTGGGTGGTGCAGCGCAAGCCATCCATGGTCCCTCTGTAGGCGTAGGCGTACTGTGGCTGTCCCCTTGGAGGTCACAATGAGAGGCAAATCAGGATACGGAGGCCGCCGTACCACATATATATATATATATATATATATATATATATATATATAATGCGCCTTGAAATGGGTGCTTTTGCCGTGGTGAATCTTACACAACTCCTTTAGGTAATCCGCGGTATCGTATTTCATTTCATTGCTATACGTATCCGTTTTGATTTCGTTTCTAAGTCTCATTTTGTTTTTCGTTGGATTGAATCGTATTGTCTTGTTTTTCCCTCTGTCTTGCTAACATGAATCCTCTCACTTAGTCTCTCATATACTTCGCAATTTTTCTCGGTTTACGACAGTGGTTTTACTACCTTTATCGGAATCAAAATGCTGGTGGAAGACTCCTACGTCGGCAAACATCTGCATCACAGTTCCATAGGTTTTGTACCCCTTTCTGTGTTTACCTTCATAGGGGTTTATTCGACTGTGATTTGCACATTCAACCTGGTGAACAGTTGTTTGCATTTATCGCAATAGTGTTCGTTTGGAAACACATCAAAATAACAGTCGATTATCGTTAATCGGTTTAAAGCTGCTGTTGCTCAACAGACTTTCTCGTCCACTCCTTTCTGACTTCCCGTATCCCTATTTGAGGAATCCATCCAAATGAACTGCAGTCGCTAACCGGCTTCTTTCTACTTTCAACTCTAAGCACTTCCTTTCAGTATACTGTTGACATTTTTTCTGAGCCCTTATTCCTGCTGGGATATCAGACTTTGTCCCTAATTAACTAATACCGTTGTAAACTCACTGCCTTGAAATACTGCCTCATGCTACTCACCTGTCTCTCAGGTCTGACCGCCATTTCGAACTACCACCATCTAAGTAGTCCACGCCCTTTACGGGCGTATGCCATTGTTCTTTAATCATGGCAATTGAATTGGATATTTAAGCTATCACTCCCCAGGTGCCACTATGTACGGTGTACAGGGCAATCCAGTTCTTTTCTACTACTATTCGGACCTCATGATATCCGTTGGCTTTCTGCTCGCACTCCTAGTTGTTTTTGTTCATCCGAACGAACATACGGAAACTGAATGCTTCACTGTTTCGTTGCCGCTGATCGTTAGCATGAATCTAGCGGTTGCCTAGAAGGCCGCGGGAGCCTTTCGCTTTCTTTACTTTTGGGTGTATGTTGCTTGTCTTTATATTTCCGCCACCGCTCTCTATTTGTACTTATATGGTAATTCTACTTTTTCGCCTATTTTCAACGTATGTCTAGCGCGTTATTTATCGGCCCTGTTCTCAGTGGTCTCCGCGCTGTCGCAGATGATGAAAGCTTCCAGAACGCTCGTGAAGGCTTGGTTAAAGACGTAGAGCAAAGCCGAATACTAAAGTGAGTCATCGTTGCTTAGTGATTGCACCAGACTAGGTTACGAACGCTCAAGGTTCAAGCGGATTCAGCGTCCATGTTGAAGAATGAGCGATTGACAAATCGTAAAAAGTGAGTTTCGCACTATAACGCTTCTATCTGTTCATCACACATTCCTTTGACATCACTAAAGACAGAGCCGCGAGTTTTGCATGCACCCGACTTCCCACCCATCCGCTTTGCTGAAGCACCTTGGTAGATATCGCTGCTGCGCGATCTGTTCCTCCCAAATTTCTTACAGTTTAACTGGAGGCAGAGTATTACCTACCCACCTAAATATTTTCTTGAGGCGCCTTATCGTTTTTACTTCGTATCTATCTTACAAAATGATCGCTGATTTTTACGAATAGTCCCCGAATTCGCGTACTCATGTGTTTGTTCGGTTTACAATCTGTTCCATATTCTAAAGAAGCCCATCAGATAACCAATTAATTGTTAGGGAACATGTTTTTGATAATTCCTCTTCAGGTTAGTGCAATTATATACAAGTTATCTCAATTGGATAGACTACTGAGGTCGTTAGAAAGGGGATAAAACCAGTGTTTAGAAGAGTGCAACTGTCACTGTTAACCAGGTCAATGTCGGAGCTTGCACGCGATCGAATTGGGTAAAGGCCGTGTTTTTCCGCAGTTTTTCAGCGTGGTAAGCCGGAATTACCTGTCTTCATCTAGCGGACAAGCATTTCGTGTGTATCCTAATTGAATTACCTGGACGAAGACCACCACCACCACCACCACCACCACCACCACCACTTGTGATGCTTCTTGTTCCAGAGGATACGCGATCTATTTAGTCTTTGAAAACTCCTGCCTTTCTTTTCCCCAGCCACTTCCGCCGCAGGGTTGGCACCGTTCACCCTCCAATTAGGACCGCTATTTTCTATCCTCATCGCTTTTCGCTGGGGTGTTTCTTTTTACCACCCGGTACAAAGTGATGAGACTCGCCAATGGTTCTGTCATTCGACCTGACATCGATATACTTGAAGACAGAGAGGAACGGATCGAAAACGACAGAAATCCTCGAATGCAATTTCCTTATTTGACTATACAACTTGAGAAATACAATTACTCGCTAAATTCCGTCGACTGTTTCGCTACGTCAGTCTACTACGTTTGTGTAATGGAGATCAGTCCTGCTTATACTTTAGTGGCAACCATTGGTTTCATAGTACTGAGTTTGCCTTTCTTGCAATACCCTATTACATCCTCCTTGCGCAGTAAACCGCCTCTGGGTCTATCTCTTCTGTTACACTACTCGAGCCTGGCGGCGTGCAGCCCTTTCTCAAACACGGTTAGCATGGTTGCATTGGATGAAGCTGATGCCACTCGGCTGTTTTTTCTATACCGTCGCCTAGGATGGGATGGGAGTTACTGTTACTGCGAATCCAACCGGCATTTCGTGATTGTACTAATAATATCCAACTTCATTTATCCTACTTTTCTCACGGGCGCACACCGTTCCTCCCCTCTTGTTAGCTAGCGTTATATGACTTCTCGTATGTGCTGCTTCTCACACTGGGCTTTACTTTTACCGGACTTACTTACCGGACTTACACAATAACTTTTTATCCGACATATTTCTTATAAGCTTTTGGTACCACTCCTATCGCCCAACTATCTCCGTGTGGTTGCGTGACCCTAATTTATTCTAACTGTTTTGTCGCTTCAACCCACTAAGGTCACCAAGCCTTGGGTCATTGTTTATGCGCTCCTAATTTTTAGTCATTATATACCACTAGGTTATCTTATCGATTTTGGTATCAATTCTGTAATTCGCTATTCGCCAAACAAGTAATGACTTGAGCATCTTTGTTGCGACAGTTTGGATTGAACTGAGTATTCGCGTGTGGTCCCAACATTTTTGCACGACAACTGGTGGAAATCATGCCTCCTTTTAATTAAGTCCATGATTTATTCCTATCCCTTACAGGAACATGAAAAATGCTTCCAGTTCTCGAAAGCGTCCGTCATCCATCAAAGCGACTGTCTTGGAGGTCAGGATCGGTTACACATCGTTTTTCCATTCTGTCCAACGAAAATGCTACTCATGATTGTTTTCACTTGGGCTATTGCCGCATCCATTGTGTTTGGCTAGCCATCCTTGCAGTCCCACCCGCACTCCTGTTGCGCATGCGATAGGTTCTCCTAATTCTATGTGTGCCCATCGTATGTGGCTTCAGCTCCGTGAACTTGTTTCGGCCCCCATCATCACAGCTTGTCATTCGATGTATGTGTACGGTCGTGATGTCCTTTGCTTAAACGCTTTATCACCCGAACGCTTGAATGAAATTGCAAATGTATATTTCTCTCAGCATGGTAAAAACCGTGTTCACCAAGGGGCGGATCGTATTTATATCTACATCCTCACGCGTGCAGGACTGTCGATGGTTGGGGTTTATGCAGGGATGCAATAGGACCGTTGCTGTACAAATCTTCCTTCTACCAGTTCACGGGCATTGTCACTTGTTTGGTTCCGATGCAAATCGGGGGGGACCATGATGATAATGGGTCCATGAGAGGGGACGAAACAGTTCTAGCCCTCAGCCAAAATCAGGCGGGTAATACACAATCATGGACGATGACTAGCATAATAGACTAGACTAGTACGGGGCAATTTATTTGTGGGTTGCAAAACCCTTATACATGGAGCGATAGTAGTTGGACGATAAAAAACAAGTACCTTTGGCTCAATACATGTATGTGACTCCTCTTGAGTCTTCAAAGTTTCAATTGGATGAGGGAGTATACACAGGGGATGAGTTAAGGCAGGGTGAGGTGGTTAAATCTGATCGAGCAAGATGTGTTGTGTGTTGAAGATTAGTTAAGATGCTAGGGGGACTCAGTGGCTTTCCTCTCAGTCTTCACTTGCAAAGAGAGATTTAGGGTTTGCATTGCCTTGTAACGGAATTATCACATCCATCGCAACGAGACTGGACGTGGTGCGATGGTTGGCGTACTCCCGTGACCCATTGAGCCATGCTGGGTGGCACTTCCAAGTCTATGCAGAGCCACTCATACCAGACAGCTCAATGGTTAGGGGTTAGAATAACTCAGTCTCACCATCCAATCATCTTGAGAGGTTAGGGACAAACCGATGGCCCTCTTCCTTTAAAACCTAGCCATGGGAGACAACAGTTTTACGAGTTATAACGTCATAGCTCGATTGGCATGGAGTATGGGCGCCACACATTGTCTCTGACGGTGAGACGGCATCTTCGGGTGCTCAATTGTTTGTTATCGCTCATTTCAAGTCAAGCAGCTCCTGGCCAAATTGGTGCAAACCTGTCAACTCCCACCTGAGGCTGGTCCTTGTCGCAGATGCGTAACGTACTACGGTCGCAAAGTATATGTGTGATGTCCTAAATCTTCAGACTATGTGTGACAGGCCTCGAGCAGATCCCTTTGGGAATCTGCAATCACACTTCCGAGCTGGACTTGCTCCCTACTGCCTTGTGGGTCAGGCTCTTGAGTCAAAGGCTCCGGGTGGAGTCCCTCAAGCGAACCTGCAAATCCCTAACTGCCTTGTGGATCAGACTGTTGAGTCAAGGGCTAGAGGTAGGATACCTCAAACAAAACCCTCTCTAGGAATGGACAGCCGGTGAGTCTCATCTGCTCTCTCGACCACCTCGAAAATTCTCCCTCTTCTTTTCCTTATTTTCTCTCTCCTCTCAATTGCCTTCTTACCCTCTACCGACCAAGAATTCGCCTCTGACCTCGCTACTTCTGCCATCGATACTCGTAACTCATCCATCAAACCACGGGTCTCATTACAAATTGGTTCCTGAATGTCCGCACTTTGGGTCCGATCAGTCAACAAGCAGCACTGACTCACTCTTCATTCTGTTGGTATTGATGTGTGCTGTGTCTCCGAAACACACATACAAGATAACAGCGTTGTGACAGATCTTCGACTCCCTGGTTCTGAATCTGACGACAATGACTACACTCTTCGCGTCTCTGGTATTACCGAGTCAAAGTATTTACGGTGTTGATATTGCCCTTAGCAAACATGAAGGCAATCTGATCGACGATACCGGTGAACAGTCGCATGTGTGCACTTCGACTTCGGACGACTATTGGAGTTAATGAGCAGCGTCCGCAGCCAAGGTGCCTTTTCATTGCCTCAGTTTTTGCCCATACTGAATGCAGTTCAGAGTGTACTACAAATGATCTCAACTACATTACATCTCATCTTTGTATGGCGAACAATACTGGCATCGAGGTTGTTGCTGCTAACTTGGATGCCCATTTGGGTCGTTTTTAAGCTACTGAACAACAACTGGGAGGGCGTTTCGGAGTTGATGCACGCCGAACAGACAATGGTTATGGATTCCTGCAACCGTGTGCCAATCACAACCTTTACCTCAGCATCACTGCTTTCCAGCACAAACGTTCACACCGCGTCACCTGGTGCCCACCGAATCCCTCCATGACCTGGACCCAAATTGACCATATTGCCATCAGCTACGAATGGCGCACATCAGTCCAAAACTTCCTGTCAATTTGATGCATGTGCCTGGATTCCGATCATGCTCTATCGCGTGCACACTTGGCGCTCACTCTCTCCACTTCTAAGAAGCGTCTATCTTCTAACCTTCTTATCTGTAACTTGAACTCGCAGTTTACGGTTCAACAATATCATTACGAACTGCTCGCTAATTGTCAGTGATGAATGAGGTTGTTGAGTCGAACGCTGACTGGGATTGTTTCAGGTGTGATATGAAGGATGCCTTTGATACTTGCTGTGCACCCAACTTGAGACGTAACTGTGACTGGATCTCTGAGGCATCGATCAGTTCGATGAAAGCGCGTAAACGGTGTCCGATGGTCACTGAATTTCAGCCTATCCGTGACCCTAAATCCACGTCTGCCAAAGAGTCTTCCAGTTGACCGGGAGTCTTGGTTTGCTGCTGAGGCCCATCTGATGGAGAAATCCAGCACTATTGGAAACAGGCGGGTGCTATTCCAGCTCATACGAAACACTGGTCCGAAAAAGCCATCAGTTAGCGAGACGATAGCTGAAAACGATGGACTGTTGATCCATTTTCAGCGTCGTCGACTAGCCCGTTGGGCGGAACATATTGCGAAGCAGTTCAGCTGGCCTGCTGCGGCACTACCGCTTGCCGAATCACTTGAGCTAACGTGGGAGGTAAATGTGACACTTCCCACTTTGTAAGAGACTCGTCATAACCTCGACGTTTTGAAACGAACCAAGCTCCTGGACTCGATGACCCTCCATTTTGCTGAAAGATGGTGGTGACCATTTGTTGACTGAACTTTCTTTTTAACACGATTTGGAGCACTGAAAAGGTTACTTCAGACTGGCGACTGTCAACTGTGGTGCCCATCTTCAAGAGGAGTCAGCGTACTCTGTGCGAAAATCGTCGAGGTATCAACCTTATTTCCATTGCCTGAAAACATCACAGATATCATTCTTCGGCGAATTACTGGTCCCCGTGAGGACCGAATCACTGAAGGCCAAGCTGGTTTCCACCCTGGTCGGGGTTGCATCTTCCACATATTTACTCTGCCGAGTTTTAGAACAGAGACACATATAGACGATCGACTATGGTGATTTTACTTGACTTGAGAACCGCCTTCTACTCTGTTGACCGCGCCAGCTTGTGGCACTGCCTATCCATGAAGGGCCTGCCAGCTAAACTGCTTTCAATTCGGAAGTCCCTCTACTGTGATTTCCGAGGTCAGGTAAGGGTCTACGGGAAACTGTTTCCTGAGTTCCCCACGACAAGTGGGATTCGCCAGCGTTGTCCTATATCTCCTTTCTTCTTCGACGTTGTGATCGCAATAATCGTGAAGGACTCGTTTCTTTCACACTGTTCTGGAGGGCAAGTTTTGCCAGGCGGCTAGCTGACATACCTGGAGTATGTGGACGACATAGTTCTCCTAGGGTCTGATGCATTGGATATGCAAACTCTACCGCACAGACTTGTGCGTAGCGTTGCACGCTTCGTTATATGATTTGCACCTTCAAAGTGCTGTTGCAGGACTGGACCGACACCTCGGGTTTTAGTTAGTTCCGAACAGCTACTCTTAGTGGTGGGTTGGTTCACTTAGCTTGGTAGCTGTATTACCTCTGGTGGTCACTTCACTGACGTGGTTATTTCGCGTATTAGCAAGACAGCCATCTGTGGAGACGGCGCGATATCAGTCTGTCAGTGAAAGGTAGGGTATATAACTCTAAGATCGGTATTGCTGTATGGATCAGAGCCTTGTCCAGTTCACTGTAAAGACATTAAGCGCTTTTCCGTATTTGACCACCGGAGCTTGCGGAGCACTACTCACGTTTTGTGGAAACACCGGATGAGCAATGCTGAGGTCTACCAGTTGGTTTTTGGCAGCAACCTTTCAGTTGCCTTATTGAAGTGTTTGATTGTTTGGCACAGTGATTCCAAGATTGTATGGTCTGCCCAAAGTACACAAGGAAGGGCTACCACTAAGACCGATACTGGATATGTGTAACTCACCGTACCATTCAACTGCCAAGTGGCTCGTCAAACGGCTGGAACCAGTCAGGAAAGCTATAGCTAGATACAGTCTTAAGGACACGTTTGCTTTTCTTGACTCAGTGAGACAAATCGAGCTAGCTGGGCGACAGATGTTTTCCCTACATGTGGTGTCTCTTTTTACCAATGTTCTATTGGAGGAGACTGTAGACTATCTGTGAGGTCATTCAGCTGTGAGTTTATCCAGCTGCGCAACATCAACATTGGTATCCCACCAGACCGGCTGAGACAACTGCTACTCATGTGCACGAGAAACATTCAGTTTCAGTTTAGTGGAACGCTATATCTACAAATAGATGGGATGGCAATGGGTTCACCATTAGGACCGTTGCTCGCGGACGTCTTCATGAGCAAATTGGAGTGCAACCAGCTGCACGAACCCATCAACAGCTTAGTTTATTACGGCTGATATGTAGACGACATATTTTGTATTGCGGATAATGGAATGTGCGTCGATGATCTATTGGCCCAGTTTAACACTGCACATAGTAACATAACTTTCACTATCGAGCTAGAACGTAACGACTCGTTGGCATTTTTAGATGTCCAAATCAACAGGGCATCAGACGGGTCAATGCGGAGGAGTGCACAGAAAAGAAACCTGGAATGGACAGTAGATTCATTTCGCTAGTTTTGTTCCGATAAGTCAAAAAAGGAACCTCGTCCGTTGCCTAACGGAGAGAGCGAGGAGAATATGTACAGATGATGCGCTTTCAGATGAGCTGAGCTTTATACGAAGCGTACTCGAGCGTAATGGGTACCCTGAAAAATTCATCCAGAGGCACATGGAACCGCGAGTACAAAAGCTCAAACCCGTTTCCGCGGAGAAGCGGATGATATACTTATCGTTACCATTTAAGGGTGACGCGATAGCGGAACGGACCACCCGAAGACTTTCCTTAGCAACAGAGAGAACGTATTTTGCCGCTAATCTACGCGTAAGCTTCACCTCAACACCGATTGTGCGCCAACAACTTAAAGACAGGATACCTCGGTCGCAGACCTCCTTCTGTGTGTACAATTTCTCTTGCTCGTGTCGAGCAAGGTATATTGGGAAAACGATCAGGCGACTGTCCGTTAGGGCTCGAGAGCATTGCCCAGCTTGGCTCTACAGCGGCGCGAGGAAGAATGTAACGAGTGCAGTATTGACGCACCTAGTAGACTCCGACCATCAAATCGATTCGCATGACGCATTCACACAGATCTACTGTGTCCCCGGACGTTACACACGGGCAGTCAGATGTCGCCTGCTGTCGGCAGCAGAGGCGATCGCAATTCGGCTCTATAACCCGGACCTATGTGCACAGAAAATCTCGTCCATACTTTAACTCTGCCTTGGCCTCAGACCAACGCGACTAACAATGGCAGTCACGCCACTTCACCTGACCTCGCCTCAACCAGACCAAGCACGTAGACTTATCGATTAGTTACTCTGCTTCAGTGACCCAATTTAAACCCATTGTGTCTATTCTAGCTTGCTTTATTGTGGTTGTATTAGCCTGATGATGAAGCCCTGAAAACAATCTTGCTTCTGATGTTTGATAAATCTTAGCCGCTTGCATTGGCTAGGCCATGTTCTCCGTATGCTCGTTGACCGACTTCCTCGGTGTGCATTTTACGCCGTGGCCGCACTAAGTTGAATGAAACCTCGAGGTGACCAGTCCAGGACGTGACATAGAGGCATGTGGTAATTGACTGAGAAACTTGGTTAGGCTGGTCTTCATGAATAGAGGCCACGTGACGGTCCACACCAATGTTTGGTGACCCTTTCAGACATGCCGCAGTCACGAAGTCAGTGGCGTTCCTGCATTCGGCTTCTTTCATCTGGTTGTTAATTTTCGTTCCATTCTGATTAGCCTAACGTATTTCCTTCTTGCTTTCATTTTCTGTGCATTCTATTTGCACCCAACGCCACCATCCTACCACCATCGCGATGGTTTGCGTTTTTGGTATTCATTGAGCTATGCTGGGTGGTGCTTTTTTGCACCTTCAGAGCCACTCATACCAGGTTGGTCAATGATTAAAGGCCAGACAAACTCAACCTCCTGGTCCTCTAGGTTCGGGGTAGGAATCAGAGTGGTCCCTTATTCCTTACTACGAACTCCTTCTAGCCCAGCGCCAAACCCGCTGCCTTACGGTCAGGTTTTTCAACCAAAGGCTTTGGTTGAGAACCCTAATCGTTCTCCTGTCTAGACCTGGGCAACCTGACAGTATTCTGCCTTCACAATACTATGAACCTTTCGTCAAACAATTTCCTGATGCTCTGGCTACCGCAGAGAATAATCAACGGTGCCCTATTTGCTGCATCGAGCAGGGCGCATAGTGGTTTGGATGCTACTGCTCAAGCCTTCCCATCTTATTCCCCTCTTATGCTTTTTCTCCCTTATGATCCCGTTCCAGCTTCACTTTTATCCCCCCTGTTTTCAATCCCCCAATTCTAGGCCCTCCCCCACCTTGCTTTGTTAGGCTTTTGCCTTTTAGTTTCAACTCACAAGTGATGGCGTGGAGTCAGTCCTGCCCTGTCGATAAGCCCATGTCCAAGCAAGCGGCCAAGCTCAGTTCATCGGCTTCCATTTGGAGCCATCGATCATCCTTCAGATTGGCAGGCCTCAAGGTACGCACATTGAAACAAATCAATCAACAGGCAGCACTTGACCGAACATTAGAGACCCTCTCGATCGATATCTGCTGTTTATCTGAGACCCGCCTGCAAGACTCGAGCTCTGTGCTCACTTTGCGATCCCCTTCAAGTGACACCAGCAGCGCTTTCTCATTGCGCCTATCCTGTGACGATGCATCTTCGAGCACCGGTCAATCCGTTGTTTGTATTGCCATAAGTCCCCGGGCTGAAGCTGCTGTGGTTGACTGGATTCCAATCAGTAGCTCCTTGTGTGCGGTCCGACTGGTTGGCTCATTCAAAGCTTTGAAGTCGCTCTGGACTAACAGGTGTCTAGTGGTTATCGCTGCCTATGCACCCACAAACTCTAGCGATGATTCGGTAAAAGACGACTTCTACCGCCAACTGAACGAGCTCCTTCGCCACAGAAGAAGCTCGGACACTGTTGTGCTGGCTGGGGATCTGAACGCTCAAGTTGGAAAATTATCCACTGATGAACTGCATCTGGGCGTCCAACATGGTGTAGGCTGCCGTAATGATAACGGTGAGCGGTTACTTCATTTGTGTGAAGATGCTCGCTTATTTCTTGCGAGCACTAATTTCCGACACAGCACCCGCCGGAGGGTGACTTGGCGCCCACCAGCCTCGAACCAGCTATGGAAGCAAATCGATCACATTGCGATAAGTTACCGATGGAGAGGCTGGTGCAGAACTGTCGCTCGATTTGGAGCAAACGTGTGGACACCGAGCATGCACTTGCATGTGCTGACCTGCGGATGCGTTTTGGCGGACGCCCACAATGACGCTGTGGGCGCAATGACACCAGTCAGCTGGTGAACCCAGCTCTTCTAAATTCCTATGGAAATACGCTGACATGCGATTTGAGTAAGCGCTCACTGGAACAATTGAATGTGAATGGTCTCATGTTCACCAGACCTTACTAGCAGCAGGCAAATCCTCACGGGATGAGTCAAGTAGCCAACATGGACATTGGGTCTCTTCGCGGTCTCTGGAACTTATCGATGCCCATCGGCACATTCCGGCTGGAAGCGAACACAATGAGACACGCAGAAAACGCCTGGCAACACTCCGTGTTAACGTGCAGAGAGACCGTGGTGGTCTCATCGTGCATGAGAGATGGAAATGGTCGCTGCCCTTGGTAAACATCGTGTTATTTCATCTGATACGGGAAACTGGCAGCAGGAGACCTGATGTTAGTGAAACAATTTTTGACGAGAGTGGACAGTCTATCCGCAATTTGTCAAAACACCTGGAGGGTTGGGCTGAGCACTTTGAAAGCCAATTTAATCGACCAGAATTGTCAAATTTTTCGCCCGGCCACTGATTGCCCTGCTTCGTGGTCTGCCCCTTTAGATCCGCGCTGTCGATCAGAAGTCGAACTTGAGATCGGGCTGTTGAATTTAAATAAAACCGCGGGACCAGATGATCTACCTCTAGCCCTCTTCAAATTCGGGGGACCTGCTCTTCTGGATGATTTATACGAGTTACTAGCAAACTGTGGGAGCAGGAAACTGTCCCAACCGACTGGAGTCGCTCCGTCATAGTCCCAATTTTCAAGGGAGGCTCACGATCGGAATGCGGCAGCCATAGAGGAATCAGTCTGATCTCCATCGCCTCCAAATTACTTGCATCTGTCATTCTTCCTAGACTGACTGGCACCCGTGAACGTCAGATTGGTGAAGAGCAAGCCGGGTTTCGTCGAGCTCGTGGCTGCATCGACCACATCTCCACTTTGCATCGGTTGTGGAGCACAGTCACATATATTGACGACCCACTGTTGTCGTGTTGCTCGATATCAAAGCTGCCTTCGATTCGGTTGATAGATATGCACTTTGGGACTGTCTACTCAGGAAAGGTGTACCTGAGAAATATGTGAATATTATCCGAGCATTATATGCGCGTAGCTCGGGAAGAGTGAGGGCTTACGGCAGGTTGTCGTCGCCCTTTAATATCTCCAGCGGTGTGAGACAAGGATGCCCGCTGTCACCTTTCCTCTTCAACTTCGCTGTTGACGAAGTCATGAAAATCGCGTTTACAGGACACGACTTAGAAGGTCTGGAGCTACTCCCAGGAGAAGGACTTCTTGACTTAGAGTATGCTGATGATATTGCCCTGATCTGTGACAGCTCACAAACGTGCCAAGCGGCACTGGACAGATTAGCACTAGCTGTCCGTCACTTCGGGCTTTGCTTCGCACTCTCGAAGTGCAAAGCGTTTCTCCAAGATTGGTCTGGACCGCCTCCTACGCTCACCCTTGGTGGGGATCAGCTAGAAGTCGTTCAAAAATTCAACTACCTGGGAAGTTGTATCAGCGCCCGTGGGATTGAAGATGAGATCACGAACCGTATAGCAAAAGCTCGAGGCGCTTTTGCTAACCTTCGCCACTTATGGCGCCGGCGCGACATCACTCTCGCCCTGAAGGGTAGAGTGTACAATGCAGCGGTACGTTCGACCCTACTGTACGGTTGTGAAACCTGGCCCCTTAGATCAGCGGACATAAAGAGGCTAGTTACGTTCGACCACCGGTGCCTTCGCAATTTAGCTCACATCTGGTGGGAACACCGCGTGAGCAACGAGCGTGTTCGACGCCTTGTTTACGGCACAGGAAAAGGAAATGAACCGCTCAGCACCGTTATTTCACTGCCTAGCCTCCGATGGCTGGGCCACGTGTTGCGCATGCCAGCCCACCGACTCCCGCGACGTGCGTTGTTTGCGCGCCGGGGGTGTGGATGGAAGAAGAGGAGAGGTGGCCAAGCGATGACTTGGTCGAGAGGAATGAAGGCCCTCACTTCGGAGCTGGTCTCGGTTGACTCCCTGGTTGGGGTCCGAAAGACGATGAATACGTTTGGTTGGACACACTTGCTGATATGGCAAGGAGCCGACCTCAGTGGCGTTCGTGCTGTGAGTTTCTTTGTCCCACCCCATCCCACGATCTCATTATTTAGCTTTATATAATATTTAAAACAGTTAGTCCCTAATAGCTTTTGAACAACGAAATGAGAAGACGAATATTGGCAGATGCTAGCATTTCGTATTATCTCGTCAGTACCAATACAATAACAGGGAAATCCTTTTATATGTCTTACAGGGCACAGTCAAACCAATCAAATTTATTGTTGTGGTCATTGTTATCAGATTACGTCCACGGCAACCGCAGGTTGACAACCAATTGCTCTTGGACACACAACGCTGGTCTAATTCGGCTTATCGCGACGGCCTCGGCAAATCGTAAAAGGCGTGCATTAGTATGACGTAACAAGATCCGGAAAGCTGATAAGGGATTGACCTGGTGACGAGTCGCCAAGATGTGCCTGCCTATGGAGGACGCTGGTGGCTTACGCGAACACGTATCATCGGAGGTGGAATGGGTAACTTCACGCTGAACCCAGTTTGGTAGGTGTTCCTTCACTCGGGAATCTAAAACCCGTTCGGTCCTGCCGATGTAACTGATACCGCAGTCACACACGAATTGGTAGACACAATGGGATTTGGCGCCGACGGGTTCATCTTCCTTTACTGAAGGTAACGGCAACTTTCGGGTTCTGTTGATAATTACCGCCTCCGCAGCACAGTATGTACGCTGAATGGCCGCGACAATCCGTTTGGTTATCCTTTTCGTTGCAGTGTCACCCTTGAATGGGAGCTCAATGTACACCTTCTTCTTAGGGGCTGTCAGCACCGTCTCCTTGGGCGGTCTAACTTGGCTATGTTTGTCTATGAATCGCTTTGGGTAGCCATTCTCCATAAGTGTCTTAGTGATCAGCTCTAACTCTTCAGCCAGGCAGTCGTTGGAGCAGATACGTCTGGCCCGAGTGAATAATGTTTTTACTAGCGCGCGCTTGTGTGCCATCGGTGAGAAGCTAGTGAAGTGTAGATATTGGCCGGACCACGTTGACTTCCGGTATACAGATCGCTTAATCAGCCCATTATCCCTGCGACTCATGAGAATGTCGAGGTACGGAAGGCGCCCATTCGATTCGAATTCAAAAGTCACCTTCAGGTTGTCGTGAACATTATTAAGTTGATCCACTAGTTGTTCGATTTGCATCTTTGTGGAACCGAAAACAAGGATATCATCCACGTATCGTTTGTAATACGGCAGCTGAGAAATCTGTCCACTTAGTTTCCTCTCAAGCATCAGCATGAAAAAATCAGCCAGTACCGGTCCCAACGGGCTACCCATAGCTACTCCGTCAATTTGGCGATACGTGTTATGGTCGAATCGGAAAGCAACATTCTCCGTGCAAAGTAACAGGGACTGTCTCAGGAGGTCTGTCGGTATTGGTAGACGGAAATTCTCCTCTTCTATCAGGTGGCAAATGTAATCAACTGTCTCAAGCAAGGGGACATTAGTAAATAACGATTGGACGTCCACTGAACACATAACCTTGTCGACTAGGCTGATTTGGTCTAGGTCTTCGATTATTTCAAAAGAGTCCTTAATGCTGTGCGAATTGTACTGCTGCCTTAGTGGTGAAAGGATCCGAACTAACCAACGAGCCAATTTGTGCTGCGGGGAATTTACCATGGACAAAATGGGTCTTAGTGGCATGCCCTGCTTGTGGGTTTTTGGTAACCCGTATAGCTGTGGTGTCGAGGAACCGCTCGGCTTCAGGTGCTTGTAGGTGGTTTCATCAATTACACGATGTAGGAGAAGCGTTTCAAGGTGTCGGGTTATACGGGCCTCTACTTCTGTCAGACATTCTATCTTGTCGGTGTGTTGAAACTTGCTTTCATCACTTAAAACGCTTATCATTTTTTGTACGTAATCATTCTTGTTCATGACAACTGCTCCTGAACCTTTGTCCGGTTTTAGTACAACCACTCCCTTATTTCTCAGCTCCCGTAGTGCTTTTAAATGACGGCTTGTAAGCGCACACTTTTCGTTTACCGGTACCATGTGGACTTCATAGGCAATGTCGGTCAGCTTATTCCTAAACCAACTGACAGCATCAGGACTGGTTGACTGAAGTTCAGCTACTTGGTCGAAAAAATTCTCAAACTGTGCTTCAACAAACAATCGATTCAGCTTATTGGGAGTAACTTGGTAATCTATCCCCAAGGCTAGTGCTTCTAGCTGCATATCATCAAGCTGTACGTTTGACACATTCAAGACGTACTTACGGAGATCACGTGTAACGGGTTGGTCATTTGCTTCCATCAGGGATTTCAGTAGACGCTTTCTGCAAGTTTCTTTCGTGCGAGCGATAAGTCTCTGGCAAAAGATTGAGAAGACAATACGGCAGCATAGGGACAGGCTCTCCACAACCGGCATCAGGCGAGTATGTGTCTCCATCAGAGTTGTTAGCTTTGCCTTGGTCGTGTCTAATTGCGCTGATGCAATGCGTCTAAGATTGCGATTGGAAGGCGCGAGCTTGTTTCTGCGTAATAGTTTCAGCATTGAACGCGGGTAACGGCGTAGGGTGACACACTCGGAAAGAAAGGATATTTCCACACGTTTGCATGCTAGCTTGCATCTTAGGTTGACAATACGATGCAGCAAACGGTTAGTTTCGGGGGAATTCGTCGCTTGAGAAATTTAAAACAGTTAGTCCCCTTCAGTAGTTTGAACAACGAAATGAGAAGACGAATATTGGCAGATGCTAGCATTTCGTATTATCTCGTCAGTACCAATACAATAACAGGGAAATCCTTTTATATGTCTTACAGGGCACAGTCAAACCAATCAAATTTATTGTTGTGGTCATTGTTATCAGATTACGTCCACGGCAACCGCAGGTTGACAACTAATTGCTTTTGGACACACAAAGCTGGTCTAATTCGGCTTATCGCGACGGCCTCGGCAAATCGTAAAAGGCGTGCATTCGTATGACGTAACAAGATCCGGAAAGCTGATAAGGGATTGACCTGGTGACGAGTCGCCAAGATGTGCCTGCCTATGGAGGACGCTGGTGGCTTACGCGAACACGTATCATCGGAGGTGGATTGGGTAACTTCACGCTGAACCCAGTTTGGTAGGTGTTCCTTTACTCGGGAATCTAAAACCCGTTCGGTCCTGCCGATGTAACTGATACCGCAGTCACACACGAATTGGTAGACACAATGGGATTTGGCGCCGACGGGTTCATCTTCCTTTACTGAAGGTAACGGCAACTTTCGGGTTCTGTTGATAATTACCGCCTCCGCAGCACAGTATGTACGCTGAATGGCCGAGACAATCCGTTTGGATTATTTTGTCGCATACTTGCCGGCTTGTAGGTTACCGGAACGCTGTCCATCCGTTACCGGTAGCTCAGCTGGCTTGCACTTGTTGCATTTCCCCTTTTATATTTTATGTATTGCGGCACAGTAGCTGAGGTGTTTCCCACCTCTAGCTAACGTGTACAATGATGATGATGATGACTATCCCACCGGTATCATTTATTGTTATTTTTACGGAGTGAATCGTAATAACTGGGTCCACCGCATTTCGATGGTCGGATCATAGTTGATCAACTGAAGTGAACTGATCTGAATTGTGACGTTGACACGCGAGCGGTAAATTGTTTCAGTTGGCTTCTTTCAGAGTATTCTTTCGGGTGCTAATTTATCAGTTTGCCTAGCCGAGCGGGATTTCGTATGTGTGTGGAATATATGAGAACCAAGGGATACACGGCTTATTTTTTCTTTACCTGGAGGCGGAGCTTCACGATCGCCACTGCGGAGTAGAACAGAAGGTATGCTGGGATGTGGTGAACCTGTATCATCTGTCGTGTACTGTTTGGGCAAGATAATATCGACACATCTGTAACTACAAGAAAATTGAATGTTATCATTAGATTCCGCATTGTGTTAAAATCATCCAAATTCGTCTTAAATTTCGTTGACTTTTCATTCTCCCGCACTAGTAGTGGCAACGTTTTCCATAAATGAGTAAGTTTTACCATGGCATAGTTGAAACGGATTATTAGCTTTATCTTTGTGATTACAGTGCTCACTTCTATTCCGTTTAGGATTAGTTGAGGAATTTTGCAATTTGAGTGTTGCTCCGATCATGTATACCCAGCAATGTATTGTGTTGTAAAGATGGACGAGGTTGTTTTTCAGTCGGCGCAGCCATTGTGGGTGTAACTGAAAGTGGCGACAGCGGTCTTCATAGCACATAGTGGTAGTGCATCCGGTGGTCATTTCGTATATAACAGCTGGATACTTCCCAGAACTATTCTATCTCTTCTACCCAGGGGTCTGTGGCTGGTAATACATGTTATTGCGGTGGTAAGAAAACTCCCCCACTTCCCGTTGTTTTGTGAGTTTCTCCACTCACCCCTATTCATCTCGCCCACTTTTACGGTTCCCCGCATACTTGTTTTCTGTTTGCCTCACATTTACGACTGGCTTGTATTCACACTGAATCTTATGCTTATTAGCTTTTCTCTCACTGTGTAGTTTGATCGTTCATGAGGCACCGTACCGATCCTTCGCCTCTGGAATGACTAGCTCTGATTAATCGAATGTCAGACATTTATTATATGGATGCAGAAAAGCAGTGGTCCCAGCACACTTTCTTGGACGACTCCCCTTGGAGGTTTTGTTGAAGAGGAGCAATGCTGACCGGTTCTAATTTATTGCGTCCGGCCTTTCAAGTATGGTTTAAACAAGCTTAGCTGATTTCGCATAAGTGCAGGACAGACAAAGAAGGTTTGTGTGGCATGCGAGCGAAGACTCTTTGTATCTTTAGTATAAGGACATAGCTGTCATGCCACTGCCAACGACTAACGTTGTATTTGTCAGGTTACACTGGAACATTTCGTAAGAAAGCCGTGTTGCATGCTGTTTATCACTTCTACTCGTGTTATGAATTAGTCAAGAGCACTCTTAACTATTGCATCCAAGGACTTAGAAGTGGAGGCAGTTTGATTAATAGAGTGATTTTTCGACATTGCGGTTCGTGGACCGTCTTTATGCTTTGGCTTGTAATATAAAAATTTTCCACTATGGAAGGAAGTATCCACTGTTCATAGACGATGTAAAGCCGTTTAGCATCAGCAAGTGCATGTTTCCACAACCAAGCTTGATAACAAGTGGGGAATACCATCGGAGCCCGGCTGATGTGATGGTTTTATGAAGGCTATACTCCTCCGTACCTCGCTCAAGCTTATGGGAATTTTTGAAGATATTTCATCTGTTCTCCGATGTAGCGGCAAATGAGCTACGTTGGTTCTAGTATTGACTTAGGCAGCGTAGTAACAGTTTAGTGCTTCACACCCGTTGTCGATCCATTTTTAAATCAGATCTTTACTTTCATGATAATGTTTTAGATTCCTCCTTTTACGCTGCTTTTGTTCCGTTTGCCGGCTTGTCTTCTTAGATCCTTAGTTTCATTGGTGTTTTTCGCTTGCTGTGCTTGATGTTCTGACCTCTTCAGCGCCTCATGTATTTACAATAGTGTTGTGAAGCTACTATTTTAGTGTCAGTTTGGCTTTAGTTTCCTCCGTCTATCAGTGCTTTTGATGCAACACTTCTATTGCTAAGCACTAGTATGGGTGTTTGTCCATATCGTCGGTACTAGTAGGTCTTTAATTTTGATGAGGCTGTTTAAAAATTCATTTACTGCTAAAGTTTAATCACGTTTCATGAAAAATGGCTCTCAGTTCAGCTTACAGATCAGGTTGCCGCAAGCGAACCAGTAAATGATATGGATGAGATGAACAGGTAGTGTTACATTCATGCTGCAGCGCGCAGTATTGTAACGACTTAAACTAATCGCCACATCTTCTCTCTCCCAATCTTGCTACTCGGCGACTCTCTGTAAGAACAGGCACATGCTGACCACAGTTCGACGGGTTTAGGCCAGATCAGTCATAGCTCATGGCACACTGTTCTCCGCTTCTCTGACTTCGCCGATGTTTTCGTGATGAACCATGCTAAACCGCTGTTTTCAAAGATTATTTTTCCATGGAATTATTTGCCCCTCTTGGAATCCATCTGATGTCGGGGTAGCGCCTTGGCTACTTACTTTTCACTTTATTCATGTTTGCTAACACCATCACGCCTGTTTGCTCACTGTTTATTCTTATTGATCCCAGTGATGCAGTATTAAATGATTTTCATAACACCTTGACTACAGTAACTACTTCATAGGTTTTTTAGTATTCTAGTCCCACCAAGGTGGATACATATCCACAACCGTTGTGAAACTAGTTTTTTCTTGATCTATCGTATCCTCTTCAGCTCGAGTTGGTTGTGTTAACTACCAACGATATCCTTCGTTCACCTCCATGCTTATGACGCTTTATGTGGTGCAGGTATTTCGTAAGGAAATTTGTTCATCTGCCTCATTCAGTCCGCGCCACGCTTTTCGTATATGCCGCCTTTCTATTGTATTTTTTTCCTTTAGTCTCCCTCGATCAAAGTCAGCCAAAGTAGAAAGAGGCGGTGAGTTTGTTCTTTTCCAGCCTTGCCCATCTTTTACTTTTTCGTCCCCTACGCAATCTATTGCACATTACCTTTCAACTCATCTCTGGTTTCACTTTCGGTTACTCTTTACAATACCCATATACACTACGGAACAATGCTTCCTGTGTATCCCTTTTTATCAAACTGGTTCCTTCATCGATAAGCGGCTTATTCATCATAGGCAACTCAACGACAATAACCCTGTTTGAGCCGCAGATTGCTTCTAAACGTTGCTTGGTTGCTGACATTGTTGACTACCAGTGGGGAGAACTACCAACGCAAGTGCATCGATCCCCTACTTCCATTGGCCGTTCGGTGCTAGCTGATGCCGGTGGCGTATGCGTCCAGTTCTACGACAGTACTTCATGGCACCTGAGCGTCTATCGCGTCACACTCTATTCGCTCGTCAAAGACCTGGCTGGAGACAACCGCGTGTTGGTCAGCCTTCCACTTTGCGACAGCACTTGAAATCGCTGACATTGCGTCTTGCCGCCGTTACAGCCGTACGTCTTCCAGGATGGTGACCCAAGGATGAGGAGTGCGAATACCATAACATGCTTGAAGACATGGCCTCCAACGGGAATCAATGGAAGAATTGTGTACAGTATTGTATTGATTCACCTATTTAATATTTCAAACATTGAGAATGACAAAAAAGAGAAAGTCGGCGTACGAACAAAAAACCCTAAATGTTTTGTTCTATTTTTGTTCCGTTCTTCCTGTGGCACAGTAGCTGAAATGTGTTGCTCACCTTCAACTACTGTGTCACGATGATTATGACGCAGTGACTCTGCGCCTTATCCGTGGTTTTTGTTGGCTCGATGTCTATTTACTAGACTGTCGCGCTTACTACTACTACTACTACTACTACTACTACTACTACTACTACTACTACTACTACTACTACTACTACGACGACGACGACGACGCGACGCGACGACTACTACTACTACTACTACGACCACAACCCTGTGAGGCTGTCGTTCGCATGCGCAATGTTTGTTAATCGGTCACCTGGCGGAACTTGGACTACGGAAGAGTGTGACAAAATCGAAACATTCATGATCCTTTCGATCACAAGGTCGCGAAAAAAGACAGCACAAGCCTAGCAAAGCTTAATTCTCTTTGGGAACGGGAGACAGTTTCTTCTAGGCTCTTACCAGATTTCAGGAGCCACGGTGGCAAAACTTCCGAATGGAACGATGTTTAGCTGATGCATCCGTGCGGATAGACAATGCCCCAAGCGGAGGCGATCAAGAGTAAGGTAAGCGACTTTCACGTAAAGAGAAACCACCATATTTATTCGTCTGTGTTTGTGTTCTAACACCTGACGAAGAGTGACTATTTGGTCGATGCAACCACGACCAGGACAGAATGCAGCCTGTGTTTAAATGAATCGGCTCGCACGGGGACCAGTAAATCGTCGAAGTATGATACCCGGGATAACGTTGGAGGCCATGGAAGAGGGGCTAATGCGTCTATGGTCTTGGCACAGTGTCTGTTGACACGAGAGTTGACAGTCGCCGGTCTGAAAGCACCTCTCCAGTGTCCCAAATATGGTTGAATAGGGCACGAACACGAATTTGGAGCGCATGGTCTGGCTCGTTGGATGGAGTCCTTTCGGGAGCAATTTGCTTGGCCCTTTGCTACTGTGTCTTTTCCCTCTCTGTTGCAGCATGTTGAATCATGCACATTTAGACTAGCGGCTCCATCAGTGGCTGAGGTTTAAATGCGACCACAGTTCTTAGTCGTTTTAAGCTGATACTTCGGATCCCCTTGAGCCCGCACTACTTACAGGTGTTGGCAAGGTGCTCTGCAATGGACCGACCCCTATGTTCGGACGAGTCTGAAGGAAACAGACCATCCCAACCAGCTAGAGTGAATCAAGCCTAGCGGTAGTGTACGAGAAGTGCCCTAACGCCGAATGTGTTAGACATGGCTATATCAGCCTAACACCAGTGGTGACAAAATTACTGGCCTATGTTCTCATTCGTCACCTCATTTTGGAACGGGAATTCCTGATGAGGGAACTACAGGCAGATTTCCGTCCGGTACGCTGCTGTGTAAATCGCGTATTCACTCTGCGACCATGTCCCGCTTGCCGCAGACCGACAGCTGGGATTCGTTCGACCTTAAAAGTACGTTCGGCTCAGTCGACCGATCCACTATGTTGTCATTCTTGTCCGGCAAGGTTGTCCTATGGTATCTGTGAACATTCTACGTGCCTTGAACCCAAACACCACAGGTCGAGCCAGCTTTTACAGTGACTTGTCGGATGTCTTTCCATCACCAAGGGGCATTCCCCAGACCTGTGCAGTTTCCCCATTGTTCCTCAACTATGTACTGCCCTCCATCATGGAGTGTCCATGGTGAAAGACTTGTAGATCTGCTTTTTTCAGACCATAATGTCTTGGCTATTAAAGGTGTTAAACTACCTCAGTCCACCCTGACTAACGTCCTTAGCATGGTCTCACCGTTTGGTATGCGCTTCGCTTCGTCGAATTATTCTCGCCGGAGTTCAGTACAACGCACTACGCAGAACCACAGATGCTGAGCTCAGACAACTCATCAGGAAACTCCCGCAAACTTTTCCAACTTATTCCCTCCACGGGAGGCAGAAGACTAACAGTGAGTGAGGTTTTATGTGCAAATGACGGTGAACTAATTCACAATCGACACCGTCATCTGCTACGATGGGCAGAGTAATTTGAAGATCAGTTCAACTGGCCGGCAGCGTAACCGAGTCCATCTCTCAAGGTTCACAGTGCTCCCTGGTGCGTGGATGTTTCTCCACCGACAGAGGCTGAGGTTTCCAAAGAGCTTCGCCTACTGAAACGTCACAAGTCACCCGGCTCAGATGAACTTCCCCTGCCCTCTTCAAATATGGAGGTCCTGCTCTCACTCGAGAACTGACATCTCTATTCCATCATATTCGGACTACTGCAACCATTCCATCCGACTGGAATTTAGCGGATGTTCCACCTGTTTACAAAAGGGGAGACCTGACCATTTGCTCCAACCATCGTGGCATCAGTCCCATCTGTGTCGCATCCAAACTCTTCGCTGTCCTGCTCTTGCGGAGGCTCAGTTGCATACGGGACAGCACTTGCGTGAATAACAAGTTGAATTTCGCTCGGGACGCAGTTGCGTCGACCACATCTGTACGATCCGCCAGATAGTTGAACATCGCCATACGTACGTACAGTCACTCTGTTGACAGATAGACTTTTGGGGACTGCTTACTGAAGAGGGGATTACCTGAGAAGTACGTCAGCATTCTCTGTGCCATTTAGCATCAAACTTCGGGCCGCGTGCGAGGATACGGACACATTTCGCCCCCTTTCGGTGTCATTAGCGGTGTTAGACAGGGTTGCCTAGCCACTTTATGCTTGTTCAAATTCGCCATGGACGAGATCCCATATACTGCCCTGGATAACTCTGAGTCTTGCGGTGGTGAACTGCTCCCTGGTGACCACCTTCGGGACTTAGAGTACACTCTTAACATCGCTGTGATTTGTGAGTCCTCCCAAGCCGCCCAGCATGCGCTGCTCGGAATGGAGATGTTTGCCTCCCAATTTAGGTTGATCTTTTCCTCTTCCAAATGTAAAATTCTATTACAGGACTGGCCAAGCGCAAATCCTTCCCTTACCCTTTCGGGGCATCCGCTGGAACTGGTCGACAAATTCATTTATCTTGGGAGTTGTCTTAGTATTGGCGGTTTGACAGATGAGATCTCCTTGCTTGTTTCCTAGGCTAGAGTCACGTTCACTAACCTACGTCACCTGTGGCTTCGTCGTGACTTCAACCTCGCTCTCAAACGACGAGTCTACAATGCTACGGTATGAGTGATTCCGCTGTACGGCTGTGAGATTTGGCCCGTTCGCAAAAGCGATGTTCAGCGGCTATATGTCTTCGATCACCGCTGCTTGCGAAGCATTGCTGGTGTTCGATGGCAGCACCACATCAATAATGAGGAAGTCCATCGGAGAGTCTTCAGATCTAACGAAATCCGCCGACCGATCGATAGCATCATTTCACTGCGGAGCCTTTGCTGACGTGGGTATGCGCTCCGCATGCCTACCCAGCGGCCACTTCAGTGAGCCCTATTTGCGAGCACACGCATGGCTTGGAACCGACGAAAAGGAGTGCAATGCGTTAAAACGCAAACGTTGAAGCTGGCTGTTGTTAGGCCTTTCCGACTCCCGGGTTGGGGACAAAAGGACCCCGAGCACATCTCTTTGCAAACGCTGGAGGCTATGGCCAAGCACCGTACGCAATGGCGCACTTGCTGTGAGACTTTTTTACCCTAGCAGTTGTTTTCTTTTTCAATCTAATTTCTTTCCTCTAATGTATTGTGGTACGCAGCCAATTATATTGTAATTGGTAGGGTGTTGAATAATGATAATTATAATATAATATTTGCACTTTGCACCCTAAAATTGCAGTATTGTTTCAGGACCACTAGCCATTTGGTGACCCCTTAAGTCTTGATAGCGAAGAACTCTTGGTAGTTGACCAATTCATCTGCCTTAGAAGCTGCATCAGAAGCGATAAGCAGCCTAAACGCGTGTTGCACGAACTGGATTTGTCTTCCTTAGCCTACAAAATGTGTAACGTAAATGTAGGTTTCTGCCGACCTGAAAGACCATGTGTACAAGACCACATTGAAGTCTGTCCTACTTTAATTGGGTGAGACTTGTCCCCTTCGGTGTGAGGACCTGAAGTGCGCTCAAGCATTTGATCCTCGCTGCTTGCAAAGCACTGTTGATGTCGGATACTATCGGCGTGTGCGCATTGACGATGTGCTTAGGCGAGTACTAGGCGGTGATAATCAAGCAACTTCCTTATACCAACAGATAACGCTGTATAAGTTGGCTTTTACACGTGTTACGTATGCGCCGTCATTGCTTACCGAGAGAATTGTTTATTTTACCAGATATATGGTGGCACAAATCTCGGCTCGGCTGAAGTTGATTTGGTAGAGAAAAATGAACTAACGTAAAACTGTGGGTGCTGTTGGTCCGTCACACTTCCTCGGCTGGAGCCTACGCGACCCGTTTTGTTTGGTTAGAGGCTGTAGAGGGCATGGTTCTCAGTATGCATCAGAGGGGTGTTTGCTGTCATCTGGTAGTCGGACTACATTTTGAAGAGTGCCTGATGCTGAGTTATCCTTGGATTAATGGCTGATTATTACACGGCCCAATAACACTCGCAAAGTAGCTGTCCCGCCGATTCCGCCTTATCTCTGCACTATAGCCGGCTGTTTGCGATTGTATGTTTTTTGGCAAGGTGTAGGTAGCTTGGGCCTCAATGTTTGGTTAGAACTTGCGTTTTGCACAAGGTCCTCTTCTCTCTCTGTTATTCTTCATTGCTTAGGTCATTGTAGTTGTACGGCCTCGTAGCATCGGTTCAAATGGCTGACGTACTACTTTTGATTCTGAAAATCCAATCCTTGGATACGAATTAAGCGATTGCTGTCCTTTAATGTTTGCACTTTGTTGCGCACCAGCTTGACGCCGGAACTTCGTACCACCTGCACGCAGCCACGATCGGCTGCCTACGGCTGAGCACGCTCGGACCGTCCGGATTTCTTTGGGCCCGCAGCATGAGAAACGCGATCTTTCTAAGCTCTCTTTTCTGTTCCATTATCCCTTGCGGCTTACGGTCACTATGATTCAGGTGTGTTTACTTGCGTGATTCAAGCACATCCATGCTCACTGCGTAGAAACGCGCCGCTGTCATAAAGACTGGTTTGATGATTTCCTCCGTCGTCCTTGATCCTCCCTTGAGCGTGAGTTTATGTATCAGCAGACTTGTCCGATGACCACCTCACACTCATCTTTACCTTATATTTCCCTCTCAGCATTGATATGAAAGCTCTGGATTCAGGTGCATCGCTCGCCTCACTGCCGCTGAACGTAACCCGGCCAACCGTCGCACCATCATCGCTTCCGTCATCTCCCAGAGAAACAGCTAAAAATGAAACGTATTTTGGGGATTCTGGACGCCTTGCCTTGGACTCGACGGTTTCGGTTGAAGAGTTGGTCCGAAAGCGTAGTGATGCTTATTGTCGTCGCCGCGCCTTGGAAGAGAGGTTGGTCGTCGCTCTGTCAGAGTCTGACAGTAAGGTTAAAAAGGACTTAATAGATGTGAGTTCTTTTTTTCTAACATCCAACTAGTTGTCGACTTCACTTCACGAGTGTACTGTTGTCTTTTCATTTACCTCTGTTTAACCCGGTTGACCAACGCTTCGGCACTAGCGCATTTCAGCGGCCTGGCTATGGTTACTGTGTTTGATCCACGCAAGTGAATATTCAGCCCCTCATTTTTCCTAGTTACAGAACGTCGAAATACACATCTCATTCGGATACCAGTGCCATTCGGCAACTTGGGCTTCGTTCTGTTGGGGGCCAATTCGTCATCTTTCCTCTGTACTTTTGTCCGTCATCCGTCTGTCCGTCCAGAGTTCAGTACAATTAGTTCTAAAGTATGGTTCACTTGGCCCATTTGCTTCACCTTTGTCTCTGGTATTTGTCACATGTGCACTGAAGGTCAAGCCCTACCCGACACAATTGGATGAACAACACACCAGAAGCACGCACGCACCCACATACACACACCAAGCTTATCGTATCCCACTTATGGTATGCCAGACGTTCTGTCAGTTGTAAATTAGCGTCCTGTCCAGACTTGTTCTCTATACCGTGGGCTTTGATCCATATAGAGTATACGCTGTCGTACATTTACTTACTCTGACTAATACGTTTCAGTAGTATTACTGAGAGCGACGGTATCAATAACCGGAATTTGAACTTAGTATGTTGAAGCAAAGTTGGCAAAAGGGGAATAAATCGGAGTTATCATATGAAGATGTCACAAGCTTGACATGTGATCCAACTACGGGTGCATCACTAATCTCCTTTTTTGTCACTGATGTCAACTGCCTCAGCATACTTACTGAACTTAACATCTTTTAGTCTGAATCGCCATTCTCACTCCCATTTAATTGGTTGGCTGCTCCGAATTCACACTATTAGGTACAGTTTGCTAAACACACACTGAAGCGATTGGTCGGCACTTACATGAAGTGACCCTTCAACCAGCGTACACTGTGAGAAATGGGCAGAAAAACTGATGAGGCACCAGATCGTTTAATACCAAAAGCCAACTCATAAACCACCCCTGCTTATCCGCTTTTCCAACCAGATGTCGGTACTGCCACATAAACGCCGATCGTTACTGACCAAAAGTTTCCGAGTGATTGCATTGTCTATCGCACTTGGTTGTCATCGGCATTAACAATGACCGAACCACCGTGTTGTGCACTATTCTTGTCTGACAAGCTAGTATCACCCCCTCTATCACTGATAGAAGCTGTTAGGGGCTATGCCAGCCTTACCGAAACCCGCCACAGCCTCTTCGGTGACTTGGTCGTTAGGGTTGATGCGACCCCCAGCTCCATCTATCACCGAGTAGCCCTTCGAAGTGATCAATCGCGTCACTATCTTCGTGGCTTTGTTCCCTCTGGTGTTCGATTCACCGATGAGTTGTTTGCGTCCCGGCGGTGTGGATGGAAGGAGAAGAGGAGTAAGACCAAGCGATGACTTGGTCACAATGAATAAAAACCTTCGCTTTGAAGTTGTTGTCGGTTGATGCCTCTCGACTGCCGGACTGCGTTCCGTAGGACGATGAACAATTGACATGGCATAGAGCCGACCTTAGTGGTGTTCATGTTGTCCCTCCCCTCTCCTTTACTTTCCCTTTTTAACTACGATCTCATACCCAATGCATGTGTTATTTTTGCCCTATGTTACTTTTTTGCCTTTTGTAGTCCGTAATGTTTAATCCCTTATTTTCTTTGTATTGCGTCACATTAGTTGAAGTGTATTGGTGATGAGGAGCTTTCATCTTGAAACGGCCTTGGTCTCCCATCTTCATTCGGCACGCGATTCGCTTGAGTGTTCGCATCGCTATTTGTGACCACTATCTCCATGCTTTCGACCATGGAATTCATTCTACAATCGGTTATCATATTCTCAGAAACGCTCAAAGAGCACCTTGCTTTATGCTGTTGTTTGAAGTTCCACGTTAGTTCCAAACCACAAATCGCACTCGTACAGCTGTTTGGTGGGGTTGAGTCCACATTTCATCCACAGTTCCTTTGCCCAGGTCTTGCACTACTATATCCGGCTACTCACTTTATGAATTGTACTGGTTGGTCTGTTACGGATAGTACTGTGCATTCTGAAGACTCGTTCGAACCACATCCAAATGAATCCTGGTATGCGTGTTTCTGAATGTCATAACAAACCGCCTTCACAGTTGGTTGTTAAAAAGTGCATGATTTGCATTCCGGCTAGGGGACCAAGGAAGTGTAGTCTCACGTTTCAACTGTCACTTGAACCAGATCCACCTTGAACGGTATCACTCATTTCGCCTAGCCCAGTGCACCGTCATAGCGGATGTTTTCATTCAGAAGGGTTGTGCACCTTGGTCTTGATCGAATGGGCACTGCAGACTAGTACCTCTGACCCGTTTCTTCCGTCTCTTGTCCTTCGTACACCACTAGGATTTATAGGCAAAGTCGGCTCAAATGCTTGTATCCTCAAGACACACATTTGTCCTTCGGACACAATGTCTCACCGCGATCTTTCACATGAAACTTGGGAGTTTTGTGCTTCTGTTAGCTCTCCTCAGCTATTGTTACCAGTTTGTGTCATACAATCGTATGTAAACATGATTCCATATGAGGTTCGATGTCTTGCGACGTACTACATTTCGTTCACAGTATGAGTTTCGACTCCCTGCTTAACACCGGACGATTTAACCCATTATCGTTTTTCTTATCTTTGCCCCTTGATACATGCTTTCATCGGTCCGTCAAAATTCTTCAGTCCATCCGGCTGGATTTACTGAAGTTGGTTGAGGAATTGCGGAATGATGAAGTGCTGCTGCGTGTCCTTCCTCCACATTCGACTGTCTGAACTGAATCCCGATACCTTCATCATTAGTTATCTTACTCATTTGTTTCACCTTGTACATATAAATACAACCTTTCACTGCAATTACTCAACATTCTGCCAAGGTGTTTTATGCGCTGTGGTTGTTTGAATTCACTGCGAAATTCATACTGACGTTTGGCCGTTTTGTTCTACCCGTTATCATGCTGTTTTTGTGTTATTACTTGCTGTTTTCATTCTTGTCCAACTGCGAGTAGAGCGAAGTCCGGCATCAAAAGCGGCAGTACAGTTGCGTTGTGTTTGGTGTTTTCACTGAGTTACCACACAGCTCATTAGAAGAATGGATCCATTTTCCCGTACTAATAAAAAAGAGGATAGACCACCGGCAGTACTCAAACATGGTAGTCACAACTTTTGTGTCAGTCACAGGGTAATATCTTGATTTAAAGCAGTTAGCTCCCCTTAGAAATTTGCAAAACACGGTAAGAAGACGGAAGCTGGTAGATGCATGCATTTCGTGTTGTCTCCTCAATACCATTAACAGTAACCGGTATGTAATTGTACTTAACTATGGGTGTGAACAAATAAGCCTGCGGTGCAAAATGAATGACGGAAGTTCCACCCCTATATCCATGACAATCTTAAGCTAATAAATAATTGAATTTAAGCACACAGGACCGGCTTATCGCGACAACCTCGGCGAACCGGAGGAAGCTCTATCCGGTGACGCGTAGTCAATAGGTGTTCACTTATTGAGAAAGCTGGCGGTTTGCGCAAGCACGGAACTTCAGTTGGACAGGGACGTTGGTCAGTTTCACGTTGAATCCACCTTGGCACATGCTCCTTTATTCGGGAAGTCAAAGTCCGATTGGTTCTGCCTATGTATCTGGCTCCGCGAATTTGTGTTTGCAGTGTGAGTTGGCCCCTATCGGTTGAGCTTTCTTCGTTGTAGGCACCGGCAAGTTGCAGGTTCTATTGATGACCACAACCTGAGCAACACAGTAACTTCTCTGCGTAGCAGAGATCGTACGTTTCTTTGTTTCCAATACAGTAAAGTCACCCTTGGAAGGCAACTCGATATAGATTTTTTTCTTTTCTGCCCTATGCACCAAGTCCTTCGGGCCTCGCTGTTGGCTGTGCTTCTCTACTAATCTACTAGGATAACCATTCGCGGTAAGTGTTGTTCTAATTAACTCCAGCTCATCGGTCAGACAATCAGCCGAGCAAATTCATCTAACTAAAGTTTTCACAAGGGTCCACTTGTACCGCACTGGCGTAAAGCTGGTGAAGTACAACCATTAGCCGGATCATGTTATTTTTCTGTAGACAGACCTCTTACTGAGCCCGTCATCTCTGCGACTGATAAGAATGGCAGACAATTCTCCTGTTACACTTCTTAGGTGACCCGCAAGTTGGCATGTACACAGTTAAGTTGCTGCACCAACTGGACAACATGCTGCTCCGACGAGCAAAAAGCCACTGTCATCCACATAACGCTTATGGTATGGTAACTTGGCTATTTCTGCGCATATGCCTTTCTATCATCAGCATGAGGAAATCGGCGAGTACAGGACCTAGTGGGCTACCCATTGCCACTCCATCGAATCGACACTATGGAGTGTTCTGGAAGTGGAAGCCAACATTTTATATACACAGAAGCAAGGATTCCCTTAGAAATTCGACTGTATTTGATAACGAATAAATAGATTGCTCAGCTAGCTCGCATATGTAATCAACAGTTTGTTGTAGCTGGACGTTGGTGAATTGAGATTCCACATCCAAAGAACACATGACCTTATCGGACAGCATGCATCTACCAGCTTTCGTCTTCTTACCGTGCTTTTCTAATATATTGATGTCATTATTGTTAACTTACTGGATTCCACCCTTTTCTACCATCTTACCGCTGAGCTGGGATCCCTGACGAGATGAGAGCAGAGTTCTCCTCTCAGGACCGGATGTGTTTCTATTGTTTCCACTCTGTAGCATTTATCTGAGGAGCCTAACTCGTGCTACTGTTCGATTAAAACAGTCCATTTGTTTCGATGACAGTGAATTCTGTTTCTCGCTCACTTCTGTTCAATATCCTTCTTTGCATGACGTTTTCATAAAATCTGCGAAAATTTCACATACTTGCGATCTACTGCATATCGTCGGAACTCTTCTCTGTCCCAAGCAACCTTAGCCACTGATGATCTTATCCAGCTCCATCCAATCACATTACCGACCCAGTCAGCAATCGTTTCTTTATTGAATGTCACGATGCAGCTAATGGGATTTTGTCCTTGGTAAACTTGGTTGACTTGAACTATGCGGACGATATCATCCTCTTGGCTAACATCTACCGTTCGACATAGGGAGATATTGCTAAGATTTTCTGGCTGTTGTCAACAGCTAGTAGCCACCTCGCAGCTTCGAAATGTAATCTTGTTGTTGGAGCACAACTCGCCAGTTTTTTCCTTACTTCTTGACGACTAGCAGTTGGATGATCAATCGCCTGCCACAGAAGCTGTGGTGAGCATGTGACTGTTAGTTCACGTATTGCGGTTTTTTGAGGTGCTTTATCAGTCGGTGACTTTTCTAGTCCCCGATAGACAGATCTTTTGGCTTGCACATTTGTATATACAGAAGCATTCTCTTTTGTGGCAGCGACATATGTTCGCGTTAGGTCCTAAACTCTCAAACCCCTTCGACTTCTTGACTGTCATTGCTTACGGAGAATCGCTCGTATCAGCGCACCAGTTTTCCGGTAAGGATGCCGTGTGCTATGCTGCACTTCCGAAATGGCTTCATTTACGCCAGTTTTTATTTTTCCAGTGATTCAGGTGAACTAGATGAGCTTGCAGGAACTTTCAGTGCATCATTCCGTATCTCAGATGCTTCGAGATCTTTATACAGAATTCGTTTTGACCGCGTGCTTGAGGAGCGACACGGCTTGTTTCGTTTCACTCCTGTAATGCATTGTTTGTGCTGCCACCAAGCGTTCTTATTTGACTGCGAGTGGACCACTTCAGCGTTGGCTATCAAGGTCATCTGCAGTCCCGGGTGCTGCCCCATTGCGCTATCTTGATTTTATTCCGCTCGCCTTGAAATTGCAATTTCTCCGTCGCAAGAAGACGCAGTGTTCTTGTGTCTGAAATTACTGTCTGAGTAATGCAGACGGTTGCTTTTGCACAATGTGTGATATTTGTTTACGTGAGCTGAGTAGTTCTCTTTGGATACATGTTGACCACAGATGATGGGATAACTGCATTAAAACCGCCTTTTGGGACAACGACGTCCGGTTGATGGACTTTGCATAAAAGCTGCTGGAGTTCGAGATGGAAGTGAGCGCTGATCGGGTCGCAACTGTGGAGAACTGCAGCATAGAAGGTGGTCACAAACAGACCGTCTTTCTCCGCTACATCTATTGCTTCTGCACTAGTTCTTTAAGGCAAACTAAACATTTGCCTACTGATCGGAAGCCAGTCTAGTAACCTAATCTGAGGCTGCCTTCAAATGCTACTCCATCAACGAGCAAATCAACTACAGCCATTTTCACTTAACCCGGGCGGACGTATTTGATCTTGAGCCTTAATGGATTACAATTGAACCACGACACTAGAGTTGCTGAAACACATTTCGGAAAGTGAACAACATCTGTAGCATTTGGCCGCACATTCAGTCGGCTTGTTTTCCAATCTGTGTCTCGTGCGTTGAGGGTCACTTATCGCGATTAAGAATCTTATCGCAGCGTTGCTGCTGGCCTGATGTTATTTTCCTCAGTGAAACCATTGCTCAAATTCAGTCTGAAGTAGCAGGAGTTATCAACAGACAGACAGACACATGACGCATGATGCAATGCGGGGTGACAAAGGACTAAGTAGCAGTGGGGTGAGTGCATCTGACTTCACGCGATGTTTACCCGGACCGAATTCGAGGTGTGTAACCGACTTAAGTGACAACCCTTAGACTGATGTTGAAATGAGACCAGCACTACGTACAGCTGTACCCTCAGTTTCAGGCATCCCATATGGCTGGTCTCATTTGCTAAATCTATATGTAATTCCAGCGTAGTCTGAGTCATTCTGAGTACTCAGCTGGGATGTCCCGACTGTGCTTAGATTGCTACAGAGTGTATGCACCACGTCGACAGAAAGCAGGTTCTTGATACACCAGTCAATGACGGCGATTATTCCACAACATGGACGCATTCCTGAACATGAAGTGTCAAACCTCCGTCCATCTATCAATTTCGGCCATATGAATTGATTTATCACCTTTGTTTGCGGAATCTTTTCTTCATGCCTACGATAAAGAAAAATATGGCTGTAGAGATAGCCCATTTGCCATACTGCAAGCGCTATTTCGACGACACTTTGGTCTTTTGTTCCTCAGAACTGCACATCGTAATTAGTAGAGTGATTTAACAGCGTGCATACCACCTTGCGCATCACATGTTAGGTGGAACAGGGAAGTTGTCTGCCGTGCTTAGACATCCTTATACCAGCCGCAAAGAGAACCGACGGGTCAGGATAGCTGTCTACCGAAAGGCAACAAGTTACAGTCAGTACCTACATTCCAATAGTTTTACACTAATACGATCCAAACGAACATTAGTTGGTCGTGCCAGATGAATTTGCTCTGCAGATCATCTGGCGTACTAGTTGGTGTTAAGTATGACCACACCGATGGCGAGCGGCTACTCTCGAATTTTTATGGAGTAGCACAGCCGACTACAAGCACCGACGGACTTGGTACTTACGGCGGACAGGATGAGAGTTTATATACATTGAGGACGACAAAGCGCTTGGTAACTGCCAAGCATTTGTGCTGTTAGATTGTTCAGATCATCGTCATTCATCGAGCTAGCGTTTTGTCTATCTCTCTCTCTCCCTCCACATATATATATATATATATATATATATATATATATACCATTTTCACTTTAAACTGGACATTTTTCAAACCAAACTGGACATTTTTCAAACCAAAGTAGACATTTTGCAAACCAAACTAGACATTTTGCAAACCACATTGGACATTTTGCAAACCACATTGGACATTTTGCAAACCACATTGGACATTTTGCAAACCAAAGTGGACATTTTGCAAACCAAACTGGACATTTTGCAAAACAAATTGGACACGTTGCAATCCAAGTAGCAACTGGCCAATTTGTTGGTAAGAAACGAGCAGTAAAACTGCTGAATGATGTTCAGCATATACATTGTGATGACGCTAATACACCGGCATTGTGTAAGCAGCGGGCTACACTGTAAAACATTTGCTTGATCGTGAGCAGCGACCGAAGTTCTGAACTACGCTCCCCTCTCCCCATTGACATTCGCCTAGTTGGTGTGCAGTGCCCATACGCATCAACCTGTGTAGGTGTGTGACGATTGGAAAATCGGACTTCCGAATCGTAATTGTGTATCAATCATTTTGTGAGTGGATTGCGATGCGCAATCTCAATGTGCACCGTTATTCTCATTAGAGAGAACCTTGTCCGATTCGGTCAATGGGACCATGTCGGATGAAGCAGGTAGGCGGTGTCCCAGCTTCGCCCGTCTCTCTGTTAGCTTTCGCACCTGCCACGTTATTGTATCAGCGTAGGCTGTAATGACCCCCAGCAAAACCAGTCTAGAGCTATAGCCTATTGTTGCAACATATCAACTACTGAGGAGTGGGCCGATTACACGATGTTCAGGCCACATTGTGGTCACGATAAGGTAACCGAACTGCGTACGTTGCGGGTGATTGTGTAAGCCCTTCTCTTGACATGAGTGCCGTTCGCCTCGGTCAAAATCGGTGACCTATTTTCCCCTAAACCCCCCTCCCCATAGGAATTCGTGTGTTTTGTCTGGGTGTGTGGACCGACCTATGCAGCGGTACCACTATTGGAGCCGAGCATACGATAATGGTTCCACTCAACCCAACTTAGTTTTATTAGCTCCGTGCCGCACGAAACGACCAAAATGAGTGACGAACAACAGGAGAGCTGGTGTCCGACGCGACGGCACTGCAGGCGAACATCATTTGCGCAAAGAGAAATTCTCACAAAACTTGTGCCGGTCGACGGCAAAACTACTCGGGAAGCCGCTGAAGTCGCCGGTGTTAACGCGAGTACGGCAAGGAACATCATTAATGCCTACAAGCGAGAAGGCTCAAATACACAGCGCACATGCGGTGGAAACAATAGGGAGAAGCTGACTCCCAATGTATTGCAGCGTGTCGAAGAAGCGGTTGAACGGCACTCTGAGGACACGTTGGTGCAGCTGCAGATGCGCCTGAGAGAGGATGGGATAAACCTATCAGTATCCTCTGTCTTCAACACCCTCAGAAGACTAAAGATAAATCTCAAAAAGTGTCATTACGAGCTCGACCGAGTCAACAGTGCCACGACAATCGCTAGCCGACAGGCGTACGCTCTCGAGTTCTCGGCACATGCACCTTCTAACAAGGAGAAATGCATCTTCATAGATGAGAGTGGTTTCAACCTGCATCTGAGGCGAACTCAGGCTCGCTCAAGAAGAGGGACGCGCGCGAACGTCGTGTTACCCACAGTCAGAGGTCGCATGGTAACCTTGATTGTTGCAATGAATAACCAAGGCGTCATCCATTCAAAGATCATTAACGATGGCACCTGCAATGGTGCGAAGTTCTCAGCGTTCGTCGAGGAACTGGTGGCGCGTATAAGCTGCATAGTGGAGAGTAGTGGAGAGAGTTGTTCGTTGTTGTTGTTGTTCATTTTGGTCGTTTCGTGCGGCACGGAGCTAATAAAGCTAAGTTGGGTTGAGTGGAACCATTATCGTATGCTCGGCTCCAATAGTGGTACCGCTGCATAGGTCGGTCCACACACCCAGACAAAACACACGAATTCCTATGGGGAGGGGGGTTTAGGGGAAAATAGGTCACCGATTTTGACCGAGGCGAACGGCACTCATGTCAAGAGAAGGGCTTACACAATCACCCGCAACGTACGCAGTTCGGTTACATTATCGTGACCACAATGTGGCCTGAACATCGTGTAATCGGCCCACTCCTCAGTAGTTGATATGTTGCAACAATAGGCTATAGCTCTAGACTGGTTTTGCTGGGGGTCATTACAGCCTACGCTGATACAATAACGTGGCAGGTGCGAAAGCTAACAGAGAGACGGGCGAAGCTGGGACACCGCCTACCTGCTTCATCCGACATGGTCCCATTGACCGAATCGGACAAGGTTCTCTCTAATGAGAATAACGGTGCACATTGAGATTGCACATCGCAATCCACTCACAAAATGATTGATACACAATTACGATTCGGAAGTCCGATTTTCCAATTGTCACACACCTACACAGGTTGATGCGTATGGGCACTGCACACCAACTAGGCGAATGTCAATGGGGAGAGGGGAGCGTAGTTCAGAACTTCGGTCGCTGCTCACGATCAAGCAAATGTTTTACAGTGTAGCCCGCTGCTTACACAATGCCGGTGTATTAGCGTCATCACAATGTATATGCTGAACATCATTCAGCAGTCTTACTGCTCGTTTCTTACAAACAAATTGGCCAATTGCTACTTGGATTGCAACGTGTCCAATTTGTTTTGCAAAATGTCCAGTTTGGTTTGCAAAATGTCCACTTTGGTTTGCAAAATGTCTAGTTTGGTTTGCAAAATGTCTAGTTTGGTTTGCAAAATGTCCAGTTTAAAGTGAAAATGGTATATATATCACTTTACCACTTACAATATGGTTGGCTGCTTGCCACAACACATTAAAGGAAATAAATTAGATTGAAAGGGCAAACAACTGTTAGAGTAAAAGAGTCTCACGGCAAGTGCGCCATTGCTTCCGGTCCTTGGCCATATCCTCAAGCGTTTGCAACCAAATGTGCTCGGGATCCTTTGGTCCCCAACCCGGGAGTCAGGAACGCCTAACAACAGGCAACTTCAACGTTTGCGACTTAACGCATTGCCCTTCTTTTCATCGCTTCTAAGCCACGTGTGTTTTCGCGAATAGGGCTCTTCGAAGTGGCCGCTGGATAGACATGCGGAGCACATGCCCAAACCAGCGAAGCCGCCGCAGTGAAATTGTTGCAAACCCGTCAAATATCCCCGCAAAAGCGCGCCAAAAACTCCGACATAATGGCTGTGGAAAGCGATGTCCAATTCCTCCCCACAACGCGGCAGCGTTCAGCCACGCCGAGACGCGACCCAACTGCGCACCTTTTGACAATGGTCTTTTGCAAACTACCACCTCTTCGTGGTAACAATTTTCCCTAACTTAATAACCCCTAGCATTGGCTGTGATTTGCCCTTTGTTGGTCTTAAAAGCACTTCCAGTGGCTCGCCTGTCTTGCTTTCCTCTTCGCCTTACTTGGGAGTCAGTCGGGTCAGGTGCTTTTGTATGCGTCGTTAGCCAGCAGCGTTCGCGTCTAATGCGCCTCCACCGTAACCCCCTCTCGTGTGCGTCCGTTCCGAGGGCTCAGCGTCTACCCGAATACGTGCGGCTAGGGTCGTTCTCACGCTCGCTCAATTTCCGTCTCACCAGCGCGTACCCTGGGCTAAGCTAACGCCGTCAAGTCAGCGCAAATCCGTTCGATTGGCCAGCGTTCCAAGCCGTTACCGTAGGCGTGCTCCAAACGTGTCAGTGATAATCTTATCAGGCATCTACGCAATCATAACAGAGGTGTTCCCTCAATTACAACAGAACTGATGCTATCAATCGGTCGGCGGTTTTCGTTAGATCTGAAGATTTGCCGATGTACTTCCTTATTATTTATGTGATGCTGCCATCGGATACCAGCAATGGTTCGCAAGCAACGGTGTTCGAAGACATATAGCCGCTGAACATCGCTTTTGCGAACGGGCCAAATCTCACAACCGTACAGCGGAATCACTCATACCGTAGCATTGTAGACTCGTCGTTTGAGAGCGAGGTTGAGGTCACGTCGAAACCACTGGTGACGAAAGTTAGCGAAAGCGACTCTAGCGTTGGAAACAAGCAGGGAGATCTCATCTTTCAAACCGCCAATACTAAGACAACTCCCAAGATAAATGCATTTGTCGACCAGTTCCAGCGGATGCCCCGAAAGGGTAAGGGACGGATATGCGCTTGGCCAATCCTGTAATAGAATCTTACATTTGGAAGGGGCAAAGGTCAACCCAAATTGGGAGGCAGACATCTCCATTCCGAGCAGCACATGCTGGGCGGCTTGGGAGGACTCACAAATCACAGCGATATCAAGGGCGTACTCTAGGTTACGAAGGCGGTCACCAGGGAGCAGTTCACCACCGCAGGACTCAGTGTTATCCAGGGCAGTATGCAGGATCTTGTTCATGGCGAAGTTGAGCAAGCATAAAGTGGCTAGGCAACCCCGTCTAACATCGGTAGTGATACCGAAAGTTGGCGAAATGTGTGCGTATCCTCGTACGCCGAGCGGAGTTTGATGGTTAAAGGCACAGAGAATGCTGACGTACTTTTCAGGTACTCCCCTCTTCAGTAAGCATTTCCCAAGAGCCTCTCTGTCAACGGATTGACTATAATAGTATCAATAGGGTGCCTTCGTGTTCCTTGTATCAGTCTGAACAAAACACTAAGAAGACGAGCACTGCAAGTTAGCACCATTTCGTGTTATCTTATCGCTTGCAAACTAACAACATATATAGATGAAGTAGGGGAGGGTAACGATTGTTTTGAATTTTTCAGTAAAACTGCACACAAACACAAAATTGCTGGCAGCGCTGGGCCAAAGGTCATGAACCCCACGGAAGTTTAGGGATTACTGTCAGTAGGTTTTGTACACAAACGGGTGGGACGGTAGCGATTTAGGGCTACAGCCTCGGCAAACTTCAGCACCCTGGCGTTTGCGTTACGGTAGATAACTGTAAAAGCTGACGCAGGGTCAACTTGATGACCTGTACTGGCTAGGTGTCTACCTTTTGTGTACAAAAGCTACTGACAGTAGTCCTTAAGCTTCCTTAGGGTTCACGATCTGCACTACCGCTGCCAGCTATTTTGTGTGCATTTTTCTGATCAATTCAAAACGATTGTTTTTTCCCCTACTTGATCTAAATATGTTAATTTGCAAGCGATCAGATAACACGAAATGGTGCCATCTTGCAATGCTCGTCTTCTTATTGTTTTGTTCAGAGTAACTAGTTAGTTGACTGAACGTGTGGCGATGTTCAAGTATCTGGCGGATCGTACAGCTATGATCAACGCAACTGCGTCCCGAACGAAATTCAACTTGTTACTCACGCAGGTGCTGTTCCCTTAGGCAACTGAGCCTCCGCAAGAATGGCGCAGCGAAGAGTTTGGATGCGACACAGATGGGACTGACGCCACGATGGTTGAAGCAAATGGTCCGGTCTCCCTTTTTGTAAACAGGTATAACATTCCGCTAAATTCCAGTCGGATGGAATGGTTTCAGTAGTCCGAATATGATGGAATAGAGACGTCAGTTCTCGAGTGAGAGCAGGACCTCCATAGTTGAAGGGGGCAGGGGAAGTTCATCTGAGCCAGGTGACATGTGGCGTTTTAGTAGGCGAAGCTCTTTGGAAACCTCAGCCTCTGTCGGTGGAGAAACGCACCAGGGAGCACTGTGAACCCCGGAAGATGGACTCGGTTGCGCTGCCGTCCAGTTGAACTGATCTTCAAATTGCTCTGGCCATCGTAGCAGACGACGGTGTCGATTGTGAATTAGTTCGCCATCGTTTGCACGTAAAACCTCACTCACTGTTAGTCTTCTGCCTCCCGTGGAGGGATTAATTTGGAAGAGTTTGTGCGTTCCCTGATGTGGCTGCCCGCTCCATCTCAACGACACGCTGTGTCCACCAAACATCGCGATCCTTCCTGACGAACTGTCTGAGCTCAGCATCTATGGTTCTGCGTAGTGCGTTGTACTGAACTCGTTGTACTGCGTTGTACTGAACTTCAACGACTTTCCCGGAATTATAGGGACTTTGCGGAAATTCAGTAACTAGCAGCTCGTCTAGTTAATCCACAGATCAGGGTAGCCGACTATTGTAATGCGCCTTTGATATGTGCTCAGTGTGTCTCGACATGGACGGATAGTCAACGCAGTTTGGAGGCTAGTGTGTTCTGAAATGCGCCGAGAACATTTGGACCGGCCCGTTTATCTGTCAAGCCGTTTCCGGCGACGTTGTTGGGTGCCTCCAAATCGCAAAATGAGCTTAGCATACTCGTGCGCATGATCCGAAGTGTTCCAAATTTACTTGGAATCCGTTATGCAGCTTTGCCAACGGTTACCAGCATCGATGTGGTCAATTTGCGTCCAAGGTTGACCAGGCACTTTAGATCGCCAGGTATGTCGTTGGCGCCAGGAACGTCGGCAATTTGTGCTGGGGATGAGCAAGCCGTGGTCGGCGCACAGTTGAAGGAGTCGATCGTCGTCCTCCGTCCTGTGAGTACTGTGGCTGCGTTGACCCCCAAGTTCGCGCTCATGAACCTCTAGTCTACCGACCTGCGCATTTAGCTCGCCGACGAGTATCACCATGTGCGTGCGGCGGAGGTCGGGGAGTTGGCGGCAGAAGTCGTCTATAGCTTCGTCTTGGTTGCATTCCGTAGGAGCGTACGCTGCCACAATGAATAAGCAGCGCCTACTGATCCCGTGGCTGGTAGATCGCACTGAGCTTTCCAAGCCGACTGCACAAAGACGGCTGTTGAGCGGGAACCAGTCAATGAGTGCTACCTTTGCACGCGCGCTTAACGCAACTCCTACGCTAGTGCAATCAGAGGCTGCCGCTGTCACATCTCCAGATAAGCACAAGATGAATGTGCAATTGGAACTTGGGGAGGGTGAGAGCAATCGCAGGGTTGTGCTGGAGTCTTGTAAACTGGCTTCGGTTAGATAGCTAACGTGGATTAAATGGGTTTCCAAGGTGCGCGTAAGAACAGCTTGTAAGCCAAACGGTATGACCGTTCGAACATTGAACGTAGCTAGCTTGAAGAGTGAGTGGAGGGCAATAAAAGCCTTGCTATTGGAATTGGAATGCTTGCGATCGGTTTTGACCGATTGATGAGGCCGAAGGTATCGTTTTTATTTGCAATGCCTTTTTGGCGACTCGAAATTTCTGTGGGTTGCCAAGAACAGGAGGGTTGAATAAACGTGGTTTGCGGTGCGCTAGTGTGAGGTTTAGCATGCCAGGCCATAGAGAGAGAGTTCAGAAAGCAAGAAACGTGAGCAGAGAGTTGTAAATCCATCATTTCGTGTGTTGTCAATACACCGGGCGAAGGAAGTTCTACGGATCGGTGCTAACTCTCACTATGACTACTAGTTCGCATGTGACTGTGTTGCCAGTTACATCGGCAGGACCCACGGGCACTGGCTTTCAGAATTAAGTAACATTTACCGAAGTAGTTCCAACCTGCCATGACCCAGCAGTCTTATCCTGTTCAAGCTCCGTCTTTGGATCGCTCCTGTAATGTAGCAATAACACATCTGCAACCGCGAAGTCAGACGCCGTGTCTTAGGGAATACCAGTATTCCCTTCAACAAGCTGGTTTTGCTGCGCCAGTTAAGATGGCTTGGTCACGTCCGGTGTATGTCAGCTAAGCGTTTGCCCTATCGCGCTCTGTTTGCCTTTGCAGAACTTGGCTGGAAGTGAACACGCGGTAGTCCACCATCCTCCTGTCGACAGCATATGAAATCGTTGACTTCACCTCTTTCCACCATTGGATCCACACGTCTGCCTTTTTGGGGAGCAAAGAACGAGGAGTGCCGATGGTTGGGAACAATTCAGCATATAGCTCGTAATCGAAACTAGTGGAGGACCCGTGTACACGTTTAGATTTGGGCGATAAGTGCTTACCGATTGAAAACAACAAACTAAAAATGGCATGTGCAAACTAACAAAAAATGCCGTTTTTTTATTGCCACACAACAGCTGATATATGTTGCTCACCTTTAGTTAATTTATCATAATGATGATACGATGTTAAACCTTTCTTCGTTCAGTGATTTCAATGATTTTGTTTGGCTCTACGTCTATCCAGTAGACTGCTGCCTATACTACTGCTACTACATACCACTACTAATACTGCTACTGCTACTCCTTCCTTGCGCATATCACCGGCTTCCTGGATAATAAACGTGCTTACTTATGTGGACAACATCCACGTGAGGACGATGGAGCCGATTAGTTTTGTTTTGCAAAGATTGCTTGTGGTGTTAGGCTTACCTGCAGAACTGATTGAGCATTTTGAAGAATATGCGGAGCTAATTAAGCTTAAACAGCGTAAAAACTGAATAAATTACTTAGCTCACTGAATAGGCTTCTCCAATCGTGATTTCCGGTTAACCCGGAACTGTGTGCGTTTGGCCTTTCCAGTGGAATGCTAAGCCAAGCACATTTTAACGTGTTATCGGTTGGTCCCAGTTCTGTATTTTGTTATGAAGGAAATCTCTTTACTAGCAGTCCGTACGGAGCCATCGCGTCTCCGGTGTGCTGAAACTCACCCACATGGATTGAACGAAAAGGTAGCCAACTTGATGAACCGGCAGCTTAGCATGATGGAGGCATCGCATGGTCCGTCGTAAGCTGACCCTTCCAGATGTTTCCACACAAGCTTTATAAACTGTTCACGAATGTTCCATTGGACCTTTATATTGGGCGATGTGATAGGCCAATACATCTCGCTACCCCTTTTCTCGTCCGAAACCGGTTTTTTTCTTTTTCATATGGAGTGCCAGTGACCTCGAGACCCAATCAATAGCCAACCGTCCATGCACACTAGGGATGACCAATTCACATTCCCTGTAAGGAAATTGAACAAGCGGCTTTAGAGTTGCTGTTTGAAAGCCTATTGCCGTAGACTCGAGATCCTTATCCAACATTACCCATTGCCGTTAAGAACATAATATCTAGCCTAGTGAATAGGTGTCGCGCATATGTTAAGACCAAACCATATAGTAGTGGCATTCTTACAAGGGAGAAGTTGTAATCATTTAAGAAACTATGGCTAATAATATCTAAGCCAGAGAAAACTTTTGGCGTCATACTAAAATATATGGCTGATTATATCGGCAAAATGCACCGCCACAGGCTACTGATGCAGCCAAACTCGTCAATAAGAATAAATTCGAGAGCTGAGGGCTTCAGGTGGATACCATCTGCAAAGAATTTTACCCAATGCATCCAATCTTGAACATGGTAAGTTCTTAGCATTTGTTGGCTAAACGGATGATGTAGGAGTTGCAGGCGTTACTGAATATGGTTTGCACTTACTGCGTAAGAGATATCTGAATTCATTGAGACGATAATCAAACTTAGTGTTGCCGATAAACGGTTGATGTCATTTGGTGCCAAATTGTTGTTTACAGACGTTCCGCTGCTCGAAACCGTGGAGTACATGGACAAACTGACTCGGCAACCTCCCATGTACGCAACGCTTTTAAAAGAATTTGTCCAATGATAGACCATGGGTGGCTTGCACTGCATCACCCACAGCTCCATCTACACACCCTATATCCAGTGTAAACCCGAAGGAATAAGACCGGGAGGAATCCGGATTGGAGCCACATTTCATCAACGGAGCCGGCCCACACTCCTTCACAGGCAAACACAAGCACGCTGTATTTGGGAATCAGGCGCACACACAATGCGGTGGCTGAACCGTAGTCCGCTCCACACTGGGTGCCCCGTACCACCCATCGAATCTAGCACGGCCACAGGGACCATGCACATCGTCCGCTCCAGCAACGACTAACTGTTTCCTAGAACCAGTATAGACGAAGTGGAGGGTGTTATGGAGGTAGGCACCTTGTCAACATGCACATCAAGCGCAGCCACACCAGGGATACCAAGCAACAGTCAATCACATGTAATGCAATAACCAATAAAATTGGTCGAAAACACCATACGTACATGTCACAAAATTAGCACATGGTATAAATGGATTATCAACAGCCGCGATAAATTGAAGATGGCAGATAAAGAGATCAACATATACAAAATGGAGCCAACAACGAAGTTAAGCACCCTTCGTTTTAGCGATTTTTGCAGTTTATCAGTTTATTCAGACAGACATTAAAATGAGGTAAGCAAATAAGCATTAAGACAGGATAGCAAAAATACCAGGTGAAATAAAGAGACTCGGCACGCAAACGCACCTTTACTAAATCGAATGCGGCGTATCTACAAACGCTACGCCGGTTCTCGTGTCTCAGCATGACTTGTCGTTTCGATGCATGTCCCGATTGAACTCCCTCGTGGCTCAATAGACCAGCCTGACTCCGGCACTGGCGACCGTATGTGCTACAGCACCATGCGCTTGACATAGATTGAGTACACCCCATTGGCGACTGTCACTTTCGCACTTGCCGCTTCTCTGTGTGCGCGAGGGTTTTCCCTCGCACCTCGGTAACTGTCTTCGTGATCAGGTCGCGCCATGTACGCTGATCAACCGCTTTCGATTCCCATGACTTGCAATCAAGATTAGAACGTGATAAACTCATCTTGATCATGTTCTGGTATCGAAACATCGGTTTCCCCATATGTCGCTTACCAACAATCAGTTGACCATATAACAGCTTCTTCGGTATCCGCGTCGAATCCATACGCCACACATGACCGAGCCACCTAAGGTGTCTCAGCAAAAGTATGCAGTCCACTGCATACATCCCACTTCGGCGCAGCACTTCCATGTCTGCAACTCTGTCGCACCAACTGGTGCGCAGAATCCGTCGCTAAAAACACTATTGATGGATCCGCTCGAGATATCTCACTTCTCGCCAGTTCGTCGTCCACGTTTCACTGCCGTATCGAAGAACGGACAGCACCATGGATTTGTACACCATCAGCTTCGTGCCAACGGTAAGCTGATGGTCCTTCCACACTCGGTACTCAAGCTTTCCGAATGCCACCGCTGCCTTCGACAAGCGGATACGCAGCTCACTGTGTATCTGCTGCTCAGTCGACACCACACTCTCAAGGTAGTAGAAGCGTGAGGTGTTATCCAGTACTTTATGACCAATGCGGATTTGCGGCAATATTGAAGATTGCACCTCCGGTGAAGGCTGAAAGAGACAGACAGTTTTGCTTGTGTTGATGGTGAGTCCGAATTTGGCCGCTGTCGAAGCCAGAGCACTAGTCATGTGCTGCAACTCATCCGTGCTGTATGCGAACAACCCACAGTCATCAGCGAACAGCAACATACGGATAGTTGTCTCACAGACTAGGGTTCTCTCACGGAAACGACAGATGTTCAGCAACTCACCATCAATACAGTGTTTCACACGAACACCGTAAGCACAAGCCGTATCAAAAGCACCAGCCATCATTGCTTGAAGATTAATATTAAACAGGGCAGGAGCTAAGACACAGCCTTGCTTCACACCAGAGACAACTGAAAAGTTATCTGAGGATAACTGAGTGTAGAATTGATCACGCGTGTCATCAGGATAACACATGATCGTACCGTGCGTGCTAATGAAAGTGGCAAACCCACCTCTTCCGAGTCGTAGGCGAACAGTCATCAGTAGCGCGCTAATGCCTGTTGTTTCACCAACCAGGTGACAATTATGCGATCGAATATTGTGAATCCAACCCAATGTTCACGTGATGCTGAGGTGGCGTTTCGTACCCAGTAGAATATGTAGCCAGCACCTGTTTCGTCCAATTTACCTTGGTCAGCGAACCTGATCTCACTGAGCGCCGCAATATCGACGTTGTAGCGCAAGTTCCATTGCGACCAGTGCAGTGCGTCGCTCGGGACACTCACTCGTATTCCGGTCAAGCAAAGTGCGCACGTTCCAGCACCCGTTGTTGAACGCTTTGCTCGGAGCTGTACGATTGCATTGGTGGGCAACCGTATGGAAGGTGACGTCCTGGATTGGAGGTGGTAGTGGGTTAGGTGAAACGGGGACGGGGTGATTATGTACAGGTGAAGAAGAAGGGAGGGGCCAACACTCGCGTGAATTTGCTAGTCCACCCCACTGTTTGCAGCAGATATGGTGACTTTTTCTTAAGGCCACTGCACGACGGCCGATACTGCACGGACTTAATATTATTGGCTTAATTCATGGTTGGGGTGTTGAACTAGGATACTGCGATGGCTCCCACTCCATATTGGAGAACGACTCGGGTACTCAGCCAAGGCCTTCGATAAAGTATTCACCCGAGCGCCATGAGTCAGGGAACCGACTCACGCGGAATAGTGTCCTGTATCTTTGTTATAAAACGGGTGTAACCCAACTCCCTCCCAGCGTTCGCCACGAGGATGCGTCCAGGACATCTTCCCACAACACGAAATTAGCAGCAGCGGGTCGACGATCTGTCCTGATTTCACCACCACAAGGTTCAGCGCACTATGGACTCTCACGCCCAAAAAGCGCTTGGAACGCACCTGGGTGGAATGGAAATGTGTGTACATTATGTTGCTCACACTCGTGCTTTGCAAATCATGAGAGCATACGGTGCAATTGTTGGCAGCGTTTAATGAGGCGCATGCGAATCTTCACTTCACTCGCGAACATGATTTCTTAAACAGACTATCATCCTGGATCTAGACAGTATCTGTAACTCTGGGGGGTCTTGCAGTAGAAATTCGCACAGAAATCATACATGGACTGGGCAGTGCATGAAATTTGACTGTGCAGTACCATAACAAGATAAGAGAATCTTAGTCTTACCTTTTACCTTCAGGGCGCGGAGTATTTGCACACCCGATACTACCAGAGAAGAATTGCAGATAATCAGCGTCGCCCTGATAGAAAAGGCTATCCCGAAAAATTAATCATTAAGCACTTGAGGGAGCGCAAACGAAGCCACTTAGGAACATTGTTCTCAAAAAAGAGCTGTTTATGCACCTACCATTTAGGTGCGATTTTGCTGCTGGTATGCTATCTCGGCGCTTGAAAGATGTTTAGCAAACATATTTCGCGACCCGCTTGGCATTGTTTATTACAACGAAACCCTTGAGAGATGGCCTGCCCTCTTTCATTGCTCGTGCTCCTATTGTGCATTATTTATAGATCGCACTACGATGCACCTAGCCAGAGAATTCACGAGCGCATCCTTGCGCGGTTCTACGAAGGCGAACTGCGATCTCCAAACGTACTTATTGTCCCACCTCCTTGTTTGCGAGCAGGTAGCTCTTGAGAATGATTTCAACGTCATGTACTTATTATCTGAACTCTTCTCACAAGACTTCTGCAAGCAGAATTTGTCCATTACCGATCAACCTATATCCTTCATTTGAAGCTGGGGTTGTATGTGCCAAAACCTGTGTACACGTCAGATACTACTACCTTGGCCCACAGACAGTCAGCTAGCCATTTGCTTGTCACTCTAGCTTGTTACTTTGAACAGTTGGGGTTTGACGTACTACATTTCCCTTATTCGCTTTGTTTACGATCTAGAGTGCAGCCTTAATTTGCCGATTTGGTTGTTCAAACAACTTGGAAACCAATTTCCCAGCCCGATTTGACACTTGCAATCCCTGGTATGTGAACGCTTTGGTTTGATGAAAGTATACGGGAAAGAAATGTTAATTCCCACTCGTTTCTGGTCTTAATATTTTTACTAAAGCACATATCAACCACAGGTCCCCGGATTCAGCTCGATGTCGCGTCCAAAGTTGTGTTGTGTCACTCTAATCTGAGATTCCTTCGTTTCACCGAGGCTGTCCCATTTAGTCTTGAGCATCCTGTATTGTGGTCCATAAGCAGTTGGTTGTCAACCTCTGAACACCGTGGACATAAGAGCCGAATTGGCGTCATTAGTTTTTGTATTTCAAGCTTGTTTACTCACACCCGTTGCTAGTTATTCCTATTCATATGGGTTGTTGTGACTGGTACTGAGAACACAATACGAAATGCTTGCATCTGTCTTTTCGCTGCGGTTTTCAAGTTGTTGAAGGGAACCACTTGTTTTAGAGGACTCGTTTAGTTTGCAGTGCGATCCCACCAGACACTACTGATGTAGGAAATGTCACCTTGACTTCTATACTCACTTAACTCCCACGTTGCGTTGGGGTCAGTCTGAGGTGACGGTCTTCAAACGCGCACCTTACAGCTGCTCTTCACAAAAGCTGCATACTTAGACATTGGAAGCTGTCCAAACTCAGCTCATGTATGAGCAACTACGCGTAGCTAGTCAATGTGATAACAGCAATTCCTATCCTGCGTCGCGCAGGAGCACTGAAGTTCATTTTTGCATTTTTGTTACAGTTTCGTGTGTACCATAGGGCGGACCGGATGCCGAAAGTACGCCGCCATACCACATTGTCATGGCCCCCGAACTATAGCGGATCTCTGGCTACGATTTTCCGAGGGATTCCGTTTTATAGCTCTTGTTGCTTCCAAGCGGCTCAGACTGGAAAATGTCTTTTTTAACTGACCAGTGTCCCTGTGCTTGCATTATAATTGAACAACCATTGCTTCTTTATTGTTGGATAGGATCGTGATCGTTTAGGTCGCATACCATTCCCCATTTCGTTCCAGCTTATTGCTGCCAGTTTTGGACGTTTCTATCTACCTAACTTTATGGGTTGGATTCGAGAAACCTTTCGCATGGTGACCTACATGGCCGTTCCTTGTACTGCGTTCACTTTGGTCAGCTTCCCCTCATTTACCGAGCGCGCGCTTGCAATTGAACGTGTGTTTATTTTTGATCAAACTCGTGTAAGTCGTTTGTTCTGCTTGTTGACAGGTATTTTCTCATCCGATTAACGTTTTTGTTCACGATTCGTGCGCTCTTTCGTCCGATTTCCATCTCTTGTTCCTTCTGGGGTGTTGTGCTGATCACGATATTCTCTGCTACCTGCTTTTATTTCTCTGTTTATGCGTAGGTTTTAACCACTCTTACTCGACACACGCAGGTGACATGCTTTCATTTAGTTTATCTCTAGCGATCTTTACAATGAGATATGGTTGATGGCATCGGATTCCGGATTTGCCTGTTACTGCGATTCCATAGGACAAGAATGGGAGATGCAAGGTAAGAAACAAACAAAACCGGGAATTAAGCACTGACGCTAAAGGTAAATGTCATTCAATTATAACTTCAAATCCCAACCGTGAAATCTCGCTCATTTGGACGAACCGGATCTGAGTAGCGAAGATCCATGTACTTTTTCCTCAAACACAGCAGACGGTACACACAACGCACGACTAGCAGTGAAAGGGTTTGCTCGCTAAGCAAATCCGAAAACTGCCGTTCTCCCAACTACAAGATATGCAATAAAAATAGTTCTTTAATCCACACATATGACAGCAAACTCATTGGGATGTGATACTAGTGGCCCAATGGGTTACTCTCCGGGTTACGTTTAAAGACCTCCAATTCCAGCTCAGGATTGTCTGAGTGAGCGCAAAGTCAATTGGGTTTGCTAACGACCCCAGCAAATTCTACATTAGAAACGGAATGTTATGGAACACGACCAACTGTCAAAAAAGCGGCGATTTATTCCCTACTTTATTCTCTGAGCTTTCTATTCCCTACTATGAAGTGGCCTAAAGGTCAGCGTCATTGGTTTATCATTAGATAGTTGCCGACCTCGTAAGATTCACTGGTAGTCCGCAACTGTCACCTGTACCCTCAGACTTTCTTTCGACTTCTAAGGAACTCTTCCGTTTGTATGTCAATGCACAAAGCCTCAACAACAAATTGTCTGAGCTTCAGTTCGATTAAGCAGCAGCGTTTTAGGACCTTCTCATGCTTAACTACTGAGTCACTGATGCGGAGATTACTTTACCTGGCATATCCGATCTACATGAGGTGGTGTAGTTTCGTGCCGTCATTGTGATCTACATCTCAAACTGGTTGGTGACTCAGAGTTTCAGGTTTTTGACTCGCTTCGGTGTTGACATTCTGTAGCAGAATGACGCAGCAATGAAGCACACTTTTTCTTGACTGGAGAACAATCAATCCAACCACTCATGCAGCTGAACACTTGTGACTCATGTTTCCTCACGCTGCCCCAAATTGTCCAAAGTCCTCTTGCGCCCCCACAGTTTGAGCCATTGAATGATTGCTACGTGTTTCACTTCATAATTCCGCTTCTGTTCGTCCCATTCTGGTAGGCTAGGATTCGTTTGTTTAGTGGTGGCTGCAAAACTCTGCTTGTGTTTAGTCTGGGAGGCTCTAATACTCTCATATTCGGCTGATTTATTACGCTTTTGGCGAATGCCTTCTCAGCTCAGATTTGTTACCAGTCGTCACGCGTGATATTGTCTCAGTTCGTTCCATGAGGTATGTGTTGCTCTGTTTGGTCTCACTGGTTGCGTCAGTTCCTGATTCTGCCCGCTCCTGTTTTCGTGGTCTTCCCATCTGCCAGGTAATCCTTCCCTCCGTACAACCCGTTTAGTGGCCATCGTGCACCGCTGTACCATGTCCTCTTTAGGAATAGAAAACCGGCTATCTTCTACCATGAATACCATTTCGACATGGTCTCACCGTCTCGTTCTCCTCGTTGGAAATTTCAACGTGCACCCTATGAAGCTTTTGGCTTTCTTCATTGGGCAGTTTCAAATCAGAGTGCAAAATTTAGTCGCTGGCCCACCACTTTGTTACTTCCTAGTGGGTCTCTCAGTGGAGAAGTTCCAAAATGATGATGCAGTCGTCAGGCTAACCGCGCGTAACTTAGTCAGCTCCACCTCCAAATTGTCACACTCGAGTGTACTAAAAAACAACCTCCTCCTGCTGCCAACTAAGTGGTTCGAGACCATCCCCTTCAATCGATTGGTTCGGTGGCAGTGCTCCAGCACGTGCCTGTTTAATATCACAGTGGCATGGCGGACCTGACTCACCACTAATTAAAGTTATTACCCCTTGTCTATCTCTGAGGGGCATTTTAATCTAAGGGTGTGTTAGGTACCTGGTTCTTTGTGGTCCTAAAGGCATATGAACCACTTGTTTGGTCACCGGCTCTCAACTGGTTGCGTCGCCCTCATACTGTCCTGCTGCCTTGTAAGTTAGATCCTTGATCATAGGCTTGGGGTAAGGTGTCCTAAAACAACTCTCTACTTCGGCCTTAGCAACCGGATAGTATCACGCCCACTGACGAATCATGGATGCATTATGCTACTGCATTCATTCTTGCCATGTCTACTAACTCTACTGTCCCCACTGTTCAACTTCCACTCACAGGTCGTTCCACGTCACATTCTTTAACTACACTTATGTACTCCCCGGTCACCACCAGCAACAGCTCACTGGTCATACTTGACGGAAGTCAAACTCTTGGTGTTCGGTGCCGGACGATCACGGGCTTTTTTCACTCCACTGAAGCCCCAGCTTTTTTCGATCTGGCTCTCCATGCGGCATCGCAGCGTTTACTATTCGCACTCTGATACGGATCGACGGCAAGCGTGCCTGATCCGCACCCTTGACACGATATCGATAGACTTCTGTTGTTTTCGGAAACCGGATTGCAAGACTCCATTTCCGTCATCCGGATGACCTCTGACATTCCCTGATATCAAGCACCATTTGCGCTTTTCCGAGGATCCACATGCTGCCCCTTCTGGCCAGGCCGGTGTTGGGTTGCGCCGATTGACAAGGCCGATGTCACCTTGTTTGACTGGATCCCAGTCAACCGTCGGCTATGTGCTGCCTGACTACTAGGTTTATGTAAGTCAAATAAACCTTGAATTGCTGCGAGTGCCATATTTGTCGTCTCCACCTACATTCCTACAGACTGCAGCTCGGATGCAGTCAAGGCTTACTTTCAGCAACAGCTACATGACTTACTACATTCCTCCAAAAAGGCTACTATTGTCATCGTTCCCGGCAATTTTAACGCACGATCTCGGGGGTAGTTTTTGTTTCGGTATCATTGATCAACCCATGGAGACAGACTACTGACTCTTTGTTCTGATCATCGCTTGTTTATTTTGAGCACACGTTTTCTGATTTCGAAGAGACAGACTGCCACCTGGTGCCCGCCTTCTCAAAGACAAGAGTGGTCACAATTTGGCCACCTAGCAATAAGTTACCAATGGCGCAGAGACGTAACAGACTGCCGATCGTACTGTCCAACTTGTCTGGACTCCGATCACGCATTATTTCGCGCTAAAATTTATCAGACTTTTGTAACGACACTGCTTGCCTCAGCTTCTGACGACGGTCTGAATACACAGTGGATGCGCATTAAAGATACCAGATTGCCAGTTGTGGAGTTGCCCATCACGCGCCGAAAAGCTGGATCACTCCTATCTACTTGTCGCTGATGGACAGACGCCGTTCGGTCGCGCTCGACGCCAGCTGTAGTGAAGAATGACGATCCCTGGATCGAGAATTGCGTCGATGTTTGCAAATGGACCGTGCTGCTGAATACTGTACTGTGGGAGCAAGTAAAAATTTGAATACCTACAACTCTCGAAATCTGATCAAAAAGGTTTACAAATCACACTGTTTCATACTCGTCCATACTCTGCTCGCTTTCCCTTTTCTTACGTGCTATGCAACAAGAACTAATTAACAGTAACTTATGATTCATAAATATAACGTATCAGTACAGTACGATTGGAAAAGCGGGACGGATCGCCGTATGAGTTCCATCCGATACAGCACGACATGCGTCTCTACGAGGGACAGATAATTTGCATTCCTTGCCAGGCTATCCAATCGCAGCGGTGGGCCTAACCGCAAACCTGTGTACCTTGGGTAGGAATTTCTCTGTTCTAATAACTGTTAGCCCATAGGTCAATGATGTCATTCATAGTTGTGCGTAGACAGGCGAAAAATTGCGGTCCGGACATTGCTTAGATTTGCCAGATAACTTTATGCACACGATAAGCTTCCTTTGTTATTGGATTACTTTCTCCGTCACTTCAGTGAATGTTATGCAACCTCAGTTACGTCAAGTCGCTGATGATCAGCGCGTGGTGATTCTTCGATTATATTGGGAGTGCGGGCTTGATGCAGCCGCGATAGCGAGAAGGTACAATAGCATAACCTCGGGAATGCGGCCTGTCAACGGACGGTATGTGTTAAAACTAGTGAAGAAGTTCGAGAACACTGGTAGTGTGTGCAACGCCCGAATTACGGGGCGGCCTTGCACCACAACGGATGAGAGTTCAGCTAGTGCTGTTATCCGCGAAGTGGCCTAAAGAGCGGACCTCAGCATTCATACAATTGCTCAAAATTGTGACACCACCCCTTACGCAGTGCAGTGGATTTTGAAGGAGAGAAGATTTCGTCGGTATGGTGCACGTCAAGTGCAAATGTTGAACGCATTCGATCCGGAGATGCGGCTTGCATTTTGCTGCTGGTTCTTGTATCACGTGGATCTTCACACCATTATTTTCACCGATGAGGCAATATTCCACTTGTACGGAATACATAAGCATCACTTCTGCGCGACATCAAATCCACGACGCTGCCGAGCTTCCCGTGTGTAACATAGTCCCAAACTAATGGTTTGGACTGGACTAAGTGATCGAAAATTGTTGGACCATTTTTCTTTTCCAGTAATGTGACCGTTAAGTTACTTTCTTAATGCACTAATGTTATACTTTTCCTAGCATCGTCCTACAAGGAAATACTGCAGACGTGCGTAATTCCGCATCTACAGGCTGATGGTGTTTCCATCACCATTTGGAGGCAACATGATGAAGCACCTGCCCAGTATGCACAAACGGTGCGTGCTTATGTTAACGAGATGCTCGGCCACCGATGGATTGGTCGCTCTGGTCCTATGCAATAGTCACCCGATCACCAGATTTGAAGCTTTTAGCTTTTTTCCTCTGGGGTTATTTGAGACGGAGAGTATACAAGACAACTCCTGTTTCACTGGAACAACTGAATGACCGGATTGCCAACGGATGTCGTGCCATCAAGAGTGAAACTTTGCAAACGGTTCTGATCAATTGCCTCAGGCGATCTGCTTGTAGTGCAGAAATCGCCTGAGGCAATTGATCAGAACCTTGTTCACCGATGGCCGGGTTAAATTATGGTCAAATGTTGCAACCGAAATAATGACAAAACTGCACACGTCGCTAATGGAGACACTGTGTCCTGTGTGCAGTGTAGACAATTGTCGGTACTCGTGTAAATGCAACAACCTATTCATAGTGAACCCAAGGATCAAGGGTGCGAGCCAGGGAATCAACCACATAGTGAATGTGAACGGCAGTATTATTATTTACGTATCCTTGTGTGTCGAAGATATCTTCAGAGTGGGTAGTTTATAGCGTTCTGATGTTCGCATGGTTGCAGTCCGAAAACCCTAATTGTGAGAAATTTGCGGTTTCGCAAGCTATATTTCCTGAGCTGAGATAGATGGTAGTAATGACTTTAAAATTTCAATTGTCTGTATCTGATGTTCTGTTAGTACCACCTTTAACAACGTAGAATCATTTCCACACCAACTACACTCCCATTTGTTTACGCACGCTATTGGGTCAAACGAGGGATCATCCGAACAATCAAGACAGCCTCTAAGTCGTACTGTACAGCTATTCGGGCCTTTCTGGCACGCAAATTAAATTAGGCTTACTGTAGGAATGGTTGCTTTTAAATCTAAAATACAGCTTCCGAACCGGCTGATGTGAGTTCCGAACTTGACAGACCAACTTCCAATGGGGTACCGAGTTAACGCGCCAGTGCACTCAAATACAGTGGGCAAACATCGCACAGAGACGGTTTCTATTAAACACGCGATTCATTCGTTCAGCTTCAATGACGATATCTTGTCTGGCAATGGACGTGTTTGCGAACTCGCGTCTATCAGTTCCTCTCACTCTTAGAAAAGCCTGACATGACGTGCGCAGTAATTTCTTATTCACTACTATTCGACTATCCACGCTGTTATCCCATACTGTGATATATCTGACGGTTGCTTCACCCGGCAAGCTCACTTGGTCCTACAAAACGCTTTCCAAACATCCTAGTTCTCCGATCAAAGGAACTGTATCTACATTATCTCAGGCTGATCATGAAGGAGTACGGCGCAGCGAATACCAGCACGAAAAGGTCCATAATTTAAACATATCATTCGGACATGGCTCACTGGAAACCAGTCCCGTGTCACTCCCTTGCGCTAGACGTCAGATATCGCTTCAACCCCCGTACGAACACACAAACTTACGTACGTGCGAACATATTTTGAAAACACTGGGAATACTCACACGTCCCTACGCGCTGGCAGTGACGTGGTATACAACCAGATACGTAAAAAATAGGCCAGCAACGTGATCAAAACATGTCATTTTTTCTAAACAATTAGTAAAATGTACGCGCATATGTCGAATAGCATTACGAGATCCCACAACGCTGACATCCTTGGTGGCTGCTTTGGCAATGCGTTCAGCAAAATGTAGCCTCCATGCCATCTGCGTCATGAGTTTCTGGGGATCCCCGGCCAGAAGTTCCTCGTAGTGCACTCTCATCTCATCCTTCACTATGGCCTTCACCACATGTTAAACATTCTCGATCGGATTGAAGAACGGAGAGTATGGGCTCAATCTCAGTATGGTGACTCTATCGGATTCATCTACTGACGACAGTTGTTCCAGCCCTGTGTGACATGGTGCGTTATCACATACCACGACAACCTGCCGGAGCTCCATCTCCCGTTTCAGGTTGTCTAAATAGCTTCGCAGCCATTCGAGAGATAGGGGACCTGTGAATGAGCCTCTCCGGGTAGTCATCGACACTTTCCCTTCCATCTTGAGTGCACCGACTAAATGCAAATTGTGCTCCCCTGCTGTTGGCAACTTCGCAACAGGCCCTCACTCCTCTGGGCGCCCGACCACGAGTACGTTTGCAGTAAACGAAGTTCGCTTCGTCAATCCAAATGAAGAACTTGCCATCGCTCTCAAGTTGCAGAAACTGCTAAACGAATTCTCTACGTATCCCTTTGGTTCGCTCATTGTTCATTCCCTCGGGAACCTGATAGACGTTCTTCATAGTTATCAATCGACCATCTAGGTGACGTGTGCTTGTTGACTTCGAAATGTCCTTGTTCATTTCTGCTCGTACTCCTACTCGCATTTCCCGTAGCGTAAGAGTTGAGTTCCTTGCGATCCAATCCAGGATGTCATCTACGTCTTCCTCCGACAAAATCCGCTTACGACCGCGCGCGTGCCTAGTACTCGGCTCCTGATCAAGAGAACGACGAATCGAAGAGTAGGCTGTATGATATTTGATGTTGTTCACAGTTGCCACAAGCTGCCAGTCATCACCGTTGACGAAAGCGCCCAAAACTCGTTCACGAATGTCTGATGAGATACTCTGTCGAACGCTAGAAGGCATGCCGACGACGTTAGAATCATAGACATGGTTTCAGTCGTACACTTATGTTCCAGCTGTTCATTGCTCTCAGACTAATTGTGATCCATCATTTCGGACGTGAGGGAGGGGGCGCATACAAGCTCGTTGCACCGTCGAAGTGCATTCCCCTAAGGTGGTTCATTCACAAGTTTCACCCAGTCAACGGGCAGCGCGCTCACCTCCGCAGACTAACGCACCGAACCTTGGCATCCGGCCAATGAGAACACACTTAAGGTCAGAGGATTGGCTCTGAGCGGCTGGCCAATCACACAGGGTTTTGCAACATTTGGACTTTCTTTGCAAAAGTTTCCTCCTTCTTTGCAAAATTTTGGAACTTTTATGCAACTTTGCGGAAAATGCTATAGCCTCGATTCTCTTTTGTCGCTTCACTGTAAAACGGGAATCTCAGCTTTGGGCAGAGGAGGCAGGTTTCCGCGCAGTACGAGACTGTATAGACCATATATTCACTCTGTAGCAGGTGCTGGAACCGCGCCACACGTACCGCAGATCGACAATAACTGTGTACCTCAATTTCAACAGTGCGTTCCATTCAGTCGGTCGATGAATTCTGTGGAAATGTGTTCTCACGAAATACGTGCTCTATACTCGAACACTACTGCCTGCGTCTGGGTCTACAGGGACCTTACGGAAGGCTTTCCGACCACAAGTGGCGTTCGTCAGAGTTGTCCGATTACCCAGTTTTTGTTCAACTTCGTCATTGATTCCATCATGGAGTCGTCCGTCACGAATCGCACGATGTAGGCGTTGAGGTCCTGCTTGATGAAAGGTTAGTGGATCTTGATTATGTGGCCAATATCGCCTTACTTTTTGACGACGTTAGAGCTTCGCAATCCACCCCGATCTGCCTCTCTAGAGTGCTCCCATTATTTGGTATGCGCTTTGCGCCTTCAAAGTACGATGTGTTGTTACAGGACCACTAGCCACTTTATGATTTTTTGACCCTTTATAACGAGGAACTCGAGGTAGTTGATCGATTCATTTGCCTTCGCAACTGCATCGTCAACGATGGACGCACAAGGATTAAAGTTACCGTATTGCAAAAGCTTGAACTGCTTTTTTGCATCTGCATGTCTGTGGCGGCAGAAAAAGGTTTCTCTCGGTCTTATAGGCGGTGTCTTCGAGGCCACAGTGAGGGATGTCCTATTTTGTGGGAGTGAGGCCTGGCCCCTTCGATCTGAGGACGTGAAGGGCCTTCAAGTCTTTGATCATCGCTGACTGCGGAGTGTTACTGGTGTCAGGTGGCACCAGCATGTCCGCAACCATGATATGCATTGGCGAGTACTAGACAGTGAGAACCAAGCTAGTTCCTTAGAACAACAGATAGCAATGAATAAGTTCCGTTGGCTTTGACACGTACTACGTATGCCTGTTCACCGCTTACCGTAGAGGGCGTTGTTTGCCAGATGTAGGGTGGCGCAAAGCCAGAGGCAGCGAGAAATGAAGTCACTGACGACCAAACTGGGTGGCTTCGGTCCGTGTCGCCTTCCTGGCTGGAATCCACCTGTCTGCCCTATGCTTGGCACGAGACTTTACATGCCATGGCTCGCAGTTGACACCAGTGGCGCGTCTGCTGCCGTCTCTTAGTCGGACTGCCTGTTTAAACTATGTTTGGTTCTGAGTTATTTGCGGAATACTGGATGGTTATGACGCGTGGTAGTGAATGCTGCAAGGAAGCTGTCTCGCCGATGCCGCCTTTGCACAATAGCCGTAGGTTTGTAACGGTATTTTGTTAACAATATGTGTAGACGTCTTAACCCTGAGTGTTTGTTTAGGGTATTAATGTCTTCAGGTTAGTCCCCCTTCTCTCTCTTCATTCCATGGTTCATCATGTTTGTATGCAAGCTAAGCATCATTTTGAATGACTTATGTGCTGCCGCTGTTGTTTGATTGATTGATTGTTTGATTGATGTTTGAGGAGGCAAAGCAAGCGCAGTCCGTTACGATATAGCCTGTTTATGTTGTTCACGGACTTTTAACCGCAGCTCTAGGGTACACCTTGGTCCTTCCCAGAAAGTGGGGGCTTTACTAGTTGACTCTCAAGAATTTGGGTTCAGCCGTCACCACCGTTCTCCAGGCTCATGAATACCGATTTGGTTGGGTTCACCGGGAGGCGGGCTTCTGCATACCACATGGAAAGGCGTTTGTGGTCTTGTTGAAGTTGACCGCAGTTGTCGGAACTGCTTACCACTCTCCATATCTTCCGGTCGTCTGCAGAGAAGGCATATGGGGACCGAAGAAACTTAAAATGATCATCGATATAAACCGGGAATTATGTGGGCCCCAGCACCGTGCCTTTGGTTATGCCCCTGTTCAAAGGATACCAGTCGGTCCTAGGGTTATCTAATTGTACTTCCCACTTTGGTCAAACGAGGAACTCGCAAATCCACTGGTGCGGTGAGATGCTATCACCGCACACTTTCGGCTTACGGAGGCGGACATCTTGCTTCACCTTATCGAGTGGTTTGCTGAAATTGCTATAGATCACGTCAACAGACTTCTCCTCCTTTTCTCCTTACAGTCATTCATGCCTCGTCACGGGCAGTTTGGTGATGCAAGAATGACCTGGCATGAAACTGTGCTGTGCGGGCGTCAGGAGATCTTTTGACTATAACAGTTGTAGCAAACTCTTCTTCACGATATCCTCGGCAACCTTGGCCAACTAGCTTTCAAGCAAATTGACTTGTACTTGTCTACTTTGTTGTAGTCAACGCCTTTCGGAATCGGCCTTACCACCGAGCATCAATCGGTGATGGACATTCGGATAGCAACCTGTTGTGCTGGTCAGTTATGGCAGACGAAGTGATGGCCGCTAAGTACTTGAGAATCAGTTGGTGGAGCCCAACAGGCTTGATGCCATCAAGAGTAACGAGTAGTTGCTGCACCCCTTCGTCATCGCAATCTCGACTGTCGAATTCGGTAAGGACGGTGCACACCGAACTCGGTACCGACATTTGGTCATTTGCAAACATGAAAGCGAACTGCGCCGCCAAGGCGGATTTACGTTCAGTGATGGAGGGTAAGGGCTGTTCGTTTACCTCCTCTATCACTGTTCTTCGAAACACCTGCGTTTGCTAGTTTTCACACTTGCAAATATTTCGCTGCTTTTTATACACCTCATAGTCGTCCACCGACCCAGAGACAAGGAATTTGTCCGACAGCTTGCGTCGCTGCCGAGCCAGCTTGCTGTAGTCACTGTCGAATCATTGTGGCTTGACCAATCAGACAGTCCGAAACTTGAGCAGCACAAACTGATTACTCATTGACTACTCCATTCTTTATAACTGACCAGCAAACTTCAACAGATGCAGATTTCGGCAGAAGCTAATCCACTCGGCTGACTGCTGTAGTTAGGTCGTCCAAATCCGTCTTTCAGTAGTTGCAATTTGGCTGCAGTGCATGCGATAACTGTAGGAGCCGTTCAATGTTGGCGGTAAGAACTGACTGGCCGCATACCGCCAGAGGCTCCAATATCCGAATGTCATACACATGATATTCACAGCTTGTTATCATTGAGTCTAAGCTCGATGCATTTGAGTGCGGTGTTGTGCGCGTCGGTTGCAGATGTGTTGTACTGCTGCAGTCTCAAATACCATATCAGCGAATTTTGCTTCGACCTCACAATATCTGGTAATAAGTTGAATTTTATGCCAGCATACTCTAAAATAATTGAAATTGCCTATTAGTAGAAAGCGACGGCGACTCACCTGGTCTCGGAGTTGCGGCAACCAACCCAAACAACGGCTGATGAGACTGCGTTCGGATGTACTCACGAGCACCTCTCCACGCCTGTACACCTTGGCCATCTTCGCTTCGGTGAGCGTTCACAAGTCTCCAATATAGGAAAGACAAGATGCAGAGCAATACGTCATTGTGGGCATTTGATGGCCTATCACAGCATAAACACGAGTATCCACTAAGCTCAACTTCCTGGGTGAGTACCTCATCGTAAACCACATCACTACGAATCACGTCACATCTGGTCACTCGAAAGCAACGAAGCGGCACAACTCATCACGCTTGTTCATAAGACTGCAGAAGTTGGTAATGGCTACAGGCCGGCGTGACTGAAAGGTGAGCGACTGATTTCACCGAATTTACCTTCGTGTTGTAATCACCCTAAATTTTTCACTACGTAGGTTTGTTTCTCCCTCGTCGGTTTTCCGCTTTACCTTGATAATTGCACACTTGAGGCGCTCCCGGTCAGCTGGATCTATATTCGGACGAATAGGTACTCCCTCGCCTATCAACCAGGCGCCATACAAACTACGTCATGCTCATAACTTGTCTAAGGACTTGGATCGTTGAAATTAGGTGCGTGAGAAAGTATCAGATTTAATCACCTTTTATTTTTAGTGGTTCCTGCGGGAGGAGGGCAGCGTCGAGCTTTGCTTGACCTGGCCTGTTGTTGGGCAGTAGTGGGAAGCTTCTCTTCGTTTCCCGCCTTCTTCCGTTGTTGAGTTTTCATTAGCTCCTCAACCATTAGTTGTTCACTCGTGTCATTAGAGTTGGCAGAACGCAGCCAGTAGATCATAGGCTCAGTTGGTGTCTTGCCTCTCGCAAACTTAGGGTGGAGGAGTAGTGAGTAGTCATAGAGAGAAGAATGTGGGGGACTAGACCTCAACGTGGTGCGATGATTTGCCTACCTCGCCGACCCATTGTGCTATACTAGGTGGGACCCTCAGGCTCCTTCAGAGCTCCTCCCATCAGGTTGATCAATGGTAAGTGGTCAAACGAACTCAGTCTCCTGGTCCTCCAAGTTAGGTTTTTAATGGGATGGCGTCCATTTCTGCAAAACTGAATCATCACCACCTACCCGTTGCCATGCGGACAGGCTTTTGAGCCATTGACTTTGATCCAGGGCCCTACTCGTTCTTCTGTCTATATCTGGGCATCGTGCGAGTATCTCACCCCACGTACAACCATGACAATTTCCTCAACCATTAACTACCTCCTGCATCGACCGTCGCGCAGCTTGTCGAGAGCCCCCTTATCTGCTGAATACAGCAGGGCGGATAAACGACAAAATGCTACTGCTGGCGCCTCCTTTATTTTCCATCTGTTTCTCTTACTCCTCCCCCCAACTCCCATTACTAACCTTCCTTTTATAATTTCCAGCCTATTTGGCATCAGCCGCGACGCCACTTAAGTTCTACCGTTTGCAGCTAGCTTCCCGCTCCACCCACTGAACGCCGATCGGCAACAGTCCCTTATAAGACCACACTGTCACGTTTCCCTGGCGGCCTACAACATTCGCATTCTAAGACAAATAAGCAAATCGGCTGGACTCGCACGCACCTTGAACACACTGGGTATTGACCTGTGTTGTCTATCCGAAACTAGGATCACATGCCCTCATTAGGTTGTTGAATTAACTACGCATGGCCTCTCCTCTCGCTATTGGTTGCACGCATCCGGATACACTGATGCGGCAGCCTCTTGCCAATCTGGGGTACGTATCGTACTCATCTCCAAGGCTGCGCCATCGTTGGTTGATTGAATTCCGTTGAGCAGTCGTTTGTGTACAACGCGTTTGACGACATCAACTAAGGTTGATTCACGAAGCAGTACAAAACGCTGCAGTTCTGATGCTTTCATACGCATCTACCATGAAATGAACTCAGTGCTTTGTTGTGTAACCAATTCAGCTATCATAATATTTGCAGGGGATATGAATGCACAAGTAGGTCACCTGAGCTCTACACCAACTCAGCGAGGTGGTGTGTGCGAACGTTTGGCTATTTTGTAGTAGCACCGTTACAGACAAAGTGGGCGCCGAAGTGCCACTTGGCGTCCTCCTGTAGCTTGCCAGCGATGGACTCAAATAGATTGCTTTGTGATAAGTTAGAGGTGGCATGGTTTAACACTGGATTATCGCTTGTTCTGGAATACCTTCGTCCAGTCTGATCATGTTTTCATACTATGTCGCTTTTCCCTAAACTTTACCAGGATGTGTGCTAAGTGCCCCTCTCGATTGGCAACTGAGAAACCATCTGTCTTCGATTATACAAAGCTACTAGGATGCACTGCGTCCCGAGATTTTGCTCTCGTTTTATTGACACATTTTCAATCGAGTAGGATCTCGGCCGCCGTGCACGTCGCTGAAGCATCTGCTTGTGGTCCAATCAGTCGTCACCGCACCAGTCACTGGATATCCGCGAGGTCGGTGAACCTGTTGCAGTTCAGAAGAAAAATACGGAATACCAGGCGCGAACTAAAGCGGATGCTGCGTGCTGACAAGAATGCTTCGTGAACAAGTAGGGCTCCTGAAATAGAGGAGGCAGGAGCAGTAGGCAACTACAGTATGCTCTTCAAACTGTTCCCAGAAAACCAGTCGTCAGCGAGACAATCACTGACAGCGCAGGTGCTCTGATTCAAAATATTAAGCGCCGTATGGCTCATTGGGTGGAGCACATTCAGAATCAGCTCAGTTGCTCCTTGCTTCCGTTCCTCTTCTTGCTCAGATGTTGCTGCCTGAACTATGGCCAGTTAGCTTAGAGACCTGTCGGAGGCTAAGGTTCGAAACGCGATCATAACCCTAAATCGTACTCGTTCTGGCAGTAGAGATTCCCTCGCACTCGCAATATTTTTGACTAGTGGTGAAGCACTCTGCGTAACGCTGGCATCCCTATTCGAACAGGTCTAGAAGACAAAACCTATACCAGCTAGCTCTAGTGGATCAATTATGATGGCGATATACAAGAAAGGCAGTCACAGCGACTGTGATAACCCCAGGCGTATTAGCCTAACGCCATTTGTTACAAAACTACTGGCTTCATTTCTCGTTCGTCGTCTCACTGCGGAAGGTGAGTCCCGGATATGAGAAGAACAAGCAGTCTTCGGCCCAGGACGTTACCGTATGGACCACATATTCACCCTATAGCAGGTGCTAGAGCTGCTCCACACGTTCCGCAGGACGAAAATGGCTGTGGTGCTCGATTTCAATAGTGCGTTCGATTCCGTCGGTCGCTGCATTCTGTTTGAGATACTTGTGTGGGAAAGTGTTCTTATGAAATATATGAACATTTTAAATTCTCTGTACTCGGACACCACTCACCACAATGAGGCTGTGTGCCTCAGTGATCCATTGAGCTATGCTGGGTGGTGTTCCTTGCACCTTCACAGCCACTCATACCAGATTGGTCACTGGTCAGAGGCCATACCAACTCAGCCTCCTGGTCCTCCAGGTTGGGGGGGTGGAATGAGGATAGCTCCTTATACCTTAAAACGGACTCCTTGTAGCCCAACGCCAAACTTGCTGCCTTGCGGCCAGGTTTTTTAAAACCAAAGGCTTTGGTTGAGAACCCTAATCGTTCTCCTGTCTAGGCCTGGGCAACCTGACAGTATCCTTCCCACACAATACACCATGACTTTTCCTTCTAACAATCTCTCGATGCCCTGGCCACCGCAGAGGATAATCAACGGTGCTCTATCTGCTGCATCGAGCAGGGTGGATAGGGGTTTGGATGCTACTGCTCATCCTTCCTGCCTTTTTATTCCCCTCTTACTCTTTTTCTCCTTTATGGTCCCGTTCCAACTTCACTTTTATCCCCACAGTTTTCAAATCCCCCGATTCTTGGGCCTACCCCAACATGCTTTGCTTGTCGTATATCTTCTAGTTTCAACTCACATGCAGTCGCGGCGCATCGCTTCTCTCCTGTCGACAAGCTCATGTCCAACCAAGCGGTCCACCCCAGTTCCTCGGCTTCCATTTGGAGCCCTCTACCCTCCTTTAGATTGGCATGCCACAATGTACGCACATTACTACAGGTCAGTCAACAGACAGCACTTGCCCGAACATTGAGACCCTCTCGATCGATATCTGCTGCTTATCGGAGACCCGCCTGAAGGACTCGAGCTCTGTGCTCACTTTGCGACCCCCTTCAGGTGACACCAGCGGTATTTTCTCATTGCACCTATCCGGTGACGACGCAGCTTCGAGCACCGGCCAAGCCGGTGTTTGTATTGCCGTTAGTCTCCGGGCTGAAGCTGCTCTGGTTGGTTGGATCCCAGTGAGTATCCGGATGTGTGCGGTCCGATTGACTGGCTCGTTCAAAGCTTCGCAGTCGCGCGGGATTGATAGGAGTCTATTCATTATCGCTGCCTACGCGCCCACAAACTCTAAAGCTGACTCGGTAAAAGACGACTTCTACCGCCAACTGACCGATCTCCTTCGCCACAGAAGCACTGCGGAATACAGGATGATTATGACGCGTGGTAGTGAATGCCGCAAGGAAGCTGTCTCTCCGATGCCGTCTTTGCACAGTAACCAGCGGTTTGTGATTTTCTGCTGTTGTCCGTTTGTGGACGCTTTGATCCTGAATGTTTGGTTAGGGCATTACAGTTTTACGCTAAGTCCTACTGTTCTTTCTGTTATTATTCTCATTTCTTTCGTTTGTCCTCATGGTTGTACAACATTGAATCTTCAATTCAAATGAATGATGGAATGTTGTTGTTTCTGATACCAATGGGTTAAATGTTAAATGGAATCTTTCCATTTTGCTCTACAACATATCTAGAACTGCTCCCGGTTACACGTTTTCGATCGCGAGCTGCATCGATACACGTTATACGTTTCTCGGGCGGCCTTAGACTGCGGCAATCGTTGCACACATTTTGTAACTCAATAGACGATAGGAATCGGCATTTAATCCCGCACCCGATGTATGAACTCTAGCGCGGGGCATTTGCCTTGTTTCTATTTTCCGACTTGAACTACTACGTGATTGCTTCGGAATTTCCGAGAAATGTCACATGTGGGACGTGGTACGGTAAGGTAAAATTTTCAAATCGGAAATCCGAACTCATACACTACTTTACTCTGTGGAGATAGAACTTTCTAAGGTCTCTGGCATTACCAGAATTATTTTCCATCTTATCCGTATCAAGAGAGGTGTAACCGAAACAATAATCACCAGTTTTCAACGACGGTCTATTGCTTTTGTGTGGTGACTGCACGTAACCAATGTGGTGCTATGTCGTGAGACCGATTAGGCATACGATATACGCAAGCATTTGGCAAGTAAGTTAGTGCGCAGCAGTGTGCGCGGAGTTCTAATTCATGCCTCCATGGGCGTGCATCGCATCTTGAAGAACAGATATTCGTTTATTCATTTATTTAAAACAGTCATACATGGAGTACATGGGCTACTAAACATAGTGATTGTATGGAACTAATCACACACGAATTTAAGCATAGATACGTGATTAGCGGCATGCGGTTCCGGATTTGCTTGTCACTGTGGCCTCCATGGGCACAGCCACAGGACGCTTGCGCCTACAGAGCTACCATGGGTGTCTTACGCTGCACCACCTATACACCCCAAATCCAGTGTACATCCGACGGGGTAAGATCGGGAGGCATGTGGATGGGAGCTACGTTCTCTCAACGGATCCTTCTCACACTCCTTCAGCATGCACATCAGCAACATTGCGGTTTATCTTTATGGGGAACAATGCGTACATAATGAGGTGACTAGGCCGTAGCCTGCTCTACACTGGATGTAACCATTCTTTGAGCATAGCACGGTCACGACGACCGGGTATCCTGCTCCCAAGCAACCATTCCCAGTCTCCTGGAGTCAGTAATCGAGGTGGAGTGCGTTATACAGATCGGCAATTTGTCAGCATTCACCTCAACGCAGCCCCAACAGGGAAATCAGCCATCAGACAGCACCTGCAGTGCAAGAAGCCTACACGCATGTACACGTACAGACCAATTGCAACGATGTTGTAACATATGCACCACGTCAAACTCTCTGTTGGCATACGTTAGTAAATCGTGTGGCAACGAACCCAGCGAGCTGTGCTGATTATCGTTAGCTATTCTGCTGTTTCGTCATCTCTTACATGTTGGCAGCACGTGGTCGCGGTGGTGGCTTACCAGGCCGGCTTGGCTCAGGCACTCACAATCGCATGTGCCACAGCACCACGCATGTGATAATGCTTTCTCCTGCATCTGGGCAGCAGCCCCTTTGATTAAACCACACTGTTACCCCGATCAACTGCATTTGATTTCAAAAACTTGAAATCAACATTAGTTCTTGATAAACTCACTTCGGGCACCGTTGTTCATACAACAGATGTTTGGATATCTGTGACTTGTGAGTCACTATAGAAAGTCAGGTGTTTACACCCAGCATTGGCTGTCCCTACTTGTACGCGTGTTTCTGTTTATCGATTACCCACTCACCAGTGATTTGTCCTCAGCCACTCAATCGATGTTCTGTACACGTTCTTGCCAGACTACACGTTGCATGTTGCCAGCTCGTTGTGTGCACTTCTCCTTGCGTCGTTCAGCTAGGAGCCTTTACTTTGTTCGCAGGCTTGTGTTAGATACGCGCATGTAGACTTTAACAGTATCCTGGTCGAATTCATACAGTTGGTATGCCCCAGCCACTTCAGGTTCCGCAGCTGAAGTGTGCAACCATGCCACTGTGATGCTGCACTTCCGTGTCAGCAGCTCTCTCACAAGCAGCATCAAACGTACATCATCACGGGAAGGGAAGTATTAAACAGGGCAGATGTTAAGACACAACCTTTCTTCATACTACAGACAACATTAAAGCCATCCGGGATTTTTCCGCGGAGCTGCGCCCTCGCCCGCATACCACTGCGCAGATATTCACTTAAACTTATAAACTTACTCGGACAAGCAAACTTATCCAACACCGTGTCAACTGTCTTGGTGAGGTTAACAAACAGTGAGTTTAATGGCTAGTGTCCTTCTCTGCACTTCTCTTGCAATTGACGAGCCGTGAGCATCATATCTATGGTGCTGCGACTCGAAGAGAATCCGCACTGCTCTCCCCCCACATTCGCTTCAACGATCTGACTGACGAGACCATTGAGAAGTATTTTTGCAATCAGTATAGCAATACAGCAGCAGGTTGCCACTACGATAATTCCTGACACATTGTTTGTCTTATTTCCCCTACACAGTGATGGCACAATGCATTCTTCAAGTTAGTCCGCACCTCTTCTCCAAACCATACGTGTTACACAAAGTGGTGCAGCGCATTTATTAACGTGCGTCCGCCATGTCTCAACACTTCTTTCACTCTCCCGTCGTCTCCGACGCATTTGCCGTTTCGCAGCTGAGCTAATGCTCTCTGCGTCTCATTCATTGTCGGTATGTCGTTAAGACGCATCCTCATATCTTGTTGTTGCAGCCCGTTCAACCAATCTCTGAACGGTTGTTCAAGAGACTGTCAAAATGCGCCCGCCAGATCTGCATTACCTCTACAGTCTGTGGACAGGTATCACCTGAGGCAGCATCGAGCAGCGCTCTCAGCATGACTGCTCCATACATCGCCTTGGGGAAGCTAAAGAATCCTTTGTTGCCGACTTTCGGCGTACCATTCCATCTGCTTCACCTTCGTCCACCATACATTCTTGATGCGACAGAGCTCTTGAATCAACCTCCGAAAAGACTTCTTTTCTGTATCGGCCGGACTGTCCGCATGTACAAGGAATGCCACATTCTTCTCCGACACCAATGCGCCAATGTGTGCATTGTTGTCATAAAACCAATGGAGTCGCTTACACTTTACGCGCCCCATGATTTCCTCGGCAATAGCTGTCACCTGCGTACGGATGTGCTGCTATAAATCCATCACTTTGGCTATGGATTCGACATCCCCCATTTTGGTAGCCATCGTTTTCTTCAGCTCACACCTCTTTTCCACAGAATCTATTCAACGAACATTAAATTTACGCGACCGATTCACGACAGATGAGCAGTACATGGTTTTTGCAAATACATGCGCAGTTTGGTCCGCATCAACTTGTGATCACTGTCACACAGCTTCATGCAATACACATGTCATACGTACTTCACGCGTGTCACGCTGGCATGCGATAACATACTCCAGCAGATGAGCGTGACCACTCCGTAGGTGCGTCCAAGTAGCTATACCAGTGAGTACGCCATATAAAGTTTGCCACCCTATAATCGGTTGGAAGGCAGCGTGAACGTCTTCTGTTTTTATGCGCCAATCCTTGAACGCTCTTCAGATTTCTGTTCCTTCCGCCTCTATATTAACGAAATTCAATAGGCGACTTGATAACACATTGCCCCACCTATATACTATGGTTTAACTTATTATTGAGACACAGGATGACGCGATCAAACTGTGTACACATGTGAACAGTCAGCGTGAAGCTCGCCTCTTTTGCGCTCACTGGAAACGGTGCTTAGGCAATTTATTGCTGCTGTATCTGTCCTCTTCTTTACAGCATCGTGGCAAAAGTTTAGCAATTCGATTCGAATCACATAATGTGAGGTAGCGCTGTTCTGCTCCTTTAAGGTTGCCAATTCCATGTTCGCAAACTTCTCAGTGTCCTAGTACCAGCCCCTTAAAATTGGTTGTGGCATACCAATTTCGCTCTTACACAATCTCTTCATAAACTCACGCGGTTAATGGCTATCGGACGCACGCTAGTCCAGACATTTCGATTACACACGCTCGACTCCATAGTCGATGAAGTCCGCATCTAAACCAGGGAGTCTTCGCTTGAAAAATTGTAACCTGAAACCCACTTAATTGTCCCAAATAAATATCTCCGATGACAGGTTGTGAAACGACGCAGTCGATGTTGAAACAGTGTACATACCTTTTGTATACTATCTTACCTGTAGATCTAGAGACGACTCTATTGGGAGCACTGATCAAAGTCTGGATATCCGAATTGACGAACGCAAATAACCGAAACGAGACACGGTTGCACTGGCAATCATGATGATCACCAGTCAATACTTCGGCCCCGATGCACCGGTCACAGTCCTCATGCGCAATTAGAGGACTCACGTTATCAAGTTCCTTGAAGCCGTCGTTTTATCGATCGAGGACGGCCGCCGCTCTATTTTCCGAAACAGCTGACATTGTAACTACCATGGTGAAGTGTAGCGCTCCGATCGATCGCCACTTGGCTACCAATGGATCTCATGTGACGTCACCACTGAGGCCCTTATTTTTTACATGTTCATGAAGAAAATGCGCGAAATGGTATACCATCCCACAGTATACAACTTCTGACGTTTCTATTTGATACTCTGATAAATGCTATTCATGGAACCAACTGACTTACTTGTGCCTTCAATCTTTTCAGAAAGATCTATATCCGGACGATCTGGAGACCATCGATGAGGCTAGGAAGCGCTGCGGTGGCCCTTTCCGTTTTTCCTTCTGGAAGAACGAATGAGCGGATTTTGTCTTGTTTCGAACTGGCTACTTCCAATTGTAGTTTTGCTAGTTTAATGTTACCCTATCTATTTTTGCTTTATCGGAAGTTGAGTTTGAGTACCGGTTGTGAATTCATAATGGCCTCTGATGTTTTCCCATATAATCTTGTCTACACTCGTTTTCTGAATTACTTACTATGAACCATCTTATTCTCCAATCTATTCTACAAGGCGGAAGATCTACTGCTAAGCTACATTTGGATGTGTGTCAGCTGCGGATTTTTGCAATGATTCGCGCTTAATCACGTTATGCTACCATTACACTTTATTCATTACCACAAATTCCCGTTTATTTGCTCGATCTTCGTCTTCTTACATGGTTAGAATCGTTTGAAATGCCTCCCTGTGGAAACGTAGTTACATCTTCTCCTTTCCGTTTCCGCTGAAGTATTGCTGACTGGTATACTGACGGATCCTCTTTTGTATTTCTATCTACACTACAACACGCCTACGTGCGAACACGAGTTACGACCATTTTTAATGTAGATCGAAATTGGTTGTAGTCAGGCCTAATCGCCCGGGCAACAACAGTACCGAAAAATCCACTGAACAGGCACAGTTTTTTTTCAGATTTCGTTAGCGGTGCACGTTTTACCGTCTCAGCAAAAGGCCAAGTTTGCCTCTGTTATTTGAAATTATGTCGTCTTCACGTTGACTCGTTTACGCAGACCATGCTACCTACTAGGTACTCCCGCTGACGATTGGGAATGCCATCACGACTGGTCGCAGAGTAAACGTGCTCTTGTTTGGTGGCGCGTCGTATACTAGTCGGTAAGCAATGACACGTAAGAACCGTGTCAAATACGAGACAGTATAGAAGTTGGAGGCGACTGAACTCAACGTGTATTGTACAGACTACCAAAGTAGGAAGCGAATCAACCAGATCGAGAAACGGTGCAGCAGGATACTAACCAAAACGATTGGTGTCAACGGAAGTGCTGTCAGTAGAACAAGTGGAGGTTTTGAAGGTTAAAACAACCGTAAAATGCAATGTTGCAAAATACTGAAAGGACGTGTTTTCTGGTACACTACAAGGGCCTCCTCCTAGTATGCTAAGGGATAGAAGCGTTTTTGGGGAAAACGGATGATGAGATGGGTGAAAATAGTTGCATGGGTCTGAACACGGGCTTCCAAGAATGGTGTGCAGCAGAGTTTGCCGGGTCTAGGATTTTGTTAGTAATTATTTATGATAATCGTGTGGACCAGAGTGCATCATCGCTGGGACGTCGGGGCGGACTGCAAAGAAGCTAGTCCAGAAAAACGACCAATGGGACATTCCCGACGATGCGCTTGGCAGGTGTCACTACTCCCACTGCACTCCAGTCCACGGTCCTCGTCCCACGAAGAAATCCGGCGCCTTCGTCGGCAACGCCTAGCTAGGCGTTTGGGGACCAACCAGTTCGTGGCTCTCTGCGATTGAGGACGACTGACTGTTCCTTGAGTCAGGAAGGGCGCCTTATGTCGGCTGGCGAGTCACTCAGTGATTGCGTTGAGCCGGTTGGCAGGTCACTCGAGGGTTGCCTTGGCAGTTCCTGCGGTTGTGTTTCTGAAAGGTAGAACTCAGAGTGGGTGGGCAAGGGTCGGAGGAAGTGGCTTGACGCCGGAGAGGGAACATGGCATGCGTGATAAAAGGTAATGCGTTTTTTAAGTGTTCAAAACGTTTTGGGTTTTTTGTCGATGTTGCAAAACGTTTGTGGATGAGGCGCACGCTTACCACTAAAAACGAAAAAGGTGTGTTAATGTAAATAGCAAACGTTCACAAAATCTGTAAAACGGACCGAACGTTTGACCTGTCTACCACGTTGTTCGGTTGCTTAGGGCTGACGCAGGGTAGGTTGAGGGTCCAGGGGAAAGGAGGGTTTCGGGATATCCAGTGCTCGGGAAGTCACCGCAGGTACGGGTACTTGTGTGATAGCGTCAGTATGGGTTGCAAATTGTTCCTGAAAGAAAGCCACTTTGAGACGGCCGATGGGCACCATTGTTCGGTGACCATTCTGGTCTAAAGTGCAATGTTTCAGAGTCCGTTGCAGGACTCTGGAAGGGCCCGTGTAGGTAGGCTGGAGAGGGCACTACACTGCTTCGGTGCGGGGGAAGACGTTAGTGCAGGTAGAGAGCCCGCTGTGCATTTGCACATCTTTAGTCTGCTCACGGGGCGGTCTGGCGTGGTGAACGCATGCCTTGAGCAAGGGCGGAGGCATTCCCGACGATGCGGGAGGTGAAACGAATTCTCCTGACAACTTTAGCGTTCTGCGGTAAACCAGCTCTGCTGCTGCACATTGCAAGTCAGCTTTGATGCTGCTGCGAATGCCTAAGGGTACGAGCGAAACGTTTTCGCTCCAACTAGGGTCGGAGGAGGCGCTGAGTGAGGTTTTAAGCTGTCTATGGAAGCGTTCAACTAACCCGTTGGCTTCTGGGTGATACGCTGTGCTATGAATGCGGCCACAGCCTAAAAAGTTGCAGAACGTATCGAATTGTGAAGATTCGAAAGGCGTTCCTCGGTCAGTTTTAATGCTGGATGAGCATCCGTAGTGTGAGACCCACCGATCTAAGAAAGCCCAGAAAACAGTCTCAGTTGTGCAGTCTGTTACGGGAATGGCTTCTGACCATCTGGTGAAGCGGTCAATAAATTTAGGAATGTATACAAATCCATGTGAAGGAGGCAAGGGACCTACCAGGTCTACGTGTACATTGCGAGAACCGAGAGTCCGGGGTGGGAAATGAACCAAGAGGACTGCGGGTGTGAGGATGTACTTTGGAGCGCTGGCATCGAAGGCAGGCTCCAGCCCAGATACAAAAATCTTGGTTTACGCATGTCCAAGCGAAACGTTCGTTGAACAGTTTCAAAGATGCACGGATACCGGGATGTGATAGGGGGTGCAGTGCACCAAAGATTGTGCGCCTGAAGGAGACGGGCACGAGGGATCTAGGACAAACTGTGGAAGTGTCACAGAGAATGGTTCCTTCCGTGATTTGGAGAGGAACAAATTACACATGCAGCAAACTGGACTGCAGAGTGCTTTGTATATCTCCATCTTGAGCCTGAGCCGATGCGATGGCGGCAAAATCGACGGCAGGCAAAGACTGAAGGGTAAGGTTGACGCGTGAGAGCACGATGTCGACGGGATTGTCGACACCTGGGACATGACGTATATCAGCAGTGAACTGCGTGACAAAGTCTAGATGTCTTGTTTGCCGTGGTGAATATTTGTCGGAGGCAGATTTGAAGGCGAAGATGGGAGGCTTGTGGTCAGTGTAGACCGTGAAAGCGTGTCTTTCGAGTGTGTGCTGGCAGTGACGAATGGCTAGGTAGATGGGGAGCAGTTCTCTGCCAAACGTGCTGTAGCGGGATCCTGCTGTCTGCAGGCGTTTGGAGAAGAATCCAAGGAGTTGCTATCGCCCACCAACGTGTTGTTGTAGGACAACTCCTACCGCGACGTCTGAGACATCAGTCGTAATAGAAAGGGGTGCAGTCGATTCGGAATAAGCAAAGAGGGCAATGTTGGAGATAGCATCCTTAAGCTCGGCGAAGGCTGTCTGTGCTGTGTCAGGGAAAGCGGACTTACGTTCATTCCCTCTGAGTAGGTCAGTCAGAGGCTGCATGGGTTGAGCGCAGTGCGGAATGAAGTGTCGATAGTAGTTAAACAAACCACAAAATCGGCGGAGGTGCATGAACGAAGTCGGAGCTGGGACGTCCTTGATTGCCTGGATCTTATCAGTAAGGACTTCGATACCAGACAATGAAACAAGGTGGCCTAGGAATTCTACCGTTGATTTACCGAGTTCACATTTAGTCAGTCTGACTGTGAATCCGTGTTGGGTCAAGCGCTGGAAGAGAGTTCGGAGGTGGTCGTGTTGCTGTTGTTCCGATGAACTGGATACTAAACTATCATCGAGATAGGAGTAAGCGAACTCTAGGCCATGAGTGACATCGTTGATGAATAGTTGGAAGGTTTGTTCGGCATTGCACAGTCCGAAAGGCATTCTTAAAAATCCAAAAATGCCGAAAGGGATGATAACGGCTGTTTTACGAATGTCATTTTCTACAGGTATCTGCTGATTGACGCGAACCAGGTCGATCTTGCTGAAGATCGTCCTACCTGTGAGGCATGCGGTGAGGTCCTACATGTGTGGAGTGGGGTACCTATCTGGGATGGTTAGCCGATGGAGTGCGCGGTAATCACCGCAAGGGCGCCAGTCACCAGTTTTCTTGGGGACCATCTGCAGGGGCGAGGACCAAGTGCTGTCGGAAGGGCGGATTATTCCTAGTTCCAGCATGTGCTCAGACTCCGCCCTAGCCACCTTTAATTTCTCGGGCGATAGTCCGCGTGGACGGCATGAGACGGGTGGGCCATTGGTCCGTATGTGGTGCGTGACTGGAGATGTCACGGGCAAAGCTGCGTTCATTGGCTGTACGAGCTTAGAGTACTGGGAAATGAGGTTGGCGTAGTCTGACGAGGTATTGGGAGAGGCGTAGACCAGAGTGATAGAAGCGATATCGGCGGTGATGCCTCGTACACCGAGTTCCCTTACAGTGTCGACTATCATCTGCCGTTTCGCATCGATCAAGAGGTCAAAATGCTTGAGAAAGTCAATACCGATGATGGCAAAGGGGACTGCAGCGACGGTGAATACCCAGCGGAACGTGCGCCGAAGACCTAGGTCTAGGGTAAGCGACGGATGACCGTAGGTGGCTATTGACGTGCCATTGGCGGCACTTAGACTTGTTGACAAAAAAGCGGTAGGCTCACATGGCATAGAAGGAATGACGCTGACTTCCGTCCTGGTACCAACTAAGAACTGAGTCTCGGAATTATAATCCCTAATGTAGGTGAGACGGCTTTAAGTTTTGCCTATGTCGTTCGTGGCCATTACAGGCCGGTTGGTCGGATCATCAGTAGCGGAGTAGCTACATGGCAGTACGCACTTATCGGCTTTATTACCGAAACGCGAGTGATACAAGCAGTAATCTGGGGCACCAGGTTTTGTGCGACGGGGCGATGATCCGGAGCGGTTGCGGTGCTTACGGTTTAAAGTGAGTTCCTCGGTCTGGCGTTGAAGCGGCGCTATTTGCGATGATAATGCGTCTGTTGCCGACCTCTGGTTAGTTGCGGGTGTCGGTGTAGTTGCGCCAGCACAAAGCTGCTTAGGTGCTATGGTTTTATTCTCTGGCTGGCGCCGTTCGATGACGCGGTCTGCTAGGTTTGCAATTGCTGTGATGGGCAAGTCTTTTGCTACTGCAAGGATAGCCTGAGTGCTTTCAGGAAGGCGTTGCATCCACAGCTCTCGGAGAATCCCTACGTCCATGTTGGACGTACCAATGAGCTATTGCATTTCGTGCAACAAGACTGAGGTTATCCTATCTCCTAGCTGCAGATCACTAAATAGTTGCTGCGGACGGACCTTGTCCGAAGGTGTGATTCGCTGAATACTAGCCTGTTTAAGGGTCTTGTATTTCATTACAAGATGGGGGCAAAATATGATGTCTCTCACCTGCGAGGATATACTCTGAGGAAGGCGAGATATTAGCTGATTATACATGGCGAAATCAGAAGAAATCCTACGAATGTAAAAATCGGATTCTAGGTGCAAAACCATAACGAAGGATCATTTTCCTAAGAAGGTGGAGGGGCTAACGCAACAGAATTGACCATGACAGGCTCAACGGCGTTAACCGCGTATGGAGATTGCTCATCCTCTAGATAATCCATTGCAAAAAGCAGATAAAAATGTGGTAGGTGAGAAAACAATATGATCACAAGTAATGAATCACAAAATCACTGGAACGAGCTCACCAGAATGAAAATTCAAAATGGCGGACGGCGTGATCTTGACAGGGGTCACCAATTGTTGGGTGGAGCCTGGGATACTAGTCGGTAAGCAATGACACGTAAGACGTGTCAAATACGGGACAGTATAGAAGTCGGAGGCGACTGAACCCAACGTATATTGTGCAGGCTACAAAAATAGGAAGCGAATCAACCAGAGCGTGAAACGGGGCAGCAGGATACTAACCAAAACGATTGGTGTCAACGGAAGTGCTGTCAGTAGAACAAGTGGAGGTTTTGAAGGTTAAACAACCGTAAAATGCAATGTTGCAAAATACTGTAAGGACATGTTTTCCGGCACCCTACACTCTTCTCTGTCACAGAGTTTCACTACTTCATCTTCACCTAGCGCAGTCATCACACATTCGAATCGAATTAACTCCCGTCTTCAGTGGGCATTTTTACGGAATTCTTTCCTACGGGAAGTGATTTGTGTTACCCAAGTTGTTTTAGCCCGCTTCGTGTTTCCGTCTAGACACGCTATCCTGTTGTTTTTCCACAGTTTTCACTGCTGTGACACTGCTCGATCAGTGATTCTCCTCGCTATCTGATGATCCTAGAATTGTATCATTTCTAATAAAGCTAGGACTCAATCTGTGGTTTCAATTGCGTTCGCTCATTGCTGTCACTTCACGCTGACTTCCAACGGCTTTGCCCAACCGTGACACACTCACCTACGGTAACTGATGTCGAGCTTGCGACTGGAACATAGAACGCATCACCCGCCCTCTACCTCACGTGACCAGACAAGGTTATGGTTCGTATGCCCTCAATGGAGTTGATTCCACCTAACCGCAAATATCCTGCGTAGAACTGTGCACGAGGATTCAGAAGAGGCATTGTTTGTGTACATTGCGGCCTGCTGTGCTGTTTTAAGTCAACTGATACGTAAGTGACAAATCAACCTGCCTGATGCGTTCTGGTTTTGCCAGACATGCAGAGCAATCCCACTAGTCAGTTGTATAATATCGCTCGTGAAAAACTGACTGAAACAATCCGGTAGATGGCGAGCCTCAGAGCTTTTTAATCCAACAACATCGGTCTTGTTCTACAGCAAGCCCCTCAGCGCTAACTAGTAGGCTCAAGTCACTCCCGCTAACCGCCCAACAGCATCTGCGCCACTTACTCCGACAATTAATAACGCTTTACCTGGACAAACCACGTCTGCCGTGACTGCTATTAACTCATTCCTACATGCTACACCTGACAAGTTGGCCACAACACCGGCAGTCCACAGCCGGTTAGCCTACGCATCGATCGCCTCGATAAAAACGCATAGGGAGACACGAACGTCCAATTTCTTAATTAAGTACGAACGATGCAACGCGGTTTTTACAACCTACTCAACAATCCAACTTACTAGTCACAACACTCAAACCGACATTCTCTAAACAGAACCACAGTGCCTTAACTATCGTATGCACTAAGGTTCTTGAATTCACATTTGGCACAATAAAAGGCAAGTTGGTAGATGACAGCAACCAATGGAATTCCATTTGCGATGCGATTAGTATTCGGGTTGAGCTGTAGTGTACCTTTTACATTTTACTACACCACCTTCCGGTCAGCTGATAATATCACCGGCTGTATCGACTATTCTTTCAAACACCTCATACACTTCATTATCGACCAACATTACTTTTTGAATCTCCGGCTGACTTAGATCACCTCGTGTACAACATCTGGGAGCCCCAAAATACATTTATGGGAATACACGTTTTCAATCCCTTTTGGCATCAAGGAACTCCGCAACCTAAAAGGGTTACCACAATACGCGTTTGACCAAAAGACGATAAGTGGATACGATAGAGCCAACTACGCAAAGGTGCATAGCGCGTCACCCAACTTTATACACTAAGGCGAACCACGATTTCTTCGGGTGATAGTGAAGTCAACTGAGGGGACAGAGACAATCCTGTTCTCAGCAGTTTATCTTCACAATTCATCGAGCGTGGTATGCGTATCACCGGATATTCTGTGGAAAGGTCGGTCACAGGAAACTGAAAACTATGGTGGCCTTTCTACGAACGAAAGCAAGAAAAAGGTATTTGTTCACGATGTTCCTTAACTACCAGGTTCTCTTGATGACAAAGCGCAAAAACTTGACCGGGAGCAGTGGCGCTACATCCGCGAAGCACTCTTATAGCGGAATCGTTCGGTCGCTATAATGTCAGGTTCGTCCCACCCCAATGATAAGTCGTGAAAAAATGAATATGAGGGGGAGACATACGTTTATTGCCGAAACGTAAAATCCCACTAACTGAAGGCACCGTAAAATGGTTCTAGCTAGGGGAAAGGTCTAGTCACCAGCTGATACGCAGCAACGCTCTTCGTGGCGAAAAAACCGGAGGTGCGGGAATGCGATTCGTCTGTCTGACTCAAACACACGTAGTCAATGTGCGAACAGGTAAACTACCTAAGTTGTCTATGTACAGAATGATATTATATTTTAATAATATTTTTCACAGACAAACAGGACAATCTCCAGGTCACTACACAGCCCCCTCTCCTAGAAGGGAACCATGGGTGACAATTCGAACGACGTGAGGACTGTCCGTCGCGGGCCAGCCTTCTGTGAGACAAGGCGGTGAAACCTGATGCAGCTGCTGGGGGAGAACCAGGCGATCGGACCCTAGCGGGCTCCCACCCATGTCCTCCCTTAAGGTGCCGATAAAAGAAAAGGGGGAGAACGTTCGTAGCATACGATCACTTGTGTTTGACCACGAGTGAGTGTTCTCCGGTTCGCAACATGAAAAGAAAGAAAGAAACGGGGGAGGTCAGGCATGCAGAAGAGGCGACAGCAACGGACGGGAAAAGCACTTACCGAATAGGCAGCGAAAAGTCAAGGAAACAACTTTTTATCGGTTTTCAAAACGTTTTCTCCTTTTTTCTTCTGGGTTTTCAAAACCTTTTGCGATGTTTTTGGGTTTTCAAAACATTTTGCGTTTTTTGCGGTTTTCGGAGGGTACTGACGCGAATGAAAACCTGAAAACGCTGTTAGAAGCAAAAATGCTAAGCTAACGTTCTAAGAAACGTGTCGGCCAGTGAACCCGACGACCAGACCTAGTAACCTTTTTAGGCGTGGCGGAGTCGGAGGGCTCAGGAGGCGGGTTTCCGGTTGTGGTGTTGCTGTCTGCAGGCGTTTCCTCCACCATTGGTTGGGTCGATTCATCGGAGGACGAAGGACTGGAGTCGTCGTTCGACTCTGGTTCGACGTAAGCAACTTTGAGGCGGTCGATTGAGACGGTTTCGCGCTTGCCGTTGCGTTCGATGACGAAGAAGCGATCCTTACGTTGTAGGACCTTGAATGGACCTTCGTAAGGTCGTTCGAGTGGTCTGCGTAGACCATCAATGCGAATGAAGACAAACGGGCAGTGGTGAAGATCTTTGGGAACGTAAGACTTGCGATGCTGTTCCCGTACTGCGGTCGATTTATTGCGGCGCATGCTCGTGGCTAGCTGCCGAGCGTAGTGCGCGTCGTTAGAGACGTCGCAGATTGTTGTACCTGTAGACAAATGAAGCGGTCGAGGTACCAACTTTAACGTGGACTCTTCGCAAGATAACATTAAGTGTTTTTCGGCTTGCTGAGCAGCGGCCATAACTGATCGGTCGGAGCCAGAGAGTTTCCTCTTGAAAGCTTGTCCGCCACGACATTATCCTTACCAGACACGTGTTGGACGTCCGTCGAAAACTGAGACACAAAATCTAGTTGACGAACTTCACACGGAATGTCCGGGCGAAGGGTTTCGGAAGGCGTAGACAAGTGATTTTTGATCTATAAAGATCGTAAAATGATTACCTTCGAGAACGTGACGAAACTGGCGAACGGCGGAGTATACGTTGAGTAATTCGCGGCCAAATGTGCTGTATTTCGATTCGGCTGTCAGAAGGCGTCGGGAGAAGAACGCTGGTGGCTGTCAATTACCTTGGGAAAACTGCTGTAGAACAGCGCCGATTGGGTTTTCCGAGGCGTCGACGGCTACACTGATTAGAGCGTTCGAGTGGAAGTGATTGTGCGTAACGTCGGTAGCGAGTGCTTCTTTGCTAGCTTCGAATGCTTTTCCTGCTTCAGGCGTAAGATCAACTTTACCGTTGTTGCGTGTACGCAGAAGATCGATGAGCGGTTGCATAAGCTAGGCGCAGCGTGGCAGGAATCGGCGATAGTAGTTGACGATGTCGTTGAAGCGTCGAAGGGCGGCTAGTCGTTGGATGAGGAAAGTCGCGAATTGCCTAGATTCTGTCCTGCAGCGGATGGATACCCTCGGAATCAAGTAGCGGTCCAAGGAAGTCACTGTGCGGCTGCATGAAAATGCACTTGTCGGGGTTGACGGTGACGTTGTGCGCCTTCAGCCGTTCAAACAAGTGTCGTAGATGTGTTCGGTGTTCCTCTACCGAAGAACTGGCCACCAGGATGTCGTCGATGTACGGGTGGACGAAGTCGCGTCCACGTACGACGGAGTCAATGAAGCGTTGAAAAGTCTGCGCGGCGTTGCGCAGACCGAATGGCATTCGTAGAAACTCGAATAGCCCAAATGGTGTAATAACGACAGTTTTCGGTATGCCCTCGTCGGCGACCGGGGTCTGATGACAAGCTCGCCCCAGCTCGACCTTTGAGAACACGCGAGCGCCATGAAGACCGGCTGTAATATTCTGTATGTGAGGAATAGGATAACCATCCGAAATTGTCAGGTTGTTGAGGTCGCGAAAATTGCCACATGGTCGCCAGTTACCTGTCGTTTTGGGGACTATGTGAAGAGGCGAAGACCGAGGCTGCTGAGTGCTCGGACGATCCCAAGTTCAAGCCTGTGCTCGAATTTCGCACGGGCGGTTTTGAGCTTGTCCGGAATCAGTCTTCGGGATTTGGCGGAGACGGGCGGACCCTTGATAACTGTGTGATACGGTGTAGTTGCGGCTGCAGTTGCCGGAGACGATGAAGGTCGGAAGACTACAGGGAAACTCTCAGGTAACCCTTTGCCTGCAGGCGAGGTGGCACTGATCTACACCGGACTGAGTCGTGCTACATCACTGGATATTCCAGCGACGGAAAGTTTCGTTGTCTGATCGATGAGACGATGTCGTTTAGCATCGGCGAGCAAGTCGAACTGCTGAAGAAAATTCATCCCGATAACGGGATTTTGGACGTCAGCGACAAGTAATACCCATCGAAAAGAGCGTCGCAGATCGAGGTTAAGCATGTGCGAGCGCTGACCGTAGACGTGAATGCTGGTGCAGTTGGCAGGCATAGAGAACCAGTCACCTTTCCGGTTGCGTCGTCGGGAGCACGTGGAAGGACGCTGACCTCTGCGCCAGTGTCGACGAGACAGCGAACTCCCGTTCGTCGATTGGTGACAAAGAATAGGTGACTGTGTTGACCAGCTACGTCCGTCGCCCCTACATGCTGAACGACCCCTTCCCCTCCGCGTTGCGTTTCGAGGAACACGGTGGGCGGCACGACTTGGACTGCGCGCCAAATCGCTGATGGTACCAGCAGTAGGAAGGCATTTGGCGCGATGATTTTGATCGAGATGGACGTTGACGATTTGAAGAACGACATCGGCAGCTACTCCCAAAGTTGTGAAATCGGTATACTTCTTGGTGAGTGCGTCAATCTGCGCTTTCATTTCAGCAATATCTTCTTTCGGCGTAGATCGAACTTGCGCAATCTGGCCGTAGGATTCCCAAATTTGGTCTGCGATATCGGCCATCAGCGTCAGGAATGCGCCAGTATTCCCGTAGATGTCGCACATTTCAACTGGGCAATCTACGCAGCCACATTTCCTTGAGAAATGTGTCGTCCACCATGTCGGGTTCGACTAAACTTTGCATCTTTTGCAATAGCTGCGATGGCTTGAGGTCACCCAACTCCGTTTCGCTCAGAAGCTTCGTGATACGTTGACGATCTGAAAGGCCTATCCTTTTGAGAACCGCTGCTTTAATTTCCTCGTAAGTTTTCCTCTCTGCTGACAACTCGAGGATATCGTCGATGTCATCGGCGAAGTGCGGAGGAAGTGCGGTGACGACATGGAGATATTTGATTCTTTCAGATCTAATGCCACAAAGTTCGAAAAATGCCTCTAACTGAACAAACCTGTGTTTTGGATTGCTTTTGAGAAACGGCGGAGTGGCGATGGTTACACTTTCAACCTGGATGTGGAGAACTGGGTAACACGTATCCATAGCAGAAATATGATACAAAGTAAGCAATAGCGAACTCGAAATATGCACAAGAAATGAAATTGGATAGACGTACCGCAGAACTAAAGGAACCTGGAAAGAAAAATTATTAAGCGGCTTACCAAATTTTCGGTCGGGGTCACCAGTTATGGAGGAATCGTTCGCTCGCTATAATGTCAGGTTCGTCCCGCTTGAAGGATAAGTCGTGAAAAGATGGATTTAACGACGAGATAAACGCTTCCAAATGTGGAACATTCTTAGTGATTCATCAAGAACACCGGTCTGAGACAAACAATTGTTTTCAATGATTCCTCTACGGGCCCGTAGATTAATCACGGAAAAGAATTGTTTGCCTCAGACTGGTGTTCTAGATAAGCCTTTATTTTCCAAAGGTGAAATCCCGCTAACTGAAGGCACTGTAAAAAATAATTCTAGCTAGGGGAACGGTCCATTCATTAGCCGATATGCATCAACCCTCTTCATGGCGGAAAACCCGGAAGCGCGCGAATGCGAATCGTCCGTGTGACTCAAATGTACCTAGTCATCATGCGAACAGGCAAGCTTCCTAAGTTGTCTATATACAGAATGATACTATATATAAAAATATTTTTCACAGACAAACAGGACAATCACTTGGTCACTACACTCTCTCTGTACGACGTTATCGCTAAATGGCTAAGGAGAATTGCTATATCTCCAATCTACTCGTGCTGGGATCTATAAGTATTGAAAGTCGTGCAACACTCCGAATGTATGACAGAGGTCTTATTTGATTGCTGATTGAAGCGTCGTTCCAGGTTACCTACCGAGGTTAGGCTATAGATAGCCTTCGCACGGTCACTAGTTTTCAGCGCTATTATTGGAACATGGTTGGCGGCATCCGGTTTCGGATTTGCCTGTCACTGTGGCCAGCCACAGGACGCCTGCGCCTACAGAGGGACCATGGATGGCTTGCGCTGCACCACCCACAGCTCCATCCACACACCCCATATCCAGTGTAAACCCGAGGAATAAGACCGGGAGGCATGCGGATGGGAGCCACGTTTCATCAACGGAGCCGGCCCACACTCCTTCACAGGCAAACACAAGCAAGCTGTATTTGGGGAATCAATCGCACACAAGGCGGTGGTTGGACCGTAGTCCGCTCCACACTGAGTGCATGGAACCACTCTTCGAGCCTAGCACGGCCACAGAGACCGTGCACCCCGTCCCCTCCAGCAACGACCAACTGTCTCCTGGAGCCAGATGGACGAGGTAGTGGGTAATAGACAGGTAGGCACCTTGTCAACATGCACATCAAGCGCAGCCACACCTGGGATGTCAAACAACAGCCAATCATTCGAAATGCCGATATCGAATAAAGTAAACGCATATGACGACATAAATACTCGCAAATGAGCATATGGAAGAAATTGGTTAAATGTGAATACGCGATAAGTACAAAATGTCCGAAAGTTATTTAAAAATTACCAGACGATAAAACTACGCAAGTTTACCACAATTTGCATGAGCGACGTGTGTAAGTTGGGAGAAGATTATCAAGTAGGCAGAACAAAAATAGAATAAAATGAAATGAATGTTATCCACATTAAAAAAGACCTAGTTTAAGTGTAAGTTGGTTTAGCCCAACCGCGGTGAAGAAGCATCATGAATGCGACATCAGCCTCAGTAAAATGTTTGCCTTCACAATCCTGCAGTTTGATAGACACAGTGACAACTAACAGGGCAGGGCGACACGCGAGGTGTTCGTGACTATGAGCGAACGTGCGTGTTAATCGCTCACTTGTGCACGTAGTTTTTTCACTGTGGCTCAGTGACATTTTGTCGTACACCTTTGGATCTATACTTAGTTGTCGTGCTTTTAAGGGCTCCAACTTGTGATACCATTTTCTCGAGTACACTCTAGTGCATTCTACATTTACCCTGAATTCCGGCAGTGTTCCACCGATATCCAAGCGCCAAAAGTTGTGTAACGTCAAGCATCGGAGAGATTGTTTGATCTCACTCGATAGACCATTACAACGGCTTTCGAACGAACTCTCACTCGTTAAAATCCAACACTGCTGGGAGCAGCTACAGGTCTCAAGGCAAATTCACCTGGCGCGATCCATACGCCTCATCACGAAAATTCTCAATCACACCCTCGTGTAATCCGCCCCATGTTCACGCTGACTAAATCAACTGGCAGCCAGAGAGGACAATCTGCAAGCACAACTGCGAAGTGAACACGGTGACCTTGGCGTCAACCTCAGTAACAGAACCACATTTACCATAGAGGGTGAGTCATTCTAATGGTTCGTAACATTTGCTCAACAAGCGTGATGCCCAGTGTGCCAGTCTAAAGACCTATGTGAATCCTGTACCAAACTTGTTAAGGGGGCATTCCCTTGCTATAATTGTTGCAAGATTTTCCATGCGAGATGCCTCTGAGTTAAACCTAGTCAGGCCAAATTATTAAACAAACCAGATTCTCTATGGTTCTGCGTGGAATGCACATCTATCCCACTGATAAAAAGCGTGCTCCTATTATCTCAGAAGTACGACCAGCTACTAGCCAAGTTTGAGGAAATGGTGACCACCAAAATCACCACGGTTGGGGTAAGCATAGCGGACTGTGCAACCCAATCCTCTCCCGTAAGTGCTGCTCCTATCCCGAGGAGAACGGCTAGTAACACCGTAAGCAAAACGACACCAAGAGCCCAGAAAATCAACTGCTGTTCCAATACCACACGTGGCTCACATTTGACTAATGCGGTTCCCAGTTCGATCGGAGTAACTACACGTAAGGCTACTTCCAATCTCCCGACGGAGTGCGTAGAAAAAGAGCAAGCCGGTACTAGCGAAAGTTGGGTTACGGTTGCTTCCAAGAAGAGCCGTCATTTAAAATTAACATCACCCCAAATGGATCGGAAACTGAGGAGCGTAGCGGAGTTTCTAGTGCAAGCACCACCGGTTTCCTGCGGTACATCTCCGAGTATTTCAATCACTAACCGCGACATGTCGAAAGGTGTAAAGAAACAACTACCTGTACTGAGCGTACTGTGCTCCAATATCCCAGAATCAAAGTCGACATCAATAAGAGGTAGGTAGTTGGACATTATTTGCAACGTAATCGGAGTTGTACTGAAACCTGTACACGTAGTGCGTATTACGCGGCACCCCAACTCTAAGCATTACGGCGAGCAAAGACTTGCGCGTTGTGCTGAACTCCATCACTGAAGTAAAATCAGTACTATTGTTGACAGGTGTTCTCAGAAATGATCCGTATCTTTCCAAACATCCAATGTGGCGAACGGTATCGAGTTAATCGCACCTTAGAAGACCACCGAAAGGATACCTTAACAAAACCATTCTTCTTCATGTGGTTCCTGAAATTGAAACATGTGATGAGCATGAAATAACAACCTATGATAACGAACCATGTAACCGTGTAACACGCTGTTTGGATGATGTGCTAGTGAAATCGGTGTCACGACTGCTTACTTCACCGAACTACAAGTGAAGTGGCCCGAGAGTATTGAAGGTGGTTCCACACTCCAAACATATGGTAGTACGGCTGCTATAAAGCTGATACCTGTTTCGTTGCGGGTTACCATCTGAGGTTCGGCTGAAGACAATCAGTGATGTGCCTCCTGGAGATGATATGTCCCTCAAAGAATCAAACGCGATGGGAGCTATGTAAGAACAATGCACCAGTAATGTGTTGAATGCGCCCACACAATCTGTAGAAGATGATATTGACCAGACACCTTACACTGTACGTGGAAGATTAAATACAGGACTAAATACACGGACGATGAATAAGATATTAAACCCTTCATTAGTGGCTGGCCACTCACTGATCGACGAAACTTCACGTTTGAGTTGTGCAACCTCCGAAACATTGCTTAAATCTGAGAAACTTTCATGTATGTTCACTAACGTCCAAGGGCTCCTCAGTAAACTTACCGAACTTCGGCTAGGTCAGGTTGCGAATGCTTGGGACCAACTTTCTATTACTGAAACATGGTTACACCAAGTAGTGACTGATGCTGTGGTTGAGATGACAAGAATGTCACTCATTCGCAACGAGCGCCACAGTAGAGGAGGTTTGGTCCTTCTCTACAACCGCAGCGACCTGCAATTTGCAATAGTTGATGATCTGGATACACACGTTACCGACTCACTCTGGTGCCGTCTCCGACTGAGACACAACGACGCATATCTCGGAGCTATCGTTTATCGTCCCCCAACGTCCACTCTGGAAATGGATTCACGCTTGATAAGTGTCCTGAACAGAGTACCATGCATTAGGGATAGCCGCATTCTCATCTCCGGGGACTTCACTTTACACGATTTGGAAGTATCGGCATCACCCAGTGAACAGTTCAAAGCAGACTTGCATGAACTGATCGCTAATATTCCCTTGTACAATCATGTCATCACGCCCACTAGATTCAGGGCAGCAAACAAACCGTCCATATTGGGCCTTGCTCTCACGAATGAAGAGCTCACGGTTGGCAAGTTATGGATGGCGAGTCCATTGGGTCTCAGTGACCATGTAGTAAAAATGTCCAACTATGTGTGGTATGCAAAGTATCCATCTGAGCACTCGGGACAAACTTACACAGTCACACGCTGCAACGTCTTGAAAGAACTCGTCGATGCATCTGCTTGGGAATTCTAAAACAACGGTCGCCTTGACAACGTCTGGACAGTGCTCGTCGAAAGACTCAGCGACATGGTCAACGGAGCATCAGAGACCAAGCCCCCCTTGTTCCGCAAAAATGCCTTCAATTCTAAGGAGTTGACTCGAAAATGTACGGCAATAAGGGATGCAGCACGGCTTTCAAAAAAGCTTAAACTCGACTCAAGGACTTGGGGCAATTTCCTGACCCATCACAACCATCGCACTGCACTTGTGTGTGAGGACAAAGTAACTTAGCAAAAGTGCCTAGCCAAAATATTTCTGGAAACAACAAACTACTATACAGGCATGTCAGCAATCTTCGTACAGTGAAGCATGGCATCCCTCCACTTCTCACGACAGACGGCAGAGTACAAACCGCCAAAGAAGCAGCTAATGCCCTGCGGCTACAACACGCCCCAATTTTTGAACTCGCATCCTCTACCTGTCACATACCGTCAACCGCCTTACCGACTCCATTGTTTACACATGCAATTTTCAACCCAACAGTTTGATAAGGAAGATAGTCTTACTGTGCGATCATAGCTCTTCGGGAGCAGACAACATCCGCCCGAAAGCAGTGAAGACTGCCGCCACCAAGCTAGCTGGTGCCTCTGGCATAGATCTTCCAAAGAAGTTTTGATGAACAGCAAGTCCCCGTTATGTGGAAACGTGGCATTATCACCCCAATTTTTAATGGCGTTAGACGTTCAGATCCTGCAAACTATCGCTCAGTGACTTTCCCTCCTGTGCTCATGACGGCAATGAAAGCGGTCGTCGCTGAGGCTCTAATGGATTACCTGGAAAATGCAACCTCTTGACACTGAAGCAACATGGCTTCCATCAACACCGGTCATGCGCCACCAACGTGCTGATTGCATCAGGTAGTTGGATGGAAGTGGCTGATGATGGGGTCGGAGTTGTCGTCATCTATCTGGACTTCCCCAAAACTTTCGAGAACCTGGATCACCGCATCCTTCTTCACAGGCTACACAGCTAAGGAATCGGAGATCCTGTACTTGGTTGGATTGGCAACTTCCTTCACCAACGGAAGCTTCAAGTACGCATTAGGGGATCCCTTTATAACCCGATTGAGGTGGAATGGGGTGTCCCACAGGGCTCGGTGCTGGGACCGCGCTTATTCCTCGTGTTTATCAACGAACTGGTAAGAGTTATCTTCTCCAATTTCCTGCTTTGCGCTGATGATGTCAACATATTGCGGGCGATTATTAACAATGTAGATCACGATCTACGCTAACGTGACCTAGATTCCATTTATGAATGGTCAACGAAGAACCAGCTTCAGCTGAACATAGCTAAGTGCAGGGTGATCCATTTGCTTCACCAGCTGGTGAGCGCTTACAAGCTTAAAGACCACACCTTGAAGAAAACCTCACATTAACATGTCCTGGGTGTACTGGTACAGGAAGATGTCGGATGTTCAAAACAAGCAGAAAAAACGTCGAGAACCGACAAGTAACACTTCGGCCTGCTTGGCAGTGCGTTCGGTCCGTTTAAACTCTCAATCTTCCCCCAAATGCTTAAGGCCTACGTGCGATCGCACGTGGAATATGCTATCCAGGTGTGGATGCCGCGGTAGAAACAGGATCTTGTTGCTCTCGAGACTGAAATCTCTAAGAATGTACAGCACTCGATATCGGTGTTTGCGGGGGATTTCATGATGGTTTACCAGGTTCTGAAGAAAGCAAAAACCACATTTGCCGTCCACTACTGGAATTGAATCACACCACTAACCTTAGAGGTCATCCTCTGGAATCGACAATACAGTATAGCCGGCTTGAATGTCGTAGAACCCACTTTTCCATCCTCGTCTGCGGGCCTTGAAACCTTCTCCCTAATTATATCGTCTCTGCCCCCAATCTGGTGGTATTTAAAAAAGGGACTGACGACGCGTTGTCTCAGTTGCATTTCATTTTATGATTTGTTATCCACGGGCTACAAAACACAATCAAACGGTGTCTTACCAAACTCCTATCAAATGGATTTATACTTTTGGCACGCGGGTATCTCCCATATTCTACGTTAGTCTATTGTGAGACCCCGAAAACACTTTTCGCTTTATCATGCAATTTACTTTTCTCAATAACATCCATCCTCCGGGACTTGTTAAGCATTGCATTTTTACGCGTAATACACCAGTGAGACACCTCGATCTGGAATGCTCCGTGTTACCATGCAGCCTGTCTGAAATTCAAGTACTAATGACACACACAAAACCGATTAGCGGACGACCTACGAAAGGTCGGTATAAAAGTAAACACGAATTTTACCCACCAGCACCATCCTGTTTGTATACGAACGCTCGAGGTCGTCTTAGTAAGTTGGCCGTACTTAGAGAACGCCAAATGTAACAATCGCAGGGTCTCATTATGATTACAGAGAATTGGGCAAGCCTTGAGAAGGCTGATTCTGAGGTTAATTTACCTGGTATATCGCTACTTCAGAATGGTAAAGCTGGAAGAGTTGGTGGCGTAATTCAGTATTACAGGGCTGACCTTCGATGTGAATTTTAGATCAATCAGAAATCCGTGCCCGAGGTTCCCTTCGGTGCCTGCTATGGTTGCGGAACAAATACATCTGTCTATGATCTACCACCCACTAAACTCTACGTGTGAATCGACTCCAAACTGAACCGTGTTCTTTAGGCTGCTTTGAGCATGTCAGTCACATTCTCACTGCATGCGACATAAGGATGCACGAGTTGGAAATAGCGGCCATCGATAGCAAGCAGTTCAAAGCTGTTTACTAGTTGTACTTTCCAATTACCCTCTCTACATCCACGTAACCTCTCCCACCAGATTGCGAGCTGCGAACAAGCCGTCGATACTTGAGCTTGTACTCACCAACGAGGAACTCGGTCGACCGCATAATTACAAGCATACCACTGGGTAGCAATGACTATGTCACTCTACTGTTTAACTATGTATGTTATGTGGAATATCCTGAGGAAGAGGATGATAAAGTGTAAACGGTCGCTCACTACGACGTGTTATGCGCGCTTGTTAAGGAGGCATGTTGGACCGTCTTAAAGGGAAAGCTTCCCAGAATTCGACTAGGGCACTTTCACAATGACGTTTAGCGCACAGATGGCGCACGCGTCTGAGCAGAAACCCTTCCATCGTCAAAAGCGAAGGAAGTCATTTTTGAGGAACAGAACAAATAAATAAATCACTTGTATATTCCTTGACGATACGAGAAGCTATTCCCTATAAGGAACAGATCAAATAATGGTACGACCTTTCCATTACATTTCATTAATACATTTTCAGAAATAAACATGGGCGCAATTTCAAATTAGATAACACAAAGTAGTCAGGATGGTACCGCTATTTTTTCCTGCCATTGAATCAGGATTCTTCACAACCACAGGGCAGATGTTGTTGCCGAGAAAAAAGGAAATGAAAGGGGCTATTGTCCGAAATGTTATGTGTATGTGTTACTAATGGCAAGCTTAAAATTGTAAAACGTATAACATTTTCTGCTATCACTTAGGGGTTTGTTCCAAATCTTTGAGTAGTGGGTTAGAAAGTAACGTTTTCTGATTCTCGTAGTAAATTTTGGATTCATGAAATTTACCACTTTGTTACGGATCGGATATCTGTTGTTTAAACATAGGTGAACACCGTTATGATGATTGGGAATTTGACAGTTTATGATTCTGTAAAGAAAATATAGGTTCAGCTTCATTATCCGCAGCCAAAATGGGTCAAATCTAAGTTTATCACATCGCTCACTGTATCTCAACTTTGAGGAATATCCACATAGCATTTTCGTGAAGCGTCTCTGGACCCTCTCAAGAGCATGCTGGTCAGATTTCCGCAGATTAGACTGAACCACTGAACAGTATTCCATACACAGTAATACATATGTTTTGTAAAACGATATGCCAGATTCCGTGAGGTAAAAATCATGGTAGATGTAACCTATGGTCTTCATGCCTTTCGAAATTTGAAAGTCACGGTGTTCAGATAAGTTAAATGTGACTGAATACGCACGCCCAAGTCGTGAACTGCCCTGCATTATGAGATATATGCGCCTTGTAGTAATAAACTGTCAGGTAGTACTTGGCATTTGTACGACAAAATAGTACATTTGTCCACGGCAAATGACATCTGCTACAGTTGGCACTAGGAGTCAAGGGCGGATAGGTCATCCTGAATGAGATGTACGGCTTCCTGAGTATTTGCACTTGGTTGTGAGTAGACGACTTTAAAGTCATCAGCAAAGATAAATGCAACACCATTTCGTATTCTATGGAATATATCGCTAATATAAATTAGAAAAAGAAAAGGACCGAGAACACTCCTTTGAATCACTCCACTAGTGATTGCTTTCGGTTTAGAGAAACGGTCGCCGATGCGCAGCAACTGCTGTCTACCAATTAGATATGAAGACAGCCATGAGAACATCGGTTCTCCAATGCTTATAGTCTTCAGTTTATTTAGTAACCTTCTGTGAGGCACTCTATCAAAGGCTATTTTGCATATCCAGGAACAGGATTACAACACTGTTTCCGTTGTCTATGGCAGCCATTGTGTGGTTTAAAAAGTCAGTCTGGTATGTTGCGCAGGATCGAGGCTGCATGAAGCTGTGTTGCGAATTGCTGATGATGTTAGCCTTGCACAAGAATACAAATAGTTCATCTTTCACTAGCATTTCCATTATTCTAGATACGATGGGTGTGCGATTGGTGGGACGAAAATTTGTAACCTCGTGGTCAGCGCCCATATGTGTCACGGGATAACGACGGAAGTTTCCATTGAGTAGGGTATACTCCGCTGTTAAAAGCGAGTGTAAAGATGTTGAGCAAAAACAAAATGAAGTCATTAGCACTGCTTTTTATTAAACAAGGGGGATCCCATTGGGGCCTGCGCACGTTGAGGAACATAAGCAAGAGACTTGACCAGTGATTTTCGCTATAGTGAATTCCACTTTGTAGGGACTTTCCTTTTTGTGCGGCATAATAAGTGTTGGTGTGTCTGATGATTCATTGAGCATTGATTCGGCAAAATACCCACTGAAAGCTTCGCAGATATCATCTGGTGCGTCGTAGTATGTTCCATCAGGCGTGGTGACAAAATTGAGATTGTTGCTGCAACGCGAACCCCGGGCACGAAATAGTTTGGCTAGCCCAGCTGTTTTGCTACGGCCGTTCATAGCTTTCTACTCTTCTAGAATGAGAGTTTGGTCATTTTGACGCCACTGTTCTTCGACGAGCTTCGAGTGCTGTATTAATAACGCAAAGTCAGCAGTTAACTTGATTTTCTGCCAAAGCTTATGCAGCTTTCGTGCTTCCTTCAACACCTTGCGATCGGATTTACGTTTAGTTTGGTAAGCACATTTTAGCGATACTGCTGAATCGATGCAGAAGCCAATCATACTATGAAACAGGTCCGTCGCATGTTGAGGACATGAAAAGAGAAAGAAGTTATCCCAATTCCTTGAACGAATCAGGTCCTTGAAAGAGTCCTAATTAACGGAACGGAACAGTCGATAATGCATTGTGCTCTGTACACCGACCATGCGTAGTCTTAGGCAGTATTTGATTAAGCGATGATCGCTCCTTGGAAATTCATCAAGAACGTTGTCACTGATTCCGGGTATGCCCAATGAAAAAATAAGATCCAGAGTGCTTTCACCTCTGGTAGCTTGGGAGACGTGGTGCTGTCAGCCATTCATTTGGATACAGGAGATGAGATTGTGGTATTTCAAAGGTGCGCTTCCCATGGGCCATGAAATCGAAGGCAGATTGAAATCACCTCCAATAATCTTATGTGCAACTGGTAGGCTAGCAGCGCATTCAAATGCAAGGGTCAAAAGTTCTAAGTCTTCTTGGCTGCAGTTTGGCGCGCCGTATATACATATACCATAAGTAGTTGCTACTGAGTAACAGATATCGTAATCCAGAGTGATTCCTGAACATGGTTCAGCACTAGGTTATCGAAGGGTGCCGCTACGAGTGACTTTTTCAGATAAATTACGCAGCCACCACTTCAACCACTAGGCCGATTCCTCGTAAACTTGTCATATCTGAAAATAGTTAACTGATTGTCAGATATGTCATCACGGGCACCAAGATTTAGTAAAAATATTATATCAGGATTATTCACCAAAACAAATGAGCGTAGTGTGTGGATGTTAGAGTGGAGAGAACGAATGTTTATGAAAAATACTGAGATAGATGTGAGATTTGAGGAAGATTGTTTAGGTTGTGTTATAAACACGGGTTTCAGACCGTGTGCCTGGACCCAAGCTAGAAGTTGTTGAAAAGTGCTTATATTGCCTAGGGTGGAAAAGGATTTGGAGGTGGCCACAGCGGAGGGGTTGGGACTGAGAATGGCCCTCTAGAAAACGGTTCGAGAAAAAGAGTCTATGATTGTTGTAACAGCCTGTGGGGGTTGGAGATTTAGGTTGTGTCATCTGCATCATGTCACTAATAGGCTGTTGATTACTTAACGCATTGATGGGAGCCAGTGGGTTGCTGTCCTTTCCAAATCCAAAGTTCGATTACCCGCGCTCGATATGAAAGGCTTCACTATACGTTATGGGACACACTGGGGTCAATTTATACACCACCATCAGCATAATCCGTGTGGTTCGTTGATGGAATCGGAAAGTCGTGGTACCCAATTACACCGTGCTTAAGGTGCAAAGATGACGGCACGTCTTCCATAACTTTATGACCAATGGATATACGTCTATCCAAACAAAATGACGATGCAGAGTCGCCCAAAACGCTTACGATAAATCTAGGTCAACTGTCCTTTTACTATCAATCAATATGACCGGGTCCATCGATATTCTCGTTGAGCTTGGACACTGGCAAGAGCAGAATTTGGGCGGGCGAGGCTTGAGGTAGCCGTTTTGCATGCAACTGGGATTCAGCAGGTAATGCAGTTGTTATTCGCTGATCCATGTTGTTGTCAATTCGCATGCAGGAAACAGCGTTAGGAAACCCCATTTGACTGCCAGGACTGATTATACAAGGGGAAGCACCATCCACACCAATAGTTTTGTAGATTGCAGTCGTTTTGGGCTTGGTCGACTTATCATGCTTAGCCGTGAAGCTGCGGTCTAGTGAAGTTCCTCCAGTAACCAATTTTGCATCTGGCGTTGATCTTAACTTAGAAGTGCGCGATGCAAAAGAAGTAGCTCCATCGCCGCTGGTTAACAGGATAATTGTTTGTGCTCATGTGGGTCATACGGGTATTGTCCGGACTAAAAATAAAGCCCGACATTACTTTTGGTGGCCACGAGTGACATCAAGTATTGAAGCATTGGTGAGAAACTGTCAAGCTTGTCTAATAGTGGATACAAGTTCTCTGCCTGTCGAGGTTCCCAAGCAACCGATGCCTACCCGATGAGGCTGCGGGCACAATTGTCATTGATGTTTTTGGCCCCTTCGCCACTACTCCGGTGAACAAGAAAAATTTACTTGCTTCAACCTGCTTTCACAGCAGGTGGCCTTAGGTACACATATGTGACCAAGTGACCTCTGCCGTAGTGCTGAGATAGTTCAGACATCCGTTCAGTCGCTTCGGATTACTAGAGAAAGTGGTTACAGATAATGATCCCCAATTCAGTAGTTACGAATTCGAAACTTTCCTCCAACGGCATAAGATAAAACATTCCTTGATTGCCCCCTACAATCCTGCTGATAATGGTATGGTGGAGCGTCTTAACCAGTCTCACAAGGGGGCCATACAGACAAAACAACTAGGAAGGGTAGAGTGGGAAGAAGCTGTCTTAAAGGCGCTGCTGTCATACGGAAGCTGGGATCACAGTGCCACAGGGAAAACGCCTGCCGAAATGATGCTAGAAAGACCATTGCGCACCAAAATTAATGCAGCACACATGTCCTTTTCTGTGAATCCCGAAGTGCCAAACCGCATAACAACATACCAGCCATCCTAGATAAAACCTCATTTCCATTGCAGCCGGGAGAATTTGTTCGGATCAAAAATAGAAGTACCGTAAAGGGTCAACCAACTCTGTCGGAACCGCTGAGAATCAAGCATGCGTGCGGCCCTGGCACATATTGATTAGAAAATGCCTTCATGGTCAACGCCCGCCGGTTTTACAGCCCAACTGAACCGTCCACGCAGTCTAGCCAAGATGTGTGTTAAACTCAGGCACGACCGGCTCCACCGTCCCGTGAACTACGAAGGTCCAGCAGTACACCGAAGCGAATTCATCGATACCAACCCGCATGAAGCAAGTTTTCCGACAGGAGAGTGGTGTTGTGATTAGATACCCTAGCCTTTGCGTGAATGGCTGAAATTCGCTCAACGTTGATTGATAGATTAACGGAATTCTTAGTTAGTGCCTTTTTTCGTTCTGGGCAGTCGTACGTTCTACATGTCTGCTGTTACATCTGCGTTCTTCTAATACAACACCGATGTACTGGGTTTGACCGCTTGGTTAGACATGTTCAAGTGTGACGATCCGCGTTTGCTTTGGAGTTGAAACTAGAAGATAAACACCTATCAAAGCATGCTGGGGCAGGACCAAGAATTGGGGTTGAAAACGGGGGAGGATAAAAGAGGAAGTCGGAACGGGCCGATAAAGGTGAAAAGCGTAAGAGCGGGAATAAGAAGACGGGAAGGCTTGAACAGTAGCTTCCAAACCCCTAATCACCCTGCTCGATGCAGGAAATAAGGCACCGTTGATTAGCGTCTGCGGTGGCCAGAGCATCTGGAAATTGTTTGAGAAACGATGCATAGATGCACATATGACTCGGTGAACAATTCGAAGCAGATCTGCAAGAGCTTGTAACTATTGTTCCAGTTTACAATCACTTATTATGTCCACTCGTTTCAGAACAGGTAATAGACCATCTTTGCTGGATCTTGTGTTCACCAAGGAGTACCATATGATAGACGTATTGAGTGTAGAATGCCCTTCGGGTCGTAGTGATTATACACTGCAGTTTCGACTTCATCTGCTATCGCCACCAGAACAATGTGAGGGTGCATACCATTACGCGCTTTGACCGCTTAGTCCAGCTCTTCAGTACCACAACCTGGTCGTTCCTCGATGAAGATCACCAGGAAGCCGCTTGGTTTTAATTCGTCAGTAAATTCGATCTACTGGTTAAGGATGACTCAGAAACAAGGATTTTCAATGGGCCTAAAGCCGTTTCTTTCTTGAGGAGCAGAATTAGAAAATGGATGATGTACGGAACACAGTCAGATAATTGGGACAAACACGTTGTCTATCTTAACCACTGCACTCAACTGCTCAGAGCTAACAAAGCCGTGTGCCAGCAGAATATGGCGAAAACCTTCAGCGCTAACCACAAACGGCTGTACGAGTATGCCCATGGCTGTCGTGAGGTGAGAAAGATAATTCTTCCGCTCCGGACGACTGATGGTCCAACTAGAACAGCTACAGAAGCCGCAAACACGTTGAGGATGTAATATGCCCCCACATTTCAGAGTCGAATCATCAGGTAATTGTCTAAATTCTGTTTTCCGTCCTTCACGACTCTTTCACATACTTTTACTGCCGAAGCTGTATTGCATAGGCTGACGTCTCTGGGCCACCACAGCTCCCCGGGAGTCGACACCATTCGCTCAGAGGTACTGGGGGCAGAAGCAGGACAACTAGCAGAAGTTTTGGTATAGTTCTTCCAGCGCTGCTTAGACAAGAACCAGATTTTTGGGATACAGAAACAGAATAATAACTCCGATTCACAAAGGCGGCAGCAGGATTGAGCCCTCAAACCACCACTCAGTGTCCCTCCTTCCTGTATTATGTAACGTCATGGAATCCATCTTTGCAGATGCGTTGTTGTGTTATCTATAAAATTACCACCTTAGTACTCTCGAGCGACACCCCAGTGGTCGTGCACAATGAATTTATTAATCGCACGGAGCAGTTGAACTGAGTTAGCTGACGCTGGAGAGGCCGTTGATGTCATCTACTTGAGTTAGTCGATAGCGTTCGATCGTTTAGATCATCGGATTCTCCTTTCCATGCTTGAATCTTACGGGATCGGTGACCCTCTCTTGAGCTGGATAGTCAACTTTCTCCTGCAACGACAATTAGTGGTCAGAGTCCGGAGTACTTTATGTAAACCTATACCAGCTGACTCTGATGTGCCACAGGATTCAGTTCTAGGTCCACGATGGTTGTTGGTATTCATCAATGACCTTACACGAAAAGCCGATTCAAATTTCCTGCTGGTTGTCGACGATATCAAGATATGGCACCGGATCCGGGCGGATGCGGATCAGCATTTACATCAGTGGGACCTAGAAATCGCACATGAGTGTTCAACCCGAAATCTGTTAAAGTTCAACTTAGACACATGCACGGTACTCTCCCTACGACACCAGTGCACCTATTCCTACAAACAAGGAACACAAGTACTGCAGCGGTTATCTGTCGAACGCGACTTTGGCATGCTTTTTCAGGATAACTTGGGATGTTCCAAGCAATCTGCAAAGGTCTCGAAAACGAGGATCCAGGACGACAGCTTGCTATGACGGGCGTTCGGACAACTAGACATCAGTATTTTCAGACCGATACTGAATGCGTACGTTCGTCCCCACGTCGAATACGCAATCCAATCCCTGGCAGCCATGGCTGAAGCACGACCCTACTGCCCTAGACTAACCTCAACGTCAGGCTTCTAAACAAATTGGAGAGGACCGCCTTCCATACGAACAGAGGCTGAAACGTTTGGGAGTATTCAGCGGGCAGCCTCACAGACTACGAAGCGACTTGCTTATGAGGTATTTGATTTTACACAATCCATATCATGTGTACCGCTTTTTACTGCAACTCAGCAGTAACACCAAACTTAGTGGTCACTCCTTGAAATTAGCAGAACCGTACAGTCATCTGCTGTGCCGTAGAAGTTTCTTTTCCATTCGTGTGTGCCAACCTTGAAACGCTCTCCCCGAATCTGTTGTTTCAGCACCCACGCTAGCCACATTTAAAAGTCGCTTGGATTACGCACTCCGCCACTTACATTTTGTTCCTTGACGCTACTCGCCATCCTACTCCTGGGAAATACCTTGGATGTACTTTCCTCGCTCATTGAAGCTATTGAAACACTCGGAGTGCAGGGCTACTGCATCAAAAACTATAAGTCCAGCATTCTGACGGTAAAAGTACTAACTGCTTTGTTCACCAACGTTTTTCGCTAACCCGTCCACCTAACGGGCCTTGTGAAGCAGTGCTTCTTAACGATGGGATGAATTTATTCATCCCATCGTTCAGTCCAAAGTGTTCGCTCGTCTATGATGTACGTTTTGAAAACATGGATGTTCAAGTGACCATAGGATCCCGCATGTGCGTAATATGTAATAGAATGAGTTCACCAGAGAAAAGTTCCCTCGTTTTTCGTCATATCTTAACTTCAACGCCCATGGAAACAACACACCTGGGAAATTCAGGATACCATGTCAAAGCTGCATGCACTTAATACCATCCGCAGTTGATTTGGCGGCGGGAAATGAAGTCACCGACGACCAAACTTGGTGCCGTCGGTCTGTCTCGCCTTCTAGGCTGGAGTCCATGTGACCCGTCTCGTGGTCAAGAATTTACAGTACATGGTTCGCAGTCGACACCAGTGGCGCTTCAGCTGCCACCTCCTAGTCGGATTGCCTGTTTTACGTGTGTTTGGTGCTGAGTTATCTGCGGGGTAATGGCTGATTCTACGTGGAGCAGTGAAAGCTGCAAGGAAGCTTTCTCGCCGAAGCCGCCTTATCATTGCACGATAGTCAGCTGTTTGTGACGGTAGGTTATTAACACAAGGTGTAGGCGCCTTGACACTGAATGTTTGCTAAGGGCATTAACGTTTTCAGGTAAATCCTCCTTTTCTCCCTCCTATTATTATTTATTCCATAGGTCTTAATGGTTATGTAGCAGCTTAGCATTAATTCAAATGACTGATTTACTGTTGTTGATGATGATGATGACGATGATGATGACAAATTCATTGGAGTAAACTCGCATCAGAGCAAAAAGTGCACATACTCCTGGTTTTGCGTGGCAAGCGTCAAATCGGGCTAGGAATAAATTTCCAAGTTGCCTGAACTGTAAAGTCTTTAACGTGGTTTTATTGAACATGGCAGGCCTAGCAAAGAAAAGGACTATTTAAACATCAAACCTTAGTACTCCGAAGTACGAGAGTAGAACAATAACTTTCCGGATAAGCAGTATACAGATTAGCAGCAGATGACCTTGCAAGAAACTTGTGTACTATATGCCACCCTAAACATTGTTTACTGATTTCAACTCACAGAACCCCAAATCAGCAGCCAAGCACAGCACACAAGTCATGAGGACCTCTATACTCTGACTGGGACTCAGTCGGTTTTGCTGGATGGCGATGCTTTCCTATGACTACGCATGTGGTGTAAGGCAGCACCAGAGTGTTGAGCGCTTGTGCGCTACGTTTGGTGATGATGCGCCTTCAAGCACCACCGTGTTTGGTGAGTCTGGCTAATTCAAGCTTGGCTGGCGTTCCATGGATGATAAAGCACCGTGAGATCGACCTGTGGAGGCCACCACCGCGGTGCTGTGCAATCAATGCTGGAGGAGGACGCGCAGGTGACTGTGGTATAGTTGGGGAAAGCTATCGGGATCCCATCAGGATCGGTCCGCACCATCCTACATGGGAACTTCGACCTCAGAAAGTTTGCGTACCCTAGGTGCCCCATTAGCTTATTACAGATCAGAAAGCATCTCGAGTGTATTGGTACCGCGTCATGCATGTTAGGTTTGACGGCGGACATTCCAATGTTGTATGGGAGATCCTCAGTGGTGCTGAGACCTGTGTGTGTAGTTTCGACCCTTAGAGCAAGAAACAATGGGCTCATTGGACGACCGTTAGTGTTGTCCCGCCTCAGAAGTTCCGGAGTGAATGAGGTGTGGCCAAACAGATGGTGGCCGTGTTCGTGGACAAGACCGGTCATGTGACTACTCTAGCGCTCGCACGACCACGCATGGTCACCGAAGACTGGTATGCTATCCACCGTCCTGCACAAGTGCTTGAAGCTGTAGCCTGGCGTTGTCCAACGACTAGAACACAAAGGACCATACTACACCATTACAACGCTCATCCACACAGGTCCCTGGAAGATAAGGCCTTAAAATAAGAGACTGATGGAGCGTCATACAATTTAGTTTCATCTCTGATGGTTGCGACTAAATATCCACATGTGGACAGACGGTTGAATCAGTATCCTTCAGTGGCTTTATTCCGATAACTAACTGAAATATTATGTCAAATGATTCGGCATATTTTTATGAAAGACATGAAGTCCCACAGCGACACTGGGCATCTTCATCTCTGAAGTGCCAAATCAATAATACTCAATGTTGAAATCCAGATGTTCTATCTACATTAAGCGTTGTCTGATTGCTCGACCCACACTAAGAGTATTACAATGAAAATTGCCATGCCAGCTTTTATCTGATATATGGATTTCACGCTCATCATTGGGTGACAACCGAAAGCACCGGAGAAATTGCATCATTGTAAATAGGCTGCATAGGTAACTTTCGCTACGACGCCAGCTCGTTCACTTCAGATCTAATTCCCGTAAAACTGAGGCCGTTGGCAACCTTAGCTAAGCAATCACCGCGAAGCCAGACATAATTCAGCTTCTAGAGAATTACTAATGAGTAGACGGATTGAGGTATGATTAGATTTGGTTCATCACAATTAGATTCCAGGCCGCATGGGTAAGCTACCGATTCGGAAAAGCACCAGACGTGCGTTTCGCCTTCTTGGGGCTCCTCAGTGGTGCGCATCCATCGATTCTAGAGAAATGTCAAGGACCATTCTTGTCAAGCGCGATTCCAAGTCAGAATAAAATGAGGTTGTATGTGGTGGTGAAATTGTACATACGGAAGCCTGTGCATGTATTGTGTAGGTATAATTTCACACCTGCTCCTACTTCCGCCTTAACAGTTTGGCAGGGCCTGGTTGTAGGGAATAAATCCTCTTTTATACCTATCTGTTTTACCCCTTATGGCGGTTCGGGCGAATGTCCAATTTGTAGCAGGAAATTGTATCAGCCGCAAAAGCCTCTACAGGTCCAGTAACCTGGTACACAATTATGATCTAGCATAGATTCAGCAGTGATTAGCAGAGTTGGGCATCTACCTGTAATATCTCTAAGCCGACCACTCAAGTGACCGACAAAAGTGGTAGCCTTGGACAGATGGTGCCATAGACAGATTCGTGCATGGGGACATTAGCCATAGGAGAGAACCATGTGGATGTTTTTGGCTGGTCGACATGCAGGTTGGACTGCATACCTTTGCTCTTTGGACGTTAATTTGTAAACACTAACAACCGAATATAAAACTTGTTCCGTGAATAACATAGGCAATCAACACAGCTACTGTCCATGTCAGAGGGGTTTTCTTCTCTGCATCAACCCCACAAGTACTACTGTCCTTGGCGAGAGTACAAACAATCGAATAACGCGTAAAACCGGTTCACCTAACCCTGTATGGCAAGGGTTTATGATATCCTTCACCTGGAAGCTTATCATTCTGTTTTTTGTTCTAACTCGACTAAGAACGCCACATGCATTTGATTAGCAGGCACTCAATGACAGGAGTTACTTCGTAATAATGTTAATGGAAAACTCACTCTTATATAACCATTTATGTTATGTAGAAACCGACAGATAGCTTTATGGTGAGGAAATAGCTGAGGAAGTTTTACGTAGGCAGCATAAGTGTCAGCATTTAGACCATTTTTGAGCCACTGAGTACACATCCGATTTGTGATCACATCGAATTCTGGGACGTCCAACTGATGTTCCACTGATCATTTTAAAGTGCATGTTACCATGATTGAGGTCAAAGTATCTTAGAGCTTACTGTGAGCGAACAGTTGCGGATACAAGGTGACCGAAGGTCGCATATCTATGAGTATTTGTTCTTCATTGTATCACATTAAATAATAATGTGATTAATTTAGGCCTATTGACGAGAAAACTGAGAGTACAAAATTCTTAAGCTAAACAACACAATCCGCCACGTGGGATTACAAAGGTTGCCTTCACTTGTGTATCTAAGGCATTTAGGTTGAATGCAAAAGCATTAAGTGCCAATGTGGGAAGCAGCTCGTAGCTTGCTGAGCTTGTCACCGTCTATGTAATCATGGATATTCTCATGTTACTGTGTCACGGTCTACTAATTACGCATTCGATAATCTACGCATGGCTTAGTTGCCCTAGAATAAGCATAATCAAAAAAGACTGTAAAGTTCTTCTGAGCAGCTCTTTCGCTGTGAGGTGATTTTAAGTGATCCGATCACATTGCCTATGTTGATTGTACTGCAATGTCTGCATCGGAAAAGGAAGTTAGAAAACCGTTACTACTTGGACGGCCGTTTTTACTGTTACGAGAAAGAGATTGAGGCTAATACGATAGCAGGTAACTGCAAGCCCACCCGGCAATGCGTTGTGGTTCTCTTTAGATTCATATTCAAATCAGGCTGAGTCAAACTACTTTTAGCGTAATGCGAGTAGAGATAATGCCGGCGAATCTATGTTATTACCGGTGATAATGCATGCATGTTACTCATGAACGCTCTCCTTGTTTCAAGGTAGCTACCTTGGTTTATCAGTTGTTGCAATCTAGTGCAACCCGAAATACGGGTATGCAGAAGTAGTGAACGTATGTACCAGCCCATAAGGCCCACAGGCGATGGAAATCATGCGGCCAATTTGACCACCACCATATTATTTTCTAAATTACTGCTAACTCGAGTGCGTTTACATTATTGAAATCCTTTTTCAGCAGTTTGGTAATTTGATGGTACCACTGTTCTCATCAAACAAAAAGTAAGCTTTTTGACACTGCGCAAGATATTGTGTCATCAATAGACTTAAGTTTACAACCCCACAAAAATTGTTGTCTGCTGGGTCAAAGCAACAAGCAGTGTAATAAAATCGATAAAACAGGATGTCCTATTGTTCCTTCGTGAGTTTACAAACAAGCTTTAGGAATCGATCAACATCCCACTGTCCAAACAACCATATGTTTCGTTGACACATCGCATAAATAAGAGTCACGCACAGATTACATCTGATGGTTCCGTTCGTGACATACACCTGAGGGGTGTTCTCAAAATTTAACGTTGCTTATTCGCTCTGCGTATTCGATCTGGGGTCATCGATGTGAGCAAGAAAGAGGCCGGTCTAAAGGTCATCGCAGCTTTCTCGCCAGATAGCTACAGAGAACAGATATGAAGTAGCATAAAAACTAATGAATGTATGGCATCATGCAAACATAGTAGTTAGCACCTGAAGCCTTCGTAATTCTATGATTTATACCCTGCTAAAAGCAGACGTACAACTGTCCATAATCACCCGAATGCGTGTAGTATGCGTCGAGAAAAAACGTACTGATTGTGACGGACCCACCGCAAATTCCTGCACATTGCGCGCCCTGAGAAACCTCCGAGGAATTCCAATGGCAGTCCGCATATCCAATCGGATCTCACACGATGCACTAACGCACACAATCGCGACTCTGTCTACCACAAATTCCGTGGTGCTACATGTTTCTCCGTAACGAGGCGCAGACTATCCACAGGTGAACGATCGATACATCCTGGCCTGTATTTGAGGTCAAATGTTTCGTGGAAAAGTGGATGCCTGTGGGCTCTGTACTGACCGATGTTTAGCCGTAGCACTGAAGTAACTGTTACGTACAGGGTCTACTGTCGGACGAACGTACACGTGATGTGCAGCTGTCGCACACCAGAGCTATACGTTTTCGATGTGCCCGTATTTGGAGGAAAGGTAGTGTTAAAACACAGTTATAGTGGTCACGCCGGTATACTGAAAACAAGCTTCTAAAGAACCGCTGAAGGAACAAAGACACCACTTTCAACTAGGCCTTTTACATTAGGAATAATAACGACTTGGTAGAGGGGTAGTTTGTCTCTTTTCGTATTTTGCTTTCCTGATAAGTGAGCCAAGTTCTATCTGGAATTTCTTTTTCCCAAATTACCTACGATACATCAAGATTATCCGATTGTTTCAGTTCAGTTCAGTGCAGTTGACAAACCATGATCCGGACATCAAAGTGAGGTGGATGCAGTTGCCACGACCCGCGTCGCCAGGTTGGCAATAAGGAACAATGATAAGTAAATGCGGCTAGACTTAACTATGGTGTTAGCAGAATGGAAGCAAGAACGAGGTGCATGCAGCTAATCACATTGAAGTATGAACAGGTAAACGCAAGAGAACGAATGTAGGAGCAGCACTGACTCCGACAATGCGCCACGTCCGATCTAGTCTCTAACCATTGGTTTGGACTAGCACTAGGCCCCATTCACGAAGACCGCAAGTACCTACGTGGCCAAGTTTCCCGGTCAATTTCTTTACACTCCTATGCCACGGCAACAATTGAACACCTCGTGGTTCCGCCCAACTTGATGCAGTGTCGACGTATGATGCTCGTCGAGGAAGGCGGTTAACTGTTGTACGCAGTACACGACCTAACCAAACTTAGCGATTCAACTTCAACAGACACTGAAGTGAAGCACCAGAGGGTTACTTGCCAAAAACCAACTGGCGGACTTCAGCATTGCTGACCCTGTGTTCCGACCAGAACGAATCACGGGAATGGTGAGCTGACAGAAGAACTGTCTCCACCTTGTCTGCAGACTGAAATGCCACTTGAGTAATCTTGGTATCCCATGGAGAGCTGAGTTAGCGTGGCGGACAATGAGAACCAATTTGGCCGGTTTAGCTTGGATTCCCATTTCCCGACATATATGTTCCCACTGTTTCAGATGTCCTGATAACAGAGGCCTGTTCTATAATAGTGTATTCGGCCACAAACCGACACTTCCAATTGCAGACACAGTCAGTTACTCCCTTGTGCAGCGCAGTAAATGGGCATGGTTTACGGGTTACCTTGTGCTTACCGAATACAACAGTAATGACCGTGTATCCCGTGGGCGACAATGATCTTGGAAATGTGACAAGATTATGCCTGCGCCACGCATCGTGCTGCTCAACACGCGACATATACCATCGGTCTTCAGATCAGGTAACGCGGAATGTTTCAACGCAAAACATTGGCGTGGTTTATCTTATCGTAAAGCATAAAATTACCCAAGATACACTCCAACGATCTCACTTTGCCGTGACGATAACCACATGCACAATGCGGAATAGAAATCCAATTCAGATACATCAACCAAGTTTATCGATTAGCCAAAATCAACAGAATAAACCAACCTTTAGCCACTATCGAATAGTGATCACTACAAGTTTGATGGAGATTTAATCGTAAAATATCGACTTCGCTTAGAAGAAAAACATTTCCTTACCAGGAGAATATTGAGTAATATAGAAAAGTAGAGAATAACAGATCTCTCTGTGCAGTTGCATATTGGTGAACAATCTCGATATTTCAAGTCGGTAAATTTATGCCCAGGAATTTCCTGAATTCCCACGCCTAATCTGCTTGCCGCGGCAGGTTGTTCCGCACATTCAGTATTATCCATTCGAAGCATATTTGGCAAACGACTCGCTTCAAATCCGCTACTGCAAGCTTGAATAGGTGTCGCTTTTGCTGCTTGGTGGGCGCTGGATGCGTAAAGGACTCAACATTTGTAATCCACTAATGTGGTATCCTTAATCCATTGTTTAAGAGTGCTCACCGTTCAGAGCTCTAAACTTCTCATCTTGTAATCCAGCCCTTATAGGTCTCAAAGATGATGGAAATTATAATTGCGTTGAAGCAACACGGCTTTCGTCTGCACAGGTCATATTCTATCAACCGACTGACTACAGGAGTTAGGCGTGAATTAGGATCAAACATAATCTACGTACAGGTTGTATTCGCTAAGGCAGCAGATAGTCGATTTCAAATTATCCTGTTTTACATGTCGGTTTGCATTTGGACCCATCAAGCAAACTCATCATCTCTGGTAGATTCACTGGCGATGATCGGGAACTTCCAGAAGCCTGCACCAGGAAGTTCAAGAACGATGAACAAGTATCTATTGTACGCATATCCCCATGCAGATGCGTCAGTCTAAATATCTAGATTTAGACTGGCAATCCACTGACATTGCTTGATGCGGACGTATCGAAGTATTGCAGAATGCAGGTGGACGCTTTCAACATCTCCTTTCATGATCCCTATGTCCGTCTAACACTGCTTCTGTAAATATGGGTATCATCAACTGCACATGACTTGAAGACCAAACCGGTCTCCGGACGAATTGTGCCAATGATGGGTCGGGGCGAAATTAATTCTCTGGGCATTACCTGCTTCTTCAGCAGTCTGCGCTACTTCGAACGCTGTGATAATTTGGGGATTTTCGATAAGTAGATTAGAGCCTACATGTTGGCGCCGTTGGTGCAAATGTTTTCCAATCCACATTGGGGCCATAAGTAAAAGATTATTGGGGTCTCCGATTCGTCGTTTCTGGACAAATTGGTTATCGGTCGTGGTGCTATTACACACGGAGTTCCTTGCTTGTAACAGAGGCGACCGTTTGGGTACCATGCAGTTTACCGATCCGTGTCAATGCGCCTAGTCTAAGCAACCTAGGTGATCCATATTTGCTCCGTCATGCCTACTTTTGTAAGCCGCTACCCAGATGACGGGGAGACTTGGTCAGGCAGGTACTTCCACAACCTGGGGAATGACCTAGCTCAGCCTATCGCGGTTATCCCAACCGTGGCTGAAGCAGTTGTTCCCAGAAGTGAAACTGAGTCACACACTGAACCAATGCATCCACGCTAATCCGCCGTTGACGAAAGCCTAACAACATACACGTCTATGGCCGCTGGACGCAAAGGCAAACTTTAGCAAATGGACAAATCGGTAACCTCCTCAAACATGGCTAAAAATAACACTAAAGATACTGCTACACAGAGAAAGCCGATTATTACATCGCCAGGGAAAGTTAACACACCTATCGAAATAATTGTGAGCATTAAAAACCAGCATAATACACTGAAGACAATTAGTTTTAATGTGCATGAGTCAAAAGCAAGCTGAGTTATGAGCAAGTTATCGGACGATTTGAAACAGTGGGAACATATATGTCGAGAAATGGGAATCCAAGCTAAACCGGCCAAATTGTTTCTCATTGTCCGCCACGCTAACTCAGCTCTCTATAGGGAACCAAGATTAACTCAAGTGGCATTTCAGTCTGCAGACATGGTGGAGACAGATCTTCTGTCAGCTCACCATTCCCGTGATTCGTTCTGGCCGGAACACAGGGTCAGCAATGCTGAAGTCCGCCAGTTGGTTTTTGGCAAGTAACCCTCTGGTGCTTCACTTCAGTGTCTGTTGAAGTTGAATCGCTAAGTTTGGTTAGGTCGTGTACTCCGTACAACAGTTAACCGCCTTCCTCGACGAGCATCATACGTCGACACTGCATCAAGTTGGGCGGAACCACGAGGTGTTCAATTGTTGCCGTGGCATAGGAGTGTAAAGAAATTGACCGGGAAACTTGGCCACGTAGGTACTTGCGGTCTTCGTGAATGGGGCCTAGTGCTAGTCCAAACCAATGGTTAGAGACTAGATCGGACGTGGCGCATTGTCGGAGTCAGTGCTGCTCCTACATTCGTTCTCTTGCGTTTACCTGTTCATACTTCAATGTGATTAGCTGCATGCACCTCGTTCTTGCTTCCATTCTGCTAACACCATAGTTAAGTCTAGCCGCATTTACTTATCATTGTTCCTTATTGCCAACCTGGCGACGCGGGTCGTGGCAACTGCATCCACCTCACTTTGATGTCCGGATCATGGTTTGTCAACTGCACTGAACTGAACTGAAACAATCGGATAATCTTGATGTATCGTAGGTAATTTGGGAAAAAGAAATTCCAGATAGAACTTGGCTCACTTATCAGGAAAGCAAAATACGAAAAGAGACAAACTACCCCTCTACCAAGTCGTTATTATTCCTAATGTAAAAGGCCTAGTTGAAAGTGGTGTCTTTGTTCCTTCAGCGGTTCTTTAGAAGCTTGTTTTCAGTATACCGGCGTGACCACTATAACTGTGTTTTAACACTACCTTTCCTCCAAATACGGGCACCTCGAAAACGTATAGCTCTGGTGTGCGACAGCTGCACATCACGTGTGCGTTCGTCCGACAGTAGACCCTGTACGTAACAGTTACTTCAGTGCTACGGCTAAACATCGGTCAGTACAGAGCCCACAGGCATGCAGATTTCCACGAAACATTTGACCTCAATTACAGGCCAGGATGTATCGATCGTTCACCTGTGGATAGTCTGCGCCTCGTTACGGAGAAGCATGTAGCACCACGGAATTTGTGGTAGACAGAGTCGCGATTGTGTGCGTTAGTGCATCGTGTGAGATCCGATTGGATATGCGGACTGCCATTGGAATTCCTCGGAGGTTTCTCAGGGCGCGCAATGTGCAGGAATTTGCGTTGGGTCCATCCTAACCGGTAGCCATTTCCAGGCAGCATGATGTTATGTATAAGATTTTAGCAATGTTTTCGTCATACTCGAACCCCATACCATATGGAAAATTTTTCATGGTATATTCTGTGAACCATGTTATTTTAGTAGACTTTATGCCATCCACCTTGCCATACAAACTGTCATGATTTCGCTTGTTTGTACGGTCGACCGTTGATTTAACTGTGACTCTTGTTTACATGATCTCACTAGCTTCGCTTTTCTATACGTTCTCACACTGCATTGCATACACTAGTTGAACATTCTGCTAGCCTATTGGCACACCTTCATATATAAACTGATAGACAGAGTGATTTCCAGGAACTGTCATCGCTACCTTGTAGGCAGCAAAGTTTAGTATCGAGCTGTCCAAATGTACCCAATGCGCAAATACTTCTTGATCTTATTGGCCGATGCTCAAGGTTGTTGTGCTTCCTTTAACAATCCATTTTTTGCGATCTTTTACTCTGCGATCCTTCACGAATCTGCGTGAAGCGCAGTTCTCCACACCACAGTTAGCCTGCTACCACCATCACTGCGTGTTGAATATATCACCTTGGTTTGACACCAAATATCTGCAACGAGTTTACTCGGCTTAACGAATATACGTGCATCTCAACTCCCAACCGGAGCCACGGCTATTTCGTTACATTGCGAACACAGATAGAAACATTTTGAATCCACTTTGACTTTAAATAATCGCATTAACATGGTACAATGTTTTCTGTACTAACGGAGGTAGGCTAATAAATAATGCTAATAATGCTAATAATAAGAGTAATGCGAATAATGCTAATAATAATAAGAGACCATGACCACACTTCTTTGAGAGGGTAAGTTCTCAAGTCCAAACTACAAAGCACCTAAATTCTGAATGGACTTTGACGGAGTTAAACACTTACGGGCTTCATGAACAGTAGAAACTAGATCCATACTATGTGGACCAGCTCTACCCGTATGCATTGTCCACATAAAAACAAACGCTGTTTTGTCTTCGATAAACTTTTCGCGGCACCCTCTCTTCGTTTGCATCTAACATTACTCGTATCGTATGGGTTAGGTTGCGTTGTTGCTCTCACGCTCCTATAAAGTTTAAACATTGTGGTTAACTGATTACTATCTCATCTTCATTCTTTTGTTATTGTTCCGAATGGTTGTCTGCACTAGTCTCACGTTGTCGCTAAAAACTGAGAAATGGAGGCAAATGGCTTCCTCAGCGTCATTTGTTTCTATTTCACAGTTGCCTTACGTTATCATCAAGTAGCAAAGTGAGAGGTTTTTAGGGATACTTGTTCTATCAGAAAAAGCAATCCCTTCGCAATTGACTGTGTTTTTGGTTTCATCTCGATATACACTTTTCCATTGTCTGTTAGAGTGTACATTTGCTTCTTTATGAAAGCAAAACAGGGCGACGGAAGTGAAACGAACCCTCTGCTACATAACAGGAAGAGAAGACAATTTGGGTACCAACAGGATGGGAGTACTTCTAAACACTTGAATATTTTATCTCGCACATAACGGATATGAAAACCGAACATTCCGTTATCAAAAGATGGTGTGTGGCGATTTATCGAGTCCACTGGTATTTGCGATATCGCATAAAACACTACGCAACGAGCCTTCTCAAGTGCCCACATGCAAGGATAGCTATATTCTGCTAAGTTAATCTAAAGATTTCACAATTCTCTCATTAAATCATGAATGCCACTCCAGTATACCTTTTTTATTTTCTGATCCAAAACTTGATATTCTTGAGAAGTAAACTTATAACCGAGCTTCGGGATGGAAACGACTACAAAAAGAAGGTAAAATTATAGGTGGTCTAGAATCTTTGGGACATTTCTGAGTAGCTTTTCCTGACTTATGAGCTATGAGAATACCTGTGTATTTGTATTGCGGTAGCAAAGTTCCTTTTCAAGTATAATATAATGCTGTATCTGTCGTGGAAGGAATTCATCTTGTCTGATTGCAAAGTCGACAAAATTCACATTAAGTTTAGTTGCAGTTCATAATCCGTCACCATTAGGAAACGCGTAGAAGTGTTGCAGACGATTGGATGATACCTAGTCGCTCCCACCTCTGGTGTCGAGAGTACAACACTTCATTTAAAGATGCACATTTTCAATAGGCCTCATTGCTACTGTGGGTTTATTTGTGTGTGTTCAACTGGTTGACTGGTTACGAGACAAGCTACAATGCACTTGATAATCTAGAGGGAAATCACACACTTTTATATCGAGCTGCCAGCACCATCACCATAAAACAAAAGTTCTAGAGACCTTGACAACAACGACAGACTGTTTAACGCAATGGGATTGCGATGTCGATAAGGGAAGAACCGGACCAATGGGAAATAGTAACATGTTCTATTCTTGGGCCGATTAGCTCGCACTCGGTAGGTAACATCGACATACGGTGTATGGTGGAGGAATATGCAGGTGTATTCAGTGAAAATAAAAGGGGATGCACTGCTATGTTTTTTCAGAACTCGTGACTGTGGTCATCTGAACGTTGGCCCATATAGGTACAGATAGTCAGTGCACTAGCACACATCTCGAACTCACTGGGCAACATAAGTACAGCATCTTCCTATTCTTGCGTTCAGTGGGTTGCCGCGGTCTCACATCCATTAGTATTTTACTCAAGTGCATACGACTGTACGGGATTTCACAAATCAGGAGGCAAAACAGTAAACAAATCCCAAAATGCTACAAGTTGATGGATGCCTCATGGATCGAAGAAGCCGTGACGAAATGAGATCTGCTTGTGGATTTTCCCTGCTTTATTCCTAATGAACAGTACCTAAAAACTAACGGAGCTGACTACGCAAAGCATCGCGCAAGAAAATAACAATGTGGCTTAGAATATAATGTATCCTTGACTTTCATATAAACCCTGGTAAAGGGAGAAATTGCTTGGGTACCAAAGCTTATCTAGCTAGTTGGACTGCATTTAAAGTCTCTCTGCTTAGAGGTGGCTAAAGTATGTTTTTGATTTGTAATGTAACCTTTGCTAATGTTGATAAAGTCGAAATGCGCATTAGCACCTACCGCAATTCAGTATTTAGTAGAAGTAATTTATTTTACAACAGACTGTTGTGGTCCGCGAGCATAGTACTCCAAAAAATACTTAAGTCTACCTGACAGTGCATATCACATTCCGCCCGTAACGTTTTCTGGGTGAAGTGAATAACAAGAAACCTACTGGGTGTCAGCATGACAAGTTTGGTACGCCGTTTGACAAATGCCTGCTTTAGAACTGGGACTTGATGGCTGACATTTGGCTCGATATTCTATTGGCTTTGAAGAGTTCGTTTTTCCAAATCTTGTTTGCTGGAGCTCGTTTGATCTGCACTTTTAAAACTGTAGCACTGCCGTTCAACATTGCGTAAGGGTAATTTTGTGGGATTTAATGTACAGTCTAATCAATGTAAAATGTTCTGTAGTGTAAAATGTAATCGATTCATTATCCCGCATCTGCCCACCCCCTAAAAATGTGCCTGCTCCCTTCCTCACTCCACAGTACACGTTTTCCCTACAAAAGTTCAGTAGTTTTTATTGGATGTATCAACCATTATCTAACGATAACAAGGTGACATGCTACGGATTTTGACTATATTAATGGAGAATTAAAAAATGTTGTCAAAAGAGGTTACCAATATTGTTCGTTCTATGTATTGTGAGGCGCACATAGTTATTTGGATCTCGCAGGGTAGAATTAAGTAAGAAATAAACTTCAGACTTAATGAAAAATCGAATATATCCTTGTGCTTGCTTCATAAACAACAATCTCACGAGACCAGTAGTCTTAGCCAGATTGGGGAAATGATAAAAGGAAGTATTCAATATGTGGTCAATTAATTGCTTAAAAAAACTAATAATATCTCTCAATTTTTTCTGGATACTCTACTATGCCATAGTTGACAAATACCGTTTCAGTCGATTTATGATCTAACCCAATATGAAGTTATCGGATGCAATAACGACTGTTATGAGCCATATGATTGAAACATGCACTTTGAGTGATCAGCCAACATTGGATGATTTATTCAAATACACCATTCAATATTTCAGCTATACCTACACGCAACAGGGAAGGCTATGTTTTCGCGGTCTTCTTGGATGATTATGGAAGACAATCTATTTCATGTACATGGCTTCGCTATTGGAAGAGTGCTTTACCTAGCTTTACTACCCTCTACACGCGCGTTGGCAATTGTGAATCCTTGCATTTTTTGATTAGACCAGTGGGAACCTAACAGTCTGTGTGGCTTTAAAAAAGAGTAAACTAATTCTGTAAATGGTTGGTTGGCACTTGGGGGAATGTCCGTATGCTGCTGAAAATGAGCTCAGTCGGGTACATAAAGCTTATTTTGACTTGATTTGACTTTTGACTTCAACTTATTCATTCTATTTATACGAATTGCACTCAAGTTCACAGAAAAACCATCCTCAATCGCCCAATTTTGATACGCTTCAGCTCCGGTCTCAGTGATCGAACTGGCCAAGATTCATTTCAATTCGTGACACTGTCCACATCGAGATTGTGCGACGCAATCTAACCACACACCGAGTATTCAAAACGGTTATTAACCGCTATGCCAAGCGTTGCCCGTTGTGACTTGTTGGATAAAACCTTCAACTAACCTTCCAGTGATCTCGGGCTCGAGGTCTGCTATCTCTATCTGATGTGGTCAAACAAGGTCGAAACTCGTGGCGGAGCATACCGTTCTAGAGCGGACAAAATTAAATTTCCATAAGTTACGATCATTCATGCTAAACACACAAACTGCAATCGTGTTCATCGCTAACGTGGTTCCTGAAGGTTGACTAGTGATCAGCCATCAGCGACCCACACCTAGATAAGATTTGTGTGATAGGAATCCGCTGCATGGTGCTCAGAAAATGGTGCGAAAGTTAAACCCGTCTTGCAACACATGCATTCAAGTCAAACTCTTCCCTGCAAAATGATGATCAGATGATGCTGGTCGAAGCCGATGGAAACGGTGGCGTGTTATAACGGAAGTCGTGAGGCAATGCGTCGGAAACGCATGAGTGATGGAACATTTCCGGCAGCCCCTGACTAATCCCGTGTATAATTATCCAAGGTCTCTTATGCTGGTTTCCGATGTTACATTAATAAGATGAAAGCACGGATTTTCGTGTGTAAGATGCAAGTCCGTTTGTGTGAGAAGAAGCAAAGATCGGAAATGACTCGATATGAATGTTATACGCGATAAGTCACCGTACGATAAAATAGCGAATGCTGAGTTTACAGCAAAACAGAGACGGGGAAATCCCGAATAGTTAAATTCACGAATTTCTACCTAAAATTCATATTTGTTGGGGATTTTCCAAGGTTAAGCATTTATAGCGGTGTTGTAAACGACAGGATACAACAAACCTAGCTCATATTTGCTGATGGTTTATCAGTCGTCTTATATACCCCCTGCCTGATACCGTGCTTTGTTTGCAGAAACATAGGCAATATATCTAGCTTGTAGTAACCGCACGCAAAGCATTCAATTAATGAAGAACGATTGGCTTCATAGAACATCCGTACCCTAAGCCAACGCATGCACCCACCGTCGTCCGTGCATAACGCAAGGCATCAATATTATTGGACTGATACCTATGGCGATTTCAAATATTCATTCACTTGTTATTAGTCGCCGTATTTTGGTTATGGCATTAATTTCATTCAACTGAATCGATGTAGAATTAGAAGGTAGACTATTCTGCCATGCTAGTTTCTTCCATGAATATAGCACAATTACCGAACCATGAGTTTGGTTACAACATTGTTAATTACGAAAATACACATAATTTCCCTTGGAGACTATTCTGGTCCTAATTTCCGCCATCCAACGGAGATTAATGGAATATATCCATTTAAAGAATAGGAGATTAAATAACTTGGAAGCCATCCGCTGATTTAGCCAAGGGATGGGCGTTAATCGAAATTTGAGTTTGAATTTACTAGGTTCGCACTATAAGAACTGCGGGTAATGCATTTAAACTGTTTTCCGGATGGAAACTTTAAGAAACCGATGGTTAGTGTAGTTGTGGTAGACCTGATCGTGAATACCGGATAAAGTAAACAGGGTGGGTACAACCCAGGATCCACTCTCTGTAATTAAGATCCCAATGATCGAACTGACCGTGGCTCACTTCATTGAGAAGCATGGTCTACGATTAGATTGCGCGCCACAACTTGCTGACAAAAAGCGTACCTCAAAATGATCACTAAATCAGTCATCAACCTTACGTAAAGCGTTGCCCACCGTGACCCAGTGGCTTTGGGATAGCGATTGCAACGGACACCCCAATGAGACCGGATTCAATGCCTGATACCTCCACCTGATGGGTTCTTAGTATTTCCAAACCGGGTGTAGAACGAAATGGTTTCGAGTGGACAAACCGTAGTATTCATCTGATGCATTGGTTACGTTCTCAGTGAATGAAGTGACCCAGATTTACTTTTATTCGAATCGCGGTCCATTTGTTGTTTGGACCTCGCAATCCATTCACATAGCGTGTGTTCGAGTATGATCCCTCCAATATTGTTGATCTATCCATGCACTGTGAACGTGAGTGCATTTGGAAATTGTTTGGGTAATTTTCCCATAAGGAAACACACTGACCTCCAAATACGGAGGAACAAATCCTCTAAGCTTTTGCAGGTAGTAACTGCTCACTGATTTTGCGTACTATTCGCTTGTTTTTCTAGCTAAACGGATTCTTATGCTACATGGATTGTGACAACTTGGGCTTTTCTTCTCCGTAAACGGTAGCGTATACTGTGATCAACTGGGGGTGCTTTTATGGTCACCAATATTTAGGAAATTAGGTGGGCTAAAATTTGCAAAGCATAATATCGCTTTCAATCAGGCCACTCCAACGAATTTTCACTTAACCGGAAGATGGCTGAACAGCCAGTTTCAGTTAAACCCACTTTGACGCATAGTAGTTAAACAATAAAAACCTGTCACGTACGCTTATGTATTGCACTGGTTTGTTATCATTTATGTCTCACCCCGAAGGATAAAGCATTCCGTTGGCATCAGACGGGTCACGTTTTACATAGTTCTGTCAACGGAACAGTAACGCTGCTTTATTATTTGGAACAACGACGTTTTCAAACTATGCACACTGGTTCACGTCGCTCACCACGTAGCCTTTTACCGTACACGTTTCATTACCTTGACTTTGACTGACTCTGATGCAATCATCCCTCTGACTATTTACCAGACATCATCCTACTCTATTTGCCTAGTTGCAAGCCTGTGTTGATAACGACGTCAAACCGCCCAAGAATTGTTTCTTCCCTTCTATATCTGGTGCTCCGCTGTAAATTATGTTGCGTATATGACGCTGAACAATCAGTTTTATCGGAACTAGAACATAATAAAATATACTGAGAAGCACATAATTAACCCTGGAAGCATAAGTGACGTATAGTCGGCTGCGGGTCTATATTATGCATCGGTTTCAATAGATATCACACGAGTTCTATAAGCCAATCTGCTATACATATCCTGTTAAATAGCTCCCAAAAGCTGACAAACAGATAATAGTTTATAATAGTTTATCCAGCAGGCAGTTATCTATGAAAAAACCTTTTACAGCAACTGAATATGAGAACGTTCGGTTGCAGTTCTTTACAAGTAGATTAAAGGAAGTGATTGTGGTCGGGTTCATTTAAAAAGCTTATTTTAAAAATGAGTGGCAAACTGACGTATGTGTAAGTAATGTCTAGTAGTTTACCCGTTAGAATACACGTTTCGAGCTCCGGTGGTGTGAGCGCGTTAGATGAATGGTCATCACCACCAACTACCCCGGAATTCAACTAGGAGCAAAACAGCGTACTGTTCACAATCTATTACCTAATCATACTCAGCATAAACGAGCGAGAAGCGAACACCAACCCGGTTTTAGTGGTCATTCACAGTAAAGTGATTCAGCACTGACTTAAACTAATGGCAACACTACTCATAAGCAAGCGTTGTATGCTATTGCTTTATATACAATTATGGAAAAACTTAGTGCAACATTTTATCCTTTTGTTCTCCCTTACTCTTCGAATTCAAGGTAAAACAAGTGATCCTTTGTCACCAGGACGTTACAGAGTGGATGTCAAATTAATTTTGCTGTTATTGGTTTTGTAAATATATAGTTCAACCCGTGCATTGGTACTCACACACTGGGAATCTGCTTCAGGGCGAGAAATGCTGGCCTAACGATTTTTAGCCGAGCATATTGCATAGGTTGTTTCTTCACTGTACATAGTAATGTCAACCACTCCATAAGTTGTCTTTGCGAACGACGGCGCAAAGCGAACATACAGTAAATCCAATCTTTGATACACGACAAGTGTCAATCAACTTGACATTGGAAATATTATTATGGCTCTACGTGTCAGGTAGAGGCATTAAGCAACTGTGTCCTGATTTCAGTCGCCAGCTAGCTGTAACTGTAGACCAACATGAGGGCGATTAAATAGGATATTTTTGGCAAAATGATAAATTTAACGTCTTTCTAAACAACAGTATGCATAAAATCTGATAAAGCCAGGCTCGTGGAGCACGACAGTTTGGAGTACATAGTAAGCAAACCACAGTCGACTTTGAATTTTGCTTTTTCGCATATTTATTGTTGAATAAAGTTGCCGTGATTCAAATATACAGCGGGCGTCAGTAGATGATGTTTTATCATCCAAATTAAAGATTCTTTATAATATATGCTAACCAATGCGACAAAGTGAATTTTGCTTGGGGTAAATGAAACGAAAAGAATTAGCGGATGTTTCAGCACACCAGGAAGCCATAATTGTCCTATTTTAATTAAGCTAGGTAAAATGCACAAAATGTTATTGAACAGTAACATGTACTGAGTGATCACTTTGATAGGTAATTTATGTGGTGAGCTCCGTCTTTTGTCAGCAGTTGTTATTCTACTTCTAAATGACATTGAAGATTGCGTGAGTCGTCACTTGTCTCATTGATAAAGTCTGGTGGGATTCAACTATGTACCAGTGCAAAATGAGTAATTACACTGAAATTGGATAACGAGGTAAACAATAACATAGTACGCTTGGAAGAGGAAGTCGCAAGTGGTCTTCGGTGGAGTTGTAAAAGCTTGTGTATTTGCCATTGTGGATATTTATATACTAAGGGGCAAATTCCTTAGAGAAGCACACACGATTCTCTGGATGTAGCTGAAGATCGATTGAAATGGCTGGTACCAGTATGTTTAACGGATAAACAGCAATTAGTTTCCGTTCGGAAGTCTAATGATGGATCAAAAGGGCATTAATCGACTGAACCGTATAGAGAAATAAAGCAAATGATAGACAGAACAATGTTTGGATGACAAAACACTTAAGTAAAATGAAGAAACTGACCACTTCTGGGTGCGGATGAACATGCACAAAATGTGAAGCCTTCTGAATTGTGAAAACGCTGCTCCGGGCAGAAAATGAAGTACCAGCGACAAGCCTCTAAATTCTGGAGCAGACAGACAGCAGTGCCAGTATTAACTGGATAAGTAAACTTATGACATCAGGATGCACACACAATTCGGCACTAGATTTAGCGTCGCCGTGTGTACACCCCACCAGGATCAAAACACACTGGCAACTAATCTATTTTTCAGATAACCATCGTTCGCATCTTTTCAATTCGTTTAACTTAAAACTAAGTCGTGTAATGGCCAACCCAGTCTTCTTTAACTACTTGTTTTCAGGTCTTATTTTTAAAAAATCGGCTTGATTAGAGGTAGTTGATCTGAAGCAAGTTCTTTTACTGATACTAAATCAACTACCATCCCTTTGCTCTGTTAGCACTTAAGAGAAATTCTTCCCATTTACTATAGTATCCATCCGTATGATTCTTTAACCTGTTCTACCAGATGTCGCCCATCCAATATATGAAACACCCTAAATTTACGCCTTAATCAGGACTGGTTTCAAAGAGAACGGGCGAACATACCATTGCCCACCATTTCAGGTAATGCGTAGTTGCAATAGTTTTTCGTGAGGATAAACCCGTTATATTCTTAACTTTCGAGATTAATTTGGACCAAATCATCTGTAACTGAAAATGCGTTGAGTACAAATATTGCGCAATATGAAGAAAAGCGCCTAAGGGAAATTTCGAGGCATTGGCTTTATCAATTATTACAGGCCGGGTCGGATGCTGCGTCGGAGACGGAGACAGGTAACAGCCTAATATTACTAATGAGTAGTAGGATTTTAATTTTAATGTTTTCGTCCCAGTATCTCACAAGATATATAGCACAACCTAGCCCGGGAAAGCACCAGACGCGTTTCGCCTTATTGAGGCTCCTCAATAGGACGCATTCCCTCGGTCCATTACTGCGGATCGAACCCCTGACCGCTAGAGGCAGATGCCAACTAGCCAGCAGCTTAAGTCACAGAGGCATGAGGGACGTTGGCTAGGCTACATAATTTCCAAAGTGAGTGTCATATAGTACTACCTATATCCCACTGCCAAGCAGGTTACTACCTTAGCAGATGACAGTGACTAGCTTTCAAAGGTCATGAATTACTCTCACTAGATGCTACGTCAATAGTACTTGAAACCATGAGAGGCTACATTTTATATTGTTATGTTCTATCCACAATAAGTGACTGAGGGAATGCATACCACTGACGAGCCTCAACAGGGCGAAACACGTCTGGTGCTTTTCCGGGGTAGGCTGTGCTATGTAGCTCGTGTGCTGCTGGGACGAAAACTGCCTAATAGTTGAATTTGATTACCAGTATTCGTTGTTAGCGCCTCATGTAATCTGACATACCAATTATGTCTAAATCGTTTTTGCTGATTGAGTGCCAGTTCCACACCCACATGGGCACCGGGTCATTTTTACACACGCAATGCGTCTTTCTTTGATCTGTTGTACAGCTCGACCAGTTGGCCCCTTATAGTTATAGGTGTACGCTAGCTAGCCGACAGAACTCTAAATAGTGTCTGCAAGAATTGCCTGTTTTAGATTATATCACAACAACAGCCTGAACGTTAGAAGAGGCCGCAGAAGCAGGCAGTTCAGTAGGTAAATTTAACACCTATGCTTTTGCCATTAACAGCATTTAAAACATACCACCGCCTAAAATTGTCTGCTAGTAAGTTATCTATAACGGGGCTTTTCCAGGACTATGAGGGCGGTGTCATAAGGCTTGACGCCATAAATGCCTTGGACAGTAAGGTATTTTGAAACTATTTTATTAGATACATAATATATGTTGTGTTCATTATGATGTTAAAAATAATCCTCACCTACTTAGAATGATCAGTCTACATCACAATTTATCAGTGGCCCATCCATATCATGTACTACTTTCCAAAATTAAATGATGGTGGGATTTAGGAAAACTCTGAAACATATAATCGAAAGTTGCAGAGACATGGAACCGAATTAGTTCCATGGTTTCACGCCAATGTCGTTTAATCATATTCACTGGAAAGTCTTCTATTATTCAAACTTTCTTCGCTTGTTGCTTGAATTAATGCGGTCGAAAACACAATCATTTTGGCAGGTCAAAACCTTGTATGTGGAAATAGTGCTTGCGCCTACAGGAATGAAACGAATCGGTCTATCTGGTGCATACTTCGGCAGCTGTGTGGTGTATCCATTAGTATCAATCATGCCATCGCGTAACCCGACATGTGGAGCGGCCTCGCGTCCGAGAACCGTTCATTTCAGTTCAAGATATAGAAAAACTCTTATTATTTCTAATCGCGCATGCTGCAAGGTTAAGTGTAGTTGGCTAAGTTGGATGTCTATTTTATCACCATGATAGGTAACGGGTACAATGGAGGGGATGAGCTTAATTAAAATGCAGGCGCGTTGGCTGATGGGTTAACAATGGTCGCTGTCCAATGCAAACGAAATTTCATAACGGCCAGGGCAACAGGATAGCATGTGTCAATGATCTCTGTTTACACAACTGCTAAAGTAGTCGGAGTGCACTTAATAATGCTTAATAAATTTGTTCAGGCATGGAGAGTTGCCCAGTTGCCCATTGTTATCCTCAAAGGCGCCCATGCTGCCACGTTCATGGTATGTAAATGATGAAATTCTGTTTTACCTAAGGTAAAAATCTCGTTTAATGCGTATGATTTCAAATCTTCAGTGTGTCCTAAGCTGACACTAGCTCGCCGCACCAATTGCAAATCACGTCATGACGTTCACCGCAACTCCAAAAATCAGTCCAGCAATAATAAATTGCCTGGATCAAGTTGCTACTGGATCACTACAAATATTTCAGCCGATACCTCCACCTGGTTGGCTGCGCATATTTTCTCCAATAGTAGCTTCGTCAGTGGGCATGTTTCCGGTTGGGACAGGCTATTGTTTTGTCCCAGTTCAGGTTCGCTAGTTGGACAGCGGAATGTCGATAAACTAATCAGATGAATAGAAATAGGGCCCGAAGAGCATACAAGTTTAGGTTCTTTTACCGACCTGTCACTGCCGACATATTTGGTTTGACCAAACTGGATCCAGCTACAGGAGGCTTCTGATTCTACTTTGCAAGTGCAGTGCCTAGCAGTTGCGCGGTTTGGAAGGCTTGGGCCTGCTCTGATAACATGGGTGAATAAATTCATTGATGAAGTAAATTGTTCGGCCGGTATCTCGAAGACAATGTTTCGGCCTTCCCCAAGCTGATGTTTTCCCTGGAGACAGCATTTGTTAGCTCACTGGTAGATTTTTGGGCAGTATTTGGATCGAAATAGCATCACGATAACATTCAATTCATAGGAAATAGCATCCAAATAGGCACCACTCCGATACAGTGTACCTCAACTATTTCAATGACGTGCTGGGTTGTGAAGAATGCGGAAGTCGACGCATCTTATTTGACAGCACATAGCTTGTGGGCACACATATGAAGTCGGGAATTCACAAATCGTATGGGATGCACAAGGCGAATTAATTGAATAATTAGTGCAAGCGAAGCGACAAGAAGCATCATGTTACTTCTTCTACACAACAGATTTCGGGGTTTTGTTTGGTTTGTGCCATTTAACTGGTGGCTCATAAGAATGGAGTGGTAAGTCTTCTTCTTTAAAAATGGTACATAAACCCAAACATTTGCGGATTGGCATGAGAAAGCTGACACAGAATTTCTTGTAGACTGACTACCTGAGCCTGTGCTCAAACTTCTAGAATGGCTTCGTCTGTATAGAATTTTAAGCTTCTGTAGAATTACGACGAAAACCATACAAATTGGAAAAGTATCACCAAGACTACTGGTAGCAAATTCCAGAATAATCTCCGCCAGGAACATTCACAGCGATTGAGTATTTTGTGCGTCCGCAATCAATTCGCACAATTTGCAGTCCATGGCTAAAACTCATATTAATGAATACGGTTTCCGTTGAAGGTGTCTTGTGACGCATGGGTTTCGGGAAGTTGACAAAAATGAAAGAGCCAAGTCGAAGCAGGATGCCATAAAACCAAGATATACTCAAAGGAAAGAAATGGGAAAATATCTTTTACTTTTGGATGTGTGATCCGTGGAGCACTTTGGATGCCGCTCTGAAACGGTGACAGCTTTTGTGCATGACACAAAATGATGTTCACCCAATACACCGTGTGAAATACCAGTGAAATGACCCGTGTCGCTCCACATAGTTTTTATAATGAAGCGCCTGTAATGTGCTTACTTTTAATGGGAAAGGTTGCTGAAACTTCTCGACTCCTTCCCCGGAAGCGCAGGTAAATCCATGTTTGGCCAAAGAGTAAATTGGCGGCATACCATATTCCAATAAGCACGAGATGTAAATGCAGCCTATAATTAACGCACTTGCAAAGTGTTAATGTCAAGCCAAAATCGGAGGAGCTTCTACAATGTGTGCATAAGAGCGAATGTGAATTACTGTAGACTCTATAGGATTGAACCTTCATGGTAGTTGCACGTAACCAACTAAGGTCTATAAAGAGAGCGAAGCAGGCACATTTGATCATGGTGATTAATAGACCATGCTTTGTGCTGATCGTAGAAGACGAGCCCACGAGATTTCCTTTGATTTCACTGAACTCATCTGAATGAGTGGACGAAAGCACCTAAGGCTGACTGAAACGATCCTCGACTGTTAAAACTTTCTCGCTCTCATTTTCCCTCTGTTGTTTATTCCATAATAGACTCGGATTGTATAATCCTTTCCACGAAGCACCCCACTTATTCATGTGTTGATTTAATGCTTGTATTTCCACCCGAGCAAGACGTTATACAGCTGGAGCAAATCTGTGCTAAGCTAGTTGGATGTTTTTGACCTTCGAATACCACGAAGTCGCTGCTTCCATGTGATCTGAACAGAATCCTTGAGGGGAATTATAAATATGGAAATAACAACTGTGCTCAAAAGGCACATGTTTGGACGATATTCGACTGTCTTTAATTCAAGATGGACGTCATTGAATTTGAATACGCCATTGGGTCGAGTGAGAAAAATGGTTGGCAAATTAGTCCGGCTATTCCTCTCAGCGTCCTCAAAGTTGTGAGAAGGCAGTTTCACCAAAGTTTTGGGAACCTGAATTGGCAGTCAATAAACATGCATCCAAAATGTGTCCAATCAAAAAAAGTGAGTAAGACAACTTTTCAGCCATCTGTACAAATGATAGTTAGTCTACCCTACCACAACATGTGATTTGCTTAACAGGACTACATCCCGACAAGGAAAATCTGCTGGCAGCAAAGGTTGACAACAAGGAAGTTTAAACCGGACGGACCGCAAAGTGGCTAGCAGTACTGTAGTTTATATGCTGGCCGGAGAAGCAATGAAGTTCTTAGACAGGTAGAGAGAATAGGATATTTTTATCCCTGAGGCTTATCGGTTATTAAAGGTAAGGCGTAGCAATTTATCTCAGGGTTCTTTCATGATACGAATGTGTTTAACTAGGTATACATAATTGAAAATGTAAGGTTTTAACGCTAGGAAAGCGTTCTTAAAATGTACTATAAAATGAGTGTTTTATACCTTGAACTACTCTGTCCGAGATTGGAAGCAGACATAAAAAGATTGTCTTGAAATAGTCTGTTTACATTTTTCCAAGTGCACCGATATTGTTTTTCATATTAATTAAGCGTAGTTGAATTTGGCATTACCCGCCAGCCCTGGTCTCTGCTTGCATGCATACTCAACTCACAGCTGTGGACAACTGAAAGTTTTAATTTGGCGATGCGTTTTTCTAAGTATGTGATGGGCATAAACAATGTTAAGGTGGTTTCTAAGGGTGCAATTTATAATTATGACACGGCATCTAGTCTGAAGTCCATCACACGCCTGAGAAAAAGTCTGCTTACCGTTTTCCGGAACTCGTCGGCATTGCAGATACCGCTTTCCTCCTTGGAGGTTAGAACCTGCCAATCTACCCCAACGTGGTCACAGTCAAAACCACTGGTTTACGGCAGACGAGAAAACAGACTGATCAATGTAGAATCACGGATTCGAACCTAGTATAGAATAGCTGATGAGGATTCCGAAATTATGAGACGCTGCTCAGTACCTCTGGAAGCGTTACTTTACTGAATCTAGATGTGATGAATTCTGCCAACTATATGCAAGTTAGCCTATATTCAGTCTGACTTGTCCGCATTGGAGCTCTTGAGTAACTCCTGGAATTTGCACTTTGCCAGTAACAAGAGTAATTTATTGTACCACGGCTGTAGCCCTTCTCTGAACATCCTTACACTAAACCATACCCCTATTCCTGTGTGTGTCGCAGTCCGAGACCTTGGTATAAGATATTCTACCTCGTTTAATTTTTTAGAGCATGTTATATTCTTGTAGGCTCCTGTCAGAAAAGTGATCGCCTATATAAGTCGAACTCTTATTTTGAGGGATTCCGGGCTTCAAGCCTTTAAAATATGTGTTAGGCCAAAGCTTGATTACTGTACGATAGTGTGTAGTAATCTGAGAAAAGTGGATATTATAGTACTAGAAAACATTCAACGATCATTCACAAAAAGGTTTTTGAACATACCTGATACTGTGTCATACCATGAGCGTTGCGACGAGCTAATTCTGGAGCCACTATGGCTACGCAGACTCAAACTTAAGCTGTGCCTTCTATACCGCTTACTATTCGGGTCAAGCTTCACTGTTAAGCCAAAACTCGAGTTTCAGACTCGTATGCGCTATGAACTAAGAAACAACGAACGTACAGTGAAAATACGAAGTCCCGCACAAAGCTCCTTTCAAATTTTTTCTCCGTAAAATATGCGTTAATATGGAACAAACTTCCCTCGATTGTTAGAAACTGCACTATCTATCCACCATACAGATGCATGATTAATATTCACCTGACTGTTGTAAATATCTGGTCAACACTAAGCCAAATGGTGACTCTAGATGCTTTGTGTGAGAAAGGTCCCGGATACATATGAAAGTCACCATATACTCTATTCGTTTTAATAATATAAGATTACCTACATATAGTTGCATTCCTGAGTATATATTTGAGGACGATCTTACTCCTATCAATCCGTCTAACCAATTCTGTTTTCTCCTTTGACGCACTGGTTCGTAGATGCACTACGCCTTTCAAGCTGATGTCTCTGTACCATCGTCGTCACTCACCAAGATTTTCCTTCAAGTTGTGACTGGCCTATCGGCAAGCGTTGGTATTCATCATTGTGTTTTATAATTCCCCATACTTATCTTCTTTGTTTCACCGTTGTTCATATCTGGGCTGATCTTTTGTGGTGACGGATTATAGCTTCCAAAATAAAATAGTAGACCCATGCAAATCATATTACTACTGACTCGCTGGCTTAAAACAAAAAAGTGACATACTTGATTGATCCGCATGACAGAACGGGCTGAGGCTTCATCGCCTATAATGTATGCATAAAACAGCCTTAAATAAAAGACATTTGATACCTAGTTCTGATGGCCTATTTACTATCTTGCCACACAGGCACAGAGCCAATTTGAGCATGGAAGTGCGGGTGAAATCCATCGTGGAAATACTCTGCATGGAAGCAAGTCCCCTGGGGACAGTTGCATGGATGACCGTATTACTTTACTTGAACTTTCCGTGAAATCTACATTTATTATTGTTCCCAGCTTCTTTATCTACTTTTTCCAAACTGCTAATCAATTCAAAAACCCATATGGGAACCACTGATCAAAAGACGAATAATTAACTATATTATGCGATCACGTTGTACATGTTGATAAGACCACCCAATTGGTCTGTGCCTCGCACTGCTGAGGAATAAAACGTTTATTTATTTATTTATTTATATACTCGCCTAAGAAGCACCTGTACTTCTCCGGATTCTGAAACGTGAACACAAATAATCCAACGTGGCAATCAGGGAATCGGAATATGGGGCTCACTACTGTGATATCATAAATGCTTAACGTTAGCTTCATATGCAATGGCTACTGTGTTGGCCATTCCATCTAGAGTTGCGATCGTTCAGACCACTGACGAACACAACACTGAGGGAATAATAATGGACTACCTCTCTGAGTGTAATGCATTAGCAATAGTAGTATCATCTGGCACACCTTATAGAAACACCACGGTGTAACAAATGAATGTCTGTTAATGAGGATAGTGGTGGTACTGTGAAATAGGGTCTAGTATTTCTAGGATTTCACTTGTAAGTTAAAGATTCAACCTTTATTCGCAAATCTCCTACGATAACACCATAGGTAGCATTATGACTCCTGACCTACAAAATTACCTGCATACATAAAAGTTTCTATATATACAGCAACAACATTTGGTGCAAAATTTGTTATTATAAACAAACAGCTTACTTGGTTCAGAAGAGGTAGCCGTCCACCATGGGTTCACCAACGGGGGACATACGATTGATGTATTAACTATGCCGTGCTCTTTAGGCCATGGTGCTCATGCAGTCATAGGTTTGTCGGTGTCACAAATTATTTGTCCTTTCTGAAGACCCACTTCGGTTCATGTGGCTGGAATACGTTGGTAGATCCAATGGAATGGTAAACTGTGCTTCTGAAATAGTGTTCGTAATGGCCAAAAACAGAAAAACCCGAAAATAGATTTCAGCACGCAAAATAGCATAGTGAGCTTACAGGTTATTTCCAAGAGCAGATGACGGGAACAATTGCTTCACTCAAAACCACAGTTGCACTCAGCTGCTTAGAAAATACAAAAACGTACATCAGTGGAAAAGGGCAAATGCATGCAACGCCTACCGCAAATTGCTGTACAGACACCTCATGGGCGCTGGAAAGGGGGCGGAGATTTCCTGTGCTCATGCAGCAGATAAGCCAAGTGAAGCACCACAGAAGAAACAAGCTCGATGAGGATGCAAAATGCTGTCGCATTTCAGAGGGACTTACCCACAGGCGACCTTCTAGTTTTATGAGTCACCTCCGGAAAACAGCTGCATCTGTTTTACACCGGAAGCTTTCGTACAATGGTTGACCACACTGTGCAACCAAACCTTCCCTGGAGTCGATACCAATCGCTCAGGGTCTTTAAGAACAGCAGCAAGGACAGGGAGAGAAACTTTCGTTCAATTATTCAGCGTTGCTGAGTGCACCAGTAACACACTACTTGAGCCCTCAACGCTTAATAAAATGGAGTAGTAACGGAACTGTACCACAGTCCATTCTCATCTCGCCTGAGGACGAAGCCTTTAAAGCATATGTGGCTGATTCATCTACTGCTGAAGGGGAAGCAGTGACATTATCAATATTGTTAAGCTTACGTAAACAAGTTATTTGTTGACCTCAGTGTATCAATAATGAAAAGTATGACAGTCTCTCTACGACTATTTATTGGCCTTCGCTGTGATGGAGTCCCTACGGCATTAATCGAGTAGGGAGGTGAATATATTGCAGTACTATAATTAATTGTCACCTTGTCCCTGCAGTCTGAACAATATCCTGAAGATCGGAAGAATCCCACAGTTAGCTCGCGATATGAATCTGGGTCTGGTGCGAACATCCGAAACAAACCACCCGGTTAGCCATACGTTTACAAAAGTTGAAGAGAAACATTAAGGGGTAAGTATCGTAATTCTTACTATTTCACTATCTCTCAGCTTTACAGTGTGGCTTCCTAAATGTCGCTGTTGTGTGACCCGACAAACAGATTTCCTCAGCCACATAAACGATGCGCTTAATTTAAGTCTCACTGCGCAGTCATCTTTCTCGACATGCAAAAGCCATTTGCCAGTTTTCCAAACAGATGGCCTGCCATTTAAAGTCGGAACGTTCGTGATAATAAATGCACTTCTGTATTGGGTCCAACCAAATATAGTTGGGCGATTATAAACCCTTGACATAACTAAGATAATCACTACACCCCGTAACGTCACCAGTTGAATGGTGAAGGAGATAATTTTGCACTCTTTATTATTGTTACTGTATATAAATGACCGCATTAGTTCTATTCAATTGGTGAGCCTTATTTGTTATTACATAACATGAAGTTGTTTATACATTCTCAATGTCTGAGTTATTCAAAAACAATTGAGGTAGCCTGCGGTATGACAAATGACGTTCCCAAATTCTACGTGCAATATATTGTATTTGTGAGTAGTAGGGGGGGATTTATTTGGTTTCTGTTTAGATTCGTCGCGGTTAGACACAGACAGACAGCCACCACACATCCAGAAAAGCGCTAGACGGCCGTTTGGTCCTATTGGGACTCGTCAGTAGCGCACACCCGCCGAATTCTGCCGGATTCGAACCCACGACCTTACTCTTGCGAGTCAGGGACTTACGCCACTGAGCCATGGGTGACGGCAGCGGACCGCCATGACTGATATCTAACTGCGATATAGCGCAGCTCATCCTCCACTGTCTTGGTTGTTATGCATGTGCAGAGGACAGGGCTGGCCCCCAGAGCATGTAGAAGCAGGAGTATTAAAGATTCATGATGGGGCTATCCCAACAACCCCTCTGTCGGTGACATCGGTCTATGAAAGTCGGGTTCGCCACATTAGCTAACATATGACTCACACTGGAACAAAGTCTAAGAAATCACTGGGTCCATCTCATAATGGCTACGTTAGAATGAATCATGACTTCCTAAGGGTTAAGAAGCACTGCTTTACAAACCTCGCTTAGAGGTCTGATGGGGTTATCGAAAATAATTACTGAGAAAGGATAGCTAATACTTTTATTGTCAAAAGAATGGACTTATTGCTTTAATGCAGTATCCCTGTATATCGCGTTGTTCCACAACTTCGATAGTCGACAAATAATAAAAGCAAGGTAAATCCCGGTACTAGGCAGAAGAGATACTCTCAAGTAAGATAATTTAGGGGCTGAGTACGTCGTCCAAATATCCTTTAAATATGGCAAATGTAGTGCAGGAACGACCAATAGGGGAGAGCGCTCCACCAGTGACTCCTACGAATAGATAAGTAATTTCCTCTACACTTCAGCCTACTGTACTGTGATGCAAGTTTCACGAAGGGACCTCACAATTTTTATAACCCCTGACTTGCAGTACAGGGCAGCGCATATTATTTGGCTTGTAGAAAATCAATTAGACTCTTTCGGATGGTCTGGTAGTCGGCCATACCTTTCGCTGAATACTCCCAAACGTTTCAGTCCTTTCTCAATTGGTAGATTGCGTAATCCAAGGAATTATTTTGTAGGCCAATCTAGAGACTGCTCCATGACAGTGAGGTAGTACTTCAGCCATGGCTGTCAGACTTGTATGGCATACTCGACATGGGCGCGAAAATAAACACTTAGCGTGTCGGAAAATAAGGATTTCTATTTGTTGCGAGCATAACGATGGTCGGAATGATCGAATACAAATCGATTCGGCCGTTGCGAGTGTACGGAGACGTTGACCCTTTGATTTCTATTTGTCCGAACGCCCATGGCAAAAGACCGACGTGTTGTTTACAAGTTTTCGATGTCGTTTCGGGTTGCAAGGAACAACAAGTCTATCTTGAACAAGCACGCGTAGCTCATGTTCGACGGATAAGGGCTGCAGTACTTGCATTCCAAGCCAGTATGGGTTGGCACTTTGGAATGGTATGGTGAGAGCTACTTGCGTATGCTCACATTGAACTTCAACAGCTTTTGGAATTACCACTGGTGTACCGTGTCTAGATCATACTGAAGCAAATTCCGATTCCCATCCGCTTGAATGCTGCGCCATAGATTGATTTTGTCGGAAAACGTAAGAACTTGAAGAAACTAGTTGCACAGAGTTAGTAAACAATGCCAAAACAACAGTGGGCCTAGAACAGAGCCCTGAAACCACCACATTAGACTTGTAAGAGGTAATGTAAGTAGCTCCGGAATCAGACTAAGTTTCCTTGAAGGAGCAATTTGGTGATCCAGCTCAAGAGACGGTCCCGGATACCGTAATATTGGAACATGCAAAGGCGGATTCGATGATCCCGACGATTGTGTGCCTTGGAAATTTCCAGGTACATCATGTCAAAGTCCTTTCCTACGTCGGCTAGCTCGATCCAACTACCCCGAGTTTTAAATGCACCACTTGTTTACGTAGACTGTGTTGTTTGGGAGCAATAATGCTGCAATCTTCCAAGTAACACACAAAAGCATCGGTGACAATGGATTTCGTGAACTTGGACAGTACAGGAAGAGGATGTACTAAGCGCGGTTTTTGGGTCTCATTCTTGCTGGCAATTTGAGTATCGGAGTTCTAGTTCCAAACTTCCACAAGGCAGCAACATGGTGTTGGTTTAAGCAGCGCTAAAAGAACTGATCGATTGGTTCAGCCAGTTGTCTTGATGCTACTCCCAGCGCCTATGGGCGAATGGTTTTGACACTTGGGGAGCTGTGGTAGCCCATGAACGCTAGCTTTTGCAAGATAGCTTTCAATGCATAAGAGATATAGATGAGTACTGAGCGTTTGCCAACAAATGCTAGAAGATTACCTGATACTAAGATCCTGATAGTAAGGGCCTATGTAATATTGGGATATATCGCGTCCGCAACGCATTTGCTGCATCTAAAGCCGTTCTTGTTGGACCATCAACATTACAGTACCTAGAAATCCCCTGTCTTGCCTTACGGTCATTGATATCATTGCACAATATTTAATGCTTAGCGCAGAAAGCGTTAACCATGTTCTTCTGGTATGCGGCTTTGTTTTCTCTGAGCAGTTGAGTTCGGTGATTGCGTTTTGCTAATTACTTATACTAATAATATGGTATTTGTGCTTTTCTGTACGTTCACCATGTTGTGTTTCATACTAGCTCCATTTTCGAGCACTCCTGCTTATAAAAGAAGCTACTTTAGACGCATTGCAAATTCTTGTCTGTAAAGCATCCCTAAGCACTTGATTGCATTTGCTCATGAATTGCAGCCAGATGAATTACTGGGATCTTCAGCGAGATACGACCAGGTTGTGGCAGTAAGGAGCTGTGCTGTGTTCATAGCACACTATCGGAGGGTTCTTGTTTCCATATTTTGCATAGCAAATGCAGTTTAAAATGATGACTGCATGAGCACTGTGATCCAATGGAGTTCCATAACCATTACATCATTCATAAGTTTCTTACTGGTGAGCGCAAGATCTGGCACAGAGGACCTGTTGCCTGATCTTAAAGAGGTGAACAAAATGATTTGTTTGTAAAGCGGAACACAGGTTGCGAGCTCTTGCAGTTCGGGTAAGAATTTTTCGTCGATGATAGCAGGGTTTTATAAACAAGTTGCCTTGCAATCATCCATGTTGGGACGTGGGTGTGTTTTCCCTTTGGAGTACCGTCGCAAAGTGACAATCATTTTCGGGTGTATAGTTTGCGGGACGGTACAATAAGCATATAAGCCAAGTCTTTCTGTATTTTAACTGTAGGCGGCATCAAAGAGAATCAGGGTACTGCAAGTTTAAATCCCTCACAGCGTTACAGTGGAGGTCACTTTGGTAAGCTCCTCGTTGTGAATGAGTGATATGCCCTGAAGGGAGAATTCAGCGTCCGTCATTCCAATGCCTAATTTTGTCTAGGTGACATCGAAGATATCGTATAGCTTAGAAAGTCGGCGATCTTTCAGTTCAGCCAGCTTATGTTCAAGACGTTGAGTATTAGTATCTAAGCAGGTTAATTCCTTAGTCATTCGGAGCCTACATGGTCTGAACGAGTCAGATGTGGGAAAACGCGGACCTATATGAGGTTGGCCGACCTTCGCTTTTTGATGGGATACTGACAAGTCTTCCGCAACTTGATTTGTCCACGATACGTCCTGTTCCTCGTCTGGACTTACTTAAGGATTGCGTGAACGACCGGGCATGTGAAGCTGCTGTGTACCCGTCGACCAGTTAGCTCTTCGAATAAGCTGGTGTCTGGTCTTTGCATGGGTTCAGCAGCTTTTAACCGAAATGTAGATTGAAGGCTTTCCCGATATTTCCGCCTACACTCTAACATTTATGCTGACTTTTGTTCTAATTGGAACACGGGTTTTAAGGTTCTTGGGTCGCATCCTCTACAACTTGGTGAGAGAGGTAGCATTTTAAGCTATCATTAAAGACTTCGTCAATGGAAAGTGTTTATCCAATGAACGTCTAGCGGTCTAAATCCTGATTTAGGTCCCTTGCTAATTATGTAAAGGAAGTTCTGACACACCAGGAATGCATATTGCGCTATGACGATTCTGATTGCCGTGTTCTTCTGAGATGCTTCTCTACAAATGTTGCCCTGTCTAAGGGATATGAACTTAGATGCGTACCCCACAGGATCCGTGTTGTAACGCACTTAAGTGGCGGATTCTTTTATCACTCTGCTAAGTCTGGGTCCGATGTATCGTGCAGTGTTCTGGTGCCGAATGGCTCCTACTAAGTTTATGAGTTGGGCTTAGAGATTTATCGAAGTCACAATGACTTCCATTGGTGTTGGTCATCAAAGGACTAACCCGGCGATGTGATGGCGGTAGGTTAGGGCACATTTGTGTACACAATATTTAGGGCCTTATTGCTATATCCCATATTTGTTGAAATGAAATGTGTGGTTCTCGTCGGTCCTGGTTTTCCGTCAATACTTGATGGTCTATGTTTCTCACGTTGACTGCGTTAAAGTATTTGGCAGCAAAGGGAACTGAAAGTGTGACATCACGGGTGAAGTCTCGGGCGGCTTGCACTCGACCTGACACCCTAGCTTTGCAAAAGCAGAAGACTGGTGTTCGGCTGCGATATCATTGCTAATTGGAGTCATTAGGAACTTCAGCACCAGATCACATGATTCGGATAGTGCACGATTTTGTTGTCATGAGTAACACTGAGTATCCGTGGTGATTGCAAATATTGTACCACTTGACAAGTGGTACCACTAGTACATACCCTACTGAATAATATTGACCGCGTAATTTGAAACTACAATTCGGTTGTTTTCGTTCTATATCGAGGTGCAGATTTGCGTTATTCCAAATTCTGTAAGTATTAAAATTGGCTTCGCGGTCAGTGCCAAGTTCCCGATGAATCGAAATATCGAAATTCTGGAACTAAATTCTGCTCCACAGGAAATTATGGAATAAGTTGACCGGTTTGAGGTTTGGTGACTTAAAAAGCCTGAATTACAAGCAGAAGTGCAAGCAGCATATTTTCTCACTACTATTGGTCGTTACGCTTATACAATTTTGAAGAAGTTGGCAGATGCTAATTTACTGTAGAATGTTACATTTGAGCAGCTGAGAACCATATTACTCGATCATTTGTCGTCAAAACATTTCATGGTGGCAGAAAGAGTCAATTTTAACAGCCTGCACTGTCAGGCAAATTAATCTGTCCTTGATTTTATGACGTAGCTGCTTACACAAGGCTCCCGGCATTTTTTCGGGAATGGACTGGATGAGTGTTTCAGAGATTGCTTAATCACTGGAATACATAACTCAACCCTACGTCGTCAGATGATTACACTTCCTGATCCAACAAACAAGGAAGTAACACAGCTTTTTGAGAATTATTCATGCGAAATAAGAAATTTCGCAGCGTGGAACTCCTTATAACCAGCAAATACTGTCTGGTTTTATCAAAACAAGTACTACTGTTAAGCAACAAAACGGTGACAATGAAATTCTCAAAGTCAGATAGAGTCCATCGTCCGTACAGGAGAAACCACCAAACGGTTTGTTATCGTGATACAGTTACTAAACCGTTAGCTAACAGAGAGGTAGACGGAGCTGAATTTGGGAGGCGCCTGCCTCAGTGCGGTCGAGCAGGTGATTGATCGAGTAGGCCAGTGAGTCTATAAAAAAGCAGCTGGCTGTAATTTCCCTCATACTTGTGAATAGAACGTTTGTGTGCAGAGCGTGTTTGAGTTCTTCTTTTGACACGGCTGAAAGTGGCAGAAGGCAAAGGTAAGGAAGAAGCGTTACAACAGTGGCGACAAGTTAGAAGAAGACAAAATGTTAGTCAGTTTGAAACAGATGCAAGTTCCTTTGCAGCAGCAGCAGCAGCATTGATTGAACTGCTAGCACACAAATTAAACATTCAAGTAGAATTGAAACCAGAACTAAATCTGCCATCGCAATAAATTGTTTCAGAACGGCAGAGGTTACTCAACTTGAATCCTGGTACAAATGTGGCCACAAATTCGCAAGCCAGGGAAGTGCATTATTTCTGCCACACTGCCACTTCAAAATCTGATGTGCCTATCAGACCTGAGAATGTGACGGTAGAAAGTAAGGGCAGTCCGAGTATGCAGATGAATAAACGCTACGAAGCAATACTCCAATCTGGTCCAGAATTTTGCAGAATCACCAGTGCTGCCCTGAACCACAAGTCAGTCACTAAACCAGTATCCAGAGCAAAGCGCCCTGTGCCAAGCAGGAAAGACAAATATCGTAGTTTTCATGCAAACGAAATGCACACAGACAGCGTGTGTCAATTCAATTTGAAAACATGGTGTACGCACGAGACTCCTGGGGACCGCGGAAGTGGTCGATAGGAAGAGTGATCCACAGAAAAGGTGAGCTGATCTACGAGCTGATGGTATGAAAGCAGGAATGGGTCAGGCATACTAATCAGCTAAAGGTGAAACACGACAAGAATCAAAGACCCCCCGGAACCGCCATCCCTACCATGAAACATCCTGCTAGACACCCATTTTTCGAAGACGAAGCTGAGCGGTTACATGGATTACAATATAAGATGTAAGCAGCAGATGACGCACAATGCAGGCCGACGCGAAAGCGGAGACGACCACCATGGCTACAGGTTGATCCCAAAGCGAAAACCTATGAACCAAGTCGAGTTCGAACTGTACGCTGGCATACACAACTTGAAACGTGAGATAATAGAGACGAAAGCGGTTCTGAATTTGAGAAACGTCTGCCTCAGTGTGCTCGATTAGGTAATCGATCGAGTAGACCAGTGAGCATTAAAAACCCAGATAGTTGAAATATTTTTCATAATTTTAAATAGAAGGTTTGTTACAGAGCGGGTGTGAGTTCTTCCCATGATGCCATTGGGAATGACAATGTACAGTGGTAAATAAACAACGTTACAACATGCCTCATGTTAAAACTTGCATTCCCGTAATACTTGTCTTCATCGAAAAGCAAACTGTTTCCACTGTGGCGTAGTTAGACCCCCTTCGTAATGCCTGTCGGCTCGCGAAACCATGTAAAGATGTGAAATCACCTGTGGACAGCATGATCCAGCAACTTGATGATGTCGATTCCCTAATCTTCACTGTTAATGGTAATGACCATTTGTACAAATATCTCCAAATTGAAACCGGCAAATCATGTGCGTTCATTGTTGAAAAGGTAGTGTGCAGTCACTTAGTGCTAACCCAAGACTTTATCACCTTTATCTTGGTGTGAAACTCCATCTAACTTCTATTGCCACCCGAGGTATTATTGGTTATACTCTTCCTGTCTTAATTTGCTGCGTTTTGATACTATTAGACGAAGACAACAATCTTTTTGTTTGTAATGTTGTTGTCACATGTCCAGGACCATTCATAATTTGTTTGAAAGTTATGTAGGCACTTAAATAAGTGTTGCGTTTTTGGCGAGTTCAGATCCCGAGGCTCACTTTCGTTATCTGATTCATGACTGCTCCATAACATGTGGGGGCATGAAAATTCCTCAGTAGACATTGAGGTTATTGGAGAGTCTGATTTTCATTAACGTCGGATTTTACCATATGGACTAAGAGAGCCTGTCTAGAAAGTTGCAAAATCTTGGTTTGAGAAAGGAGTGCTTTCACCAGTCCAGAGCTTCCGATGGGCAACGCCAATTGTCACGCCACTAAAGTCAGACGCTCAGCCACCCAAAGATTCTGGTGAATATCGGAACACCCTTAGTAGGAGATTGTGTCAACATATCTGCACTATGGAGCAACTTAAACCTATTCCCTCCCGCCTACATGGTTCTGGGTTTTACTCGAACCTGGACCTAAAGCATGCCTATTAACAGATTCCTCTAAGTGATTCATCCAGTGAACTAACTACCTGCAGAAGAATCCCGAATGCCCTGTTTTGTAATATCTCCATCCTGTTCAATGATCCTCTGTCTGTGATTCCCTCTACCCAACATCCTTAGATCAAAACCTTCGTTTCGCTGGCTCATTCCACATTGGGTTACTGATATTGGAGTAATTAGATTAACTTTGCATGTTGAGAATATAGATGACTGAAAGCCGTATGATGTCAGTCCAATCCAACACGAGGCGCGGCTCTACGAAGGACAGATAATTTACATTAGTTGTCACTCAATCCAATCGGAGCCGTGTGCTTAACCGCAGAGCACACACATGTTTACCTCGGACAGGAATTTATCTCTGCTCTGATACCTGGTAGCCCATAGGTCAACGAAGTGCAGTACGTAAGCTGAGTACCCGAGTTGTGGACAGACGGACCAAACTCGTGGTTCGGACGTTGGTTAGATTTGCCAGATAAGTTTAGGCGCCTGGAAAGCTTCTTTTCTCAAGTGGATCACTGTTACAGCAATGGAACGCGAGGATACACTCACCTCGGTTTATTTTATCCAACCTGAGTTACGTCAAGTCGCTGATGGTCAGCGCGTGCTTATACTCCGATTATATGGGGAGTGCTGGTTTGATGCAGCCGAGACAGCGAGAAGATGCAACAGCAGAACTTACTGAATGCTGCCTGTAGACTGGCGGTACGTGTTAACGTTGGTGGAGAAATTCCAAAACACTGGTAGTGTGTGCAATATCCGACTAAGCGGGGGGCGTCGCACCACGACGGATGAGAATTCAGCTAGTGCAGTTATCCACGAAGTGACTGAAAAGACGGATCTCAGCATCCGTACAATCGCTCAAAATTGTGACACTAATCGTTATGCAGTTAAGCGGATTTTGGAAGAAAGAAAATTTTGTCTATATGGTGCACGTCAAGTGCAAGTGTTGGACCCATGCGATCCGAAGAAGCGGCTTGCACTTTGCAGTTGATCCTTGAATCACGTGGATATTCACTCCATTATTTTCACCGACGAGGCTAGATTCCAGTTGCACGGAATCCAGAAGCAGCACTTTTGGGCGACATCAAATCCACTACGCTGAGGAGCTTCCCGGATGCAAACTATTCCCAAACTCATGGTTTGGACTGGACTAAATGCTCAAACGATTGTCGGACCAATTTACCTTTCCAGTAATGTGACCGGTAGGTTACTGTCTTAATATACCAATGCCATACCTTTCCTAGCATCGTCGTACAAAGCAACGCTACAGACCTGCGTACTTCCACAGCTGCACACTGGGGTTCTTCCCAGCACCATTTGGAGGCAACGTGATGAAGCATCTGCCCATTATGCACAAACGGTGCGGGAGTATCACAACGAGATGTTCGGTCACCAGTGGATCGGTTCTGGAGGTTCAATGGCGTGATCTGCCCGGTCACCAGACTTGAACCCCTTAGATTTCTTCCCATGGGATTATTTGAAACGAAGAGAATACAATACAACACCTATGGCACTGGAACAACTGAAGGACTGTGTTGTCAACGTATGTCTCGCCATCAACACGGAAACTTTGTAAAAGGTTCCAGTCAATTGTCTCAGTCGAATTCTGCACTGCAAGCAGAACGCCGGTAGGCATGTTGAGCACCTCCTTCGTTGACAGATGTATCATCGTCTTATGTTGTTCACGTTAATATACGTACTCGTCATTATTTCTGATTGCTGGACTAAATTGCTACACTGGTAACTGGTGCCATAGGGGCGTCGGGCCAGAATGAATGCAGCGAGCAAAGCTGATTCGACAGTGCTTAGACTGACCACTTCTATGCAACTTGGTTCAAAATGCCAACACGCCTTTCATGATTATGCCTAAAGAAGGAGATAGCATTATGAGAATAGTCTACACAGTTTCGTATTTTTATCATGCTCATCGACGTATAGACTCCGGCGTGGAATGAATGCTTCTAAACAATAATATACCAGCCACCGAAAAGGGAAAGAAAGATGGCCCCTAGCGTCGTGACCTAGAAATCACTAAGCGTTGGATTATTCACCCCGAAGCAGAGAACGTGAGCTGGATTTTGACCGTCGTAAAACAGGGCCGTTTTACCCTACTAATGAGTACAATGACACAGCGAAGCAAAAGCTGGCAGCTTCTATAGGAATCCTGATTAATTATGAGAGCAGCCGCAGGTTCTGACATTTGTCACATGTGCCTGGCCGAAAAGCAAACGGTGCGAAACTATCATCTGAGGGAATAGGACTGAAAGCCACCAATTCTGAATCCTGTCCAGATTTGCAACGGTACGCTCTGGGTCTATCACGTGGCAAGACGAGCTTACGTACACCTGCCAGCACTTGGACTAGGCTATGTGCTCCGCCATGGCTGCTGTAATGTCAGAGCGACATGACCAAAACTGTACTCCAAAAATCGGGGTATGGAGGTCGATACTCTATACAGATGTGGAGTGAGCGTAAAGGCAATAAATCGTTTGTAGACGACTTACTGTTTTATGGGGGGAAACGTAAGTGTTCCAGCAGCTTTCACACTGCGAGACACTGAGTTCCATCCCTGCACGGCGGAATTATCTGAGAGCCTGACTCTCATTCATTTCGTTTCTTCAGGTCATGTTGAACAGTATGATTGGTATATTCTCAACTAGGTGAGGTACGGCCCAGCTAAGCTGGTCCGAGCACAGGCACAAGGGAAGTGCAGAATAGTTTCACAAAATTGCTGTACACAATCACTTGAGGTTCCAATTCCATTGATGGTTGAACCTTTGGTTTCGTTTCAAAATTCGTCGGAATGCACGACAATTCTAAAACTTTCAGATAAGTTTAGGTGGATGGTTGGGAAAAGAAAGCGACATAGCAAGATTTTAAGTGTATGACAATATGTACATGGACAATGTAAGTTAAGAATTCATAATATTGGTATACTACAATAATTTATAAAGTATGCAAGTGTGTGAGCAGGCACAATAACACGACAGATGGTAAAACTGAGAACTGCATCCATCATAAAACATAATTAATTAACGACCTACCTCACACAGGAGGTAAGATAGAATAACACAGGATAAATTGAATTGCGTACATAAATTGGGTGGGTTAGTTGCGGCCATCAACAATTCATTCACCCTTTCAGTGAGTCCATGTTTTGCAGGCGCTCATGCCTTTCACTTAGCTGCGTACTAGAAAGGAGGCACTATATGAAGGCCAAGGAAAAGCTTACTTATCCAACCCACCAATGTGCGCATGTTTTTCAAATGCTATCGGCGGGTCTTCATGCTGAGTAAGAGCACAGTAAGAAGCAGTGTAGATGAAGAAAAAATCCAAGATAAATCCCATCTATCCAACTCATCAATGTGCCCATATTTTCATAGGTCACTAACGGGCCATCAATATGAGTAACACGAAGAATATGACAGTAATATCTCTGATTTTATCTTAGCCAGAGATAGATCCCATTTATCCAACCTATCGATGTACCAGTCATTTCATAGACCACCGGTGGGTCATCAATTCAAGTAATGATGTGACAAAATAAGAGGAAGGAATGGAAACAAATCTAGGTTATATAGCAAGAAAATTTCATGATAAAAAACACTGTATTTTACGTTGTGTCCACAAGCCTTTCTAGCCATATTTATCTATATTTTATATTGCGAATTCCGCAAGAATTTAGATGTTGTCAGGTCCGTTCTCTTATACCCATTCAGCTGTAAAACTGACACGAAACAGTTCTTTAACTTGATTAACAGTTAAGTACTCTTTTAATCGCATCTTGCATACTCGAGGCGAGGATGTATTTCTGATGGTCGGAGGCAATCTATTCTATAACGTGGAATATTTGTGTGTAAAGCTGTAGTACCGTAAATGTGTGCGGCAACGAGGTCTTTTAACTACATAGTATTTGTACTATCCACAATTATGGAATCAATCATCGCAGATGCTCTGATGCGTTATCTGAAATCCACAACTTAATAGCCAGAGAGCAAAATGGCTTTCGTCAAAAGCTTTCATGTAATACTAACCTATTAATTGCATGTAATAGCTGGACTGAAGCTGTTGATGATGGCGCAGGTGTCGATGTCACCTATCTGGACTTTCCAAAAGCGTTTCATCGCTTAGACCATCGAATTCTCCTTCAGAATCTTGGGAATTACGGCATTGGCAACCCGATCCTGAGCTGGATTAGCACTTTTCTAAACAATAGAAGACTAGAGGTGAGAGTCCGAGAATCATTGTCCGATGCAATTGATGTGGTGTGTGGTGTATCACAAGGCTCGGTGTTTGGACCTCGTCCATTCTTGGTGTTCAATAACGATTTGGCGAGATCACTTGCTTCCGATTTCATATCTTTCGCTGATGATATAAAGATATGGCAAAGGATAAGAGAGCTGGACGACCACAAACGGCTCCAGTGCGGTCTTAACACAGTGTCGAACTGGTCAGTTCAAAACGCCCTACCATTCAACGTAGGCAAATGTCTCGTTGTACAATTACGCCATAGACATAACTACACCGAGTTACTTGGTACGAACGGATTGCAGACCAGCTCTCAGGAATATGACCTTGGTATGCTCGTGCACAGCGATCTCAACTCTTAAAAACAGGATGAGGTAGCTGCGAAGAGATGCAATCAACACGTCGGCATGCTGCGAAGGGCATTCGGGAGATTCGACCCATCAACCTTCCCAATGATGCACAATTCCTACTTGCGCCCGCATGTTGAATACGCTATCCAAGCATGGTAACCTTGGTTGAAGCGCGACCTAGAAGCGTTAGAGGCAACAAAACGAAGAACAACGAAGAATGTAAAGGGCCTGCGCTATCACTCGTACAACTGCAGGCTAAAATTGCTGGGAATTTTCAGCGGACGCTATCGGATGCTGCGCAGCGATCTCATATTAGCGTATCAGATGATGAGTGACCCCAAGCACGTATGCGGCCACTTGCTATAACTTAGCCACAACAGGCAGCTCAGGGGTAACTGATTAAAATTGAAGGAGCAATATAGCCGTCTAAAGTGTCGACGTAATTACTTTTCCTTTCGGGTTTGCCAACCCTGGAACCCACTCCCAGACTTAGCTGTATGCTCCCCAACCTTGGAGGTTTTCAAAAACCATTAGTTGTTGCTCTTAGCTCCCAGCATTTTGTTATCTAAACTTCTCTATTGTGGATTATGCCAAGCATACTTTTATACTGGATTTATATATCAAATAGACCCAAGTGAGCGACCATATTTTATTTTGCTCACGCCTTATATCAACGAACACTGCACCCCAGTGTCTTTCTGAACGTTTACGCTCCACTTTTTAAATTTTACACTGATGTTATATATCCATGTATTCATCTCGGCAGATGTTTGCTAGATGACCCACATATATTTTGATTTCAGCGTATTCATCCCAACCATCCTACGGGACATGTCAAGCGCTTGCTTTTATCCCGTGATAAATCATTGTTCATTGTTCACTAGGTCACATGGCGAACATTCTGGAGACACCGGCTGTTAGTAACTAGCGTATGTCAGCCGATGGACAATTTTGCATAATAGACGTAAATTCAGCCTTAATCTTCGCAGCCATATCGGTTCGATTTTTACCAAATGAAATGTATCTTCATAAATGAGCTTAGAGGTGCAGCCATGATTCTTTTGGTACTCGACCTTTGCGTAGCTCCGACTGCACATCTGTCGCCCATTCCAAAGTTAGTAACATTGGCGGCACAGTAAGCTAGTACTGGTCTGGCCTACAGTTTGAATGATGGGAGCTTGACATCGCATGTTAAAAAAGCGGCCTATTATTTCAACAAACTGTCATCTTGTAGCCACCGTATCCGCAAGTTGTTCTTGGAAATTCAACGTACAAGAGTAACGGAGACCTAATTCACATATCGATTCGCGTAAAGGGAGTGGGATTCTATGCAAAACCAATCATTCAGGTGGAACCAAACATCCATAGCACATAATGCTGCTTTTAGATGTTGAAAATTTCATGGAAGATCCGACACACCAGTCTTCCAGGGAAACTGAGTCACGTTGGATTGTAGGTATAAAAGAAGGAGATTGAGAATCAGTGGCATACAAAATTTTCATCACAACTTCGAACAACTAAGATCTACCATGTCTTATATTGTAGGAAAAATATCCTTTCCATTCGGTTTATCGGGCAAGTTAACTAAGTATGAGATTGGTGTCAGTTTATTCAGTACCTGACTGACCTCTTTGAGCTTTACGATTAATACGGTTACCTCATTCTCTAGATTGTGGATTTTTGTGATAATTTCAGGTGTCAGCGGTGGTGCAGAGCATTTATTTTTAGCAACCCTCGTTAGCCTAATCCAACTACTTTCCATGACATCTCCTACAACCAAATCTGCATTTTGATCAGGTGAATCTAAGAATTTTAGAACATTGAACTTAGCATTACTCAAATTACGGCTGGTTACTTGACGCTTGTTGTCCGTTTCTTTCAAAACAACAGCTGGTTTTCTCATCATCATAAGGAAAGAAACTAGCTGACAAAGCTAAGCTCGAAGATCAGCTATAAGAACTTAGAAAGATATAAGAGGAAAAATGTTCTGAATTACTGGATATGGATTGAACCAATGTGGCTTTACTCTGACTAAGAATTAATACGAGAGACTAAATACTACCGGGGAAATTCCTGTTTGGTACTACCAAATGATAAACGCCGAAATGCAGGTTTCAATTTTATACCGTCCGATTTCCTGGCTTATTTAGGTTGGGAAGTTGTCTCAGTGCCAAGTCCGATGTCAGTCCTTGAGGCGAGTGAAGCGCGGCTTATTGAGGTCAGGGTAACGTGTTCAGACACGATGATCTGGCCGATGTCGTCCTGCGATTTCCCGGATAGGTGTGTGTCATGCGATATTGTTAGATCAGGTGTACTGTCTTAGCACAAAGTCCAGTATGTGCGACGAGAAGAAGCACGGGTGGGCAAAGGCTCCGTGCACGCGTCTTTATCCATCTAGTTTCGGTGAATGCGAGATTTGGGTGGGTTTCAAGTGTTGGTTACAGTCTGATGGTAAACAGTGCAGAAGCGACCGTATGAGTAGCACTGTACAGCAGCCGAAAGTGATGAAAATAGGATTATTAGCGGGCTGTCAGAGTTATCTTGAAAACAAGACTAACATTAGCTTTGTCGGTTTCGAAATGATGAATTTGTACGCTTAAGTTTAACTGTGTTTGATGTTTGAAAAGGATTTACAGTTTTCAAGGAAACTTAAGTACTTACAGATTTGGATGGAGCACACAAATGGGAGCCGACCGGTTGTATTTTGTCATTCGTATTAATGCTTCGTCAGAGTAGCGTCAAGTTTGGTTCAATGCATATCCTGTAATTTCGAAGATTTATCTTCTTATATCTTTCTAAGTTTTTATAGCTGATCTTCGAGGTTAGCTTTGTCAGTTAATTTCTTTCTTTATGGTGGTGAAAAGACCGGATGTTGCTCCGAAAGAAAAGGCAGTAAGAGTCAAGTAGCAAGCCGTAATTTGAGTAGTGCTAAGTTCAAGGTACAACAATTATTAGATACTCCTGATCAAAATGCAAATTTGGCTGTAGGAGATACCGATAATTATTATCCGTATATTTCTCTTGATGAGAGAAACTGTGTCTATGGCGCTACATTTCAATTTGTACAGAAGTATCCATGCCCTTGCATGGGTGACAAGCATATGTGGAGTATTGGGAAACGCGTTTCATGTATTAACAGTCTGACGGATGGTGCAGGCCAAATCATAGTTATGAAAACATTGGTGTTTTGATGTTTTTGGGCCTTTCTTAAAAACGCTCATCAAGGGAATTTTCCCATGTGAATATAGCATGATAGTTAGATCAAGGTAATTGGCGAGTCTTCTTCTAAATGTTGCCCCCTTGTCACTTGACCTGTATGTTATTGGTACTTTATCCCACAGATAGCTTTATCTGACCAGGAAGAAATTAGAGCAGACGTTCGTCCTGTCCTTCGGTATATTCAGTGTAAAACCTTAGTTGAGAAGCGCTCGAGTTGAGAAATGTTGTAAATTGAGTGTAGACAGATCGGAAAGGTCTTTTGGTGTAGCACGTTGAAAAGCATCAACAAGTCGTGCTCCGATCGTCGAATGCAAAGTGGTTCGAGATGAATCTCATTGCAACATTCTCGATAACGCATTGCAGGGTGTTTACCAACCAGATGTGTAGTAAATGACCTCTGCAGGTGCTCCACACCAATTCTGTCACTCTTTTTCACGTTGCCGTATATTATACTGCAGTATTCAAGGATGGAGAGAGTGATTAGCTTGTAAAGCTCAAGTCTAGCACGATTTGTATGTAATTTGTTTGATATATTTAACATAGACTGTCTGGCACGTGCTAATTGGCATTGGGCCTGTTCGGATAAATGGTAGATAGACGAGAACCTAATTCAAAGATCTCACATGGACAATTGTTTAGGGACACGTTCAATGTTTTAGGGTAATACATCCTTCGGTGATGCAGCAGCAGTAAGACATAATGCTTGATTTCTTAGCCGAGAGCTTCATCATCCATGTGCAGCACCATGACTCAAGGGAATATAAGTCCTCTAGGTTGCGCAGCAATATCCCGTGATGCTGGTCACGACAAATCTCATAGACCATTTTGATATCGCCAGTAAGTAAAAATGGCGTACCATGTTTTACAGATGTGATGATGTCATTGAAGTAGAGCAAAAGACTGAGGGACAGAGCATGCGCCATTGAATTACCCCACTGATTGAACGTGGAGAAGAGCGATAATCACCTAAAGTGGCTAGCTGATGATGACCGCTCAGGTATGACGATAGCTAACTTAATAATGGGTCCGGATACCAAAGTACTCCAACTTTTGTAAAAGTCGCTTGAGCGGTACTCGGTCGAATGCTTGGTGTATGTCAAGAAACAGGATTACCACTGCATAGCCGGAGTCGATTGGTTCTCAAATGTGGCGCGTGATCACTTGTTAAGAAAAACATGCTGCAAATTATTGATCAGGCCAATAGAATCAACGGAGTTCATCAACTCTTTTCTGACCAATTTTTCAAATAGCCGAGCGATTATCGCAATGTGGTGGATTGGTCGGTAGTTATCAATCGTTTGTTTCAGACCTCCTTTATGCCGAGGCATAATAAATGACGTTTGCAATTGGTCTGGAAAGTGGCTAGATTCTAGCAACAGCCTTTTGCTGAACTTTCTCCGAATGATCCAAACGTAAATTTAGAAATCAGTCCTACAATATCAACAAATTCTCTACCTGCTCTAAATTCCCCCAACCCTACGTCCTTAACTTATAATGATACATTGCCAGATATCAACCCCAACTTATTCAATCAGTTATCGTGTCTACCTATCCAGACCCTATCCACTAAATCGCTTTTCTTCAATGCTCGCTCACTTCGAAATACCATGCCCACTCTTCGCGCTTTGTTGTCTCCCTTTAAACCTGAATTTATTTTAGTGACAGTGACATGGTTTACAAGCAAAACGCCACAGTCCTGCTTCCAAATTGACCAGTATCACAGATTTCTTGCTTGTCGAACCTCGGCACCTGTAGCTGGTTGCATCATATATGCCCCTGACAACTTGCGAGCATCGCTGTTATGCGCTCCGCTTCAAGATAGTAATATTGACAGGATAGTTGTACATGTTGCTCTAGGTAGAACCTCGATGATTTTGGGTTGTATTTACTTCCCTCCGAATCCCAATGCAGATTACTCACAAATCTTGGAACACTTGATTTGCTACATAGCAGAACTACCCGTTAACTGTAAAGTAGAACCAGGAGATTTCAATATGCCTGTTAGTGACTGGAGATCGTGCACCGCACCTACTAAATATTCAACACTGTTGTCCTCCATACATATCTGTGGATGGTCACAACATGTCCATTCACCCACCAGAGGAAACCACATCCTCGATTTATTCATTACACTTGGCCTATCCAATGTCGTTGCTTCTGTCCTAGACAAATTTCCTGACACCGATCACAAGATGATCCAACTCTCCTTCGAGAAGCCATTTTCAGCTCCCACTTGGACTCAAGCTGTAGTCTTCTGCAGACCATACATTTCCCTACACGTGGAATCGTTTTCCGCCCTTCTGAGATATTTGCCACGTAAAAATGTATTCCTTACGTATGGCGCATAAGTGGCTGCCGATGAGTACTATAAGGATAACGAGGTTTATCTAGACCCTCTAATACCAATGAAGTATCGGCGTCTTCCCAGTACAACAAACTTAGTCGCCACCCCCGAAAATTTTGCACGCACGCTCACATGGATACGAAATTGATATTAGAAAACGAATGACTTCTTCTTAATATTGCAACAGTAAAACTTATCTCCGAACTTGCAAGACTTTGACTTATCAGGCGTACGAATGCTGTAAGACACGCACTCGATAGCTATCCTAAACTCATTGAACTAACCAAGCTGACGAAAAGTGGAAACAAGAATACGAAACCCCAAACATCTTGATGCATAGTAAGCAAATAAATAGCAATCCAAATATAATAGGCAGTTGTGTTAATAATTACTTTTTTCTACATTTAACGTCACTACTGAGGTTACCTCGCCAATCCTCCCTCTACTTACTGTTGACAAACTCTGCACAGTTGTCTTTGAACTCCGTGACATGACTTATTTCCTCTACTAAATTTTCATGGTATGCTGGGCCTGACAATTTACCACCAACACTGGATAAAAAAACGGTGGATCCGACATCTCTGTACGACTAATACTGAAACCTTTTTCTCTATCTAAGAAAGACCGTACTGCGCCATGACAATGAAAGAAGGCTGTAGTGATTCCTCGCTACAAGTCAGGCTCTGCGCATGAAATGAACGACTACCGCCCAATAAGCCATACTACTCTACTCTCTAAAATGATGGAGCGTCTCAAAAAGTCCAAAACTGTTGATTTCATGATGACGCGAAATCTTAACAACACCTCACAACACGGTTTCCTAACTGCGCGATCCCGCATCACATGTCAGCTCGACTTTCTCAATTTCCTGACTAGGGCGCTGGATGGCGGTTCGTCAGCAATGGTCATCTACCTCGATATGCACAAAGCATTTGATCGTGTCCCGCATAACTAACTCTTATCCAAACTAACTGCACATGGCATAGGCAATCCTCTGGTTTCATAGTTTGATTCGTACCTCACAAATAGAACCCAGGTTGTTCAGATTCAACACGAAACAAGCACGCCAAAGTCTGTCACCAGTGGAGTGATACAAGGTAGTGTTCTGGGACCCTTTTATTCCTACTATAGGTAAACTATATTTTGACACCTTTTCCTCTGGCAAACATTTCCTATTTGCCGGTGGCATAAAAACTGTTGACGCTTTTAACCCAACTGAGGTCAGTGAAATGCTAAGCGAAGTCCAGAGTGACTTAAACGCCTTCGACTCGAGGAGCTCCAAATGGATGATGATATTCTCTGCTGATAAATGCCACATAGTATCCTACAGATGTGACATCATCTTAGGCTCGCTTACTAATGATGGTATACCATTGTCTCATTGCCACACTATCCGTGACCTAGAGATCCACTACTCAAACACCCTTAACTTTGCAGAACACGCCGCACATGCTGCAGCTCAAGCCCGTCAACGCGTTGCGCTTCTGTTCAAAACATTCAACCTGAAATAATCAGTTAACACTATTTATAAATTAAAACACGTCCATTGCTTGATTATGGCCCCATCATCTATTGCAATTCTAGAGTGAGTGATGGTATGGCGTTGGAACATGTACAACGATCATTTACTAAGCGTCTACTAGGCTATCCCACTACCCCTTGTGATATGCATCTCTGCATTGCCTTAAAAGTTGATCCACTGTCGGTATGAAGAATGAAAATTAACCTTTTCAGCTTCTTTGATACACTATCCAAAATTACACTCCTCACGCCCAACGATACAACCAGTAGAATTGTCAGTATATCGCACTCGAAATAATAACAACAACAAAGTCAAAATGCAGAGATCACTTATAAAACTGTCAGACAACCTTTTCCTTAACTGATTCTTCACTCTATGGAACAGACTTCCATCTGAAACACGTGAAATGCAGTCATGGATAAAGTTCCGACACGTTATACATTCGTTTCTAAACGCAGAAACAGCGGTTGCTTTACTGCAACCTATCATGACAAATGAAGTTTCGTACGAAATTGGTGCAAGATGGATATAACCTCAATATCTAGGTACTTTTTGTTTCTCTTGTTGCCAGAACTTGCTACACTTCCCATGTCGATCAATAGATAAAGGATGTTTTCTAAAGAAAAGAATATCCGGATTATCATGAATTGTACGCTTATGAAAGCGGAAATATGTCTTAGAGCTCAGCTGTAGGAAACTGCTTCATATTCGTTCTGCATTACTAATCATTTTCTACTTTTTCTTTAAGCACAACCCTTAGGCACGTGCTGCAGTTCTCCGTGCTCCGCGCAAACAATCTAGATATTATCCACTTTTGACTGGATTCATCTGAGCGCCCTATCTGAAAACTCACCAGGATCATCCGTGTTTACGATCACTCTGAATGCTTACCTCCTACAAAATCAACTTCTCCTCTTACCGAATGCAGCTAAACTGTTGCAACGACAGTAAACTTGTTCTACACTGCATACGGTTTTCTCTCCTTACCTGGAGAAAATATTTTCTGCACCTACGGCATTTCTCAGGACCATAAAAATTAATCTCACATCACCAATCTCCAAAATTTGATCTACAGTTGTTGCAGCCATCTCAATTATTTCCTCTGCAAATTCCTTTTAAAAACAGGTACATTTCTGAGGATTTATGCCTCCAGTGCTAAGTTGTACAATCCGTATCGAACTACTTCGGACAAAATCGGAGTTCGGAGTTAATGTCCCGTTGTGTTTGGATGCCATAAAGAAGTAAAAGCATGTATTCCCATTGTTGTTTTTGGATGCTGCCACGAATGATGACGGAAGAACATGAAAAGACGCGTGATGATGGTAAAGGTACTTTAGCTAGTCATCTTCAGTGTTCTGTGATCGCTGATGTGTTGGGTGGAGGTTTTGGATATTGGTCGATATGGCTGGTGGAAATGTCAGCTGATCAGATGCTTTCCTACTGATGACCTTCGTTGGTCAAATTGCGTGATGGTCCTCCATGCCTCCCCACAAGTGTGCTAGCCTCACCATGTTCAAGCGAGCAGGAGTAAAAAACCCATTGGGAATGGCCGGTAAAACTGACCTCTACCCGGTACAGTGTCGCAAGAAATGCCCGAGGCCGAGGCATGGGAAGTATGCAGGCTAAGCTTCTGGGTCTAAGGTACAGAGAAAAATTTGGGAGCAAAGTGAGAATAGTAATCGATGGGGATGGTAATTCCATTGTTCTTAAGTGGCACAACCTTGTTCTTCCTGGTGCTTTTACGAGGGATGATCGGTTGCGTCCTGGAAGAAGAGAGAGAACAATAAAAGAAAGAAAACTGGCAGCATGCAGTGCAGACAAGTGATCAGCACAACAAATTGGTATTGTCAAAATGCATAAAACGCTGAGCGGTCTGGAAAGTGAACTTTTCTACCTGACCGTGTTTGCTGCGTATTCGTCTCTTTTGGCTTAGCTTCAGATGTTGGCGGTATAGGATCACTTTCAACGACGTTTGTTGACTGCGGCGTAGGTGGTGTGTTTGCAGGACCTGTTGACTGCTTTTCGCAAGTTCGTTCGATGTATGCTGGCTTGAGTCGGTCTACCGAAACTACGTCGACTTTACCATTCCTGTTGATTAAATGGTGTTTTTTCTGTTCTAGAGATCACCTCAAATGATCCTTCGTACGGAGGCTGTAAAGGCCTGTGGACTGCATCACTTCGTAGCCACAAGTGTGAATAAGTTGCCAGATCTTTTGGTATGTAACACTTGTTCGTTTGTGCGCGCGTAGCAGTAAAATGCAGTTCACGCATAGATGAACGTAGACGATGAACGAAGTTTGAAGGATCTAGAATAGTGACGTCCATTGGTTGAAAAGTCAGCCGGAAGCTTTACCGTGATACGGTACACCAGCTCCGCGGCAGAACAACCTAAATCAGCCTTGGGCGTCGTTCGAAGACCTGTTAAAACCAGCGGTAAGGTTTCGGCCCAACGGGTAGTATCAGAACATGCCATCAAAGATGTTTTGAGGTGGCGATGGAAACCTTAGACTAACACTATCGCTGTTGGATCGTACGCAGCTGTTTTTATTCGCTTGGTTCTAAGAATCTTGGTTAACTCTCGAAAACGCGTCGATTCTAATTGGCCACCGCGATATGTTGTTATGGTGGATGGAACACCATAAGGTGCGATCCAATGAGCCACAAAGTTGCGTGCTACTGTCTGCCGAAATGTCCGTGATAGGTATTGCCACAGGTCAACGAGTGAAACAAACGATCCAATTAAGTAACTACTCATATCCACTCGATGGCGGCAGCGGACAGACGATGTCTATGTGCACGTGATTGAAACGAGCATCAGGAACTGTGAAATTGCCATGTGGTGCCTGTGTATGGCGGTGCACTTTTGAACCTTGACATGGGAGGCAGTTTCTCACTATGGTTTGCACGTCTTTGTTCAGTGCCGACCACACAAATGGATCAGAAATGAGTTTGCGCATCGCACGGATGCCTGGATGTGACAGACCATGTGGTGAATCGAAGATGACTCGCCGATAGGTCGGTGGAACTCCAGGTCGTGGCTTTCCTGTCGATACGTCACACATCAGAACATCCGAAGTTTCAGGCAGCGGGATGGGTTTTCTCTGTACATTAGTTTCTTGCAGTTGTTGAAGAAACTGCTTATCCTGACCTTGTGCTGTGACTAGTTCTTGGAGATCAACAGGAGAATGCTCAAATAAGGTGTTGATTTCCGCCCGTGATAAGGCTTCTGCTACGGCGTTGTTCGCACCGGACAAATGTCTGAAGTAAATTGGGAGATGCAGTCTAATTGTCTAGTTTCTCGTGGGGAAAGTCGATCAGAAGCGGGACGCAATGCATACGTTGACGGCTTATGATCGGTGAATACCGTGAATGTACGTCCTTCCAAGTAATGTCGGAAATGACGCAAACTAAGATAAATAGCTAGGAGTTCTCTGCTGAACGTGCTTTAGCGTCGTTCGGCAGGCTGTAGTTTATTAGAGAAAAAAGCAATCGGATACAATTCACCTTTCTGTCGTTGTTGTAGCACACCGCTTACTGCTGCATCTGAGGCGTCCATCGTTAACTGTAACGGCGCCTTAGGGTCTAGATGCAGGAGGAGAGTTGCAATTGCCAGCTGATGTTTTAGATCACAGAATGCCTGCTTAGTTGATTCCGTAAAGCTCAGTGACTTAGCATCCAAGTTGAGTAGCTCGGTAAGTGGCTGGCTAACTCGGAACAGTGCGAAATGAATCGTCTGTAAAAGTTAACCATGCCCACAAACCGACGTAACTTTTTGAGGGAATCAGGGATTGGGTACACAGTGATGGTTGTCATTCTATCGGGTAGGGGTGTAAATTTCGGCGGAGGAAACGGTGACCAAGAAAGTCTACCATATCAACATCAAATTGATTCTTGGAAGTATGGATAACTACCCCATAATGCGCAAATGGTTCGAAAAGTTGTCCCAAATGGTGCAGGTGTTCATCATGGTTAGTACTTGCAACCAAGGCATCGTCAATATAGACTAGTTGTTCGCAAGCGTGTTATCGTGTGTGGGTAATAAGGTCTATGTGAAATAATCAATGCACGCGGTTTTTCACTGCGCGCTACAATGGAACATTGCGGCCTGCACTTTAAGCGTTAGATAACGTTGCGTGTGGCCGAGTTACTTATTTACCACCTGTAATGATATGTGCGTCTCACTGAACGTCCCAAGTAGTACGACGCCACACAAAAGCCGAGTCAACTGCTAACCATCGTCTAGTTCTGTGGTCAGGTATCTATTTGACTCAGGACTCATAATATTAAGCAGTATATCGACGGTTTCTTCAGCCTACGTAAGTGGTAACATCAATGCCACCTTACCTAATAGCGAGTGAATCTGTAGATTGCCACTAGCTATAATGAATTTGTAAAAATTTCTAATCTAAATATACCGCACCCCAAGGAACAAAATAGGCATTTTTGCACGAGTGCTTACCCCATACCGATGGTAAACCTCTTCGTTTCTCTGGATCCAAGGTTGCACATACACAAATATCTTTAGCTCCGTTGGTGTGCGTGTGTGTGTGAACCACCCCTAGTGCTACCAAAAGTTTGCTGACCAACTTTTCATATTCCAGTTGATTAGTATGTGCATGAAAGCAATCCTGAACATCAAACCATGAGGGGTCCTAGTCTTTGGTCATTCAATATAGAACTTTGCTGTCTCAGTAAAATCCCATATCAGGACTCCAGCGCAACATTACGACTGCGTTTGCAATTTGTGATTTGTTTATTTGGATATCAGGCTAGTTAAATGGATTTTTATACTGGCTTTAAGTCACGTCTGTTGCAAGATCACAGTCAACGCTACTGGACAGGATGCAAAGAGGGCAAACGCTCGTATACACTTTAACTAATTAGTTATGTGTGAAAGTTCAACTATAGGGTTATCACACAATACCTACTCTGTGTAACCTCATACATTTTGGGGAATTGCCACGTCAGCTCTTGTAAAATGGGCCTTCCCATAAACGCACTAAATATCCTCAGTCAATAAAATTCCAATGGATGTCATATCGCGCACCGAAAATTTAGGCTCTCAGCCCGTCAGGGGAGCTTGAAGAATTACTTATGAATGGAAGGATTTTTGGTGAGTATTTTTGTTTGTCGCAATCAGCCGACAATTCAGATATGTCGACTAGCTATCCGGAAAAGCACCAGACGGTCGTTTCGCCCTATTGAGGCTCATCAGTGGTGCGCATACTTCGGTCCTCTGCGGAGGATCGAACCCATGACTGCTATTGGCTCTTGCTAACTAGCCCGCAGCTTGTGCAACTGCGCCATGGAGGACGGTATCCGACTATCATGAATTGTTGGCTAAATGCTATATAGCCCGACGCATACTCCACTGCCATGCAGGCACCTGCCATGCAGATGACAGCGGTCGGCCTTCCGGCGTCAGGACTTCCCGGTTACGGCAGTTATGAATCGACATAGTATTCTGTTGAATCCGTACGAGCGAATTGGTATTACTTATGAATGGAAGGCCGACCGTTGTCATCTGCATGGCAGGTGCCTGCATAGCAGTGGAGGATGCGTCGGGCTATATCGCATTTAGCCAACAATTCATGATAGTCGGATACCGTCCTCCATGGCGCAGTTGCACAAGCTGCGGGCTAGTTAGCAAGAGCCAATAGCAGTCACGGGTTCGATCCTCCGCAGAGGACCGAAGTATGCGCACCACTGATGAGCCTCAATAGGGCGAAACGGCTGTCTGGTGCTTTTCCGGATAGCTGGTCAACATATCTGAATTGAGTTTGAAGAATGTTATTATGCTGGTCTATATGGAGTAGGTATTGCTAGAGAGGCCAGAGTGATAATCAACTTCAACCCTTTACGGTTCATGGCCTGGATCTCTTTAAGCACCAACGCTCAGGAAACGCCACACAGCGACCCGCAATCTCTAGCTAGCAATGTATGTAGTTTGGCCAAATCGTAATCATTTACCGTTGCGATACCACATAACGAAATTCGTATCTATCAGATCGCATGCATTTTATGAGCTGAAATAATTTCGTACGCCGAGGGTTTTCCGTGTTCCGGTGGTAGGCTTATCCATACATCATGACTAGAACTAGTTCAGAAGTGTTACTCGAAAAACAGTAAAATGAACGCTGTTTCCGCATACCAGTGTAAGGCAGAAACATAGACAAGCAAAACAAGAACACTTAAGGATACTAAATTTCATGCGTAGTTTCAAGGAAAACCATCGATTAAAACTAACATAATCAGTTGATGTGCCATCGGCGATGTCGAAGAAAGTCAGATCGCTCCGCAATGGGCAATGTGATTTCCGCACACATTGCGATGGGACGTCAGTGACACGGATTCGCGGGAGCTCACCCCATGAACCGATACGTTAGACAGGAAACGAGTTGATGGTGCGTTTCAGAATATGGTGACGCGCAGATGGCGGCAAAGAGGAAGTATCTGTAACTTTCGGATAATGGGTTGTCCGGCGTAAACTAAAGGTGCTACTCACCAAACGTAGAATGCAAAATACTAAAGCCAATTGAATGGAGAAGTTATAATGTTTCTGTACTGAATTAAAGAATACAAAGACGAAATTGCAGCAGCGCATTGTTATAGAAAGATTTGAACTTGTTAGTATTCCAGTAGGTAACACACCCAGTTATTGTTTCGAAACTTCCATCCTTAGAATAAAACCTAAGGATTTGAAATACATTACCTGAATGAAATTTGGCTACCGCAGAGCATACTGCAAATGGCATATGGTGTTTAGGTTAAGAGATTTAAGTGGCGTCCTAATAGTTGCCCAAATGCTGATGATGGAACAGATTGATTTAATCGACGGAGTATGTTGACTCTTGAACTCACATGCCACAGCTAGGTTGTTCAATCATTCAGAGAAGTAAATGGAAAATTCCCATTTAATCATCAAGAACAAGTGTCCCTCATTCAGAGAAGACAGGCTATTGGAATAAACTCCACCTGCTTTGCAAGGTCGCGGTTGTATGAAGTGGACTAGGTGGATGTGCACTTGATTATGGCAACCCACAGAAAAATAAGCTATCCGGTCGTACTAACGGTGCCACACTTATTAATATTCATGACATTTTCCGTAAGTCATAATAGAACTGATCATGTCGCTGTCGCGCCTTCACTGCGTTAATAAGATGGAGTGCGTCTGTGGTGAATATGACAGAATGCCATCTTTCCTCTGTGCATAAAATGCAGAGAACCGGACCGAAATATTAATTAATATTTCAGATAAAACGAATAAGGTTTATGGGCAGTACATAATTACGCAGGCATCCGTTTGTTCTGTTTGCATAATGCATGTCCCGGTTGCCAAGGTGACTTGAGAAGCTGAGTTATGTTACCAGCTCTAGTATGTAGGAGGGAATGAGTTTCGGACGCACACTTTCCACAATGATTTGTCCGTTTAGCCCCAGTTTGCGCAATCTTGAAATGGAAAATTCCATTGGTTTGCTCAGCTTGCACTGATGTCATTTGGAATAAGCTATTTGTTATGAGTTGCTAACACAGGCTACACTGGCGTCACTTTTACTTTGAGATACTCGACAGCGTGTGGATGTGTATGTTGCGTTATTCCCCTAACGAAAGGATTATTTTGCACAGATGTCTTTGCTGGAATAAATAATAGCATTACTGTAGCTTCAAGGGCGTGGTTCGCAGCTCCTCGGAGAATAACGCAAAATATACATCGCGTGTAATTCACCAGCCTTATGCATGACTAGCCAGCAAGTTAGTTGCGTTGCGCAAAATTTATTCCGCAGTTTGGGCGCTTTTAAGTCGCGAGATTACTTAGGCAAACAACTCAACACTAACCTATGTTGGCTGGTACACGTGATCAAATCCAGTTGCACCATTGGCGCTTCAAGCTTGTTCCCATCCACTCCTGGAGTTGTCTTTTACCTCGACATCGCGTAACCAAAAGAAGTGCAAGAAGTGTTGTCACAATGAACTACCCCATGTCCATCGCTAAAACAAATGTATTTACGTCATCTGGAAGTTAGCACAATTGCCCTTACGGAACAGCTCGCATTCAGTTACTAACGGTCCCTCTTCACATTGTCAGCATCGCGTGATGGTGCATCAGCGATATGACTTAACCCAGTGACTGCAGATGCCATACGTTCGTTTATAGTGTAGGCATTTTGTTGGCAACAGATTTGCAATGGGTCAGTAAAACTTAGGCACACAGGCCAGCGATATTTCACGGTAGGCGCATTTTAATCGCACTGAGCATTTTCACAGCCAACCTATTTTTAAAGCACAGGTGTTTCATGACGACTAATCATGTATATAGTTAATGACATCAATAACTTTGGCACCCCATTACCAGCCACGTTGGGTGTATTAATACGGCGCAAATTCTAGGATAAATTTCAACCATATCATAAACCACACCAATACAGGCCAATTGCTCAAACGCGTCGCACCATGTGGGAGGCCGTCATTGGCACTAGCATTCTGTCATAATGAAAATATATATTTCCTGACAAAGCTCTCGGGATGACAAAGCGATTGGTAATGTATACTGTATACGCGCATCGGCTATGCAACGGCTCGAATGATTCGGAAGGAACCAACGAGGTGCTGCGGAACTCATGAACAAAATAAACCAGTTTGAAATATACCTACATTCCCCTGATTGTGAGATCTGTGCAGAAGACATGTAGCAGAATTCAGGTCACCTAAACAAATAGTTGGGAACATTAATTACAAGGTAATTTAAATGGGATTGACGAATTGCATCATTATATAATAAATCGCGACAAGTATACATGAAGGCTATGGTAATTTAAACAGAGCATTTGAAACTAGTGATAAAGGTGGTATGCAAAGAAGCCTGTGCAAGCGAATGAAAATGTACTAATTAGTTGCTCACCTTTTTCTGTGTATTTCTGAACCAGAAGGTATGTAGTCTGATTATCACTTGACATTGCCCCCTGATCGCATCTACATGGCTGTGTGGGATGAATGTATGTTAGTGACAACCCGCAAGATGGAAATTAACCTCTGAGAGTGCATTACATTTCCGTTAATGTGGCTGTTTAAGGCAAGTCAAATTTGAGGCATACTGTTGTGTGCCCCCCACACTTTTGCAATCCTGTGATGCGTTACGCAGTTATAGCCGAGCTTAGAAAGCTTTTGGGAGAAGCGGCCTTTGCGAGTCGCTATTGTCTTCGCAGTTTTCTTTTGATGATATCCATAACCTTGGAGAGGCGACAAATGCTGTATTAGCATAACAACCTACAGCGTTATTCACAATTTGACAGCACCCTAGGTGTTTAGATGAAACTGATCCAAGGACTTAATTTCTTCCTGCCTCCCAGTCCTCAGCGCACGTTTCATATCCGTCGTAAGCTCAGTTCATAGGGTTTAACTGAACGACAGACAGGCCATTCTCGACCACATTTACGGAGGAGACGGCCTATACAGTCTGACCCAATACTCTGGTCAGGTTACTCTGTTAATGTCTGACAAAGGGTCATTCTCACAAGTGTGAGGTAGAGCGCACTAAATTACCAACTGTCCAATAGTAGATGTTGGTCCATCTCAAAATGTCACCCTCGCACATGGGTGTAGAACGACCGTATGCATGCATTTGGGTGCAGGTGTACTTGCAGTGTCGTCCATCGTGAAAACACTGGATCAGACGCGGTCGGTCGAGTTGGAGTAAACCTACGAAACACCACAAGGCAAGTTCACCGATCGATACGTAAGCCGTTTGGGGCTGGTTGGAATGGAGACAGGTGTGCAAAATGGAAACAGCAGTGCTTCAATACTGGGCTACTGCAGTAGGATTGTGGTGGCGCTTGCGCAAACGTAACTGGCCTGAGCAAGGAGTGTGCAATAGGTGCATAGTGTTATCCCAGCTAGTGCGAAAAGGGTTATTGGCGACGCTCTTGTAGACCGAAAGTTACCTTCCAAAAACCTACCTGAGAAAAATAGACATTCCTTAAAATTAGGCCTCGCAAATATGAAATGTGACGCTTTGAGAAAGGAGTTTTGAAAAGCCATGCGGCTGAAAGGCTAGTCGCTGCCGCCTAGCTTAATCACTAAGCGCAGTATTGATCACCGATGCAGGAAACAATAGTGGTTACGCTGGTCAATTTGTTTCAGGCGGGACAATGAGCGTTCATTCCAACATATTCACTGATTAGGCAATATTCTATTGGCACAAAACTGGGAAGCTGCAAATCTAGGTAATATCTAATCCATGAGGATACTGCGAATCAGATATTGCACCAAGTGCGAAGCTCATGGACTTGAAAAAATGAATGACAAATCGTGAGACCACAACACAAATGTGGGTTCTTATGCATATTGTACACAAAAAGCCCGTTATCCCTGTGATAACTTTTCTGACACATTTTGCTGCAAACTCACTTTGGCGCAAATCTGATGTCCAGACAGGCCGATCACTTGGACCTCTGCGAACGATCCACCTGTGACCGAACAAATTAAGATAACGCATAATAAGAAGATGTGCCATATTTAATCAATAAAGGCTGGAGCGAAGAGCAGAAGTAGCCAACGATAGTTGAGGGTGAAAATATCTCTATCTAACCTCTAAGTAATTGGTCAGCGACAGTTCCCTTACCAAGGGTGAACGATGATAGTATGAGGAATGGCGGTAAACATAATTGCGTTACTTGCCAAACATGAGGTTAACGTCACTGGGCAACGGAAGTACGTGACTCCAGCTTGAAAAAAGTGCATAGAGTGAGCTTTTTGCAGAAAGATCCTAAGCAAAGTGAAGCGTCAGTTCTGTCTATTTAGTGACCTGGACTCGCCCACGGAGTGGTCACGCTCACCTGCTCGACTATGTCATCGTACGTCAGCGTGATATGCGTGAAGTGCGCATGACACGTGTACTGCGTGGAGCCGTGTGTGGCACTGATCATAACTTGGTGCGGACCAAACTGTACATATATTTTCGTAACTCTATGTGTTGCACTCCCGCCGTGAATCGGCGTAAATTTAACATTCTCTCCCTCGGTACGGTGGCGAAACGTACTGAGCTGGAGAAGGCGATGGCTGCATGCCTGTGTGGTGATGTGGACTGCATAGCCACAGTGGGCGACCTGTGGCAACACATTCGCGACCAGGTGACAGCTGCTGCCGAGGAGACCATCGGGAGCACAAACTGTAAGCGGCCTGATTGGTTTGATGACAACAATGCGACGATCGGCGCATTGGTGTCGGAGAAGAATGCAGCATTTGCTGCACATGTTGCCGACCCCAGTGACTAGGGGAAGAGTAGTCAGTTTCGCAAACTTCGACGGCGACTGACCCGAGAGCTCCGTCGCATTAAAAATGCATGGTGGACAGAGAAGGCGAAGCAGATGGAATGCTACGCCGAACGCCGCCAACACAAGGAATTCTTTGACTCCTTGAAGGCGGTGTATGGATCGAGATTAGAGCCGCTGAGGACACTGATCGATGGTAGTCCAGGCGTTACTTGCACACAGACTGCAAACATAATGCAGATCTGGCGGAAACACTTTGACTGTCTCTTGAACAACCGTTCAGAAATCGACTGGCCTACATTGAACGGCCTGAAGCAGCACGATGTGAAGGCGGATCTGGCGGACACGCCGACACTGGTTGAGACGCAGAGAGCACTTGCTCAGCTGCGAAACGGCAAGTGTGCCGGAGCCGACGGGATCCCGTCTGAAGTATTGAAACACGGCGGACTCGGGTTGTTGACTGCGCTGCACCACATGGTGCAACGCGTGTGGATTGAGGAGGAGGTGCTTGCTGAGCTGAAGGATGCCCTTGTGCTACCACTGTACAAGGGCAAAGGTAGCAAGCAAGGTTGCACGAATTATCGTGGCATCAACTTGCTGAGTTGTGTGGGTAAAGTGATTGCCCGAATCCTGCTCAACCGCCTCGTCAGTCAGGTTGTGGAACCTAACTTGGCGGAGGAGCAGTGTGGATTCCGTTCGGGTCGCAGCGCTAAAGATATGGTGTTTGTGACTCATCAGTTGCAAGAGAAGTGCAGAGAACGACACCAGCCGTTGTACTCGCTTTTTGTTGATTTCACCAAGGCATTTGCTACGGTGAACCGCGAGGCATTGTGGCTGGTGTTGGGTAAGTATTGTTGCCCGCGTAAGTTTGTAAGTTTAATTGAATGTCTGCACAGTGGTATGCGAGCGAGGGTGTAGCTGAGTGGAGAGACCTCGGATGACTTTGCAGCTGTCTATGGTGTGAAGCAAGGCTGTGTCTTAGCTCCTGCCCTGTTTAATATATATCTTCATGCAATGTTATCTTGTGCTTTTGATGCGGCTTGTGTTTACGGTGTTCGTGTGGAGCACCGTATTGATGGTGGGTTGCTGAACATCCGTCGTTTCGGTGCGAGAACTCTAGTCTGTGAGACAACTATCCGTATGTTGCTGTTTGCTGACGACTGTGCGTTGTTTTCACACAGCGCGGATGAGTTGCAGCACATGACTAGTGCTCTGGATTCGACAGCGGCCAAATTCGGGCTCACCATTAACACAAGCAAAGCTGTCTGTCTCTTTCAGCCTTCACCGGAGGTGCAATCTTCAATAATGCCGCGAATAAGCATTGGTGCTGAAGTATTGGAAACCACCTCCCGCCTCAGCTACCTTGGGAGTGTGATGTCGACTTATCAGCAGCTACACGTTGAGTTGCGTAATCGCGTTTCGAAGGCAGCAGCGGCATTCGGGAAGATTGCGTTCCGAGTGTAGAAGAACCATCAGCTTACCATTGGCACGAAGCTGATGGTGTACAAATCCATGGTGCTGTCCGTTCTTCTATACGGCAGTGAAACGTGGACGATGTACTGGCGGGATGTGCGATATCTCGAGCGATTCCATCAGCAGTTTCTGCGACGAATTTTGCGCATCAGTTGGGGCGCCGGAGTTGCAGACACGGAAGTGTTGCGTCGAAGTGGGATGTATGCAGTGGACTGCATACTTTTACTGAGACACCTGAGACGGCTCGGTCATGTGTTGCGCATGTATTCGACTCGGATACCGAAATAACTCTTATGCGGTCAGCTGAGTATTGGGAAGCGACATGTGGGGAAACCAAATTTACGTTACGAGGGCATGGTCAAAGTGAACCTCTCACGTTCTGACCTTGATTGCAGATCATGCGAATCGAGGGCGTTTGATCGGCGCGTATGGCTCGATCTAATCACGAAGGCAGTTGCCGAGGTGCAAGAGAAAGCCCTCATGTATGCAGAGAAGAATCGGCAAGTGCGGAAGCGGCAACACCGATGGATTGTAGTTCATCGACATCGAGCGCATGGTGCTCTATCACATGCGATCGGGAGTGCCTTAGTCAGGCACGTCCAGTAAGCCATGAGCGAGGCCACTCTGGACTACTACCGAAGCGCCGACGGATTCTGCAGAGAACGTAGGCAGAACCGGCGCAGCGTTTGTAGGTACGCTGCATTCGATTTACTAATCGCGTGCTTGCATGCTAAGTCTGTTTATTTCAGGTGGTGGGTTTTCAATTTTGCCCTGATGCTTTTCTTTCCCATATAAATGCCTAGTTATACTCTCTTCTATACACTTGCACACGTCGCTTAAGCCACTTGTAGTTATTTCGATAACATTTTCGTGTTTTTAGCATTTCCGTAAAGTAAATCTCCTGACATCGTGAACTTACCTATTCTTTTGTAAACGTATTCTTTTGTAAACAACTTATTTCATATGCTCACTAATTTATGTCACCGTTTGCTTGCGTGCTAAGTCTGTTTATTTCTTTCTCATATGAATGTCTACCTGTACTCTATTCCATTAACTTACACACTTCGCCTAAGCCAATTGTAGTCGATTTCCGTAGCATTTTGTGTTCGAGGTATTCCGTAAAGTATACTTTCTGACCTCGCGAACTTATCTAGGATTCGTTTGCAAACAACTTATTATATATGCTCATTAAATTAAGGTTTGTGTCACCGTTTCCTTATACATTAATCGAGTTATTTTCTTGTCTCACTCTCTCAAATTGCCACAGTGACAGACAAATCCGAAACCGGATGCCGCCAACCATATATATACATATATATATATATATATATATATATATATATATGTTCGGCGGCATCCGGTTTCGGATTTGCCTGTCCCGTTGGCCAGCCACAGAACGCCTGCGCCTAAAGAGGGAACATGGGTGGATTGCGCTGCGCCACACACAGCTCCACCCACACACCCCATTTCCAGTGTAAACCCAAAGGAATAACACCAGAAGGCATGTGTATGAAAGCCACGTTACATCAACGGAACCGGCCCACACTCCATTCACAGGCAAACACAAGCACGCTGTATTTGGGGAATCAAGCGCACACAAGGCGGTGGCTGGACCGTAGTCCGCTCCACAATGAGTGCATGGAACCACCCTTCAAGCCTAGCACGGCCACAAGGACCGTGCAACCCGTCCTCTCCAGCAACGACCAGCTGTCTCCTAGAGCCAGTATGGACGAGATAGTGGGTAATAGACAGGTAAGCACCTTGTCAAAATGCAAATCAAGCGCAGCCATACCGGGGATATCAAGCAACAGCCAATCACTTAAGATGAAGATAAGAAGGAAAATAATTTGATTAATGTCTAAGGAAAGGGTGACATATATCTTAAATTAATGAGCTTATGAATTAAGTTGTTTACAGAAGCATGGGAGATAAGTTCACGAGGTAAGAAAGTATACCTTACGGAAATGCCACAAACACGAAAATGTTATCGAAATCAACTAAAATTGCCTTAAGTGATGTGTGCAAGTTTGTAGAAGAGAGTACAGGTAGACATGTATATGAGAAATAAAAGCAATGGGACAAAACTGAAAGCCCACCACATGAAACAAACAGACTTAATATGCAAATACGCGGTTACTAAATCGAATGCAGCGTACCTACAAACGCCGCGCCGGTTATGCTTACGTTATCTGCAGGACACGTCGTCGCTTCGGAAGTGGTCCAGAGTGGCCTCGCTCAAGGCTCACTAGAAGTTTATATGAGAAAAAAGGCGTTAGGATAAAACTGAAAACCCACTACCTGAAATAAACAGACTTAGCATGCAAGCACGCGATTAGTAAATCGAAGGCAGCGTACTTACAGACGCTGCGCCGGTTCTGCCTACGTTCTCTGCAGAATCCGTCGGCGCTTTGGCAGTGGTCCCGAGTGGCCTCGCTCATGGCTCACAGACTGCCCGACTAAGGCACTCCCGATCGCATGTGATACAGCACCATGCGCTCGATGTCGATGGAGAACAACGCATCGGTGCTTGCCGCTTCCGCACTTGCCGATTCTTCTCTGCATGCATGAGGGCTTTCTCTTGCACCTCGGCAACTGCCTTCGTGAGAAGATCCCGCCATGCACGCCGATCAACCGCCCTCGATTCGCATGATCTGCAATCAAGGTTAGAACGTGAGAGGTTCACTTTGATCATGTCCTAGTAACGTAAATTTGGTTTCCCCACATGCCGCTTCCCAATACTCAGCTGACATATAAGAGTTATTTCGGTATCCGCGTCGAATCCATACGCCACACATGACCGAGCCACCTCAGGTGTCTCAGTAAAAGTATGCAGTCCACTGCATACATCCCACTTCGACGCAACACTTCCGTGTCTGCAACTCTGGCGCCCCAACTGATGCGCAAAATTCGTCGCAAACACTGCTGATGGAATCGCTCGAGATATCGCACATCCCGCCAGTACATCGTCCACGTTTCACTGCCGTATAGAAGAACGGACAGCACCATGGATTTGTACACCATTAGCTTCGTGCCAATGGTAAGCTGATGGTTGCTCTACACTCGGAACGCAAGCTTCCCGAATGCCGCGGCTGCCTTCGACACGCGAATACGCAGCTCAACGTGTAGCTGCTGATCAGTCGATATCACACTCCCAAGGTAGCTGAAACGGGAGGTGGTTTCCAATACTTCAGCACCAATGCTGATTCGCGGCATTATTGAAGATTGCACCTCCGGTGAAGGCTGAAAGAGACAGACAGTTTTGCTTGTGTTAATGGTGAGCCCGAATTTGGCCGCTGTCGAATCCAGAGCACTAGTCATGTGCTGCAACTCATCCGCGCTGTGTGAAAACAACGCGTAGTCGTCAGCAAACAGCAACATACGGATAGTTGTCTCACAGACTAGAGTTCTCGCACCGAAACGACGGATGTTCAGCAACCCACCATCAATACGGTGCTCCACACGAACACCGTAAACACAAGCCGCATCAAAAGCACAAGATAACATTGCATGAAGATATATATTAAACAGGGCAGGAGCTAAGACACAGCCTTGCTTCACACCAGTGACAACTGCAAAGTCATCCGAGGTCTCTCCACTCAGCTGCACCCTCGCTCGCATACCACTGTGCAGACATTCAATTAAACTTACAAACTTACGCGGGCAACAAAACTTACCCAACACCAGCCACAATGCCTCGCGGTTCACCGTATCAAATGCCTTGGTGAAATCAACAAAAAGCGAGTACAACGGCTGGTGTCATTCTCTGCACTTCTCTTGCAACTGACGAGCCACAAACACCATATCTTTAGCGCTGCGACCCGAACGGAATCCACACTGCTCCTCCGCCAAGTTAGGTTCCACAACCTGACTGACGAGGCGGTTGAGCAGGATTCGGGCAATCACCTTACCCACACAACTCAGCAAGTTGATGCCACGATAATTCGTGCAACATTGCTTGCTACCTTTGCCCTTGTACAGTGGTAGCACAAGGGCATCCTTCAGCTCAGCAAGCACCTCCTCCTCAATCCACACGCTTTGCACCATGTGGTGCAGCGCAGTCAACAACCGGGTCCGCCGTGTTTCAATACTTCAGGCGGGATCCCGTCGGCTCCGGCACACTTGCCGTTTCGCAGCTGAGCAAGTGCTCTCTGCGTCTCAACCAGTGTCGGCGTGTCCGCCAGATCCGCCTTCACATCGTGCTGCTTCAGGCCGTTCAATGTAGGCCAGTCGATTTCTGAACGGTTGTTCAAGAGACAGTCAAAGTGTTTCCGCCAGATCTGCATTATGTTTGCAGTCTGTGTGCAGGTAACGCCTGAACTACCATCGATCAGTGTCCTCAGCGGCTCCAATCTCGATCCATACACCGCCTTCAAGGAGTCAAAGAATTCCTTGTGTTGGCGGCGTTCGGCGTAGCATACCATCTGCTTCGCCTTCTCCATCTACCATGCATTTTTTATGCGACGGAGCTCTCGGGTCAGTCGCCGTCGAAGTTTGCGAAACTGACTCTTCTTCCCCAAGTCACTGGGGTCTGCAGCATGTGCAGCAAATGCTGCATTATTCTCCGACACCAATGCGCCGATCATCGCATTGTTGTCATCAAACCAATCAGGCCGCTTACATTTTGCGCGCCCGATGGTCTCCTCGGCAGCAGCTGTCACCTGATCGCGAATGTGTTGCCACAGGTCGCCCACTGTGGCTATGCAGTCCACATCACCACACAGGCGTGCAGCCATCGCCTTCTCCAGCTCAGTAAGTTTCGCCACAGTACCGAGGGAGAGAATGTTAAATTTACGCCGATTCACGGCGGGAGTTCAATACATGGATTTACGAAAATATGTGTACAGTTTGGTCCGAACCAATTTATGATCAGTGCCACACACGGCTCCACGCAGTACACGTGTCATGCGCACTTCACGCATATCACGCTGACGTACGATGACATAGTCGAGCAGGTGAGCGTGACCACTCCTTGTTTGCGTCCAAGTTGCTATATCACTCGCTCTCAGTGTAAACCGAGTGTTCGTGGTCGTCAGGCCGTGAGTGGCACACAGCGAGAGCAGCCTGTCACCGTTCGCATTCGCTGAACCAATGCCATGCGCATGGATAACATCTGTCCTCGCTGATGCATCACGCCCAACGCGCGCGTTGAAATCACCCAGCAGAAATAGTCGGTCGCTGCTCGGCACAGACCGTATCACGGAGGATAGCTCAGTGTAGAACTGATCACGCGTGTCATCAGGATGACACATGGTCGGACCGTACGTGCTTATAAAAGTAGCAAACTTACCTCTCACCAGTCGTAGGCCAACAGTCATCAGTCGCGCGCTAATGCCCGTTGGTTCACCCACCAGCTGGCCATTCAGGCGATCGGATATTGCAAATCCGACCCCATGTTCACGTGGTGCTGAGGCGGCATTGCACACCCAGTAGAATGTGTAGCCAGCACCTGCTTCATGTAACTTACCTTGCTCAGCGAGCCGAGTTTCACTGAGCGCCGCAATATCGATGTGGTAGCGCGCCAGCTCCATCGCGACCAGTGCAGTGCGTCGCTCCGGGCGCTCGCTGGAGTTCCGGTCCAGTAGTGTGCGCACGTTCCAACACCCGATGCTGAGTGCTTTGCGCGCAGGCATACGATTGCATTGGTGGGCAATCGCACGCGAGGTGGTCGTTGTGCTTCGGAGGTTTGCTTGAGGGACTCCAGCCGGAGCCTTTGGCTCAATAGCCTGACCCACAAGGCAGTGGGTGATTCGGAGGTTTGCTTCAGGGACTCTACCCGGAGCATTTGGCTCAATAGCCTGACCCACAAGGCAGTGGGTGATTCGGAGGTTTGCTTGAAGGACTCCACCCTGAGCCTTTGGCTCAATAGCCTCACCCACAAGGCAGTGGGGAGCAGATCCAGCTCGGGAATGTGATTGCAGAGACAGATTGGGATCTGCTTGACGGCCATCACACGCAGCCTTTGATGTTCTGGAACAAGTATCGTATGTTTTGCGACCGTAATTGGATACCCACCTGCGACCACGGCCAGACGCAGGTGGGTTTTTGGCGGGTTTGCACCAATTTGACCAGGGGCTGCCTGGCTTGAGGCGGGCAGTAGCAAACCATTGAACACCCGGAGGTGTTCTCACACTGTCAGAGACAATGCGTGGCCCTCGCGCTCTACGCCAATCGAGCTTTGAGAATATCACCCGTACACCTGTTGTCTCCTATGGCTAGGTTTTACGGGAAGTGGGCCATCGACCACTTCCTAACCTCCTAAGAGGATGGACTAGGATACTGGCAGGGCGCCCACACCTGACAGGAGAACGACTCGGGTCCTCAGCCAAAGCTTTCGATTAAATGTACACCCGAAAGGCAGCGGGTCTAGCACATGGTCAGTTTCACTCACTCATGCGGATTGGTGTCCTGGATCTTAGCAGGGAGAAGGGCGAAACCCAACTCCCACCCAGCGGTCGCCACGTGGAGGCGCCGAGGATATGAGACTATGGCGCAACAGTAGCAGCAGTGGGTAGACCATCTGTCAGGATCTAGCCACCACCAGCCTCAGCGCACCATAGGCTCTCCCGCCATATATATATATATATATATATATATATATATATATCACATGGACTGGAAATGCATAAGAGGTACAAATAACACAAAGTGGGAAAAAAAGCTTTGCAAACACTGTTTTGTCATGCTTCGTCAGTTTGTTGATAACGGGTCTGATAAGTTGAATCAATACATTAAGTTATGCATGTCTTCGATTGTCATCGTTTTCCTATATCTTCATTTCCAAAGCCACTTAATTTTAAATACCCACGCCCACTTGACTACAAACTATACAGGTCACGATTCATATTTAGTTCTTATTGCCTTTGTATGAGAATAAGAAGTTGGATAAAGGTGCTTACCGTATTTTGCTCTTTTTTAGTCGGCTTCTCCCCACCAGAGAGTAGTTTAAAAATAATTCTAGACACCAAGTGTCTCGTAACCAAGCCATTGAGTCAATGTTTTATTTATTAGCACACGCAGTAGACCTTTTCCTTTACAGTATCATAAATGAAGTAATCTAGTTATTGTCTTTCGCAGCCCATTATCGGTGATTTTCGTGTTTCGTAGTTGCGTGCATTTGCAAAGAATAATCATGGGTTCTGTTCAGGTGTAAAACCGAGATGTATTAAATGACAATACTGTTGGCAGTTTTATTTTACCTCTTTAGATCAAAAAAGCACCGCGTTAAGAGAGTAACGCATTACCTTTCCTCCACGTGGCCAACCCACAGGTGATCTAAATCGGCGGTTGGTTGTGTGTGTGTGAATGTGTTCATACTGTATTGCCGCTTGTAGGATCTTGAACTGTAGAGATTAACATTTTCTCAGCATTCCTCGATGTATATTTAAGCTACGAGTTCCGCAGTGGGTTGTTACCCCCTGTCATGATGGGATGGCTGCTAAATTGTAAACCGAGGTTCGGCAAATTGGGATTACAGGGGATTGACTGAATATGTTGCTTGACACCAACATGGATCACCAGCAAATCGCATATTTAATGCAGTAGCTTTTTTCTTCAGAGCTATTCAATAGCTTCAGTGGAACGGCTGCTAAGTTCATACAGGACAATTAAATACTAATCCGAGCAAATGCGCTTAATCGAACGTAAATATCAAAAGGTAAAAGAAGTCAAGCACAGCAGGCGATATTGGTAGGGCTACAAGAATACGTGGACGGATGTAAGAGACAGGAGCGAACGTCGGTACAGTAGCTCACCGAGCAGACGAGTGCAAGCTGATACGGACGGATGGTAGAGGACAGTAAAAGCACGTATAGGAGAAAGCAATGTACTACGACGCTGTGAAATTGTTAAAAGGGAGGAATAATAGCTTGTGTGAAACACCGTTTAAATTTTTTCGGTTTTTGTGTTTTCTGAGATTTCGTAGATTTGCATTGTTTTCCGTTCACCATAAAAGGTATTTTACGAAAACCAGACAACTAAGCAGAATCTCACAAACCTGAAAATTTTCACTGCATGTAATCAGAAAAGCGATGGGGCTTAATAACCTCGCGACCACAGCGGTTACTCATGGGAGGGGACAGGTTGTGTTCGGATGATGTCGGGAAGGATGATGACTGTAGACTCGGATCATGTTGATTTGACGCCTTCGGTCTGCTGAAAATTGGTATGGTTATTTCTAACGTCTCACGAGACGTTGCTATACGATGAAGACGAGAGCTTTTCCTTCATAAATGTTGGATTTAGGCGGTTGATGGTGATAATTTCGTGTTGCTCACCATGGTAGAATTAATGTCTTATTTGTTTGATTGATACTTTTCAAGAGCCAGATGTACCGCGACTGAAAAGGCTGTTGAATACCGCTTACGCTACGCAATACTTGGGAGCATGTAGACAGACTTGTAGGTACATCACTGATGTCTTCCTCAAACATGAAGCGGGAGGGCGTGGCTAGTGCATCTGGTGAGCTAACCGATCAATATAAATTTCGTAATTGAAAGAGCAAAGAAAACATGCATCCGTAGGCTAGTTGCGCCGGTGTTGCAACGAACTCGGTCTTAGCGGTGTTCGTTAGCCAAATGAGGGCGAGTGGAAGCGCTTCGACATAAGAGGTCTGCGTGCTCTCGGAGCTGGCTGTTAAATCGCTATACCTTACCGATGGGGACCGGTTGGTACGACGTTGCCTGGACGTGGCAACAACCTGCAATCTGAAACAACTTGACAAACATGGACGAGAACTGTGACCCTCGATCAGTGGTCATGATGGCGTGACAATCATACTGTACCATGCGGTGTCATAGAATGCCTTTGCCACCATCTCCGATGAGCAGTTCAGAATGTAAAGTGCTTCTGTCTGGCTTGTGAACCGATTGATGCATCTCAGTAGGTACACCAAGCTTTTGGAAAGCGGCATAGGTTGAGGTGCACGCAATGATTATATGCGTCTGGAGTTGGAGACTGTGTAATAGGCTTTTTGTGCGCTTCCCACTTTCGCAAACTGACACGGAAGGCAAGTAGCGGCGCAGTTGCGGACAGCACGATTGAGGTTGCGCCAAAGCAGTTGTTAGGTTACGAGCTTAACGAATGCATGGACCCTTGGATGAGCAGGCCAAGCAATGTATCAAACACGATCTGTACAAAATTCGCGATGTACGACTTGACGCGGTGTATTCTGAGATAAGTCGCAAAGAATAGTTCCGTCTGTTGATGCCAGTGGAAGTGGTAGTATGTCCAGTGTGGGGGACCTAGGTAATAGATCTACCTCAAGATAAAGTAGTTGTGCGGCTGCCATGGCTGCTATTTCGATAGCAGTGTCTGCGTCAGTGGTGATCGCTTGAACATGAGCAAGTGCGGCGGCTACGGCCTTAGCATGTTTGAGACATTTCGCATATCGTCAGTAAACTAGTAGATATTATAAAGATCGATTAAATATCTATATGAGTATCGGTGGGTTGTCCTGCCAAACATGTACTTCAGGTTCTAGGTTAGTGGTAGACCACAAACTTGCTGTCTTCTGTGATATGTTGCAAATGACGTATGCTTAAGAAGATGGCCAATAGTACCCTACCAAAGGTACCGTAGGCGTTTAGTTAAAAAGGCTAGCGGTTACCAAATGTCACCTGCCTGTTGCAGTAAGATAACACCAATTTCCACGTCGGAAGTGTCGGTACTCGGCGAAAGTTAGGCTGTCGGGAAGTAATGCGCTGTGAAGGCTATTTTGAAGATAGCTTTTTGTAGACCTTTCAGCACAGTGCGTGATGCAGTAATAAAAAAGAATTTTTTAATCTTTTCTCGGAGAGGATCCGTGACTGGTTGTATAAGAAATGCAAATTTTAGTATAAGACGACAGTAAAAATTGACGAACCCGTCGAAACATCTTAGCCGTTAAAAGGACCGCCACCCGGTGTAGTCAGTGATAGCCTACATTTTATCCTGTAGTAGCATGACGCCTGCGCGAGAGGGAAATAGAGACCAAAGAAACTGACGGATTCGACACTAAACGAACAATTTACAGCGGTGCTCACCCCCAAGGGTTGTGAGGATCAATGAATAATGACGAAGAATGATATATAACGGAAAAAACGCAGGTGCTTGACATGTCTCGTAGAGTGGTTAGAGTGAGAAAAGATAGATCAAGAGCTAATGGAATGGTCGCTTCGGGCGATTACAGATTTAACTGCACTGCCGTGTAAATGGAGTTTGAAATTAGAATGTTCGCAAGCAAAACAAAAAGAGAAGCGGTTATTGATCACATAATATGCAATAAAAAATACAAGCTAGCAAGGACAACGCTTCTTCGTGTGCTGCTATCTCGGGTCGATGGGATACAGAAATCCAGTTTATACAGTGGTAGCGTTTATCAAATTGTGTGCAAGGGGTTTGGAGCGACTCGTTCTCGAGTAGGGTTATGACAATATCCACTGTCTGTTGTGCATTAGTGCCAGCATCTGGTGGTCATGGGCTATAGCACATAGTGTAAATGTGCCAGAGTATCTTCAATGCGTTTCTTGAAAAGAGATAGGGTAGAAGCATTAATTGGATGTCCCGGGGGGCGTTCCAAGGTGGTGTCACTCGAAGGGAGAAATAATTTCGCTGACATTCCAGGCGGCTGTACTGCGTGACCAACTTAAACTGGTGACCTCTTAGCGGGGTGTTTTGTCTCAGAATTAGAAGGGAATGGCATAGGTGGTTAGGGTTGCTCAGCCTCTGGCACATCATTATGAGATCGCCCCTTAGACGCCGATAACGCCCACTGTATATTTTGTGGGTCCTCAGCCTGAGTCGGTAGGGGAGGCTGGTCAAACCTCCGACGCTCTTCGTTGCCCTACGTTGTGAAATGTCGAGGGCAGTGAGATGGTGCTTGAGCCAGGGTTGTCACGCTGAAATTGTGTATTCCGCGTGCGGCCTCACGTACGCACTAAGCATTTTTGGAAAGACTGATGGGTCAAACTTCCGGAAAGCTCTGCGAAGAAAGCCGAGGTGCTGGTTTGCGTTCTTAGATGCTTTCCCAGTCTGCCTCAAACAACCAAGGTCATATTGAACTTGCAGGCCGATATCGCACTCATGAGAAGCCTGCTGTAGAATTTGTGGTCCTAGGCGGTAGTTGTGCATATTATTGTGCCGTATACTGAGAACTTTGCACTTGGTGACGTTGAAATGCAGCATGTTCTCGATGGACCATGTGTACGCTTTGTCCAGTTCCTCCTGTAACGTTTTGTGATTCTCCGCTTCAGCAATATAGTACGCTATATCTTTTGATCATGAGCTAATAGCAAACCGTTAGTAGATAGCACGCTCGCGATATCATTTACGAAAACCAGGAACAGGCGAGGTAAATACCGAGCCCTGAGGAAAGCAGCACAGAACTTTGATGGATTCCGACAGGTTGGTTCGAACCCTCACATGCAGGTGACGTTGCAGAGAAAGTCTCCTACCCAGCCAAGAACAGGATGATCGGTTACATATTTCTGGAGTTTTTTAAGTAGAATGCGATGGTCTATACGGTCGAATGCCTTTGAGAAATCCAGGTAGGCCACGTCGACTCCTACACCAGCGTCCACAGATTCCGTCCAGCTTGAGCGAACAATCAAGAGCTTAGTGGTACAGGACCGATTTTGGCGCAATCCGTGCTGCTCTAGAACGAGAATTTTGTTGCTCTACAGGTACTCCAACAAAGCCTCAGCTACAATGGACTCCAAATCCTTGGAAATCACAGGAAGTAGTGTTGGCATGCGATAATATCCTGGTTCAGCACGGCTGCTACTTTTGTAGATTGGCGTGATGAATCCGTGCTTCCACATCGTGGGGACGTACATCTGCTCATACATCGTTGAAATGAAATTGCTAATGGCGCCGCCAAACTCATGGTAGCAACTTTTGAAGCCTTCGGGCGAATGCCGTCTGCACCAAGGGAGCTGAACTCGCGCAGACATCAGCCTCTTCAGTACAGCTGCAGAGATGAACGTTATGAGATTAAGCCTTGATGGCGGCATTATCTGCTTAGTCAGGAGGTATGATGATTGCATGCTTTAGAAGGTACAGCCAAATTGTTGTTCACGAATCTTGGCCGCCTCTTGTGCGGGTTGGGCTAATCCGAATGCGGTGTGCAGAGCAGGAATACCGCGCTTAACACGGAGCAAATTGTTCACGTGTTTGTATTGCAGCTTGGGATTGGAGAAAAGCTTTTCCACCAGACACTGTTGGTTCTTCAGTTTATCCTCCCGGACGAGTTTGACACCATGATTTCTTTGTATTGTGTAGACATCCCAGGTATCGTCGTTCGGGGTGGCTATGTAAGTGTGCCATGCCAAGTCCCTTAATGCCATGCATTTACGTGTCCTGCTCCTTACGACAGATTTCATACCTTTAGGCCGGTAGAGTTTGGTTCCGGATGTGGTTGCCACGAGCTTGTTAAATATGTTGACAAATTCTCCGCAGGCTACCCAATGGGTCATTTCGGCTAAGCACGACCAGCTTGTTGCATCAATGAGGTCGGATAGGTCGTCATAGTTCGTTACGACATGCTATTCCTCGGTATGCTCTATTGGATAATCCGCGTAGCACATGTAAGGAAACACTAGCGTCGCATAACCGCTGCGGCCTAGAGGAGTATCGTTTATCACTCTCTCGACCATCAGTTGTTGATTAGTGAATATTCGGTCCAATATGGATGACCTGTTAGTTTCCCTGAATCTGGTGGGCGTAGTGACGTGGCCATAAATCAGGAAGACTAAAACAAGATCTTACAGGTCTGCTTTGAATTGCTATCCTGATGTGGCCTGTGATTCGAGAGTTTGTAAGTTGAAGTCGCAGGTGACTAGAAGACGACTGTACTTCCTGTTTATCACTTGCCACAAGGCAGCCACCAAGTTGCAGTCCATTTCAGGAGTGGACGATGGTGGGTGGTAAACCACAACCACTAGGCTAATATCGTCCTCTCACAGCCAGGTACTACACCGAATGAAGTCAGGTACGTCGGTTTCCGAATCCTTTACGGGTTCGCATTGTAGGTTGTTGCGAAAGTAGAGGCCTACCCCACCACTTTGCTGGTTCGATCCTTCCGGACAACGGACATGTCCATTAGCTCGATTTCAGCATCCGTTATCTCGCAGCTCAACCACGTTTCGGTGACAGCGATGAGGTCCCAAACTGCTGACGCGTGTCGAAGTGTTAATTCAGCAAATTTGCTAGGTAGAACTTGGGCATTTGTGTACATGCATGAGAGCTTCTCGGAGACCAAATGTGTGTTAGATTGGATGGATGAAGCAAGTGAGTTTGCGCCGACCAATAAATGGTCGGCAACTAATGGTATTTTGTATGGGTTACAGACTCTAGAGAAGTATTTGCTATATAACCAGGTATCAGATGCCCCGGATCCCAGTGTCTGCTCTTGCTCTGCTGTGTTCTTCCGGATATTATGGCTACTGTTAAAACCGTCCTCTTTTCTAATCATGCACTTGACGTTTTCGTTGAAAATTGTGCCTGCACTGAATTGTCATTAGGAGGTGCTGGTTTTCTCGCTGCTTTTAGGTGAATATCTGCTAGCAATCCGCTACGGAGTTTAGTCCAGTTCTGTAGAAGTGTTTGTGCCGTTAGTTCTGATTACAACACAAGTTTTCACAGCATGGAACCGCATCCCTTATATTTTGGTGGTATGAGGATGCTTGTCAACAAGGTGTCCAAGACATTTTCGAAAGGGAGACCCTCCCAGGATGTAGTGCCATTGCTCGCGGTCATGTATCTGAGCATCGTCGGAAGAAGAATCAGGAATCTAAGGAATATCGTGTGCAGTCACTGTTTTCTTATCTTGACTTTTTCTGTACCTCTCACTGTCGGCGGGATCCGCTAAACTTTCTTTCCACGGGATTTCAGGTGATATACGCACTCCAGTTGAGTCGTTACGGAGACGATTCGCAGACAGCAGAACGACCTCTGTCTCATCCGCCGAGTTAAGTGTTACCCAGAGTAACCGTGGTTCCCCGTAGGGCAAAGAGTTTGGGTGAGGCGAGATTTTTTTAATGTAGTGGGATTAGCATGGACACCGAACGACGTACCGATGGAACCCCACTGATTTCGATCGTCCGTCAACCTACCCTTAATTGTATTGGATTTGGATTTCGGGGACATTTGTGCACATAAGATTTAGGGCACCATGGTTGCGACTGGTGGCTACTGGCTTTGGATTTTGAGGCTTAGTATCCGGTTTTTGGTGAATCTGTGAACGGCACTGATTGGGGCCATCCGTGCTAAGACGCTTTACTTTCCTCTAGTCCGAGCACAAAATTACCGATGATCATTCCAGTGTTTGCTTGGCGGCAACCGATGCGTACGTTGCCGGGTTGTTCACGATGGCTGCTTGACTGTACGTTACTGCCTCCTGGGTAGCAAACAGACTACTACGTGCAACATATTTTACAGAAGTTGAGGCGGGCGCATTGCAGGCAATGTTTTTACTTAAAGGAGATAGAGAGAATGGAGTTGGTACTGATGGAGGCTGCGTCGCTGGGTTAAGTTTTGGACGCTCGACTCCCTTCTTCGGCCTGACTAGGGAATTCGAGGTGTTATTTTCGCATGCAAGTGCAAGTCCGTTTCATCCCGTGGGTGTAACTCTGACACTGACCACTTTCTCGACGGCTTCTGTTAGTCTTTCACACCTCTTCAGTAGCACAACCAGACAGCTAACAACTGGGATATTATTGCATACTTGGTAAAACCAAAACGCCTCTGCCGTGTTACTGTACCGTTTTGTTTTTGTCGACCAGGTCCCAAGGCAGGTAGTGTGATAGGATTTCAAACGCATGGTACATACCAGACCATTTTTACCACTTTAGTACCTTATTCGCATCCGCACTTCATCCGTGACATGTTAACCTTAGGCATGCTGTTTTAAACTCACCCGTTTGTCATTTCAACTTCCGTGTCAAGGTAAACATGGGTCAGCTTGGCCTGCTGGCTGTCTCCAGTGTTCCCTTGTACGCACACGTTGAAGTGTTGATCGGTTGATCGATCGATGTTAGGCCCGGCTTGTTTGGAACCCAGTAAACGAAACTACACAGCCGTGAAAACAGATCGCGAGATAATAAATTCCTTCATGAATGTGTTGAGAAACGCCGGATTGGGGCAAGCTTAGGCTTTTTGGACTGCTTCGAGATTTCTTCACTGAATGGTACACAGAAGGGCAATGGGCACAAAGTGAATGAGTTATCCACTTGTGTTCATTCGCGGATGACAATCAAATCTGTTAGTGATGGTTAAACCTTTAGTGGTATAAGATACTTCCACCTACGATAGATCATTTTGTAGCGCTGGTAAGTCCGGTTCGAATGAGCGTGCGGTGACTACGCTGCGAGAAGATAGAGAGAATTTGGGAGGACTATTCCAAATGAACCGAGAGCACGCACCTCAAGCGGGTGAAGACCATCGATGATACATCTCGGTGTGCTCAAGTGATTTTTGAGTGAGGAGCTAGCGATTGTGATGTCGAAAAGATATAGGTAGGGATGTCTGAGTCCTGTCACTTCTGGTAGATAAAGCATTGAAAGTTTCTGCGGCGTTCTTACTTATAAATTGCTTGCGCGGAGACTCAAAACACCAAACGGATTCGTCACAGCAGTTTCAAAAATGGGCGAATCTGCTACCAGTATTTGGTGCTAGATAAGTACAAGAAGGTTTCACTAAAAACGTTGTTACTAACCAGAATAGCGGCGAGATTCCCGATATGTGCAATGGGATAGCGAGCGTGTGCGTCTAACCTTGCTCAAAGAAAGGTAGCCACTATACCATTTCTCACTTGCTAACATCCTTAACGCAATCGCTTGCATCCTTAGTGTAGAAGCTATCATTCTTAGAGCAGAAGCTTTCCTCCTTAATACAAAGGCTATCAACCGATAATCATCGCACATGCATCCACGTAGCACTGCGTGGGCAGTGGCTATCAGCCAATAGAATTCGGTATAGCGTAGAGACTGAACACAGTTACGCGCAGAATACTCATTCTTTCGGAGGTGGATAGGAGAACTGTGAGACTTGGGTGAGACTAGCGTGGTCCAACTCAAATGGACGACAATTGAGACGTTACTAAACGGAGCTCAGCCGGTGCACAGTTTGCTGCCTTCCATCACTGGACAATGGGGGTGTCTGAGATATCCATTTGAGCGCGCACAGTCCCTGAGGGAAGGGAAACGCGTGCGCTCAGACCCCCGGGTATAAGCCTGAAGTGTAGCCAAGCCCCTTTGGTAAGTGAGCAAAGCAGATGTCTGAGGCCAGGAGGCAAGTGATGCGCGCAAGACAACCGTGTACAACGTTGGCTTGGTACTAAAAAGGTGCTCTAAACAAGAGGCGCAGATAGGTTGCCTGGTTTTGGTGGGTATTCAGGCTAGTGAGGTCGGATAGTTGAAGGCGCAGCAGAAGCTACCGTTTGATCTCGAAGTCAAGTTGTCCGTAACATAAGAAGCGGAACGATCTTCGTCGCAGCAAAATGGATACCAATAACTACACGTATCTTTTTTCTTTATGCGATGAAATATCATTTTTGTGACGGATCCACAGGTCTAATTTGAAAGTGGGGTATAGGGTAATCATATCCCAAACAATTCGCCCCCATACGAACCACACAGGTCAAATCCGATCGCGGTAGACAGGACAGCTCCCGAGTGGAATGTTACATTCACTAATGGAGAGATGAAGGAGGCATTAGATAGATGTTTGTCTGATTGCAACCTTGCAATTTCCTTTCAAAGAATATGTTAAACGGTGAGTTATATTACTTTCCTCCTTGTTCCTCAAGTACGCAGACATGTAATATATTGTTGCAAAGGAATTGTACTACAAGCAGCTGGTCTCGTGAAATATGGGGGTATTGCGAGCCGGTGCACTCTACGGCAGTGGTCTCCAAGCTTTGTATCGCCGTGGACCGGTCTGTGTTTGATAATTGTACCCCGGCCAGCTGAGGGGGTTATTTGAACTTCACGTTTTAGATTGTTTTGAGTGCATAATTTTAATGTCATTGTCATTGAACGTGCTTTGAAAATAAAATCCAGTTACAGCCAAAATAGATATAAAGTGATCTAATACGTTAACTCACTAGAACGCTAAATTACGGACAACCACGACCGTGTTCTTCTGCAACAAGACTGCACCATCTGGGGGAAATAGGAGACAATGACGCTTGAGGTGAGCTGCTTAGGTTCAGTTGATTTGGTTGCTTTGTTTCGGCTGCTGACACTGCAGAAAACCCCACTTCACACAGTTAGGTTGTCAGAAATGGCAATCTGCGAGTATTTCACTATGACTTTAGTTGCAGAACACCAGCGAAGTTGTTTATCACAAACGCACTATCAAGGACGCCATCATTTGCAATGTCAGTAGTGGTGTATAATGTGGGATAGATGAGTAATAATAATGCGATAATCTCACAGATTGAGTCAAAAGTTTAGAAACTGACCTGCAAAGAGTCAAAATCCACAACATTCAAAAAAGCATAAACACACTTCATTGTCATAATCATTATCCACCAGATGCAAAAATAACCAATATAGTGTTCTGTTACTTGGCGATTGAAATGAAAGGAATTTGGTTTTTCCCTCACGTCCAGAAAAGTGCAAGCATGCCAGTTTTTCTGTTGTGTATTGCGTAGGTGCGCAAAATATCAACTTCACCCTGTGCCTCTATGAATGTATGCGGTTTCAGAACGTTGGTAGAATCTTGTTACTGTTGGTAGTCTGATTCATTGTTCATAACCGCAGCTGTTAAAATGGATGTGGTTGGCAGGCCCCAGTTTATTTCTGTTGTGTGACTTGTTTGGAAATAAGAATCAACCAGATGGCTGTCAGCCAGTTTGCATCCAAACAATTCCTCTGAGAGGGTATCCATAGCAATTGCGTTTGAAGAGGACACAATTTGCTCACATGTCTCAGGTCAAGTTTACATTGTTCCCTCAGAATCTATTACTGCAGTACAAGGAAACCGCGCTTTAAACAACAGAGATGGTTGAGTTTTGCACCTCCTTCCAGGTAGAAGTTATTTAGAACACGAATGTCTAATAAATTTACCCGTTTCATGAAATCAGTTCCGGACATATCTTTGTGGGATTCCATGATCGTTATAAGATGGAGAAGCTGTTTTTTCCTAAACTTCGATTTAAGCGCCTGAATGGCACGCTGGTCGTGGGGTTAAACTAACATAGTGGTCTTGGCTGACAGGAACTGCAATTTGATACTAAGTAGGTGGCATTAGGGAGGGCAACGGCTTTGTCCAGAGAAGGTATGATGTTGCGTTTTGCTGTATTTTGCTGTTAAATCTTTGGAAATAGCTGCAGTCGTCCATGCCCTTGTATTATCCCTGTTGACTGCCGGTAGTTTATCATGTTGATATTTCTAAAATTCGTGTGTTGGCTGAGTTCCAAATCACTACAGCCAGTTCTCGCTCCCCCAATGTGGTAGTGCACAGCCTAACTGTGATAAGCGCCTTGCTTATTTTCCTACCTGCGCAATCCTATCCTTTTACACAAAGCCTTTCTCTGACATCGTTTTGAATAGCAAAGCAATTTCATGTAAAGTAACAATGTCTTGAGCTGTGTAGCCGGAACATATTTCGAGCAATTTTCTGCCTAGTCGGATGCAACACACATATCTGAGTTACCGCTTTCGCCCGATTGCTTACCAAACACAATATCGTCTACTGATGAAAGCCTTTAGCCAATTGTTTGCAATTTTTTTGCGAATATAGTGCTCCTACTTGAATCACTTGTCCAGATAATGGGATTTTCCCGTCAGTGCTGACTGGCACTATTTCCAGCGTTCATATCTTCGTTACCCATTTTTCTATCATTCTTTCTGTCAGGCTTGGTGTGTGGTTCTCAAAGTAATTCAAAAACGGCTTTCCTCTTTTATTTTACATGGATATTTGATCTTCCTCTTCTGACTTTTTGCGCTAATTTTAGCGAACTGTTCCTTCTTAACATCGTCGAATAACTGATACCAGTAAAGTGTGAATGCCTTTGGCTTTGCTAAAATGGAACTAGACGTTTGTCTTCCGTAAGAGCGCTCAAAAAGAACTATAAAAACGAACATGAATATTCAGTAAGGACCTAAGTCAGCAGTACCCGCTCAGTTCTGATAATCGACTGATTACACAGTAAACAAGTCCACACAGAAAGTGATAGTTACAGTACTTGTGGCTGTATAACAGTATCACAAATCCCAGAGTGCTCGAGGGAGTACCACTGCTCTTTTATTGTGTAACATGGCTCTATCAGATTTGTTCGTTGCACAGCCCATAGCAGCATACATGCTTTAGTTACATTGGGTGAAAATCCGGGGGGCGTGTGGGAGTGATACGTCACTAGAAAATTCTGGTGTGGCTTCTCCATGCCTTAGGTTGTGCACCGCGCCTATCCAGCAACTGCGAAGAACACGCGACACGGAAGACGATGACCGGGCATACGCAGTACGTGTCCAAGACACCGCAGCTGACGCAGCGGGACGAGCTCCACCAGCGAATGGCTGCCTCCACCCAAGCCACGTTGTCTAACTTCCACATTGGTTACGTGGTGCAACGGCCACACGCGGGCAATCCACCGTCAGAAACGGTGCTCAAAGACAGAGAGACGGCGCAGGTCAGCGATACGGAAAGGCCAAGTCTCGCAACCGTACAACATTACAGCGCGGACAGTCACACAATAAACCCGTCATTTGATGGATATGCCGATGTCATGGCGACGCCACATGTGCTTCGGCTTAGAGAAAATGAGGCGAGCTCTTGAGATACGCAACGAAATGTGGTCTCCAATAGCTCCATTGGCTGTGATGCAACTACCCATGTAGTTAAAACTCTCCGTAACCTCCAGTGTCTCACCACCAAGAGTGAGTGCAGGTACAGGCATCTGAAAGTCTTGGAAAAGGTATTTGCACTTGAATGGGGAAAGTTATCCCATCTTCCGGTGCCTCCATCGCCAAGTGGTTGAGTGCAAGTTGGACGGCCTGTGGACCATCATCCAGTAAGACGATATCATCAGCGTAGTCCAAGTCAACGGCTCGCTACCTGGGAGGAGTTCAATGCCAGCGCGTTTAACGAATTATGCAGAGCATTCTTTAGGACTTCCTCAATGGCAAGTTTATTAAGATATTTACACCTAGATTGCCCCGGAATATCCCAGATGAAAGCTTCAGCCTGAAGTCACTTATAGTGGCCTTTTATTGACAACTTTATCCATGATTGTGTCGTCACATGTAGCAAATGTGCATCAGCAGCGAATGTTCCAAGCAAATTCATCCAACCCTGGATGCCAGCCTCTAAGCCATGGGAGGGAATTCACCTTGGTTTCCCTGGTCCCGTTCAAAGCCAGTCTTTTTAAATTGTGATTGATACGTATACCAGGTGGCCGGACGTATACCTGATGAGCACAACTACGACAGCGGCCACGGTACGAAAATTACAACAGTTATTTGCACAGTTGGGTTAACCAAACACCTTGGTTTCCGATAACAGTTCGCAACTTATATCCGACGATGTTGGTGTTTTTTGCCTGTGTAATTGTATCAAGCACTGCCGGCCTCCTCCGGGGCATCCCCAGTCCAACGGGTATGCATAAAGATTCGTGGATACCATCAAACGTTTACTGCTAAAGCTGCGGGGGAAAGGACCCACAGATGAGATCATACAGCTGTTCCTGTTAAGTAATCTGGGTTGCGCAAAGCCCCGATCTACCGGGCGGCAGATCGCCAGCGGATGCAATGTTCACACGTCCTCCAATTGATGCAGTACTCCCTAAGTTACGCAACGACAACTGGGGTCAGGCGTGAACAGACCTTTTCTACTAGGGGAGCCGGTGTACGCGTTAGATGCATGGCCGAACCACCAAACCTAGCAACCTGCAATGGCACGATAAAGAAAATGCTCTGTGCTGTGCGTAGTGTCTGTCGGAACGTAGTCGGTCATACGGCATGTTTATCAGCGACGCAAACGACGGATCGAACAAACAATCATTTATACTTTCGAGTCGCCGTTAGACATATTGCTGGACACGTTTGAACTACCAAAAATTGTGGGGCCTATTGAACCGACAGAGACGTGCGCAGAGCCATGCGACGGAGTCACTGGGAGAACTATGCGGCCTACTAAACCTATGCAACGTTTACAGTTGAACCTAGCGCTTCATTCCTATGAGTCTGGAGAACGTGTTTTCAAAGAGAGAGATGTTACAATAGGCAATTTGGTGCCTTAAATGTACAATGTCGTCCCACACAACTGACCGTGAACTTCACCCTCACCCAATGGTCCACTGTGGTTCATATGCATCCGGCCGCCTCCAGTCCGAAACACTCGCACCGTAAACTATGTAGTCGGCTGTCTTGTCCGTTCCATGTGACTTGAGATTTGGTCCATACACTGTCCGGTGCGGTGAACGTATTTCTTCTGACGGCACTAAGCCCCATTAACCGTAATTATAACACTTAGGTGAGCGACTATGCAGGATCGAGTTTGCGTGCCGTTCCTGGCCGTATGTCCGGTTTAATGACGGTGCATTAGAAATCCATGGACTATGGAAAGATTGCTTCACTCCGAAACAATGCCTTTGCATCTGGTGGTTGATGACATTCAGTAGCAATGGACAAGTATACGCTCTAGACGTCCTGTGAAGTCCTCTCAAAGTTCTGTTAACCTGTGTTATCGTTCAAGCCTTTGGTAGGTGCCCTACGCAGGGGTTAATGTGTATCTATCTGGGAGCTTACAGACTATCGGCTGCTTGAGAGCTGATTACCTGCGGGTACCTCTTGCGTGGTTATTCTAATGTGCTACACGCGCGGGCGACTCGTAATAGTAGTGCAACACAACCGACCCGATCGCTCACATTTGTGTAGCGCACCTGCCACTCAGCTCTGCATCATGGAACGAAAACGTCCTTCGCATACAATTCGATTTCTGGTTTTCATTATGAACAATGAAATGGAAATAGTTGGCCTGCCGAAGCTCAGCATACCCAGTAATTCACTGGAACATGAATCGTTTTTGACGTCTGGCAAACCGGACACTTTAGACCGTCGCACAACTCACAGCTGTGCGTCGCGTCGGGGTACATGCAGCCTTTCACGGAGTTAGCAATTCGGCTAAGTCCCTGCATATGTGACGGGGAAAGTGGCCTTACTGTGTACACCCTCCGACGCGTTTGTGCTGCGTGGACCAACATGTTAAAATCCTTCGGGTATCGAACTACGAAAGAGTCGCGGGACGTGTCGAACTGGGCCCGGTCATTTCAGGCCTGAGGCGTTGTCAGTTGGGGACGGCCGTGATGTACAGATACTTGTATCTCCAAAACAGGTGAGTCATGCGGTATGGGGCTTCACACTTTTACAACCACCCCTAACAGATGTGGCAGCGGAGATGAAATGCCCATTGATCAGCAGTGACTTGCTCGCTCGCCTAAGAAACCCTTGCACTTGAGCATGGAACCACTTAATGGGGCTGAGAAGGGTCAAACTACAAATGGGGCCGGACACGTTTGGCCTGAAAAGGTTGCAAATGTTCTCGTACGCACGGCTGACGTTATGTGCTGACCAGCAAACGGAATCAGCAGACAGTAAAAGAACTTGGATTACGGGTGTGGAAGTCTACAACCAAAGTGTCATTGCGATGGTCTATGTTAGACATATAAACATGAACATGGTCAGTCAACTTGTCGCTTCTTGTTGTCCCAAGCACTGCGTAGAGATAGGTCTAGGTTACGTTAACGAGCGTTTTCGAAAGATTCATTTAACCACGCAACGTTTGTCTTTCATTAGCTTTTCATTGTTTTTTTTTTACCTTTAGTTTAGACTAATCGCGATGGCACAAAGATGAACGCGCATCCATCATCCGGCTGACTTGAAGGCCATTATACTGAAAACCTATGAGTTGCCGACGACTGGAAGAATGTTGCATCTGTGTTACAGGTAAACGTGAAGACTTGTCACAGTTGGATTAGAAAATTGGAACTGAATGAGCCGAAAACTACTGCTACTGTGACTCGTCGAAGGTCGCTGTCAGAGAGTCACGTTGATTGCCTGCTTGAATGGGTTGCATCGGAGCCAACAGTGACGTTAGAAACTCTTCGGTTACGGCTGAAGGGTGAGTTCGAGGTGGAGGTAAGCGTCAACACCATTGCTCGCTATCTAGACGGTTGGTTCATGACAATGAAGAGGTTGCATTCAATATCCGAATCTATGAATACCATACCAAAACTGCTAACTTTTGAGGCCTCCTAGAACTGTGCATGTTTCGTGTATGAAATTAGTAAATTGTTCTACCATCTATGTAGAGCGATAAAAATCTCTCCTATCACTTCTTCGAAACAAACCTATCCACATCAGGCAACTTGATTTCATCTATACAACAAGTAGCAGTTTTGTTCGCAAAGACATCCTGTAACTTCTAAATGGTTTGTCCCCAACATGATTAATCTAGGATATACGGCGTTCCATGCTTGGATGGTCAAGAATCCAAGCTTCGCTTTGCGCCATTAACCGAGAAGGTAAACACTTTGTATAGCCTTATATGGTGCCATGCATAGGATAACGATTTTTCACGCATGTATTGTTACCAAACACAATTCGGCGTTATACCTAATTCCACTCAGCAATAGATTTAATTTAATTTTGCTTATTAATTTTAATTTATTATTTAGTTAATTTTATACAATTTCGTTTAACTTTTATATATTAAAGCCACGCTATGACATTCAACTTAGTTATTTTGCTCGTCTTACGAGAAAAGCTCACGGTGGAACGCATTTAGAGTCCACTGTAAGTAGGTTAAATATTTGTCTGATAAATGTATGCTGTATGTATGTATTGCGCTTTGGAGCTGGATAGAGAAAAAGTGGATACATAACTGATCCCAACATACCTCTGAATCTATGTGCAATTAAAGCTTGAATAGTAGAATGTCTTCTCTCCAATCCCTGCGGTTTTTGTTTGTGGAGATGCAGGTGGACGGGCATACAATGCTTGGACAACATTCTTATGTGAATGGAAGGGTAAATACAAACCTAAGTCATCTGTGTCGAACAATGTTAATTGAATATTTTATAACAACAATAAAACAGAAATATTCCGATATAGCTATGAGTTGGCTTACTTTGGCGTACTTACCCTAGGTTGCGGTGCGTGGCTTTGCTTGAACGTGGTTTTGAATGGCCGATGATAGCTATGCTCCAGTTTAGCCCGGTAACCTCGGAGTGATCCATGTATATCGTCATCCGAATATGGTTGGAGATGACATTTTGGAAGATTTCAGTTACCTTCACCATCTACAGTCCAATGCAGAAAAATATAGCGCACGGCAATTACAGCAGCAGCCAGCGTATTGCTATAAACTAGGCAAACATTTGCTTCAAACAACTTCCTGCGAAAATGAATCAAGTGATATATTCAAGTAGGCCTTCGCTATTCGAATCAGGCTGAGGGGGCATCAAAAGTTAGCATTCTAAGCGTAAACTTGCTGCGGCGTGCATCCGGACGTTGTAACTCGTCAACTTTTAAATAACTTCTCTGTGCATACATTGATCCACATGCTAAATATGCATTTCAGATATGGCAGTCATGGCTAAGGAGAAGTTTCACCTCTTTGGAATGCCTTAACGCCGAGCCTCCAAGAACTTGGAACGATTGTACTGGTTGAACTATGAAAAATGCTTTAAGTATTCGGGGTCCTCAGCAGATGACATCAATCATTTCATGGGTACTTTACGACTTTTCGCATTTTGAGTGACAGCTGCGCGTGCTACTGTTTGCTGGAACTCAGTCACAGTAGACAGGTGAGAGGCCAAGATAAAAACCTGGAAGAGCAGTACAATCATTTTGATTGCCACCGGAATTGCTCTTCCTTTAGTGTTTGCCAAACGTGGAATGCCCTCGACGATGGTGAAGTTCAAAACCCGAGTTGACTCTGAACTCGTTTTTCTATACAATCTTAATCAGTGCCCACTGACAAACATTAGTGTCTGCTGAAGTATTCGCTCCCGGTCAGCGCGCAGAAATCCGGGGGCGACCTACCGGTCTTAGAGAGCTCAGACGGAAAGACGCTGATTTCAAGCGCGGAGCGCGCCGACGCCTTGGCTATGCACTTCATCACCGTGTTTTCCAGTAAACCAGCAGCGGTTTCAGTACCGGCACAGGTGGCGCAAGTCTTGCTCGACAGACTACAATGTGATGCATTCGAAGTGTATCAGCTACTCGTCAACCTCGATGGCGCAAAGCTTCCCGGACCAGACGGATTTCACCCACTAATACTCAAGTCCCTATCGATTATCATCTCACCAGCCGTTACAAACCTATTCAATAAATCACTCTCTGAAGGATCTATCCCTAACGAATGGAAATGCTCGATAGTGAGACCGCTTCCCAAGGGTGGTGATCCGAGTAAAATGGAGAACTATAGATCGATCTGTTTGACTTCGGTATTATCCAAACTTCCCGAGAAGGTTGTGAAAAAGTGTCTGTTGTCGTTCTTCGAATCGATGGACGTATTGACGCCAGCGCAACACGGCTTTACGAAAGGGCGATCTTGCATCACCAACATGATGTACGCAAACCACCAGTGGGTACGAGCTCTCAACGAACGGAAGATTGTTGATGCGGTGCACATTGACTTCAGTAAGGCGTTTGACAGAGTGAACCACGGTGTACTCTTTCCTAAACTGAGGACATACGGAATCGGTGGCACGTTACTTCAGTGGTTACACAAGTTTATTGTGAGACAAAGGTTTAGAGTATAGGTCAATGACTACCTGACAGACTGGTTCCCATACACCAGTGGCCTGCCTTCAGGAACTACTTGGGCCAGTATTATTTCTTATTCATACCAAGAATCTTCCGCAGCAGCTCCAGTCACCATGTGCCCTGTTTGCAGATGATTTAAAAAGCTGGAGGATCATTGAGAACCAGGACGACTGCGCTCCCCTCCAGCATGACCTAGAGCGACTGTCAACCTGGTCCACCGAAACGCAACTCCCTCTTAACGCAAGCAAGTCAGAGTACATCAGTATCACCAATCCCTGGTCAAGGTCACGGCGTGCTTATCCTGTTTCACTGCTCGAGATTTTCTTAACCGAAATCCTTGTTTGATAACAGTAGTTGATTATCACTACATAGAAAATTTGGCTTTGTCAGTTTTCTTGTAATCCGAAAGTACTTGGTAGTGCCAACATACTCGGAATCTTGTGTGCCTACCTTTGTCACGAAGTGGTTGTCGTGTTTCTCCGCTTGAGTTTTCCTTCTCGGAAGCCTTTCGTGGAAACAGTGTTGAATAACCCTGAGCATAAACTGCCAATGCACCAGCGTTTGAGGATCTTAAATTGTTTACCTGTTGTTCGTGGTTTTCTCCTCGAAGTATTGGCCTCTTTATGAAGACTTCAAGGCAAAAGATTCCGGCCTTTGTCGATATCTCATCAATCAATCCCTTGCTCCTGCAGCCTCTCCCAGCTCCATCGGAGAACATCTTTTGGAGGGTTTTCTACAGAAAAACCAGTTTTGCTCGTCGTTGCTACTTTTATTGTTTTGGTGAGTCCAGAACTGTGCAAAAGAATCACTCCGGGCTCTATCTGATCGCTGCTTACATTACCTGCATTGAAGCCTACCGTACCCCGGTTCACGTTCCTATTATCTGTTAAAGTTTTTCATCTTTCGTTATGGTAAAGATATCCGGTTCCAAGTCACTTTCGGACCAATTAACCGATTCGTCAGCTGGTTGTGGTAAAGCGACTTGCTCAGAACCAGTTACTGCTTCTTCTGGGGGCATGCAATGTGACCTCTGCAGTTCTTGGTTCCTTGAGGGTTGCACTGGGTTGGATAGACAGCAGTATATCCTCCTACAAAACAGCGATGATTTACCTTATAATTGCCCTGGTTGTGTGAGACACAAAGCATATCGTCAAGTCCCAAATGACGAATTTGAAACTTTGGTGAATAGAGTGGGTACCCTTCTATCTTTGTTTAGTTCTTTAGAGGGGAAGGTTGACCAAATCGTCGTAAGCCTTGAACGTGCAGGCCTCCTCAGAACAAGCGTGCGTTCAGACGATTGCATAAATAGTACAGCTTCGAATGATTCACCAACTCTTGAGGCGGCGCCTGAAGATGGTAAGCATCCTGACGTTATATTGAACCCTGCTGTGAGTGGGGAAGTTGTACCGACCAGTGTATCTGCGAAGACAAAGCGACGCAAGCTAAAGAAATCCATTAGTACAACCAAACCCAAGCTAGGAGATGTAACGGTGGGCTCTGTCGATACTCCGTCCCCGGAAACGAAGGCAGAAAACCCTTCCACCTCATTGTCGAAATCCTTCTCCGGTGCACCTGCTGTTCTTACTAAGGAGGATATGAACTCAAGCGCTGCGCTGGCCAATGCTACGGTGACGCGTGCCGTAAACACCCCTCGTCGTAGTGATGCATTTACGGACAGCAGCGTTATCTTCAGGAATATCTCGGAGTCCTCTGCGACTGTTCCGAAAGATCGCATGCTTGACGACCTTTATTGGTTCAAAGTTTGCGTTTCTAAACTACTCCCACTGGGTATCCTGGGGTTACTGTTAAAAGACTTACTAGGCTTGGAAACATATCGGGTGATAGTAATAAATGTAGACCCCGCCTATTACGCGTGGTTCTGTCTACACCGGAGGAGCGCCAAGCTCTTTTGCGCTTCGCCTTTTAACTAAAGGGTTCCGGAGTGAGTATACAGCCGTATCTACCTTTAGTAGATAAGATAAAGCTTAAGGACGCCATCATAAACTTTAAAGCACGTCGGGAAGCTAGCGAGAAAGGTTTATGTTTGGTGGGTTTTCGGGTGATGAGCCGACGGTCCACTTCCGCCTTACCAGAGCCTATTCTGGTAACACACAACCCGGGGCTCTCCATACCAAATGTGTTCACATAGTTCTTAGTAATTTGCGTAGCCTGCGAAACAAGATGTGTGAAGTAGGGGCCCTAATAGACCATTCCCATCCTGACGTACTTGCGTTCACTGAAACTTGGTTGTCTTCTGACGTCATGGACAGTGAATTATACGTTTCGGGCTACGCAATACTAAGATCTGACCGCCCATCTTATCGCTGCGGCGGTGGTGTCGCCTTGTATATCAGATGTGGTGTAAACATATCCAAAACACACACCTATAACTCAGCTGATAAAACTGTTGAAGCCCTTGCAGTTGAAGTCTATACTGAATCAACGCAATTTAAATTTGTGCTACGGTGTAGGAGCCCTGATAGCCCTTCTAGGAGTTTCATTGACTTTATCCGCACTCACTCTGCGAACAGATACTTGATAATGGGGGACTTCAACGTCCCTGAAGTAACTTGGCATGACTTATCTTATAAGGCAGCGACAACAGGGTTGGCTGCCGAGCTTGTTGACTTGACACTGGAAGTATCCTTAAACCAATTTGTCGATCGACCCACCAGGTACATGGTGGGTCATGCTCTTTCTGCGTTGGAACTAGTTTTCGCAAAGTAGGTTGACTTTGTGTGTGACCTTGAGTACAGCCCCCCTTTGGGAGCCAGTGACCATACGTGTTTGCCATTCACTAGTGCTCTCATTAGAGACTACGATTCACGCAGGGTCCGGACTCCGAACATTTGGCACGCCGACTTTCCGTCTAGTAGAGCCAAGGCAGTAAGTTTCCAATGCATCATCTTGCCGGATGATGATATACAGACGGCTTGGGATACGTTCAAGTCTTTCCTCTTTAACATTTCCCACCCGCACATCCCACTTTCGGTAAAGAAGGGTGCCAAAGCGAAGCCACCATGCTTGGACTCAGTCACACACCAGCTAATGAATAGACGGGCAAGGTGCTGGCGGATCTACCGAACATTTCTCGCAGAATGTACTTTTTGGCGTTTTCGTAAAGCTCGCAATGCTTGCAAGAGACATCTACGAGCTGCTAGACTTAGCTATGAGATGAAGCTGGCTAACTCAGCCTCCGCCAATCCCAACAGATTGTTCGCCTACGTCAAAAGGCGTAGTAACATTGGCTCATCTATCCCAGTGTTATTAGGCAGCGACGGCGCCATTGCCACCACTGATCACGAAAAAGCATGTCTACTCAGTGCGCAGTATGCCGGAACTTTTGTTCCCGACGAGCAATTGCCGCATCTTGACCTAGCAATGAGAGTCCCCGAGGACCCCTGTTTAACACACGTCACGATTTCGGAGGCAAAAGTTCTCCATTTTCTTCAGGTTCTAAATCCTGCTAAATCCGCTGGGATGGATGATATTCACCCTAAGCTTCTGTACGAACTCGCAATTGAGCTATGTGGCCCATTGACACGTTTGTTTCAATTGTCGCTTCGCAGCTGCTCCTTTCCCAAGGATTGGAAGGATGCTATCGTTTGTCCGATTTTTACAAAGGGCGACAAGCATCTTCCTGCCAGTTATAGGCCAGGAAGTTTGACAAGCGTACTGGTCAAGTTATTGGTGAAGTTGGTCAGAGATGTGCTTGAAGACCACCTGCGGGAGTATGGTCTGCTCAGTCTACTGCAACATGGCTTTCGCAAGGGTCATTCCTGTATGATTAATTTGCTAGCTGCACGCGAATGTTTGGCGGATGCTTTGGATCGGGCTCATGCAGTTGATGTAGTGTTTATTGACTTCTCCAAGGCGTTCGACACTGTATCACATTCTCGCCTTTCCTTGAAACTTCGGTCCTATGGAATATCCGGGGGTGCACTAAAATGGATCACCACGTTGCTGGAAGGAAGGGAGATGTGTGTTCGTGTGGGGTCTAGTCTGTCTTTCCGACAATCAGTCCTCAGTAGGGTCCCTCAGGGTTCGGTGCTTGGCCCGTTGTTATTTTCCTTATATGTCAACGAGCTGCCCGAACTGCTGGAGGTACCGTTTCTCATGTTTGCAGATGACCTAAAGTTTTGGCACATAGTGTCTGACTTCGATGAACCCCAGACTCTGCAACGGGCCCTCGATAAACTTTGGGACTGGGCTGCTCTGTGGCAGTTGCCCATAAATTATACAAAGTGTAAGGGCTTCAGAATGTTGTGGATGATCCGCAGGGCATTCGGGAACATCACGGACGCTATGTTTGTTAGGTTATTCTCAGCATGTGTCAGGTCACACTTGGAATACTGCATCCAGGCTTGTCCACCTCGCTTAGTCAGGGACAGGATGTCAGTAGAGAGAGTGTTGAGAGTTGGAACCCAACTGGTCCATGGACTGCGGAACCATTCTTACCCAGAAAGACTACTTGAACTGGGAACGTTCTCGATGCACTATCGTCAACATCGAGGCTACCTAGTCTTGACCTATCGTATACTTACTGGTAAAATCGGATCCGATTTATCCGCACTTTTCCAACCGGCTCGGCTTCCATCGCTCCGAGGTCACTCGCTGAAGCTACACAAACCTCGATCGGATGGAGTCCGGGCGTACTTTCGTTTATCACGCCGAGCGGTGGATTCCTGGAATGCACTGCCCGAGAACGTGGAATTGGCACCAACATTGAACGAGTTCAAACACCGACTCGACGCTCTTGGCCTTCAATTCTTAACATTCCCCTTCACGTCTTAGCTTATGCGTCTTATTGGATTATTAAATCTATTACGTTTTTCCTGGACGCTCTTATTACTTTCGTACTTCTCTTTATCATTTCACGTGACCAGTGCGGCGGGGACTGCCAGTGTAGGTCGCGTGGGTATTAAATGGTTGATCGTGGTGTGGTTCGCGCGCACTGATCTGACCCTTCTGGATTCCAGTTATCGCGGACGAATAATACCCTGGATTAACGACGCGTCACGGAAGGAACATTCACGGAGATTTACCCTACTGTTCCGATCCCACTTGAACTTGAACTTGAAAGTCCAGCCACTCGATCATACACCTTGGACGGCCAGTTACTCCATCCCAACACATCTGTCGGAGACTTAGGAGTGCTCTCGCGACACGATAAGAGACCAGTAGAAAATACAGAGAAATTGTACCATGCGGGACTTCGTATGCTGTGGGCATTAAAACGCACTTTCTCCACATGGTCCAAAGAAAACGTCCCTCGTCTATTTACCTCGCTCATTAGACCAATCCCTAAATATGGTGCCCCAGCTTACTATGCGAAAACCCAGTGGGAAACTGAAAAGCTGGAGAAAATACAGCATATCACAACTAGGATGACACCGAGTCTACGAAAGCTTCCGTATGAAAAACGTTGTGAAAGGTTCGGACTCTACATACTATCCTACCACCGCGTAAGAATTGACCTTATTCTGACCCATCGAGTACTACACTTAAATCACTTCCTCATACTGCGGTCAATATTTCACCTGCGGGAACCCTGTAACACCCATGGACACCGTTACAAACTCAGGGTCCCAGCAAGAACAAGGTATCACATCAGCTTTGTATCGAACCAAGAATCGTAAACTTGTGGAATACACTGGCAGAAGGATTATTAGAGGCCCATTCTGTGAAGTGTTTTAAAACCCGTATGGACGATTATTTCGAAAACTGTGCTTTTGTGAAACGATGCACATACAATGCCAAAAGAAGACATCGTATGCCCGGAAATAATGACACAAATAAGAATTCCTAACCCAACAAGGATAAACCATTAACAGACCAGACACAACTGCTGATGATTGACAACTAAATGTTTTTGATTTTCAGTAATTCTATAGAGTTGTACAGAAACCATTCTACTTGCTCTTAAATACAGTCTCAGTCTCAGAATGCGTACTGATTTTACATCTTTTGCACTTATTCGATATGCAGTTACACGGGTCCAGAACTATTTGCTACTGGATCAGATGCAACTTCCTGGAGCCCATGAACATATAGTTAATGGATGACCCAGTAAACGTTAATACCATCGCGGTAGCTTATCATAAAAGAAAGTAAGAACACTTATATAATTTATTTATCAAATACCAGGAACTTCACAAACATAACAGTTACTGGACGTTTTGAGGATGTGGATTCATTCCACACAATTATCAGGTACATTACGATATGAATCAATACCAGATGAATTGTAACCGTTAACAGCTCATCTGGTGTCCGTTTGTGAGAAGAGAGCTGAGGCGCACCGAATCGTGCAACCAAGTTTCATGGGTACTATTGCGTAATCTGTGAACTTGCGACGGCAAATTTGCGCCCAACGCGCGGGAACACACTAAACTGGCATTGCTGGCCGAATTCGATTTTCACTATCTAAAGAAGAGAATTCGTTGGGTTATGTGTACCTATCGTTGTTAGACAGAAAAGACCAGTAAACAACTAAATTCCACTTCCCATTGGTAACCGTATAGCGCGGAAACTAACAACGCATTCCCCTTTGCACATGCAAAGTGTAAGGTGTTTTGCGCTATCATATACACAGATGGCATAGATGGAATGTGGCACGGCAAGCACGATAAGCTCAACTAAACCACCGAGACATTCGACATGGTGTGGCATTTAAATGCACCGCCCATGGCGACGCAATTCTGGACACAAAGATTGTGGCAAGAGAAGTGCGTAAGAGAGGGGATAGTGGAGCGAACTAGACAACAAGCTGTGAAGAGCACTGCAGGAGACAACTCACTTACCCATAAACCCTAGAAAGACTTCTAGACTGCAGTATGTGCTACAGCACATAAACGCGGGTCGCATAGCGATGCAACTAATAAGAGAATTTGTCTTGCAATGCATAGTGCGAACAACTAATGCTTCACAACTGTCCGTGCAGAAGGGTATTATAACAATCACCAGTTAGAGCAACCACTAGTCCGCTGTAAATTCTCAACAAGCATAACGATGTTTCCAGGGGTTCGCTTAATACTGAAAATTGGGAGCCCACTGGAACTAGTGTATATCAAGGTGTGATTTTGCTCATCGGTCATTTTGTTGCATTCAACCCAAAGGAATTCCAGAATAATTTGGATGGGGACTCTATGTACCTCTTGGATAGTAAATCGTGTGAACATTACGAGAAGTTTGGTAACTGATGGATAGCTCGCAGTTCACTAATCACATTGGTGTCTGGAGCGGTAAGCTGGATAAGTGACCAGGATTCAATTTGGATTCTATCCAAATGGAGTGCGAATTATCCACCAAATTAACTCCTGTTCTCCGTCCTGCTCATGCTAACTCGGTTACTCCAATACTGGATAGCCATCGGCGCACACGCATTACCATACTCTTGCGATATTTCACCGTGTTGTACCACAAAATAGTAGTTCCTGGTCGCATCGAGGGCCGAGCGAAGCAGAAACGGTAAGAGATGTATCTGCTCCCCATGTGAGTGTTGAATGTTTGCCCAACATGGATAATTATGGAAATAACGCATTGTAAACACAGTGCCCTGTGGTTCTAGTATACTACTTGAACATTCGAGGTGGTGTAGCTATTTACAAGTATTTACCTCTTGGCAGCTTTGTCACGTCGCAAGTTGTATGCAGTTTAGTATAGTGTTTACATAAATCCATTAGACTTATGGCTCTGAAAACTAAATCTCATAATTTATTTACACCTTTAACTGTGAGAGAGTAGCAAATGTTCGTAGCTCAGGTTGTTCAGTTGGTGGTCTGAGTGTTCGCTGAGCTCGACAGTTTGGCTACAAAGGTTTCGTCAACACCCAGGGTGACATCGTCGGTACGCGTTTATGTAGCAGAGCGGCGAGTACGAAGCGTCTAGATTGAATGTTTACAGATCTGTGCCAGTGAGGCTCTGATTATACGTGTCGAATTAGATCCGTTTGAATGTAGGCTATTCACCTGCGTAAATCAGCATCTAGCCGAGACAGTCATGCTGCTGAATCGTGCATGGCAAATTGTTGATTGTGTTGGTTATCCCACCTTACTCGCTGAGTCCAGCAAGAGGCAATTATCGCTACTGTTGTGAGAACTGTGGAGAGCCAAATGAACTGTGCCATCCTGGGGCGCAACGACGTCCAATCAGCCTGTATCGTAAGGCAGGGATCCTTAGAAAAGCTTATAACTTAACCGCCTGCAACCAGCCCTGTTCATCATGGTTAGCATTAGGGTTTGGATTGCGGAAAAAGAACAGGTTGAGAGAATACATGAAGTTTATGGTTCTATCACGCTCAAGTGTAATTAAGGATTTCTGTACGAAGTAACTTAAACCAAAAATCTAATTTCACGGATAGGCCATGTTGCAACATCATGCGGTTAGGCAAACATGTATAAAACCAGCTGAAATCAGACTGTGTTTAGGCGGTTTCCTCTGAACTAATTTAAGTATATACATATAAAAATACCTATTAAAGTGTACGTATGCATCGAGATGGATAGCACGACGAAAACTGACGATACAAAAGGTATTGCAACCCTTAAAAAGTGGGAAGAACGTATAATGATCTAGCGTTAAGCAATACATTGCGAAAGAGTGAATTTCAAATGTCACACAAGCAGATAATACTAACGACGTGCGGGTTTATCGTAAATAAACTGATATTGTGCATTGATAGCTTGCATTTATTCTATGGAAAAGCTTGAACACCGACAACAAAATTAAGTGCCATTACTCTGTTTATGCAGAATGAATGGCAAGTACTGCGAAACGTGCAATTTAGGTTTCTATATGTCCTGTAAGTATCATCCCATAAAGCAGCTTAGCAGATACTTGCTTTATAAGCAGTGCGGCAAACGCAAGGATTAAGTGGTGTTATTCGGAACAGGATGACAAGCCGCTGGTGTGGAAATGCAGGAATCTGGATTTGGTCAGTATTCAAGCCTGAGTATAATGGAGAAAATCTGCTGGTTAAGCGCAGGTTGCGTAATAGTAGAACAAAACTTTTCTATACTTGTTGAAAAAAACACTTATTTGGTGATCACACATAATGATACTTGTGCCGCTGCATTAAATCGAAATGTTTGCAAACTCCACTACTTATAGGCGAGTGAATCTCGCGATTGTCCCCCTAATAGTGCATTTTTCGATTGGAACTGTGTATGCACACTTGAAGGATAGGAACTGTGGCGGGAGTGGAACAACTTTATCACAAGATCACTTACGGATGCAGTCTTTGAGCACGCGAGGAAGTTACCAAATATAAGCCGCCAAGCAATCTATGGCATTATGAGTAGTTTGGTCTGTGTATTGCATACAAGGTACTAGTGGAGTGGGTGGAATTATATATTGCGGGCGCTACTTGGTTGTCTGTATGGTAGCACCGTACAAGTGAGTGGATACTGAGCGGCGCTTTATCGCATCTAGTAACAGTCATGATGATTGTCACCGTCCCACGTAGCACCATGGTCTCAACTCCAGACTGGCAACTTTGAGTTGCAGTTCTGAGCCCCACATAAGTCAGATGGAATATGCACCGCTGACGATTCCCGAAAGCAAGAAACGGGCGACAGTGTTTTTCTGGACGTGCAATGCCCGTCTGAATTAGTCTAAGAGTGGTGAAGGTACACCTATTTTCGATTGTTCTACTTCACGGCTCTATAGGAAGTGAATCCTCAGTGTTTACAGCCGATGTGACACGTACTGAAATATGTCTGTGTGTGTTCACAAAGCTGGTTGCAGCCATGTCACAGCTGCTAATATCTAATTGTTAAGTTTTTCGCCGAAGTCGGTAGGTTGGTAGCGGAAGTTTCATCACCCGTTGGTTGTAGTTCGGTCGTGAGTCGGAGCGCCAACGGATTTACAAGGTACAACATTCGTGAACAAGCTAAAGCTAAGTTTGCACTGATGATGTCACAACGATTGTTGATGAAACACATGCAACAAAACTGCGCAGCTCTGCGTCACTATAACCCAGATTCGTTATACTGTTATTTGTATGTTATAAGCGATGTCATTCCAATCCAATGTTATCAGCGTCTCATACTTGCATTCCTTGGTGTACGGGTTTTACCGCAGCAATCTGTCATACGCGCAGCCTAAATTTTGGCGTCTTCATACTCATAATACTGTCGCAAATGAAATGTCATTTAGAATGCTAACTAAACGCCATGACATTGCTCCCTTTTTACCTGTATAACCTTGGAGTATTTCGCACGATAATTAATCAAAGAAAACCAGCATGTTTACCCCGTCTTTTCGTAGGTGACAGGAGAATTAGTCGAAAGCGCCTGGGCAGTTGAGGGACTGTCTCTATGACCTGTTTAACTGTACGCATGAAAAACCACCTGCACATAAATATGGCCGTGAATATTGCACAGGCGATGCTACCAATTTGGTTGCCCAATCAAGGAGCTGTTATTCCTAAACTGTCAACAAGTATCATTCTGGTGGACAGGCTGAGTTCAATGAACTGGCATATCCCCTTCTGTTTTATTTGTATTCCAGAAATTAACTTTCCGCCGAAAACCGAATTATCTGACACTCTTCACCTCATGGACGTGAATGTGAAAAAACAATCCGGACCACAAACGCGCCACCTGGTGGGGGAAAGATATATGATTTAAGGGTTCCAAAACCATAAACCAGGTAAGATGTATAATTTTCACTTCCTCCCGTCAAATGCGTTCCAAACAGCAATTGGATTGCTCTAGACTGGATAGCACACATATAGTTTACCGATTATTTTACAGGACAACGCGCAGGACAAAATGTCGGTTGGAAATGTAGGGTCGGCATTCCTTTTAAGGCTATGGTGGATCACGTATAGAAGAAGTACAGCTGGAGAATGCATCGGTGCTGTAGCTCCAAATATTGGACTGGATGTGCCAATGCAGCTTGGGTAGAGTACGTTGACTAATCACCTCATCAACTGAAGATAACCACGTTGGTTTTATTTGGAGATGGTGTGTGGTTTACACGGATTCCGAAAGACATCCAATCAGCACGATCCTTCAGCACTGAACCAGTACACTATAACGGATGATTCTGGTGTCCCTTTCAGTTTGAATATACTTTCGTTAGTCCTAGTTGTGCGCTGATTCTATTCGTGTTTGGTTAGTCTTTGTTATGGTGAGGTCATTCATTGTATTCTTTCCCGCCATATGCCGGTGGGCGTTTGAATACACATAATCCACTAACATTGTGCATATATTAGGATAGAGAGCACAAGGTATGCGATTTTAGATAGTTTGCTTGGTGTTTAACTACAGTGATATGGGACTAGCTTGATTTACATTCATCTTCATCGCAATCATGCTCAGGTAAACGGCGTGTCCCAATTACGGTAGTGCGGAGTACAATTATGTCTAGTTGGGTGCTAAGATGTTGGTTTATTCTGTGAGCCCAGAGAGCTAATCCGCAAATCTGTATGTGCAATCTCGTGTGTTATCGTCCACATTCATGAGATTTGAGTGCTACGTTGATTTCCAAGTCACTTAACTTAAGAATGCGAATCTTTACTAGTGCATACCTGATGAGCTATTTCGTTGGCATTACATCACCATAGTGGTCGTTGCTCTTCTTCACTTCTGTACGAGCTTCTTCCACGTTCCACGAGTGATAAAGTGTCCTAAGTGCAGCAGTTATCGAAAATTCACAAAACACTGGGATACATGCTTGTTTCCCGCTACCTAGAGAAGATTCAGTACCGTCTGGAACTCAACGTACCGTCAACCCATTCAGATTCACTGTTTTGTGTGGGCCGGCTCAGAAGCAATGGTGTTCGCGTCCTCTAGCTTCCACAGGACGTGTGCTGTGGTGAGCGGGTGGTGAGGAGAGAAACGCAAGCCCACTATAATTCACATGCACGTGCAGACACCATGGGGTCTCGCCAGGTACCAGTGATGGCGAAACTGGAGCCGAATATTCTCAGCACTGTTTCAGTACCTCACGATTAGTAACTGTCTCTACAGCTACAACTCAGTCCTAGCACCTCAGCTGTCGTTAACCACATAGTTGATTCCCCACGCAACTGTGCTTCTGTGTTTACAGTGCCCACAGCAAGTCAACATTCCTCGGACCAATTTTAGTCGTATAACAGATGTGACGAACCACAGCTGGTCTGTGGATTGGATTCAAACACACTAAATGTGCACTCATGCCAGCCAGATGTGAGGAAAAGCTAACCAAAGGGCCGGTGGCTTTCGCCCACAGGGGGTCATTAGTTTGCCAATTACACTGATATAACGAAACACAGTCGCTGTATTTCAAATGCAACACACACAGGTAACACGGAGCTGGACGATACTTAGAAATATAACGTAGATGAAGCTAACAGTTTTCAAGTGCACCAGTTAAAACCAGAACTACTGGGGTTGGAGCACCCACTTTTCTCGACTGCTGATAAGAGTACCCAAATCGCTTTGCTATTCCTAGAAACCGAATATGATGGTTATTAAGTATAGGGGTGGGTAATAAATAGGATGTTTTCCGTTAGTCCCCGACCGTGTTGACTTGTAGGCTAACGGTACCTCAACAGACTATGAACAATTAATAAGGATTTATCAAGGGTAAAATAGCATGTGCTTGACAAGTCTTGTTGGATGATTGGAGTAAAAATTAAAATTGATCATCAAATAAGTAAATGGTTATTTCAAGCGCCCACCGAGTTAAATGCACTAATGCATAAAGATAGTTCGAAGTGGGAATGGGATGTGCACGCACAAAATAGTATAAAGTGCCGTTATAGTTCTGTAAGTGCGCGAGAAATAAAAAAGGAAACGACAACGCTCACTCGTTTGTTTCTTCATTTGACAGATGTGGTATGTTAATCCAGTTTAGCTACATCCAGGCAAATCACATGGACACTTCTGCATGTATCCTCACCACCACGTTGCGGAGAGGGCCGTTAATCACATGGTTAGGTTTGCGTTGTTTCGTCCTCCAAGTGAAACGGACTATATCAAGTAATGCAAGTTGGAAGCTTTTCATCAAGGCATTTTTTATAGCGTTGGATAGCATCTTCAGCGATATTTTCAGTGACGCCAAAATATCTTCGTTTGTTTTGCAGCCCAGTTCGACCGACGTATGTACCAAGCCATTTCTCACATGGCAGATCATATACTCAAGTGGCTAGGATCACTGGTAAGTGAACAAATGCAGAGAAATTTTGCGATTCTAAAATTGGTCAAAGATTCTGTCATATGAAGATCATAATGAATCCATGCGTTGAAAGGTACATGACACTGTGCTTCCACGGATAATTTATAGAATCGATTTTCAAAGATGGGTTTTTAAGGATGAATCAACAATATTAAGCTGGTATGATAACGCTCATTTGAAATGTTATCAAAATGTGTAGGAAACACCATATGTGACTCTGGTAGATGTATTACGTGAAACAGAGTTTGGCTTGATGCGTTGTATAATCGAAATACAGTTTAATCGAATCACATAAAAGTCGACTGTCTCTCCTCATACCTTGTAGATGGTTACTTTCACAGATACTTCAATAGCCTCTGGCAGTTTTACAGACCCCAAAACAGCCACAAATGACTTACTTCCGACTATGCCTTTGGTACGCCATTTCATATAACAGTGCTTTTGGCGTTCCCAATCATGAATCAGGCAAGCAGCCCAAAGATTTATGTCCCGCTTCGTTGGCCACAATTTCGCGGGAGAGAGTGAATGCGCTATATGCCCTTCTCATAACCTAAAGGGTATTCTGAAGTGAGATCCAGTAGACCGAGCTAAGAACATTTATGCTAGTGCATTTCCGTTGGACCCATCGGTCCATCATTTTAACAGAAGGAGGCACGCTTTTGGACAACGCGCAAGCTCAACTACATACATCTGTCGGTGAAAATAGGGGCTTGTCAACACCGATGTCCACGATCTTGCTAACGGTAAGAGGTAGTGCGCTGTAGTTCTGTTTTATCTGCTCTCTGAACTGTAACCTTTTCATTGACATTTAGATCACTAAAACTTCCCCCCAAAACGAGCAATCTGTAACCGATACTTCTCTAATTCTGCGCGAGCAATATTCTGCCCACTTCAACAAAATGATTGAAGTGCAGAGCATATGCAAATATGACCTAAAGATAAAAGTCACTTAAACTTCGGATAAGCCACCGCCTAACGGTATGGTAAATCTAGAGGTTTAACATATAAGCTTATTGTTCAATGCTATTGCTATTATTGTTAATAAGATCATCACTTCATCCTAGAGGAGTTTTAACGAGACGGGCACCGGCCGAGAAGCAACCATTGCCTGAGGATCACACCTGCTAGACTACAAGTAGAGCAGACAGGAAGAAGAATTTTATGCTAACCTGGATTCATTCATTGTAACCAGATTAATCGCAACAGATGGAACTTAAACCATTACTCGCTCCTCTTGGCAGGAGATTGTCTGTGTATTAGCCTTCAACAGAAATATGGAAAAAGGTAAGGAATCGGCGGAAAAGTGCCAAAAACAAACGGAAGTTAGTTTTCGGGTGGTCCAGAAAAATGAGCTCTCCAGTATATGTTCCACGGACAGGTAACTTGAGTCTAGAAAATACTGGAATAGTAAAATTGAAACATATATATATGTATAAATAGTGGGACAAGAGGACAAGGAAAGAAACCAGACGATGAAAACCAACGGCACCGAATAAACCTTCCACAGGAGAATGAGACGAAGGTAGTATTTAAACAGTGCCAACGTTTGCGCATACTAATTTCTTTATCTTAATCAACGACACCTACAGCTCAATAAACGTAAACCGTGAAGTGCGAAGTTAGCCGTAACCCAGCTGTTTCCACGGACGCCGCAGATTTTTGCTACGAAGTGCTGCATCCTACTTTTGCTTTGAAAATACTGCGTTATACCTGTTTTCTCTGTGTGAATTGTGCACCAACAATTTGCTTTTGATGTAATTTTCCATCTGTGCGATTTTGGTGGATATTCGCCGGCTACTGTCGGATGGCTCAATGAGCAGCCCAAATGCCGTCTGTGTCCGCCATCTTGGGTTTGTTCTACATCAATCGAACAGGTGGCTGCCAGACAAACACCTGGGCCGACGGCGTTTCGATTCAGCAGATGTTGCAGACGTTGCAATGAACGTCTTCCGCAGATCTAACAGTCACAATGGCACTTGCTGATTGCCCACGAAAATCCAAGCCCAAAGCTTCCGAAATCAACGTTAGTTGTGGCGTAGGTAACTGTGTAAAACATGTGCAATTTGGAATAGAATGCAGAAACTGTCGAAAATATTTCCACTATCCATGTGCACGTCTTAGTCTCAGCCAGATAAAAAAAGCTTAATTGTACAACTGATTCTCTCTGGTTCTTCACTGAGTGTAAGTCGCTTCCACTCTTCAGATGTATAACTGTTTCGGCGCAGAAGTACGAAATGCTGACAAAGATTGCAGAGCAGGCAGCAGCTGTGAAAGCTGTCCCACATGACTCACCCAAATCATTGCATCGAACTCGATGCTCAACATCAAGCATCAATTCGGCACAATGTAAGAGTCACGATGCAGAGTTGGCCACTGAGACTCTACCGTCTCCTCATAAAGATGCTTTTGCCACACATGCTTCAACAGAATCAACCGCCACACTAAACACTGTTAGAGGGACGATTACCTACGCATCCGTTGTTGCTACCCATTTGACGGAGGAACCTCCAATTTAAAGCCAGTCCGCTGCCAAACAAGTTACTCCTGTCAATACTACCATGGGACTCAAGACCCCATCATTTGTCAAACCGAAGATAGCAGCCACTGGTCCCTCCAGAAAGGAGAACATGAAACACTACCATAGTTCTCTAAATGTTACATGCTCTAATGTGAGTGAATCCGGGGCGACGATAAAAGCAGTGGGACTCCCTGTGTCAACTAATAGGAGCTCACGCTAAACCAGTCAGTATGATGGTCTCGTCCGTCACCCAAAATCCGTAAATACGGTGAACCGTGGTTACTACAGGTAACACTTACGTCGGGTAATGATGCAGTGGCAGTTCTCTTATCAGTCATTCTCGCACGTAACATCACCTGCTCTGTTCGAATTTTTCCACATGTTCCTTGGAGCGAACGACAGAAACGCAAAAGAAATCCGGATGACTTCGGCAAACAACAAGACGCAAAATCTATCATTATTCGCAGTGTCCCCGAGCTCCAGACATTAAGAGAGCAAGGGGCCAAAGCGCATGACTGGGATGAATGGCGTTTTATTCGGGAAGTACTCCCACTCGAACATGTTATCGCTAATTCGTCATCATGGTTACCGCTATCACCTAACTACAAAGGGTATGGTCCCCGAGTGATGAAAGTATCATTGCACTCCGAACTGATGGCAGAACATGTGATCCAAATGCGGTACAAAATGCGTAAAATGCTGCCCTCCGAAAAACGGATACAACCAATAGGCACAGGGCCAAAGATCCACCATGTATCACTAACCAAGCAACTTACTAAGATAATTCTGTCACCATGGACCTCAGAACGGAGGCAATGTCAGAATACATCGGCAGTTGAAGGAGGATAGGATGGACACCCTCTGGTTGGTGCTGAGAGCTCTTTACAACAACCTGAACTGGCCCTAGGGCCTGAGTCAGCGGTCCTACGAAAATACGACTGGCAGCCGACCCCGCAAGGGTCGGCATAGACCATCACCGGAAACCAGCACTCACAAACACGCTTCTGACCACCGATGCCCTTACCTGGTTTTATACCAATGCACAAGGTCTTCTCAGCAAGCTAAGCGAACTTCGTATTCGTCAGATCGCGACCATTTGGGACCTAGTTATTATCGCCGAAACATGGCTGAACACGGAGATCACGGATGCTGAGATTGAACTACCCGGCATGACTTCCATACAAAACCATCTGCCTAGCAGAGGAGGTGGAGGAGGAATGCTCCTCTATTATCCATCCGACCTGCAAGTTGACGTCACTGAGGCCTGAGGAACGAAAGTCGTCGATTCTCTTTGGTGTCGTATGCCCCTAAGACGGGGTGATGCATCTTTACTAGCAATAGCTTACCGCCCTCCAATGTTCACCCAGGAAATGGATCAATGCCTATCCTCTGTGATGAAATGAATCCTGGCACGACCATACAGTCACGTCCTTCTGGTGAGGGACTTCAACCTGCAAGCAATCAAAGTTCCAGCATCGCACAGCAAACGATCCGATACGGATTTGCAATTGGTGATCGCCGACGTACCTCTGTACAACCATGTTACCTCTCCCAAACGATTCCGAACGGGTGACCAACCCTCTGTTCTGGACTTTGTGCACTCCAACCAGGAAATAATGTTCGACACCGTGACTATAGCTACAACTTGGCCGTAGCGATCACGCGATGTTGCTCTTTCGTTGGATCTGTTACTCGGAGTACATCAGTGGGAAGAACGTGGAAACCTATTTCGTTACACATTACGATATACTGTCCAACTTCGTTCAAGAAACCGACTGGTCCTTCCTGGCCGAGAAGCCACCCGATGTCGCTTGGATGTTGTTCGTCACCCAATTCACTGAGCTAGTGGCAAATGCGTCAGAAAGCAAGGTCCTTCTCCCGAAGCAAGTGAATTCGTTCCTGAGGAGCCGTACTAGAAAATGCATGGTCTTAAGGGATTCAGTCTGGTGCATCTACAATGTCTCTCCAAGTAACCTCAACGAAACAACTGCGTCAAGTTGATCCGCCAGAACAAACTCCAGCACCAACAGAAATTGGCGGCTAAATTCAGTACACATCCCAAGTTGCTGTTTAGACGCGTCAACAAGCTCCGCAGAGTGCAGCGTGGGATCCCAGTTTTATGTGCAACAGATGATCTGGTGCAAACTACATAAGATGCGGCCAAGGTGCTTCCCCAACACTTCATCCACACTTTCCAGAGTGAATCATCATATCGCCTGTTTTTGGCACAGCTCCCATCGCCACCAGGATAAAATCACATATACTCCACGGCAGCCAATGTGATGAAAACACTAATGCCACTGCACGTGCACAGCTCACCTGGCGTGGACGACATCAAACCGAAGGCATTGAAGACAATGGCCATAAACCTTTCCGAAGCATTAGCTCGGTTCTTTCAACGTTGTCTCGACGAAATGCAGGTTCCCATAATGTAGCAATATGGAGTAGTTACTCCTATTTGCAAAAGTGGTAATTGTTCGGAGCCCTCGAACTACCGTCCAACCACTTTGCTCACAGTTTTATCCAAAGCAATGGAAAGTATAATTGCAGAGGCGCTCAGAGGATATCTTGAGAGTAACAACCTCCAATGTCACAGTAACACGGATTCCGCCGAAATCGATCCTACACTGTAAACTTGCTGATAATCCCTGCAGGCTGGACAGAGTAAGCCGATGCCAGAGTGGGAGTCGACATTGTCTAGCTGGACTTCTCTAAAGAGTTCGATCGTTTGGACCACCGCATTCTCCTTCACAAGCTTCGAAGCTATGGAATCGGTGCCCGCTATATTAGGTTGGATCGGCAACTTCCTCGCTCAACTTCAGCTGAATTTGAGAGTCCGCAGCTTCATTTCCGACCCAATTAAGGTCCCGTGTGGCGTGCCTCAAGGATCGGTACTGGGGCCAGGTTTATTCGTCACATTCGTTAACGATCTTGCCAGTGTACTGCAGTCGAATTTCATACTATTTGCAGATGATATCAAAATTTGGCATGATATCAGGACATTGAATGATCACACGGCATTGCAAAGCGATCTCGACAGCCTTATTTGTGGTCATCCGACAACCGGCTCCAGTTCAACGTGACCAAGTACAAAGTCGTAAGCATACGTCATCAGCTTATCTAAACATATCGACTTGAGAATCAGCAGTTACAACGTGCTTCCCAAGTAAACGACCTCGGGGGGAACATGCAGGACGACCTTGGTTGCTCGAGACAGGTTGAAAACGGATCACGAAGAGCCGGTCAACATCTTGAATTCTTACGGAGAGCCTTCGGCAATTCTGAGCCATCAATATTTCCGCAAATGCTGAATACCTACGTGAGGCCTCACATGGAATATGTGATCCAGGCTTGGCGTCCCTGGCGCAAGCGTGACGTCGATGCACTTGAAGCTGCACAACTTAGAGCGACAAACTCGTTAGAAGATCGTTTCATCTCCCCTACCAGCACAGACTGCAGTCCCTGAGATTGTGCAGTGGTTAATATCTAAGTTTGCAACGAGACCTAATCATGCTTTACTTAATACTGACGAACCCAACTCACCCATGTCGCAATCTGTTGCAGCTGAGCCAAAATACCAACCTGAGAGGCCATCAGCTCAAACTGGCTACGCACTACAGTCGGCTTGATTGTCGACGAAACGTTTTCTCCCTCCGTGTGTCCCGTGCCTGGAATGCTCTTCCGACTCACGTTATCCTTGCCCCTACATTAACGCTTTTCAAAAGACGCCTTGATGAAACACTTTGAAATTTACATTACTTGATATAGTCCGTTCCACTTGGAGGACGAAACAACGCAAACCTAACCATGTGCTTAACGGCCCTCTCCGCAACGTGGTGGTGAGGATACATGCAGAAGTGTCCATGTGATTAGCTTGGATGTAGCTAAACTGGATTAACATACCACATCTGTCAAATGAAGAAACAAACGAGTGAGCGTTGTCGTTTCCTTTTTTATTTCTCACGCACTTACTGAACTATAACGGCACTTTATACTATTTTGTGTGTGCACATCCCATTCCCACTTCAAACTATCGTTATGCAGTAGTGCATTTAACTCGGTGGGCGCTTGAAATAACCATTTAATTATTCGATGATTATGCAACTTTTAATGTTTACTCCAACCATCCCACGGGACTTGGCAAGCACATGCTATTTTACCCTTGATAAATCATTATTCACTGTTCAAAGTAGAATGCAACCAGATACATAAGGAGAAGGTTATTTTATGTTATGTTTGGTGAAGGTGATTGCGGAGAGAACAAGGAAGACGAAGGGATCAGTCGGAAGCACTACCGTGTGCACCCATGTGTCTCATGCCACAGGTAAATGGCACCATCAACAATGAAGTAGTTATACAAAGTGTTTAAAAATACCCTGATGAAAATGGATGCCCGATATCCTATTTTGTGGAACGATTAGTTCCGGAGTAAAAACAAATCATCGCTTGCTTGGTTTCACTATTCACTTTTTTTGCACAACTTCCCATGACGGAGTCTTGGTTAGAGAGCGGAAATTCCTTCTACTGGCTCGAGGCCAGACTAGGACCGTGGAGCTTATTGACTCTTCGCTATTTCTCGCAACGGTCAGGGGAGACAATATAACGGAAATTGGTGATGACATAATACTTTATTATAAAACTGTTTCACTATCTGAACACATCGATCACCCAGAAATCCGTGTCCCTGGTTTTCTTTGGTGCTGGCTATAGCTGCGGAGCATGAACTAATATCAAATAGCCGTAATTTATCGCACAACAAACTTCATGTTTGTAATGGACTACAAGCTGAAACACTAATTGAAGGTTGTGCTGGACAAGCCACGCACCCATATGCTCTTCGCCACCTAGAAATGCCAGCACTCGACGGTGTAAAATTTAAAGGACTAGGTTTTAGCTAACCTCTGTATAGCCATATTACCACTACCAGCAGCTTTCGAAATGCGAGCAGGCCCTCGGCACTTGTTCTTGACCATAAAATCGAAATGCTTGATCGATGGAATATTTGTAAGCAATACCTAGGGGCACAATGAATGTGCGACTTACCATTTAAGTTGTCATGCTATGCGGAATATCCCGAGGGGAAGAATGTATACTGGCACACAGTTTAACGTTGCATCCAGGCTTTTATAGGTGGCATCTTAGACATACTTTATTGCTTATCCCCAAAAGTCTCGTGTGGCAATTTTACATAGAAGTTTGGCACACTGGCAGCCCACGCTTCAGCACAGAAATCCTTCCTTCGAAAATGAAACTACAAGTCATTTCTGTGGAGTAGAACACGCAAATACATGATCATGAGTGATTCGGTTTGGTGAGATCACAATGATTTTTCGAATGCCAAAACCTGGACTACATAAGTGGCACAGCGTAACCACTGTGTGAAACTGATCCACACTAGTCTCATACATATTATCAACGCGCAAAGGACAGGGCTACTCTCATAGCTATGATTAAGTTTGCGAAATGCTTACAATCGAGGAGGATGACTAAGTGAATTTAAGTGGAATCTTTGCAAAAACAACTAGTTTTCCCACCATTGACTTCTAACACAAATCGATAAAATTTTGTCAGCTTTCTAATGTAAGAGGTCTTTAAAGTTATGCTACATGAACTTTTACTGCTGATTTTAAATATGTAACTCATTTTGCTGGATGCGCTAGTTTTCATGCAATTCGATAATTTACATAAATAGGCAATTGCTTAACAACGCACTTTCTTTTCAGACATGCCCATAAATAATTCAAGTCGACTTATTGCGTAAAGGAACCTGATGCAATTTGCTATATATGCGGATGCTCTACAGTAGTCCATTAAAGGAGAAATACCACTGCGTTTGAGAAACCTGTCTATAAATCATACTTTGAAATACCCCTTGGGGACCAAGACAAATAGATGGGAACCTCACGTTGTGTGCCATTATTGTGAGGAATTGAATCTTGGCTGAATAAACCGGCAACGCAGAACCCTGCCATTCGGTGTTCCTATGTTTTGGCGAGCACCTATGAAGCACATAACAGCTTGCTTTTTTTGCATGGTTAGTACGCGTGGAATTGGAAAGAAAAATTGGCATAATATCACCTATCCCAGTTTTTCGTCTGCAATTCGACCCATTCCACCCTCTGACGAGCTTCCAGTTCCAAAATTTTGAGGTTTCACTGCATCAGATGAGAAAGTCAGTGGGCGTAATGATGGGACCCAGTTTCCTGTATCGGCTTCCAAGTATGAAAACTGTGAAGTTGTTGCTGAACTGTCATTATCTCCCAGCAATTCACACAACCAGAATTAAATCACTTAGTGTGTGATTGGTGACTGTCCAAGTGAGTGGCTGAGTTATTAACCTCCCGTAAGTGACGAAAAAGTGGAATCTTTCCAGCAAGATATGATGACGATAGATGAAGGTTCTCAGGGACCATGGTACAAATACATGGTGGTAGACTATTGTTGGAGCATCAGATTTGGCTACCCTAAACAAACGTGTCGATGCAAAAGCTATCAAAAATTTTTTGCCCAATGAATGCTTGATAAGCATATAGTTTTGTGTTTGTGTCATGCCTAAGCAAAATTTCGCGTTCAGAATATAGGTTTGCATCAGTTTATATATGTAATATACATCGGGTCATGGACCATCATAGTGAGCACATTCATCTGTTGAGAAATTATTAAAAGTCATGTTTCCTAAAATCTGTGGCTAACTGATAAAACAAATGTCAGATTTGAATTCAGCATGCTGAACATATTTAAGAGCCACTGTTAATTATTTGCAGCCCTATGTTTTTGCGCGACGATGATTAGCTGAGTGGGAACGATTAGCTTTGTAAATGGGAGTTGTCATCCCGTGTTTTCATAATACGGAAACCTGCCGCTTGTCAAGGCAGTGTTGGACCAGCCGCGCCAAAGCTTCAGCCCAAATAATAGTCGCCACAGCAAGCGATTTGGCAGAATGTTGTCAATTCCTGGACAGGCTTTATGGCGCATGTATAGCAGTTTTCTCATCATGATGGCCGACGTAAAATTTATATAAGTGTGTCCTGGAGTCGGAACTATAGGTTCCAAAGATTCAGGAGATCACGGGATGCAATGAAACGTTGGTGCATACTGTTGTCGCAGAACATTCAACGCTTCTTTAGCAGTCCGAGTTAGACCATCCGCTGCTTGAAGAGGAGGAAATCCAGTTTTCAACTTGCGGAGGCTGTTCGCGTGCTTGTTCAGAAGCCTAGAATTTGTAGTTACTCGCTCGGCTAAAGCAGGTTGTTAAGCTAATTTTCCTCGCGCACTAATTGGGTACGGTGGTTATAGTGGACAATGTATGCCTTCCAGGTACTCGGACTCTGATCGGTTTTGTGGGTAGACCACGCCACGTTGCGCACCACCATGCGTTTGCGTGTCCTACTCCGTATAAACGACATCACGTTTCTCGAACTGATAGTCTTGATTTCTGATGCCTCATTAAGCAGGGTGTTAAACATCCTGATGAAACGTTCCCAGGCGAAATCGGATGTATTCTGGGTTGGGAAACTCCAGTCGGTCGCTTCAAAGACTAAGGTTGAGGTGTCGTAACTGGGTATGTTTCGCATTGTTTGCTTTCGGTCCTCGAGATATTCAGCATAGCAAGTTTCCGTGAACTAAAAGTCATAGCATCACTGCGGCCTAGAGGAGTATCGATTACCACTACCACTCTCGACCATCGATTTTTCATTAGTAAATATTCGGTCCAACATGGATAGCTTGTTAGTTCCCCTGAATCTGGTGGTCGAAGTGATATGGCCATTAAGGAAAATTCTGAGACCAGATCTTGTAGGTCTGCTTCGAATTGCTCTCCTCCTGTAGCCTGGGATTTTAGAGCATGTAAATTAAAATCGCTGACGACTAGGACATTACTGTACTTTCTGTCTATCACCTGCCTCACGAAGCCACCAAGTTGCAGTCCATGTCAAGTGTCGACGAAGGTGGGCGGTAAACAACTACCACTAGGTCAAAATCGTTCCCTCTCAGCCGGAAGCTGCACCAAGTGGGGTCAGCCACATCGGTTTCCGAATCGTGTATGGGCTCGCACTGCAGGTCGTTACGAAAGTTGTGGACTACCCCACCAGCTTTGCTAGCTCGATCATTCCGGACAATGGAGATACCTGTTAATGCGATTTCGGCATCGGTTATCTCACAGCCAAACCATGTTTCCGTGATAGTGATGAGGTCCCAAGCTGTTGACGCATGTCGAAGTTTTAATGCAGCTAATTTGCTGAGTAGATCTTGGGCATTTGTATACATGCATGCGAGCTTCTCGGAGATCAAAAGTGTGGATGAAGCAAGTCAGTTTACGCCGACCGATGTAAGGTCGGTGATTAATCGTTTTTTGATCGGTTGCAGACTCCAGACGAATTTGGTATATATTCAAGTCTCAGATGCCCAGGATCCCGATGTTTGCTTGTGCTCTGCTGTGTCCCTTCGGGTGTTATGGCTACTGTTGAAACAGCCACCGAGTTGGGTCCTACAGCTGGTGTTTTCATTAAGAGTTGTGCCCCCGTTGAGTTATCGTTAGAAGTTGGTGGTGGTCCTACTGCTTTCAGAGGATATTCTGTCGCCAACCTGCTACGGAATTTAGTCCAATTCTCTAGAAGATATTGTGCTGTTAATTCTGATTACAACACCAGTTTTACCAGCCAGGGACAGCATCCCTTACATTTCGGTGATACGGGGATCCTGGTCAACGAGGTGGGTACGACATTTTCGAGAGAAAGTACGTCACGGATGTAGTTCCATTGCTCCCGGTCGTGTACCTGCGCATCGTCGGAAGAGGAATCAGTAAGTTCAGGAAAACCGTGAGCGATCAGTTTTCTTATCTTTAATTTTTCTGTTCCTCCCTCTGTTAGTTGGAACCGCTGCAGGTTCTCTCCACGGGATTTGGGTAGTATGCGCACTTCAGTTGAGGCAATGCAGAGTCGAGTCGCAGACACTAGAAGCGAGTTTAGTGTTATTGAAAGTACCGCGGGATCCTCCAAGTGCAATGCTTTTGGGTGACGCGAGATGCATTTCACTGTCGTGCGGTCAGCATGGACGCCGATTGCCGTACCGATGGAACTCCATTGATTTCGATGGTCTGCCAGCCTACCCTTAATTGTATTGGATTTGGATTCGGGGACATTATTGCACACAAGCTTTAAAGCACCATGGTTGCACCTGTGGAATACTACTTTTGAAGCTTTATTTTTCGATGCGTTTGGTGAATTTGTGAACGGCACTGATGGGGGCCATCCGTGCTGCGACACTTCAGTTCTCTCCAGTCCAATGTTACCGGTGCTCTTTCCCGTATGTGCTTGGCGACAACCGGTGCGTATGTTAGCTGGTTCCTCCCTATATCTGGTTGACTTCAGCTAGGCGTCTCCTGTATAGCGAACAAGCTACTAGATGTAACATACTGTACAGAAGTTGAAGCAGACATGCGACGGACCATTCTTGTACTTTTGGGAAAGAGAGAAGGAGTTGGTACTGATTGAGACTGAGTCGTCGAGGTAATGTTGGGACGCTCTCTTCTTTGGCCTGAATGGGGAATTTGGGGTATTACTTTAGTATACAACTGTAGATCGTTTTCTCCCATAGGTGTAACCCTGGCACTCACCACTTGCTCGATTGCTTCTGTTAGTCTTCCACACTTCTTCAGTAACACGTACAGCTAACAACTGGGACAGCTCCGCATACTGGGCAGAACCAAAGCTCCTCTGGCATGTTATTTCGCCGTCTCCTTTTGATCGGCTCCGTCCCAAGGTATTTTGTGTGATAGGTTTTCAAGCAACTGCTACAAACTAGCCCACTGTTCACTCCTTTTACACATAATCCACACTTGCTCTTAACCTGAGACATATGCGCCGTGCGCGTGCAATTGTAAGGTGACGCGTCTGTCGGAGGATCAGTTAGTGCGGCTTCCTGCGTCAATGATAAGCGTGAGTCAGCGCGGCGTGCCCATTGTCAGCGGGGATCTCTTGTAAGCACACGTTGCAGTGTTGGTCGGTTGATCTATCGAGGTTAGTCCCAGCTGCTTTGGAACCTAGTAAATGAACCTAAACACACTTTGAACACAGATTGACAGCTCACAAATTCCTTCACAGATGCATTATGAAACTCACGATCGAATAAGCTTAGGCTTTTCGGACTGCCTCGAGAATTCCGCACCGAATGGTGTTACACAGAAGAGCAATAGGAACAAGGTGAATGAGTTATCCGTTTGTGTTCAACCACGGATGGCAGTCAAATCCGTTAGCGCTGGTTTGGACTTATGTGATCAACGTGTGGAGCTGGTAAATCCGGTTCGAATGAGCTTACGGTGACTACGCTGCGAAAATATAGAGAGAAGATGATTGTCCCAAATGACCTGGGAGCACGCGCGTCCAACGTGCGTGTCACGACGTCAACTGAAAAATCGTAGCAACTTTTCTCCTCAGAAGAGTTCGAGAGCGTGTTTGGTTTCCGTATTGAATAACCACCACTGAATGGTTACATATGCCCTTAATCCTTCAATATCTAACATGATTTTATTTTTTATAGACCTCTAGTAACGGTTCGTTTTCAGTATGGTTGTAAATAACTCCAGTTTATCGGTTAAACAATCAACCGAGTAAAGTTGTCGGTCAAGAAAAAGTAACTTTTCAGCATGCCTATAATATCGCGATAGTGATCAAAACAAAATATGGACGGATACTCAGGCTTTTCATTAGCTGGACACCTACGACTCCTGATGCGTAAATATCGAATCAAATTTATCTGGGCTACTCATAAGTTGCATTTGGATATAAATAAATAAATATATATATATATATATGTAGAGGGTTGGCGGAATCCGGTTTCGGCTTTGCCCATCACTGTGGCCAGCCATGGGACGCCGGCACCTACGGATGGACCATGGATGGCTTGCGCTGCACCACCCACAGCTCCAACCACACATTCCATATGCAGTGTAAACCCGAAGGAATAAGACCGGGAGGTATATGGATGGGAGCTAAGTTTCGCCAACGGAGCCGGCCCACACTCCTTCACAGACAAACACAAGCACGCTGTATTTGGGAATCAAGCGCACACTATGCGGTGGCTTGACCGTAGTCCGCTCCACACTGATTGCATGGAACCATTCTTTGATCCTAACACGGCCACAAGAACCGTGCACTCCGTCCTCTCCAGCAACGCTCAACTGTCTCCTAGAGGCAGTATGGACGATGTAGTGGGTAATAGACAGGTGGGCACCTTGTCAACATGCACATCAAGCGCAGGCACACCGGAGATACCAAGCAACAGCCAATCACTTGTGAGAAAGCCAACAAAGAAACTAAATCGAGTAATACTTAAGGAAACGTGACAAAAATCTTAAATTAATGCGCATATGAAATAAGTTGTTAACAAAGGATCCGAGATAAGTTTAGGGGTTCAGAACGTATATTTTACGGAAATGACACAAACGCGAAAATGTTGTCGAAATTAACTTCATTTGGCTTAAGCGGGTTGTGCAGGTTTATAGAAGAGCGTACAGGTAGACATTTATTTGAGAAAGGAAAGCATTAGGACAAAATTGAAAACCCACCACCTGAAATAAATAGACTGAGCATGCAAGCATGCGGTTAGTAAATCGAATGCAGCGTACCTACCAAGGCCGCGCCGGTTCTGCCTACCTTCTATGCCGCACCCGTCGTCGCTTCGGTAGTGGTCCCGAGTGGCCTCGCTCATGGCTCACTAAGCCTGCCTGACTCAGGCACTCGCGACCGCATGTGCTACAGCACCATGCACTCGATGTCGATGGAGAACAAGCCATCGGTACTTGCCGCTTCCGCACTTGCCGCTTCTTCTCTGCATGCATGAGGGCTTTCTCCTGCATCTCGGCAACTGCCTTTGTGATCAGTTCGCGCCATGCACGCCGATCAACCGCCTTCGATTCCCATGATCTTTAATCAAAATTAGAACGTGAGAGGCTCACTTTAATCATGTCCTGGTAACGAAACTTTGATTTCCCAAGTGCCGCTTCCCTATACTCAACTGACCATATATATATATATATACGTATGTATATATATTTATCTCTGTACATATATATATATATATATTGCCCCATGCTGAGGCTGATGTTGCATTCAGGATGCTTCTTCACCGCAGTTGAGCTAAACCAACTTACACATAAACTAGGTCTCAGTTTAAGCTGGATAAATTTCATTCCACTTCATTTGATTTGTTCTGCGTACCGGAATAATGTTCTATTAAATTTCCACGTTGCTTACGGTAATTGTGCTTATCTTCGTTAACTTTCTTGCGTTCGTAGCATTTTCTGAGTCACTTCTTGACTTTTTTACTTATCACGGATTCGATGCTAAGCAACGTATGCTAATTTATGGAAGACTTAAATCTGCATAGCCGTATTCTTTAACAGATACATTTTAATTGTTACTGTTATCTCAAGTAGCTGGCTGTTGTTTGACATCCCCGGTGCGGCTGCGCGTGATGTGCATGTTGATAAGGTGTCTACCCACTACCTCGTCCATACTGTCGCTAGGAGATAGTTGGTAGTTGCTGGAGGGGACGGGTGCACGATCCTTGTGGTCGCGCTAGGCCTGAAGGGTGGTTCCATGCAATCAATGTGGAGGGGACTACGGTCAAGCCACCGCATAGTGTGCACTTGATTCCCAAATACAGCGTGCTTGTGTTTGCCTGTGAAGGAGTGTGGGCCAGCTCCGTTGATGAAACGTGGCTCCCATCCACATGCCTCCCGGTCTTATTCCTTCGGGTTTACACTGGATATGGGGTGTGTGGATGGAGCTGTGGGTGGTGCAGCGCAAGCCACCCATGGTCCCTCTGTAGGCGCATGCGTACTGTGGCTGGCTACAGTGATAGGCAAATCAGAAATCGGATGCCGCCAGTCATATATATATGTATATATGTATATGTATATATATAAATATGTATGTATACGGATTCCAACATTGAATGATATTGATTTATCAATTCGCAGATGAATTCTCTCAGTGTGCAACACGTCTGAATAATTCGATAACTGGCGCTAAACGATTTCATGTCTTCCGTACAGATATGGCGAATTTTGTTTGACATATATTTCAAATAGTCAACATATCCATTCCCGGAACTTACACACTTTAACAGCTCCGCTCATAGGGATATTTGGACACTTCCATTAGTGATATAATTAAATTTTATGACGCTCCAACAGCCTCTTGTCTTTCGGCGATTTCCTCCAGACCAGGTTTATTGTTGTCATTACAACCATTCCACTAGCCATGATAGTCGTTCTAACCATTGCCATGACTGTGAGTAACGCTGAAATACCGTGTTCACTTCTCGTATGTGGGTCACACCTGTGGTTTGATGCGATCGTGCGTAGCATACGGATAGGAGGATTAAACTAGTAGCTTGCTCACTCTAACCCACTACTGAATACCTTTGTGCGTTTGTGCACGCGCACGTATTCAGTGTTCACCGTGCTGTGTTCGGAAGCATGCCAGCGCGCCAACACACAACTGTAAGGCCACCATGATATCAGACCTTCATTCCATTCCGTACACATGTGCGCTTGGCCAGTGTGACTCCATATGGTGGAATGCTGCCAGTCTTAACGGAATTACTTCGCGTATTATAGCATCTACTACTCTTATTCCTGCAGTTTGATTGATAATATCACTGGAATCGGGTGTAAAGCTACTTAGTACTATTATCGCACTGCCAGTCGAAGTTAATCAAGGAATGGGTTACTTTCGCCTGTTTTTACAAGTGTTACAACGTTGCTGCCTATTGCTTGTTCTGCGAGGTAGTCCAGAAAATCGAAAACTTTAACACGTTTGCTTACGCTCAAATGGCATTTTGAGAATCTGTTTTGTTTTCTTGTTGCAAACGACGAGAGGAAATTGGCGTGTACAACGAAAGCAAATAGCTCCCAAAATTACCTATTTCCATAGGGTCCGTTTACACACTTGATATCCAATTCCAAGAGGTTTCCGTTATTTATGCCAGAGGCCGCAGTTTCACTTATGTGCTCTGCTGCCCAGAAGTTTTCAAAAAACATCAAATGCTTCAGGCGTTAGGCTTGAATATGAATGCACATGGTTGGAGACGTTTGAACTAGCTGACAACATGCAAGCCGGAGTTCGACAAGACAGCTCCTCAAAGACAGAAACCCGTCTCTCGCCGAATCCTTTGTGGTATATCGATTCACCTGCATTTGTGGTGCAAGGTACCTCGAGCACACGATGAGGCGTCTGTCTAAGAAGATAGCTGAACGCCGTTCTAACTCTCTACAGCGTGAAACCGTTAAGAATGTCCAAAGCACAATCCTTGAGCATCTGATTGTTACTAGGCATCAGATTCGAACTGCATACGGATTTAAAGTCGTCTGCACTGTATCGAAAGTTCTGCGTAAAGGGCTCAGAAAGCGCCTCTGGTCTCTGCCGAAGCAATAGCGATCAGGCTGTTTCAACCTGCGTTATGTAAGCGAATGACGTTAATACGAGTTCTCAGTTTGCCTTACTCTGATCATCACCATCATCATCCACATGTTTACCTTAGCTCAGGGTGGAAAACACCTCAGTTATTGTGCCGCAATACATAAGAAAAGAAGAGAAAAGCACTTTATGTGCAAGCCAGCTGAGCTACCAGTAACGGATGGGCATCGCTCCGGAAACCTCTCAGCCAGCTACTATGCAGCAAAAAGAAACGTGAATGTAGGCCTTCAATAGAAGAAGTTGCATTTCTCACCATTACCGTGCCTGATTTACGTTTCTCAGAAAGGTCGTGGCAGCCAGACTTAGCTAAACATCCACCACGTGTACAATGATGTGCTTGAGTGCCGTTTCATCATACCAATGATCGTAAGTAGTGTGTATTCGCCGGATCCGAACCCATGACATAACTCATACAAGTCATGTGAGACGGCAACTGACCGGCATGTCTGCTATCTAACTACGATTTAGCGTGGCTCATCCTCCACTGTCTTTCATGTTTTGAACGTGCAGAGGAGATATCTGACTCCCCAGTGCTATGACTTACATTGCGAGCCAGCGCCGTTTGTAATGTCATGTAAACTGGTAAGTTAGTTGTTGATTACACTGAGCAACAACAATTTACATGCATGGAAACCGACAGTGCTTCTCGTTGAATTTGGACATGATGAATGCAAAGTTGACATTAGCTTTTCTGTTTAAGTTACAGTTTTTTTGGAAAGCAGCCACAAAGTTCACTTTTCATACCCTTCAGCTACTATTTGATTTATCACGTTGCGCAAAAACATAGGGCTGCAAAAAAGTAACAGTGGCTCTTATATATGTTTAGCATGCTGAATTCAAATCTGACATTTGTTTTATCTGTTAGCCACAGATTTTAGGAAACATGACTTTTAATAATTTCTCAACAGATGAATGTGCTCACTATGATGGTCCATGACCCGATGTATACTACATATATAAACTGATGCAAACCTATATTATGAACGCGAAATTTTGCTTAGGCATGACACAAACACAAAACTATATGCTTATCAAGCATTCATTGGGCAAAAAATTGTTGCTAGCTTTTGCATCGACACGTTTGTTTAGGGTAGCCAAATCTGATGCTCCAACAATAGTCTACCACCATGAATTAGTACCATGGTCCCTGAGAACCTTCATCTATCGTCATCATATCTTGCTGAAAAGATTCCACTTTTTCGTCACTTACGGGAGGTTGATAACTCAGCCACTCACTTGGACAGTCCCAAATCATACCCTAAGTGATTTAATTCTGGTTGTGTGAACTGCTGGGAGATAATGACAGTTCAGCAACGACTTCACGGTTTTCATACTTGGAAGCCGATTCAGGAAACAGGGTCCCATCATTACGCCCACTGACTTTCTCATCTGATGCAGTGAAACCTCTAAATTTTGGAATTATAAGCTCGTCAGAGGGTGGAATGGGTCGAATTGCAGAGTAAAAACTGGGATAAGTGATATTATGCCAATTTTTCTCTCCAATACTATGCGGATTAATCATGCAAAATGAAGCAAGCTGTTTTGTGCTTCATAGATTCTCGTCAAAACATGGGAACTCCAAATGGCAGCGTTTTGCGTTTCCCGTTTATCCAGCCAAGATTCAATTCCTCACAATAATGGCACACAACGTGAGGTTCCCATCTATTTGTCTTGGTCCCCAAGGGGTATTTCGAAGTATGATTTATAGACAGATTTCTCAAATGCAGTGGTATTTCTCCTTTGATGAACGACTGTAGAGCATCCGCATATATAGCAAATTGGATCAGGTTCCTTTTCGCATTTACGTCGACTTGAATTATCTATGGGCATGTCTGAAAATAAAGTGCTTTGTTAAGTAATTTCCTATTTATGTAAGATATTGAATTGAATGAAAACTAGAGCAGGTAGAAAAATGAGTTACATATTTAAAATCAGCATTAAAAGTTCATGTAGCATAACTTTAAAGAGCTCTTACATTAGAAAGCTGACAAAATTTTATCGATTTGTGTTAGAAGTCAATGATGGGAAAACTAGTTGTTTTTGCAAAGATTCCACTTAAATTCACTTAGTCATCCTCCTCGATTGTAAGCATTTCGCAAACTTAATCATAGCTATGAGAGTAGCCCTGTCCTTTGCGCGTTGATAATATGTATGAGACTAGTGTGGATCGGTTTCACACAGTGGTTACGCTGTGCCACTTATGTAGTCCAGGTTTTGGCATTCGAAAAAGCATTGTGACCTCACCAAACCGAATCACTCATGATCATGTATTTGCGTGTTCTACTCCACAGAAATGACTTGTAGTTTCATTTTCGAAGGACGGATTTCTGTGCTGAAGCGTGGGCTGCCAGTGTGCCAAACTTCTATGTAAAATTGCCACAGGAGACTTTTGGGGATAAGCAATAAAGTATGTCTAAGATGCCACCTATAAAAGCCTGGATGCAACGTTAAACTGTGTGCCAGTTTACATTCTTCCCCTCGGGATATTCCGCATAGCATGACAACTTAAATGGTAAGTCGCACATTCATTGTGCCCCTAGGTATTGCTTACAAATATTCCATCGATCAAGCATTTCGATTTTATGGTCAAGAACAAGTGCCGAGGGCCTGCTCGCATTTCGAAAGCTGCTGGTAGTGGTAATATGGCTATTCAGAGGTTAGCTAAAACCTAGTCCTTTAAATTTTACACCGTCGAGTGCTGGCATTTCTAGGTGGCGAAGAGCATATGGGTGCGTGGCTTGTCCAGCACAACCTTCAATTAGTGTTTCAGCTTGTAGTCCATTACAAACATGAAGTTTGTTGTGCGATAAATTACGGCTATTTGATATTAGTTCATGCTCTGCAGCTATAGCCAGCACCAAAGAAAACCAGGGACACGGATTTCTGGGTGATCGATGTGTTCAGATAGTGAAACAGTTTTATAATAACGTATTATGTCATCACCAATTTCCGTTATATTGTCTCCCCTGACCGTTGCGAGAAATAGCGAAGAGTCAATAAGCTCCACGGTCCTAGTCTGGCCTCGAGCCAGTAGAAGGAATTTCCGCTCTCTAACCAAGACTCCGTCATGGGAAGTTGTGCAAAAAAAGTGAATAGTGAAACCAAGCAAGTGATGATTTGTTTTTACTCCGGAACTAATCGTTCCACAAAATAGGATATCGGGCATCCACTTTCATCAGGGTATTTTTAAACACTTTGTATAACTACTTCATTGTTGATGGTGCCATTTACCTGTGGCATGAGACACATGGGTGCACACGGTAGTGCTTCCGACTGATCCCTTCGTCTTCCTTGTTCTCTCCGCAATCACCTTCACCAAACATAACATAAACTTCTCCTTAGGTATCTGGTTGCATTCTACTTTGAACAGTGAATAATGATTTATCAAGGGTAAAATAGCATGTGCTTGACAAGTCCTGTTGGATGGTTAGAGTGAAAATTAAAATTGATCATCAAATAAATAAATGGTTATTTCAAGCGCCCACCGAGTTAAATGCACTAATGCATAAAGATAGTTCGAAGTGGGAATGGGATGTGCACGCACAAATAGTATAAAGTGCCGTTATAGTTCTGTAAGTGCGCGAGAAATAAAAAAGGAAACGACAACACTCACTCGTTTGTTTCTTCATTTGACAGATGTGGTATGTTAATCCAGTTTAGCTACATCCAGGCAAATCACATGGACACTTCTGCATGTATCCTCACCACCACGTTGCGCAGAGGGCCGTTAAGCACATGGTTAGGTTTGCGTTGTTTCGTCCTGCAAGTGAAAAGGAATATATCAACCAACGTAAGTTGAAAGTGTTTCATCAAGGCGTCTTTTGAAAAGCGTTAAAGTAGGGGCAAGGATAACGTGAGTCGAAAGTGCATTCCAGGCACGGGACACACTGAGGGAGAAAACGTTTCGTCGACAATCAAGCCGACTGTAGTGCGTAGCCAGTTCGAGCTGATGGCCTCTCAGCTTGGTATTTCGGCTGAGCTGCAACAGATTGCGACATGGGTAAGTTGGGTTCGTCAGTATTAAGTAAAGCATGATTAGGTCTCCTTGGTGACGTAGATATTCACCACTGTACAATCGCAGGGACCGCAGTCAGCGTTGGTAGGAGAGATGAAACAATCCTCTGAGGAGTTTGTGGCTCTAAGTTGTGCAGCTTCCAGTGCATCGATGTCACGCTTGCGCCAGGGACGCCAAGCCTGGATCACATATTCCATGTGAGGCCTCACGTAGGTATTCAGCATTTGCGGAAATATTGATTGCTCAGAATTGCCGAAGGCTCTCCGTAAGAATTCAAGATGTTGACCGGCTCTTCGTGATGCGTTTTCAACCTGTCTCGAGCAACCAAGGTCGTCCTGCATGTTCCCCCCGAGGTCGTTTATTTGGGAAGCACTTTGTAACTGCTGATTCTCAGGTCGATATTTTTAGATAAGCTGATAGCATATGCTTACGACTTTGCAGTTGGTCATCTTGAACTGGAGCCGGTTGTCGGATGACCACACAAAAACCCTGTCGAGCTCGCTTTGCAATGCCCCGAGATCATCCGATGTCTTGATATCATGCCAGATTTTGATATCATCTGCAAATAGTAAGAAATTTGACCGCAGTGCACTGGCAAGATCGTTAATGAATGTGACGAATAAACCTGGCCCCAGTACCGATCCTTGAGGCACGCCACACGGGACCTTAATTGGGTCGGACATGAAGCTGCGGACTCTCAAATTCAGCTGAAGTTGAGCGAGGAAGTTGCCGATCCAACCTAATATAGCGGGCACTGATTCCATAGCTTCGAAGCTTGTGAAGGAGAATGCGGTGGTCCAAACGATCGAACTCCTTAGAGAAGTCCAGCTAGACAATGTCGACTCCCACTCTGGCATCGGCTTACTCTGTCCAGCCTGCAGGGATTATCAGCAAGTTTACAGTGTAGGATCGATTTCGGCGGAATCCGTGTTACTGTGACATTGGGAGGTTGTTACTCTCAAGATATCCTCTGAGCGCCTCTGCAATTATACTTTCCATTACTTTGGATAAAACTGTGAGCAAAGTGGTTGGACGGTAGTTCGAGGGCTCCGAACAATTACCACTTTTGCAAATAGGAGTAACTACTCCATATTGATACATTATGGGAACCTGCATTTCGTCGAGACAACGTTGAAAGAACCGAGCTAATGCTTCGGAAAGGTTTATGGCCGTTGTCTTTAATGCCTTCGGTTTGATGGCGTCCACGCCAGGTGAGCTGTGCACACGCAATGACGTTAGCGTTTTCATCATATTGGCTGCCGCAAATAATACGTGATTTAACCCTGGTGGCGATGAAAGCTGTGTCAAAAGCGGATGAAATGATGATTCACCGGAAAGTATGATTGAAGTGTTGGAGAAGCACGTTGGCTGCAGCTTTTGCGGTTTGCACAAGTCCATCTGTTGCACGTAAAACCGGGATCCCGCGCAGCATTCTGTGGAGTTTGTTGACGTGTCTATATAGCAACCTGGGATTGGTACTGAATTGCGCCGCCAAATTCTATTGATGGTAGAGTTTGTTTTCGCGGATCAACTTGACGCATTTGTTTCGTTGAGTTACTTGGACAGACTTTGTAAGCGCGCCGGTCTGAATCCCTTAAGCCCATGCATTTTCTAATCCGGCTCCTCAGGAACGAATTCACTTGTTTCGGGAGAAGGACCTTGCTTTCTGACGCATTTGCCACTAGCTCAGTGAATTGAGTGACGAACAACATCCAAGCGACATCGGGCGTCTTCTCGTCCAGGAGGAACCACTCGGTTTCGTGAACGAACTTGGACAGTTTATCGTAATGTGTAACAACAAAGGTTTCCACGTTGTTCTCACTGAGGTACTCCGAGAAACAGATGCAACGAAAGAGCAACATCGCGTGATCGCTACCGCCAAGAGGTGTAGCTATAGTCACGGTGTCGAACATTAGTTCCTGGTTGGAGTGCACAAAGTCCAGAACAGAGGGTTGGTCACCCGTTCGGAATCGTTTGGGAGAGGTAACATGGTTGTACAGAGGTACATCGGCGATCACCAATTGCAAATCCGTATCGAGTCGTTTGCTGTGCGATGCTGGAACTTTGATTGCTTGCAGGTTGAAGTCCCTCACCAGAAGGACGTGACTGTATGGTCGTGCCAGGACTCATTTCATCACAGAGGATAGGCATTGATCCATTTCCTAGGTGGACATTGGAGGGCGGTAAGCTATTGCTAGTAAAGATGCATCACCACGTCTTAGGGGCATACGACACCAAAGAGAATCGACGACTTTCGTTCCTCAGGCCTCAGTGACGTCAACTTGCAGGTCGGATCGATAATAGGGGAGCATTCCTCCTCCACCTCCTCTGCTAGGCAGATGGTTTTGTATGGAAGTCATGCCGGGTAGTTCAATCTCAGCATCCGTGATCTCCGTGTTCAGCCATGTTTCGGCGATAATAACTAGGTCCCAAAGCGTCGCGATCTGACGAATACGAAGTCCGCTTAGCTTGCTGAGAATACCTTGTGCATTGGTATAAAATCAGGTAAGGGCATCGGTGGTCAGAAGCGTGTTTGTGAGTGCTGGTTTCCGGTGATAGTCTATGCCGACCCTTGCGGGGTCGGCTGCCAATCGTATTTTCGTAGGACCGCTGACTCAGGCCCTAGGGCCAGTTCAAGTTGTTGTAAAGAGCTCTCAGCACCAAGCAGAGGGTGTCCATCCTATCCTCCTTCAACTGCCGATGTATTCTGACATTGCCTCCGTTCTGAGGTCCATGGTGACAGAATTATCTTAGTAAGTTGCTTGGTTAGTGATACATTGTGGATCTTTGGCCCTGTGCCTATTGGCTGTATAGGTTTTCCGGAAGGCAGCATTTTACGCATTTTGTACCGCATTTGGATCACATGTTCTGCCATCAGTTCGGAGTGCAATGATACTTTCATCACTCGGGGACCATACCCTTTGTAGTTAGGTGATAGCGGTAACCATGATGACGAATTAGCGATAACATGTTCGAGTGAGAGTACTTCACGAATAAAACGCCATTCCGGAAGAGTTTGACACAGTGATTTCTTTTTATTTTGTAGACATCCCAGGTATCGTCGTTCGGGGTAGCTATGTCGGTGTGCCATGCCAAGTCCCTTAATACCATGCATTTACGTGTCCTGCTCCTTACGAAAACTTCATCCTTTTAGGCCAACAGATTTTGATTTCAGATGTGCTTGCGTCTAGCTTCATAAATATGTTCACAAATTCTCCGCAGGCCACTCAATGGGTCATTTCGGCTAAGCACGACCAGCTTGTTGCATCAGTGAGGTCGGTCAAGTCGTCATAGTTGGGTACGACATGACATTCTTCGGCATGCTCTTTAGGATAATCCGCGTAGCACATGTAATGAAACACTAGCATCGCATGCTCGCTGCAGCCCAGAGACCTATCGGTTATCACTCTCTCGACTCTCAGTTCTTCATTAGTGAATATTCGGTTCAATATGGATGGCCTCTCAGTTCCCCTGAATCTGGTGGGCGTAGTGGAGTGTCCATAACGCGGGAAGTCTGAAACCAGGTCTTGCAGTTCTGCTTTGAATTGCTCTCCTTGTGTGGCTTAGGATTCTAGAACATTTAAGTTGAAGCCGCAAGTGACTAGAATGTGACTGTACTTTCTGTTTATCACTTGCCTCAACGCAGCCATCAAATTACAGTCTATCTCAGGAGTAAATGATTGTGAGCGGTAAACAACAACCTGATTTAACCCGAACTGTTCTAGTAGGTGGATAGAATACTAGATCGTGGAAATGACCGGTAGTATTGATACAGCGGATCAAGAGACACTGACAAGCAGAGTCAACAAAGGGTCAACAGGAAGTTCACGTATTTACCAGGATCACTGGTGTATATCGTTTGGTTGGTTCCAGCTTAGTGGTGATTGGCTGGACGGTTGTATCTTCGGATTGAAGGACAGCACTCCATGTTGAGTTGGGTCCCGTATACGACACCTCCCTCTTCTTTTAACACGTCTGCCTGTAGTTGCCCACCTTTGGGTATAGATGAAACGCTTGGTTTTCGTCTTCCACTCGATCCGAATTTGCATTCGTCGGTTTCGGCAATGAGAACTCCTCCAGTAATAACTGAAAATCAGACTGGGAATCGGAACGAGGTAAATACTGATTGTTATCAGAGCGTTGTCTGAGCTGATTCATATGCCTGTGCCATGTCTGACCGTTGAAGTATACTAGGTGCGTAACTCGACCAATCCGTCTGGTGATTACACCTGGCGTCTATCTGTTTTGCGACGGCCGGAAGTCTCTTGTCCTTACCAAGTCACCTGGTTTTAATGTTCTCGCTATTACGTGTTGTTTGGGTCGCGCAGATTCTGTTGTTTCCGGATTGGCTAATGCTCTCACCTCCGGAACGATTACGTCCCAACTTGACCTGCTCTGACGGTTAAACAACATTTCCGACGGAGACCTTCCGTTACAAGAGGGGTGTGGTGTTATTCGATACATCATTAGGAATGTGTGTATGCAATCGTCCCTGGGGCTTTCGCCTCGCCCTTTGCTAAGTGCACGTTTGAGCGTATCGACGAATCGCTCAACCTGACCGTTCGATTACGGGTGAAAGGGGTGTGTGCGTATGTGTGCCACCCCATTGGAACGACAAAATGTTGCGAATTCTTCGCTAGTAAATTGTAGACCATTATCGCTGACTAATGACTCCGGCATTCCGACTCCGCTGAATATTTTCTGCAGCTGGCAAATTGTTGCGACTGCAGTGGTCGTCAGCATTGTTACAACTTCTGGCCATTTATTATGAGCGTCAATCACGATGAGATAAGATTTACCATCTACTGGGCCGGCGAAATCTACATATACTCTTGACCACGGCGTGGTCGCTGCTGGCCATGGCACAGGGGCCAATTCGTTTGCTAAGTTTTGCGTGATCGCACAGTTTTCACACCGCGTACACAGGTGTGAGATATCATCATCCATCCCTGGCCAATACACGTAACCTCTAGCTAATGCTTTGGTGGGGGTGTTTCCTTGATGGCCTTTGTGAAGTTGGATGAGAATGGGCTGTTGTAAAGCTGAGGGAACAACCACACCTTCAGCGAAAAGCAAACACGAGTCAACGATTGATAAGCTGTTTTGGCACCGGTGATAGGGGATGAGTTCTGCATCTGATACCCTCGATGGCCAACCATCTTTCACGTGCTTCATCCCCTTACGTAGTACGGCATCCTGCGATGTGTTCTGCTGGATGGATTTTGGCGAGACTGGTAGGGATTTCGCGGTGTCGAGAATTACCCGATGGATCTCCTGATCTACTTTAACACTAGCAATCACTGTCTCGTTGTTGTCTGATGGATGATCCGCATTTAACCGAGACAACACATCGGCTTGTCCAAAATCTGTGGTTGATTGGTAATGGATGCTAAAATCGTAGGCCAGTAAGGCTAGAGCCCATCTCTGTAGACGGCTGGCTGTAGTTGCCGGGATGCCTTTATGTGAACAAAATATGGTCAGCAACGGTTGGTGATCCGTCAGTAACTTGAAATGTCTACCATATAGAATTTTGTGAAATTTATTGCTAGCAAATATGATAGCCAGGCCTTCCTTTTCAACCCGGGAGTAATTTTTCTCTACCGTACTACGTAGATAACTGCTTTCTCAGAACTGTCTGGGAAAGTGTTATCGTTTGGTTGGTTCCAGCTTAGTGGTGATTGGCTGGACAGTTGTATGGCCTGATTGGATGACTGCACTCCATGTTGGGTTGCGTCCTGTATACGACACAACCAATAGGCCAAGATCTTTCCCTCTCAGCCGGAAATTACACTAAACGGCGTCAGGTACGTCGGTTTCCGAATCGTTTATGGGTTCGCATTGCAGGTTGTTACGAAAGTAGTGGGCTGCCCCACCATCTTTGCTGGTTCGGTCTTTCCGGACAATGTACATGCCTGTTAGTGCAATTTCGGCATCCGTTATTTCACAGCGCAATCACGTTTCGGTGACAGCGATGACGTCCCAAGCTGCTGACGCTTGTCGAAGTGTTAATTCAGCAAATTTGCTGGGTAGAACTTGGGCATTAGTGTACGTGCATGGGAGCTTCGCGGAGACCCAATGTGTATTACATTAGATGGATGGAGCAAGTTTGTTTACGCCGAACAATGAAGGGTCGGCAACTAATCGTTCTTTGGATGGGTTGCAGACTCTCGTGACGAATTTTATGTATATTCATATTTCAGATGCCCCGGTGTTTGTTCATGCTCTGCTGTATCCCTCCGGATATTATGGCCACTGTTGAAACCGTCCCCGAGTCGGGTCCTGCAGTTGGCGTTTTCGTCGAGAGTTTTATGTCCACTGAATTGCCATTAGGGCGTGCTGGTGTTCCCGCTGCTGTTAGACGAATTTCTCTTGGCAAACTGCTACGGAATTTAGTCCAGTTCTCTGGAACCTTTTTTTACCGTTAGTTCTGATTGCAACACAAGCTTTAACAGCCTGGGACTGCACACCTTATCTTTTTGTGATATGGGGATTCTTGTCAAAGCGGTGGCCAGGACATTTTCTAGAGAAAGGGCCTCCCGGATATAGTGTCATTGCTCGCGGCCGTGGATCTGAGCATCGTCGGAAGAAGAATCAGGAAGTTCAGGAACATCGTGTGCAATCACTGTTTTCTGACCTTGACATTTTCTGTACCTCTCTCTGTTAGCAGGATCCGCTGAACGTTCTTTCCACGGGATTTCAGGTGGCATGCTCACGCCACTTGAGTCATTGCGGAGACGATTCGCAGACAGTAGAACGGCCTCTGTCTCGTCCGCCGAGTTTAGTGTTACCCGAAGTAACCGAGGTTCACCCTGGTGTAACGCGTTTGGGTGAGGCGAGATTCTTTTTATTTTCGTGGGATTATCATGAACCTTGATCGACGTACAGATGGGACCTCATTGCTTTCCATCGTCCTTCAACGTAACCTTAATTGTGTTGGATTTGGATTCGGGGACATTTGCGCACACAAGGTTTAAGGCCCCATGTTTGCGCCTGGTGGCTTGTGGCTTTGGATTTGGAGGCTTAGTATCGGGTGTTTTGGTGAATTTGTCAACGACACCGATGGGGGCCATCCGTGCTGCGACACTATAGTTTTCTCTAGTCCAGTCCCAATGGTTACCGACGCTCTTTCCGGTGTTTGCTTGGCGGCAACCGATGCGTACGTTGTCGGGTTGTTCACTATGACTGCTTGACTGTAGCTTCCGGTCTCCTGGGTAGCGAGCAGATTACTTGGTGCAAGATACTGTAAGGACGTTGAGGCAGGCGCAGTGCGGGCAATGATTTTACTTAAAGGAGAGAGATAATGGAATTGGTACTGCTGGAGGCTGAGTCGTTGGGTTAACTTTTGGAAGCGATGCTTCCTTCTTCGGCCTGACTAGGGCATTCGGAGTGTTATCTTTACATACAAGTGCAGGTCTTTTTCCTGCCATGGGTGTAACCATAGTCCTCACCAGTTGCTTGACCGTTTCTGTTAGTGTTGCGCAACTCTGGGTACATGGACACAGGCTGTTCCCAGTTTTCATAAATGATCTCGCAATTGTGCTACCTTCTAACTGTCTGCTATTTGCTAATGATCTAAAGGTATGGCGTACAATAGCTGCAGTGGAGGATCACACAGCGTTACAGGAGAAACTGGACAAAGCGTACATATGGTCCATCGAGAACATGCTGCATTTCAGCGTCACGAAGTGCAAAGTCCTCAGCATACGGCACAAGAGTATGCAGAAGTACCGCCTAGGACCACACATTCTACAGCGGGCTTCTCAAAAGGGCGATCTAGGCGTGACAGTTCAAGATGACCTCGGTTGTTTGAAGCAGACTTAAAAGGCGTCTAAGAAAGCAAAGCAGTACCTCGGCCTTCTTCGCAGAGCTTCCGGGAAGTTTGACCCTTCAGTCTTTCCAAAAATGCTTAGTGCGTACGTGAGGCCGCACGCGGAATACGCAATTCAAACGTGGCAACGCTGACTCAAGCACCATATCACCGCGCTCGATACTGCACAACGTAGGGCAACGAAGAGCGTCAGAGGTTTGACCAGCCTCCCCTACCCACTCAGGCTGATGACTCAGAAAATATACAGTGGAAGTTTTCGGCGTCTAAGGGGCGATCTCACAATGGTGTACCAGATCCTGACAAACCCTAACCGCCCATACCATTCCCTTCTGATACTCAGTCAAAACAACCCGCTAAGAGGTCACCAGTTTAAGCTGGTCACACAGTACAGCCGACTGGAATGTCGGCGAAAATATTTCTCCCTTCGAGTGTCACAGTCTTGGGACGCCCTCCCGGAACATGTAATTAATTCACACAGCTTATCCCTTTTCAAAAAACGCCTTGACGCTACTCTGTCACATTTACACTATGTGCTATAGCCCATGACCACAAGATGCTGGCACTAATGCACAACAGACAGTGGATAGTGCCATAACCCTACTCGAGAATGAGTCGCTCCAAACCTCTTGCAGACAATGTGATAAACGCAACTACCGTAGAAACTGGATTTCTGTATCCCGTCGATCCGAGATAGCAGCACATGACTAAGCTTGTCCTTGTTATTTTCCATTATTTTCTCGATTATTAGCTGATCAAAACCACTCCCCTTATTGCGTTGTGGGCGTACATTCCCATTTCAATCTCCCTTTACACGGCGGTACAGTAAAGCCTGTGATCGCTCGAACCGACTATTTCACTCTCCTGTGAGCTATCTTTTTTCACGCTAAACACCCTACGGGACATGTCAAGCACCTGCTTTTTCTGTTATAAATCATTGTTTATTTTTTAATTCTCTTCAGTAGCACTGCTTGAAAGCTAACAGCTGGGATAGAATAGCATTTTTGTTAGTATCGATAAGTCTCTGCTTTGTTAGTGTACCGATTTGTCCTCCCCGTCCTAAGACAGGTACTGTAATAACATTTAATACACTTGGTACACACCGGACCCTTTTTTTATCAATTTATCACATGATTCCCATTTGCTCTTCGTGTGAGACATGTGAGCTGTAGGTGTTTGTTAGTTTCCAGTAAACTCACATTTTTGTACCTCCTCAGTTGATTGGTTGCCACCCGTTTGAGTTTATCCACAAGTGGCTTTAGTTCATTTCTACACAACAGTGTGAGAACCGAGGTGGATATGCACGCATATAATACGTTTCGCAATAAAATATATTTGCAAACGTGGTGCACACAATATTGCACCTCAGATTGAGTATATGGTGATAGTTTCAGCGAGAATTCTTCGTTTGGGCAACTAAATGCAGTTAGGTTCCTTTGGACATTTGAAGGCACGGTAAGAAGTCAAAGAGCTGGTAGATAAATGCACTTCGTATTGTATCCCCATGAGCAATTAACAATAACAGGTATGCAACTATATTCTCAACTATGGATGTGAACAGAGGCATCAGGTGAAAAATGAATAGTGGAACTTCCACTTCTTTTTCCACGGCAGCCTTAAGCTGACAAAATGATAACATTTTAATAGCATAGCTTTTCTAGCCATTCATTTGGATTCAAGAGATGCCTTTTTGAAATTACAATGGAGCACTTCGCATGGACCATGCACTTGCTGGCAAACTGAAATCATCACCGATAATCTTATGTACAGACGATAGGCTAGCGGCGCTTTCAAATGCAAGCGTCAAATGTTCTAGGTCTTCTTGGCTGCCGTTTGGCCCGCTCTATGTACATTCCATAAGCAGCTGATGCTGATTAACAGGTATCGGTAAGCCAGAGTGATTCCTGGACATTATTCTGTAGTGGGTTCTCGAAGGTTGTTGCTGCGCTCGAAATTTTCGGATAAATTACGCAGTCTCCACCTCGAAGACTATGCCGATTACACTTGTCCTTGTCGTATCCGAAAATAGCTAGTTGATTGTCAGATATGTCATCAGGGCAGCGAAATTCATTTATGAATATGATGTCGGGATTATTCACCAAAACAAGTGAGGGTAGAGCGCAGATGTTATAATGCGAAGAAAGAATGTTACTCAGAAATATTGAGATAGTTGTGTTATGGGGAAGATTGTTTAGGCTGCTTGATAAACTTTGGGATTTTAAGTCGTGTCTGCATCCAGGCTAAAAATAACTAAAACAGGGTGTGCTTTGCCAACTTCGGGAAATGCGTTGGAGGTGATCACAGTGGAGGGCGTTGTGAATGAACATGACCCTCTAGAAACTAGTTGGCGGAAACGAGCCCATGGTTGTTGTAGCAGCTTGTGGAAACAAAAGAGTTGTAAGGAGGACTTCTTACAAGGTTTCCTGTGAATGCTGGTTTGAATGTTTATGTTATCTGCATGCTGTCACTGATATGCCGTTTACTACTGGAGAGGTTGATTGGATTAAGTGGGCAACTGTATGTTCCATCGTTGTGTATAATCCATAGAATTGGCCAACATTGGTATCTGAAGCAGTTAGTTCCCATCAATAACTTGAAAAGCACGGAAAGAAGACGAAGGCTGGTAGATGCATGCATTTCGTATTGTCTCTACAGTACCACTAACAATAACCGATATGCATAGCTAACAGTGCGTGCAACCAGACAAACTTAAGGTGCAGAACGAATGACAGCAGTCCACACCTTGGTCCAAGGCAGTTTTAGGCTGACAAATAATTGTTTCTGAACACACAAGTTTGGCTTAATCCGGCTTATAGCGACAGCCTCAGCAAACCGAAGGAAGCGGGGATTAGTGTGACGTAACACAACTTTAAACGCTGAGCCCAGCTCTATCCGGTGACCCGAGTCTAATAGGTGTTTGCCTATCGAGGAAGCCGGCGGTCTGCGCGAACATGGAATCTGACGAGGGTAGGCAATCTGAGCAACTTCACGTTGAACCCATCTTGGTACATGTTCCTTTATTCGGGAAGTCAGCGTTCTATTAGTTCTGCCTATGTAACTGTTTCCGCAGTCACATACAAATTGGTATACACAGTGTGAGTTGGCCCCAATAGGCTGAGCTTCCTTCGTTGGAGGTATGGGCAAATTTCGGGTTCGGTTGATGACGACAACTTGTGCAGCATAGTAACTTCCTTGTGTAGCCGAAATTATACGCTTAGTTGTCTTCAGCGTGGCTAAATCACCTTTGAAAGGTAACTCGATATACACTTTCTTCTTGGCTGCCGTGTGCACCAAGTCCTTTGGCCCTCGCGGTTGGCTGTGTTTCTCGATAGATCTTCGACGGTAGCCGTTCGCCACCAGTGTTGCTGTAATTAACACCAGCTCATCGTTCAGAGAGTCGGCTGAACAAATTCTTCTGGCACGACCAACTAGAGTTTTCACAAGTGTCCGGTCGTAGCGCACTGATGTGAAGCTGGTGAAGTGCAAGTACTGACCGGACCATTTGATTTTCGGTAAACGGAACTCTTAAGCAATCCATCATCCCTACGACTTATGAGTATGTCCAGGTATGGCAGACAATTGTTTTGTTCTATTTCGCAGGTAAGCCGTAAGTTAGCATGAGCACCATTGAGCTGTTCTACCAAATGTGTGAGCTGCTGCTCCGACAAACAGAAAGCCAAGATATCATCTACATATCGTTTCTAGTAGGGCACTTGGGCTATTTCTGTAGAAAGGCATCTTGCTACCATCAGCATGAAGAAATCAGCGAGTACAGGATCTAATGCTTTCCCCATTGCTACGCCGTCAATTTGACGGTATGGCGTATTCCGGAAGTGAAAATCCACATTCTCCGTGCTCAAAAGTAAAGATTCTCTTAGCAATTCAGTCGGAATTGGTAGCGAACAGCCACCGTTTTCAGCCAATTCGCATACGTAAGCAACCGTCTGATAAAGCGGCGCGTTGGTATATAAGGATTCTACATCCAAGAAACACATGATTTTGTCTGACAGGTTGACTTCATGCAGGTCATCGATGAGTTGACACGAGTCTTTAAGACTGTACGGATTGAACTGTTATTTCAGCGTAGATAGCAACTTCACTAACCAACTGGCGAATTTATGCCGGGGCATGTTCATCATTGATAGGATTGGCCTGAATGGTACTTCACACTTATATGTCTTCAGGGACCCATACAACTGTGGCATAGTGCTACCACTCGACTTCAAAATGTTAAATGTATCACAGCTTACCACGCGGGGTAAGAGGAGCATTTCCAGTTGACGAACTGTGTGCGTTTCGACATTGGTTATGTCCCCCTCTTTCGTGAGCCGTTGGAATTTATTAGCATCGCTGAGTATGGCGCACATCTTCTCATTGTATTCGGTTTTGTTCATGAGTACCAATCCTGAAGGTTTATCTGGTTTCCTTACGACTACCTCCATAGCTCATAGTCCACTTAATGCCTGAAAACGTCGAACTGGGTTGGTACACTTTTCACTAACTGGCATGGCTATCACCTCATGGGCTATTTGAGTTAACTTGTTTCTGAACCACATACGCCTATCAAGGCTGGTTGTTTTGAGCTCTTTAAACTAGTCAAAAAAGTTCTCAAATTGGGCTTCTATAAACAAGCCATTCAAAGTTCTAGGGGGGACATTTTAATCAAGCTCAAGTGATACTACTTCTAATTGCAACGCATCAACTAGTACATTCCGTAAATTCATCACGTAGTTACTGGGATCATGAGCAATTGTTTCCTCCTCCTCGTTGTTCGTCAGCAAATTTTCTAAACGGGCAGAGCGGTTTCGTGTCGTACGATCAAGAGTTGATTTACAAAAGTTAGTGAAAACAATCCGACAACACAGAGACAGATCCTCGATCACGGGTAGTAAGCGAGCATGAGTTTCTAGTAGCTCCGCAAGTCTCGTTTGAGCCGTCTCTAGGTGAGCGGACACCACCCGTCTGAGGTTAGCCGGAGAGGGCTTGTGTTTGTCTCTACGCAACAGTAAGAGCAATGGAAGAGAATAGAGACTCAGGAAAGTGCATTTCGATAAAATAGATATCTCCACACCTAAGCACACGATCTTGCACCTCAGGCTGACTATGCGATGCAGCAACCTGACTGGTTCGGTGGGAATTTGTCGTTTTCAGAAATTTAAAGCAGTTATTTCCCTTCAACAACTTGAAAAGCACGGAAAGAAGGCGAAGGCTGGTAGGTGCGTGCACTTCGTATTGTCTCCTCAGTACCCCTAACAATGACTGATATGCATAGATATAGCTAATAATGAGTATAACCAGACAAGCTTAAGGTGCAGAACGAATGACGGAAATTCACATCTTGGTCCAAGGCAGCGGTAGGCTGTTAGCCGTCCCTACGCATATCGGTTGTTGTTAATATTACTGAGGAGATAATACGAAATGCATGCATCTACCAACCTTCGTCTTCTTTCCGTGCTTTTCAAATATTGGTATCGTTGGTTTTCATATTTATCGTCTTTGGTTGTTGATTATATTTGTTAATTGTAGTTTACTGGAGCGCATTACCATGCCATTGAATAATGAACAATGATACATTACAGATAAAAAAGCGATTGCTTTACAAGTCCCGTAGGATGGTTGAAGTGAAGGTAAACAAAAGTGCAAATCGTCAACTTAAGCGTCTACCGATTCAGATGCCCTTCTTTATATAAACATTTTGGAATGCGTATTTACTTGTTACTGTAGAATAACACGGGGACGGTATGACTTAAGTGCAAAAGTAACGACAATGCTTACTCGTGCGCCGCTTTCTTGGACCGAGGTAGTTGATGAATGCATTTGAAATATATCCGAAACTATATTCCATAACAGTTGTGTGTGTAGTGAAACACAAACGCTGAGGATGAGCACCGTTTGTTCGCGTTTGGTTGACGTAGACATCTCTGATTATATAGCTTAATATAAGTGGATAAGCGAATCATCCAGACGTCTTTTGAATATCATTCGTGGGGGGGGGGAAGAAACAACGTATGTGGGAAGAGCGTTCCAGTGTTGGCACACACGAAGGTAAAAGAAATTCCGGCGGCATTCAAACCGGCTGTATTGTGTGTCCAGTTTAGCTGGTATCCCCTGAGTGTGGTATTGCTATCCAGATTTAGTAGGTGACGACAAGAGTGGTTCGGAATCCTCAGGATCATATAAGTCATTATCAAGTCACCACGCAGGCGTCTATATTGTCCACTGGAGACCCTGATGGTATTCAGCCTCAATCGGTAAATGAGGTGAAGCAAGCCCTGTACGTTCTTGGTCGCCCTTAGTTAGGGCATTTCAAGAGCGGTAAGTTCTTGCTTTTGACATGGCTGCCAGGCGTTGGATGCCGTACTCAGTATGAAGGCGAATGTAGGGGTTGAGCATCTGAGAAAAGCTGGAAGGATTAAAGCTCCCGAATGCCCTACGCAAATGACCAAGGTGTTGGTTAACTTTTTTGGAGGCTTTCTCGGTCTGACGGGAACAGCCCAGATCTTCCTGCACTATCACTCCTATCACGCATTCCTTTGAAGCGCACTGCAATATTTGACCCCCAGTCTGTATTTGTAAGTGGCTTTATGGTGTACGTTTAATAATTTGCACTTTATGGCGTTGAACTGAAGCAGGTTCTGAGTCCACCATTCGTACACCCTGTCAAGATCATCCTGAAGTGCTGCATTGATCAATCTAAAGATTTGGATCCGATATGCTGATTATACATTTATGATAATATAAAGAAATTCAGTTCGGCGTACACATGATTTGATCAACCACACATTTTGGGACTCTAAGTTTATCACTGTATTGCGGAATTCAACAAATTACAATTCGCGTACCTTTTAGATTACTGGAAGACTGATGGAACACATAAACTTGTGTATATACGGAAGAGGACCCATAGGGACCAAATACCGTATACCACCTTCACTATATTTTATTGATAGTAAATTGTAGGTTCCAAAGTGTTGGTCGCCAGAGTTGTTATGAGATCCATTGCATATTTCTTTAACCTAATATGTCAGCATCAAGGTCGAAGCTGATTAATCAGTGCGCAGTAAGGTACCGCACAAGAGGGAGAAATTCCTGATAAAACAAGTCAGTTGCACCTGTTCGGATAAAGCACAATGACTTCGAGGTGGAGGTTAAATCTAATGCCCCAAAGTTCCTCAGTTCGAGACACAATTCTGATACCTCAACCTGATCAACACCCACAAGAAGGACACCAGTCCTTCAACATGGGATCATAATCTTTGATTTCACGCTACCTTCCCCGAAGAACTTACGCCAACTCTCAAGTAAATGCCTTTTACTCGGTATAAACCGCTTTTCTATTAACCTGTTAAGTGTAACGGGTGTATACGTATTAAAAATATATCTAGCAGTATGTTTGTGCTTCAGGACAATCAAACTAGACAAATAGCTAATCCAACTCACAAGCTAAACTCGATGTAACCGCTCTGTGGTAACTAACAGCAAAGAGTTGCCGCTTCCGACAAAACCTTAGAGATGCACAAATGATCAGATTGATATAGTGCGATCACATGTCATAATAACATAATATACCTAACAAGCTATTCAAAATTCACCACGTCCCATCCCATACTAGACTACTTGTACTAGCAATAAGTGAAGGTGTGTAATATAACCATCGGAGGACGATTGCATGCTGATGTGTTTCTGCAGCTGCTTAAGCCTAAGGGACATCCACATAGCTACCCGAGACCCTATACTTAGCAAGGCATGTATTCTTCAGCAGCTGATGTATGGGAGTAGAACGTAAGTGGTGAAGAAGGAACTTTCATTTCGTTAACGTAATAAGCTGTTCAAAGTAGGCAATTCACCAGAAAGAGTGGCCATTCAGCTCTCCAAATTGTACTACTTTCTACTCACCAGGAAGTCGAGCTTATTAGTTACCACTTGCCAGATAATGCGAGTAAACATTTATTTGTTAACAACTTAAGAACAATAATTAACTTCCCAAGCGCTATGTACTGCTGACCACTGTGCAATGTTTCAGTGCTACAATTTAGGATTTTTAATAATCATTCTAGGCTCGTTGCATTGCTCTCACGAATGAAATCATCAAATTAGAAAACTAAAAGTGATGCTCCTCCCTGATTCCGTTTCCGGAAAAAATATCTGTGTTTCTCCGCAGTGTTACAATTGTCCACGCTTTGCCCAGGGTCACATTTAACTACTAACCAATGCAATATATTAGATGAAACCTAGATAGAATGGATAGTTAACGTTGCACTTTGTGTGAGTCCTACGTTTGTTAGATCCCAATAGAAAACATGGCAACTGACAGCTATTAACTTGTTTGCTGTCATAGGAACTGTAAAGGACAAAGAGCATTTAGAATAATCGGGCAAACCGGTTTTCACATTGAGGACATAATATGCCTTTTTCCAAACCCTTTCTTATATCCTCACAGAAATTTACACTTGTTTGCTTCAAACGCGTGCGTTTTGAATCATTTTACGTTTTCATTTTGTATTACTGGCATATCCTTGACTCTTTTAGTTCAGACGTTTCAGCATTGAGAGACTGCTGATTTGCAAACTGCTACGCTTTAACGTTTCTCCAAGTCGCCGCACCATTTCCACTTTTCGCCCTTTCCCATTACTATTGCAAACATATTTGTAAGTTCGTTACAGTTTCCCTGATTTATAGAACCACGGTAACAAGATTTTACATTTTAATTTCTCTGCTTAGAGCGTGCCTACAATATAGCTTTAATGATCCACTGTTTATCCCATCTAGTGCGATCACCTAGTCTAGACATTGTACAATCTTTGCATGGTTTATTAGTAGAGTAGTCTTTCTAACTTTAATGCTGATGACGATTTTGCTGCTGTTGATATTGCTGTTGTTGGTAAACTACAGAATGCTGAGACCCGGATTAGAAGGCTGGAGTCGGCTCTGACTAAGATGCGTCTGCATGCTAGGCAATATACGGATGATTATTTTGGACATGATGTTCCATCAGATTTCCCGATTAGTAAACGAACAGATTATTTTCCTTTTAATCTTTGTGTTCTTCCTACTGATGTGCCCTACCAATATCCTCTCTAAAAGCAATAACTTTTCCTCCTCTTACGGCATCGGTGGCACATTTGAGTGATTTGCTGGTAGTTTCAGTTTCGGAGTTTCAACAACGCGGCACAGACCTCCATTTGGATTCATATGCTGCCCCGAACAAATATATGAAACAGACTTTTACAACTTTGTAATTCTCGGATTGGCCATGTCCGTGAACAACAAGCGTGCATTTCAACTCATGGAGATTTCCGCAAAATGGGTCGGCGGTCATAATGACATCGCGTTACCGTGGTAAACTGAGATACCATGGTTAGCAGATAATAGACAGATCGCACTGCTGAGATTCGCACATTTGAAGAAGCGACCGTTAGAGGATGCTATGCTACTGGAGGCATACACAAAAGCTTGGAAGAATATGTAACTAAAGCATACGTCGCATTGAATTCGCTGCTCGAAGGACAGATCAAAGGAGAAACCAGATACTTACCACATCACTCGGTATCACATCCGCGTAAACCTGGTAAAGCAGGAGCAATGTTTGATTTGCAGACTTCTTACCGCAAGACTTCTCATAATCAACAGCTTTTGCAAAACCTCCATTTGTCTAGCAGTTTATTTGCTATACTCTCGGTTGATCAATAGAGGTCGTATCCGACATTGAAGTAGAGTTCGAATAAGTCAAGTTTCCCAGTCGTGACAACAATTGCTTGAGGTTTCCATGGTAGAAGAATCGTAATCTCTGCTTACCTCCTACTGAATATCGCATGATAGTACATCTGTTTGGAGCCACTTCGTCACCTAATTGGGCAAATTTTACTCTACATCAAGCCATTATCGATAACGCAGGAGAATTTCAATCAGATTATGGTTAAGTCGCAAAGAGTTGTTTCCACCTGCACAATTGCATCTCCAGTGTTAATTCTATTCAGGAAGCGGTTAATTTCGTCAAGGTTCATACCCGGATATTGTCCAAAGGAGTAATTCATTCAACGAAATTAATCAATAATGGAAGCGAGTTTATGGCGCATTTGCCCGAGATGGAACTTAAGTTTCCCAGAATACGATATCTGACGGCAATACCTGTGTTGAAATTGCTCACGCTTTAGACTGGAGAGTCACCCAGGACCGTACCAACTACGAGCTGGAAAGTTTTGATGAAGTGTTAACTTGTAGGGCAATAATCTTGTTTGTCACTTCTATGTATGATGCGCTCTGCCTCATCGCGTCAGCACTGTTACCAGCAAAGCTGCTATCACAAAATTTCGCATGAAAAAGTTGGATTAGGATGAGCCTCTATCTATAGAAAACCAACGGACTTGCGACCAATGGTTGTTGAGCACGCATGGACTTAACAGCCTTTCTGTTGGAAAATGAGTCACTCCGTTTGGATGCAGGATATCTTCCGTAAATTTGCACTGTTTCCCCAATGCATGCGAGACTGGCTACGGTGCCGCTTTGTAATTGCGAGGCGAAAATGTCAGGGGCAGTGTTATTATATCTCTGATTATTGGAAAGTCTAAAGTTAGCCTTACTCAAATCTTGTATATACCAAGACTAGGGATCATCACTGCTGTACGTACCGTGCGAATGGCAGCGAAAGTCACCGAGTAAATGAGTTTCCAGTGCAACACAACATTTTGGAAGGATTCCATATCAGTTCTCTAGGTGCCTCGTAGTTTTAACGGGGACATTCGTCTTCTGTTGCTAACCCATTTACTAATATACAACAAAATGCTCGTCCGAGCCAGTGAGGTTACGTAAACTTAAAGCCAAACGAGGGCTTGCTGGTCGCAACAGAGATAAGTAAACAATTGTTCTCACGGTCCGCAATTTCGCGCTCAGGCTGAGTCCTCCTGGCTCATGCCTTTGAAAAACTTGGGTGAACTGCCGCCGGAATGTTTGCGGCTTGATACTAGTGATGCCTTCTTGGCCAAATTGAAAGAAAATTAGATAAGTAAATTCAAAACTGCCCCACTTGAACCTCGCTACTTAAATGGTTCATTAAGGTGCTGCGTTTTAAGTCCTATTTCGTAGCGAAGTTGCTGAAGAACACTGCACCATGCCAATCAGGTGCCATAGATGGTGCTGAAATTTGGCAAGCAACGCTTCGGATTGTTATTCTGGCGCAGGTGGAAGTATTCGCAGAGGAGATAGGTCTTCTTTCTCACGACGTGCCAAATATGCCAGTACGAAGGTCGAAACTGAAGTTCAATAGTTCAGTAGTGTATGATGGGATAAAAAGCATTGGCTTTACAAGACCCATAGGATGGTAATTGCAAAATAGATAAAAATCATTAGATTCCGACATGGAACTGAAATGCCAATAGTCTAAACCTAGTACATCACACCACAATGTGTTGTTTGTCACTCAGATTAATGTCTAACAATTGTTTGAAGGCTGTAATGTTCGGAGCGTTTACCACATGCGTTGGCAAGTCATTCCATTGTGAACAGATTCTAAGAGAGTAAAAATATTTTCTGCAGTCTAATCGGGAGTGTTGGATTATCAGCTTGAGGTTATGACCTCTCGATCGCTTATATGAGGCTAGGGTGAGCAGCGATTTGCACGGGTGACCGCTTTCCGTTAATATCCGGTATGCGAGAATGAGATCTCCGCGTAGTCGTCGGTATTCGGAGGAAAACATTCCGATTAAACTGAGACGCACTTCATAATTGAGACCAGATAATCCGCGTGTTGCCTTCGTAGCTCTTCGTTGGGGCTGCTCTAAGAGATGAATGTCCCATTTTAACTATGGGCACCAAGCCTGGACGGCATATTCGACGTGGGGACGGATATAGGAGTTGACAAGCATGGGTACTAACCGTCGTACAAAAACACAAGTCTTACAGATTGAGACGTTTTATATCTTTCATCATAATTGTATAATCCAAGCGGATGGAAGATTGAATAAATTATCGATGCTGTTCAAAGCGAGTCATCCGATTTTACTTCCGGATCGCCATTTTGTCCCTCGTCTTCTAATCCATTTGCATTACGCCGATGGAGACTCCGGAGCTCAGCGTAAAATTTACGATCTTCAGTAACATTATTAGACGGTGTAAGCAGTTTCCGCTGTGAGCTGTGTGCTGTTTAGCTGTGCTGGATGTCGGATGAACCAACAAAACAATTGAGTCAAATGATGGCGCTAATTACAACAGATCAGCACTTGACATTTCAGCTAGCATTTAGTATCATTGGGGTTGGTTACTTTGGAATTTTAATATTGCGACACGGCCGTGTGCATGAAAAGAGATTTGATTGTCTATTCAGCTGTTTGACTACAAGAGCGGTTCACATTCCATGGATACCAATTTGTATCGTGTACATTTGATAGATTTTGATCTAAAGGTTTTTGGCCGACGGTCATACACATCGATAATGAACAAAAGTTTCGCAGTGATGAAGTTGAATTACGCAGCGTCCTGAGGAATTTAGATCAAGGGAAGATAACTAAATCCATACAGTCACAACAGACTGAATGAAACTTTAACCCTCCTTGTGCTAGCTATCGTGGAAGTCTTTGGGAAGAGTGAATTGATCGACAGGCCAGTTATTACATAATTGCTTCAACGACGAAACCGTAACAGTAGTACTTATGACTACACTCGCTGACGTTGAAGGAATGGTGGGTGACAGACCTATGGTAGAGTTACCTGACGCATCTGCTCCCCAGGACACCGTATCGTCGAGACACCTGTTGACACTGGCGAAATATCAGCCTCTTGAAAACTGATGATCAACTTACCGATGAGACTGAGTAGACGAATGAGACAAATAAGACATTTTTCCGATATGTTTTGGCGTAGATGCATTAGAGTGTACTTACCGAAACTAGAGCAGAGACGAAACTGGATGACCAAAGTTAGAGGGCTAACGCGTGGTGATCTTGTTCTTGTCTGTGATTTATGCACGACAAGTGGTATGTGGCCGAAAGCATTCGTAGAAGAAATCATGCAAGACAAGACCAACTTGCTCGAGAGGCGTTGGTGAAGACAATCAAAGGGATCTTGTGAAGGGACGTCAATCAGTTCATCAGAAGCAAACGGGGAAGGAGATGACGTGGCCATAACAGCAACTGAATAGGATAAAGTGCGCCGGGGAATTAAGAATATTCAGCGAAACTGGTTTGCACTTTGAAACATAATATGCCTTATTCCAAAGCCTTAATTATACCCTCACAGAAACTTACACTTTTTTACTTCAAACTCTTGAGTTATGAAATATTTTACATTTTCACTTCGTATTAATGGCGTATCCTTGACTCATTTAGTTCGGACGTTCCAGCATTGACAGACTGTTGGTTTGCAAACTGCTAAGTTTTAACGTTTCTCCACACAGCCGCACCATTTTCACTTTTCGCCCTTTCCCTTTTCGATTGCAAACATATTTGTAAGTTCGTTACAGTTCCCTGATTTATAGAACCACGGTAACAAGATGTTACGCTTTAATGTCTCTGCTGATATAACGTCTTCAGTCTAGGTTTACTAACCTATAGTTTCCTTGTCCGAGCTCGTGCCATTATCTAGTCTAGGCTTCGTATATTTTTAAGTGAATATTACTAACAAGTGAGACAGTCACATGGCCGTTGTCACGATGAAGTAAAGCTAATGAGCAATTACTTTAATCATTGCTAACGTGCATATGTCATATCATATAGTTAGTCCGGTGTGCTAAAAGTACTATCATTCTATCAGGACCATGTCGCTCTGTTTACTCTCACTGGTTGCATCAGCTTCAGATTACACTCACCCAAGTTTCTGTTGTCTTCCAATGATCGGAGTGACACTTACTCTCCGTCTCTCTACACAATGGTTGAAATGGACTGAGGATGAACCCCTGAAAGCAGTTGCTCACCAAATGTCGTTTTGTTTTCAAAGCCTTATTGCGAAATTTTAAGTTACTTAATTAACCCTTGTGCAGCAACTGCGACACGAAGCAAAGCAGAATGTACATAGAGTGACAGGATAATAGAGACAAAAGAATTAGGTTCGTCCGTTCATCTATAGATTGCATGGATCCATTGCTCTAGCCCCTAATCTTATTGTCCACAAGTACAAACGCGAAACATCCAATTTGTCCGTTGCCATCAGTCAAATGATTCATGCGTCCATCTTCTGCCTCAGCAACTGATCGTTGCGTGGTTGCCTACTACCAAGTGCAACCGCAGCAAACAATTCACATTGGATCAAGCGGTCAACCGGCACACGGAAGATATGACCAGGTCAAAAGTTATAAACACCACTGCAACGTTTGACGATCTTCTTCCGAACCCAAACTGATGGATTAGAGTAGTGCGTGTCAGATACATCCGTAAGTTGTGGGCATTACACTCCAAAGTACCGACTTAGAAAGGCAAAGGTTGCTTTATATATATATCTTGCGGGGACTTTTTAATACTTCGGCTCAAGTGATGTAGATTGACACGCCACACAGATTCGTTGATAGTTGCAAGAGCCCATCAGTGAGCTAATTACCACGGCTAGTAAAACACTATACTTAACTAAGCCGATCAATATCCTAGTGATGGATTTGTGATAGAACCGTTTGGTATGTTGACCAATTCCTGTAACACGGTATCTCACATTGGAGATACAAGGAACATGCTGCTGAGAGCAGGTTTCTACGACAGTTATCTGAGCTTGCCTGTACGCAAATTATATATATATATATATATATATATATATATATATATATATATATATATATATATATATATATATGTATATATATATATATAAGTGCGCCGATCGTTGGGCCACGTGTTGCGCATGCCAGTCCACCGACCCACGACGTGCATTGTTTGTGCGTTGTGGGTGCGGTTGGAAGAGGAGGAGGGGCGGCCAAGGGATGACTTGGTCGAAAGAAATGAAAACCCTCAATTCGACGTTGTCGTCGATTGGTGCATCCTGACTGTCTGGCTGGGGTCCTAAGGACGGTGAACACGTTTGTTTGGATACACTTGCTTATAAGACTTGGAGCCGGCCCCAATGGCGTTTGTGCTGTGAGTTCCTTTGTCCATCCCCCTCCTGTTTAGCATCCCCCTCCAATCACGATCTCACTTGTTACGCATAATATGACTCTCTTTTACGGCAGCCAGCTGTCAGTTCTCCGGGACAATGTCCATCCGTTACTGGGGACTCAGCGGGTGTGCAACTGTTTGTTTTCCTTTTCCTTTCTTTTGTATTGCGTCACAATAGCTGAGGTGTTTTCCACCTCCAGCTAACGTGTAATGGTGATGATGATGATGTTCGCAGATTATGCCCGATCTGACAAGAGATGTTTATTAATGTACTCTAAGCTTATCAGCCAGTCATCTGGTCAAACGTCTACTTCAAAGATCGGGGGAAGCTGGTGCTATTTACGACAAGCTCTATCACAAAGTTGTAAAAATTTGGCGGACATCTCTGACGCACCAACGTACTAAACGCAACTCAGTAGGCAATTTTCCGCGAAATTTTTTTCGGAGCTGGGAATCGTGCTAGCAATAGTTTGAAATAATATCCATACTTCTGTTCACTTTCTAACATGCTCTGGGATGCGTTCGATTATTCTGCCACGTGTACTCCTCGGGATACGTATCCAAAACACAATTTGCGCACCAAATACGAATTTGCGTTTGGTGCCATTACATAGGCGCGAAGGACGCAGTTGCACGGACCGCTAATGATGCAATAAGCTAGCCCGTTTTGACGCACATATTCCCAGTTGGTTGTGCGACGGTCAGATTGTGTGTGGAATTATTCGCGTTTGGCTGTATTTCTGTATAGTGGTAAAATTCGAACTTATATTTTCTTGAAAAGCACAGAAAGAAGACGAAGGCTGGTAGATGCATGCATTTGATATTGTCTCCTCAGTACCATTAACAATCACCGATATGCATAGATATAGCTAACAGTGGGGTGCAACCAGACAAGCTTAAGTTGCAAAACGAATGATGAATGTTCACACTTACGTCCAAGGCAGCTTTAAGCTGACAAATAATTGTTTCTGAACACACAAGGCTGGCTTAATCCGGCTTATAGCTACAGTAGACCATAGGACGGAATGGTAGCTCCTAAAAGTCTGCAGAAATAAATAAATTTGCAATAATAACCTTGCTGGTGGGGGAACTGCATAAGCTATAAAGTGCCTTTCTGAGTGCTGCATCTGCACACCAGAGTATATCCAGTGAATAATGAACCATCGAATCAGAGCAGTATCGCTTTTGGTAGCAGTGTCTACAATGGAAAAAAGAGCAGTCTTACTGTGATTTTGAGCATCGAAAGCAGAAAAGCATGCTTTCTACGGGCAAATATTAAGACATCTTTGCAGCAAGGAAGGCTGATGCAGGCCGTCAAACTTGGACTGAAAAGCTTCATCTGTTGTTGATAAGGATCATACAATCTATGGTCCGGAATAACTTGATTTACGGTGGGCGCCAGCTAACTCCTGCCTGTGGTCGCGATAGAGCCTGTGGTAGGCACAGATCATCTGCTGTCACTAATACGGCGACTATCCACAACGACATGAGCTACGAAGCAGTTTTCGGGTTACAGAATTCCAGCACTCTTAAGCATTTTCTTCGCCTGCAACTATAACGATAAATTTACTTTCAGCCGTTCTTTGGGATTCGTCTTCGACTGCCCCAAGCATTCAACGCTCAGAAGTGGTTTAACTAGTGTTGCTTCCAGTACAGCATAATTATACTGATTGAACTCCAAAGTGGAGACACATGAATATCGTAACTAAGCAACACCTTGTCTCTGACATACTCCGAAATTCTGATGATGGTAATCCCCTTACTGTGAATGTGGCTAACCACTGGTGCGGCAGCAATTTAGCATCAGCGAGCATAACCGTGGTCGATCGGTTTTGAACCAGATAATAAAAGAATTATGAAAACACTACCGTGTTGGCTGCTTGTTTCGGAAACAAGGACATCGCAGATGTAATTCATGGCCTTGAGTTTAACTTGTAACTGTTCTTTCGGATGCGTTACACTAACGCTAATAGCCCACGTGGTTGTTGTCTTGTACATCAGACAATATACAATTAGAAATAATTTGAAATACTGGTAGGCCGGGTTGGTTGCTCTGCAGTTGATTGTTCCGCCGAGCTTGATCAAATGGTTGCATATGTTTCGCCACCATGCGAGGTGGCGTCGGCAGCGTCCACCGTGCCTCACCGCACGGATTATGTCACGTGGCGTGGTGGCGAAACGTATGTAACCATTGAGTCAAGCTCGGCGAACCAATCGACTGAGGATAAATAAGTAACTAAACGGTATATTTCGCAACATGCCAGAACCAGGCAAAATAAGAGCCTGATTAATTGGTACAAAAATGTTAGATAGTGGAGCGATTTTTCATGCTCTGTTGTGTTCTCAGTGAAATGTTTGACTTGCTCAATATTTGAAAAGTAGTAAACTATAGAGAAGTTGAGAGCAGGTTTAAAAGTAGATATAGCCGTCGGTTCAAGTAAAGTGTTATGACACTACTCTTCGCCTCTGCCTCTGCGCTGCCAACCAGGCGGGGAAAACAAAACGCCGAGCCTGCTAGACCGAAGTATATTAGGCACAGAACATGGTTACTTTTATAGGTCACATGCGTTTACCTCGCCGCTATCATTGAGGTGACTCACATCTCTTGTCTGAACAGATTCGATCCTGGTAGCTGCCTTCACTCTCTGACTGTAGGTATGATCACGTCCGCAACATAACAACCCGTGCGCCGATGACAGTCTGATTTCGTCAGCTTCCGGTTTGATCGTGACAACGAGTCTGTCAGCCGCTCACGTGATCCGGCCAATCTTAACCGCGCTGGTGTACACCGTCGTAGTCAGCTGTTTCGCCTCCGTGACATAAATACGACACTTCATGGAACCGTCTCCCGGAGACCTGCTTCCGCGCTTCATTTACACTTCTTATCTGGCTATGTGCTTTCTTGGCCTAAAGGAAGTAGCCAATGACTTTTTTGACTCGTTTTTAAACGTTTTAGCTCTTGCCGTATGCAATTTTTCATCATCATGGTGACACATACGTAAATATGTATCGACTTGTGTGAGGGCCTGTGTTATATGTTAAGCTGTCCACCACAGATAGCCATAATGTAGCTGATTTCAGTCTAGCATTGTTAATATTTGCCAGCGAGTTCGTGACAACTCGCATTGCATGAGCGTACCACATTTTCGGAAGCATTTATCCATTACCGGCTCAGTCGTGAACAACAGTGGCAGAGGAGAAAGAAGCAAATGGAAAAGAGATGAATGAAAATGACTAGAAATGATGGGCTTTTGTCCGAGGTTGCTCGATTTCAGTTGTACAAATTACCACTGGAAACATATACCCTCAGAAATGTACAGTTATTTTTAAAAAGGAACTAGGAAAAATGATAGGAGATCCAAATTGGGAGATTGGTGATGCGAGCCCCAGTTGTTTGGCCCTGAGAAATGTTATAAGTATGCAAGATACTTTCTCCAGGGAGGGAGAGAAAACTATATGCAGTTTAAAGCAAGTCTACTGTTGTTCAACCATTTAGCTGCGTTCCATTTGAGGTTGATTTTGAAAATATTAAGCGTTCAGAGTGAGCTTAGGCATGGATGACTTTGGTAGGTTTTTCAGTTATTGCCATCAGGTGAGGAAAGTCAACGGGGGAGATGATATCTGTATTGTTTTCGCGAAACACGGAGAACTGGAGCACGTGACTAGGGAGAGGGCTCCAGGAAAAGGTAGAAAATGATTAGTATCGCAAAAGGAATGTGTAGCCGTTTGCTCGAGAGGAACTCTAGGATATATTTCCGCCTTGGTAAGCGTAAAACTCATGGTACTCAGAATATTCCTTTCTTTTTAAGAGAGCTTTTATTTACCGATTGACATGATGAGTGTACAAACGATACGAAGGCTAAATTAAGTACGTCGTACGAAAAGTAAACTAGAAACAACGAACAAATAAACCTAGACTTAACGCACGGTCTAGGCAGAAGAATAAAACGAATTATCTTGTAACCGTGGTTCTATAAGGCATCTTAAATACAGTACATGACTTACGAATAGGTTTTGCAATCTTAGTGCAAGTGGGCAGAAACTGTACAGCGTGAGGCGCAGCGAGTATCTGGGCAGTGTCACAGTAACATAATAATATGAATGACCTTAAAACCTCAAGGATATGTCAGTGATCGAGTGAAAGGAATAAATATACGATATGGTAATCACTTGCAGGACACAGTAAAGCAATCTAAATGTGTAGAATAATTAGGGAATAGAGATACCGTGTCCTCATGTAAGCAATCCAGGTTGGGGATACATCAAAGTTTCTTTTAGACTTTATAGTGAGAGCAGCAAGTTCTTGCAACAAGATAAAGAAAAATACCCAGCATGCCCTTGGCTTTCCATTCCTTTACTCACCTCTTTTACCTTCATCTCGAAACCTTGTTAGACTTACTAACCTCGCGCGATGCAGTGCCCTATTAACCCAGATCCTGACGTTCACCTAGTTCTACAGCAAAGTCTTTGTCACACCGCTATAATGAAGCGTCTAGCTGCCTTACTGGTTTTCATCCCCAAAATTGGTGTTAGCTCTCTTCCTCTGGTCCACCAGAACAACATTTACTGTACGTGACGTAGTGCTGTAACCATGTAGCTTTTGACGTTCATCTTCTATCCGTTGGATTCCACGGCCTATTGTCTTAGGCGTAAATGCCCGCTTAAATTGTTACTGGTTTTTGTTTAATTCACCCACTGCTTTCAGCCACTGCTTTTGATAGTTGAAATAACTTTGCGTTCAGCATGCCACTGGCTTTCCATTACTTAACTTACCTTTGCTACCTTCATCTTGCAACCTTGTTAGAATTATTAACCTTGCACGATGCAGTGCCTTATCAACCCAGATACTGACGTTCACCTATTTCTACCGCAATGTTTTTTCACACCGGTGTATTGAAGCGTCTAGCTCCCCTACCGGCTCTCATTCCGATATTGACGTTAGATCTTCTCCTCTGGTCCACCAGAACAACACCTATAGCGCGCCAGGTAGCGCCGTAGCCATGTAGCTTCTGACGTTCACCTTCTGTTTACTTAATTCCACGGCTTATTATCTTGGCTTTATATGAGGCCTAAACTTGTTGCTGGTTTTTCTTCTCCTAACCTTGCACTTAACTGCCTCCACTGCCTTTGATCTTTACCATAAATTTGCACTCAGTATGCTACGGCTTTAGATTACTTAACTCACCTCTTCTAGCCTCATGTTGCAACCGTGTTAGATTTAATAACTTCGTGCAACGCAGCGCCGTAAAGACGTATATACTGACGGATAAGTCCACCTTCTACAGTATAGCCACTGACGCTGCAGTTACGGAGCCTCCAGCTCACCTACTCTGAGCTCACTTTTTAAACAACATTATCTCTCTTATTTCTGTCCACCAGGACGACTTACCTACAACGCGCGATGCAGCGTACAGGCTGTTCAACATCTAACGTTCACTTTCCATTTATTAGCTTCCACAAATTAGGTTCTTTTCGGTAAATGGCCGCTCAGTCTGCTACTGTGTTTCTCTAACTAAACTTCACTTACCCGCCTTCACCGTCTCTGGTCTTTGCCTTACATTTGCGCTCAGCTTGCTACTGGCTTCCCATCACTTTCACACAGGGCACTAGCCGTGTAGCTTCTGACATTCACTCTCCATTTTCCCGTATCCTGGACCCAGCTTGCTACCGGTCTTCCTTCACTTAACTTGCCTGTGCTACCTTCAACTCGCAACGCTATCAGAATTAATAACCTCCCGCGACGCAGCGCGATAGCTGTAAACAGCTGTAAAGGGGCCACCAACCCCACCTCGAACCTCCACGTTTTCCCGTCCTTTACTCACACGAGTAACACGTTTATGTCACCTATATAACGACAAATCCACAGTATGGATAGCGTTTCAACTCTCAACGTTTTGTTACATTCCATGCATTTCTTCCTGTGCGCATTTTCATTGCATTTCTCTTTGGCCTGCTCTTGTCCGTTGCGCCTCTTTCCAAATTTCCCACAGATACTGCATCTGGAATTGATCAATTCTTCAGCAACTGGATGGTCCAAAATTTAGCCTCGTACTGAACACAACGCTCAACGCTCAACATGATTGAAACCCAATGCGGCCACATGAGAGCGCATCATAGGCCTGAGGATGGAAAGTGGATAGCAGACGACTGCGATAAATAGCGCAAGAAATCAGCTTCAAGCCAGAACAAAGTGTACTGGGGCAAATTCTTGTATCACATTACGTGATTTTCAACATTTTTGCATTCGTATTAACAATCTATTTCAACACTGAATCAATCGTGAGGTCGAACAGTTATCACAACTTTATATCGTTTCTTGGAACTAACTCAGCTGCTCACACCTAATGTCAAGACCAAATTTTGATCACATTTTGCTCGTCGCAGATTTGCTTGTACATATTTGATCATGCCTTGTTGGCGTGCCTCGTGCAAAACCGAGAATATAAATTTCTTTCATTCTTTATATCTACCTTGCACCTATTTCGCTCGGGGATTTATTTGTCATGGTAGGTCCGCAGTATACCAATCGCTGTTTCTACGATTAGAAATGAATGTGTAACATGTCGGAACTTTGTACCTGGCTAGATTTCAAGTTTGCAGATTGAAGTCTGTTCCATAATACGGAGTATCGGTTTTGGAAAAAGTTGTCGGACAGTTAGGTTCGTGCCCTTTTAACTTCTACTTTGTTGTTGTTTCGAGTGCGATAGATTGAAAAATCTGCTCGTTGTACCCTTGGGTGTGGGGGTCTATTTTTTGGGTAATTGTAGCAAAGAAAACGAAAACGTTAAATTTCATTCTTCGCAGCCATAGTGGATCAAGTTTTAAGTGTTAAAATTGGCCAATAAGAATTTGGCCCTGATACGATTGTCACTGGCACGATTTGAGCCCGCCTACGATAATGGCTTGGAACACTGGTCGATCGAACAGATTTGCGCTGACCTGATGGCGCTAGCTTAGCCCGGGGTACGCGCTGGTGAGGCGGAAAATCGCGCTATAGTGAGAGCTTTCCTAGCCACACGTATTCGGTTAGACTCTGAGCCCTCGTAACGGACGAGGCTACGCACACGAGAAGGGAGGACGGTTGACGCGCGCTAGTGGTTTGGACGCGGACGCTGCCCGGCTATCGCCGCACACAAATTTGCCTGACCGGAACGACTCATAACTAACGGCGAAGAGAAAGCAAGACATGTTGTCCTCTGTAGGCTCTTTTAAGACCAAAACAGGCGAATCAAAGCCAATAATGTGGGTCATTAAGTTAGTGGAAACAACTACTGTGACGGGGTCGTAGTTTGTAAAAGTACATTGTCAACATGTGCGCAGATGTGTCGCGTCTCGGAGTGGCTGAAATCTGCTAGGTTGGAAGGGCGGGGGGAGGAATTGAACTCCATTTCCACAGCCATTACGTCGCAGTTTGAGGCGCGTTTTTGCGGGGATATTTGACGGGCCCTCAACATTAAGGCAATGCAACGGTGCATATCACGAAGGGTGGTGGAATAGCCTAGTAGACGCTTAGTAAATGATCGTTGTACACCTTCCAATGCCATACGATCACTCACACTAGAATTGCAGTAGATGCTGGAGCCATAATCAAGCAATGGACGTGTTTTAATTTATAAATAGTGTTAACCGATTATTTCAGGTTGCATGTTTTGAACAGAAGCGCAACGCGTTGACGGGCTTGAGCTGCAGCATGTGCGGCGTGTTCTGCAAACTTAAGAGTGTTTGAGTAGTGGATCTCTAGGTCACGGATAGTGTGGCAGTGAGACAATGGTTTACCAGCATTAGTAACCGAGCCTGATACAATTTCACATCTGTAGGATACTACGTGGCATTTATCCACAGAGAATATCATCATCCATTTGGAGCTCCTCGAGTTGAACGCACTTAAGTCATGCTGGATTTCGCTTTGCATTTCACTGATCTCAGTTGGATTAAAAGTGTAAACAATTTTTATGTCATCGGCAAATAGGAAAGGTTTGCCGGAGGAAAAGATGTCGAAAATATCGTTTACATATGGTCAGAATAAAAGGGTCCCAGATTGATAGCTTGTATCACACCCCTTGTGACAGGCTTTGACATGCTTGTTTCGTGTTGAATCTGAACAACCTGGGTTCTATTTGTGAGGTAAGGATTAAAACATGAAAGCAGAGGGTTGCCTATGCCATGCGCAGTTAGTTTGGATAAGTGTTAGTTATGCGGTACACGATCAAATGTGTTATGCATATCTAGGTAGATGACCATTGTTGATGAAGTGCCATCCAGCGCTCTAGTCATGAAATTGAGAAACGATCTGACATGGGATGCAGGATGGAGCACTTAGAAAAGGGTGTTGATAAGATTTCACGTCATCATGAACTCAACAGTTTTGGACTTTTTGAGACGCTCCATCATTTTAGAGAGTATAGAAGTATGGCGGTAGTTGCTCATTTTATGCGCAGAGCCTGACTTGTAACGAGGATCACTACAGCCTTTTTCCATTGTCATGGCGCAGTACTGTCTTTCATAGATAGAGAAAAAGGATTCAGTTGTAGTAGTAGTAATGAGATGTCGAATCCACCGTTTGTTTATCAGTGTTGGTGGTAAATTGTCAGGCCCAGCATACCATGGAAAGTTAGTAGAGGAATTAAGTCGAGTTATGTCACGGAGTTCAAAGGCAACTGTGCAGAGTTTTCAACAGTAAGCAGAGGGAGGATTTACAAGGCAACCTCAGCAATGACGTTAAATGTAGAAAAAAGTGCTTATTAAAACCACTGCTTATTATAGTTGAATTGCTAGTTATTTCTTTATTATGCATTAAGATGGTTGGGGTTTCGGTACTCTTGTTTCCACTTTTCATCAGCTTGGTGAGTTCAAGGATTTTAGGATAGCTATCGAGCGCGTGTCTTACAGCATTCGCACTACTGATATTCAAAGTCTTGCAAGTTCGGAGATAAGTTTTACTGTTGCAATATTAGGGAGAAGTCATTCGTTTTCAAATAGCAATTTCGTATCTGTGTGCACTTGCGTGCAAAATTTTCGGGGGTGGCGGTTGATTTTGTTTTACAAAGAAGACGCCGATGCTTTAGTGTTATTAGAGCGTCTAGACAAATCTCGTTATTCTTATAGTACTCATCGGCAGCCACTTATGCGTCATACGTAAGAAAGAAAATTGTACATTGTAAAGATCTCAGAAGGGCGGAAAACGATTCCACGTGTAGGGAGATGTATGATCTGCAGAGGACTGCAGGTTGAGTCCGGCTGGGATCTGAAAATGGCTTCTCGAAGGAGAGTTGGATCATCTTATGATCGGTGCCAGGAAATTTCTCTAGGACAGCAGCAGAGACATTGGGTAGGTCTAGTGTAAGGAATAAATCGAGGATGTGGTTTCCTCTGGTGGGTGAATGGACATGTTGTGTCCATCCATATATATGTATAGAAGACAACAATGTAGAATATTTAGTAGGTGCGGCGCAGGATCTCCAGTCAGTATCAGACATATTAAAATCTCCTCCTAATACTTTATATTGAAAGGGTAGTTCTGCAAAGTAGCAAATCAAGTGTTCCAGGATTTGTAATTCATCTGTACTGGGATTCGGAGGGGAGTAAATACAACCCAAAATCATCGAGGTTCTACCTAGAACAACATGTACAACTATTCTGTCAATATTACTATCTTGAAGGGAAGCGCATAACAGCGATGTTTGGAAGTTTTCAGAGACATATATGATGCAACCACCACCAAGCGCCAAGGTTCGACAAAACAAGAAAAATGTGGTAATGATCAATTTGGAAGCAGGACTTTGGACTTTCTCTTGTAAACCATGTCACTGTCACTAAAATAAATTCAGGTTTAAAGCGACACCAAAGCGCGAAGAGTGGGCATTTTATTTCGAGGTGATCGAGCATAGAAAAGAAGCGATTGTAGATAGCGACTGGATATACAGACACGCTAAGTGGTTGCATATGTTGGGTTAGATCTCTGGCGATATGTCATTATAAGCAGGAATGTAATTCGTTGGTAGCGTACCACTAATTACTAAGTGGAATCCTTTTGAGAAAGTTCAGAAAGCGGCTGTAGACTCTATGGGGAGGGATGAGACTGGGTTTCCTCCCCAGGTCTACAAAAATGTGTTCATTTAGCCTATCGGGGATATAAGTAAGATTTATATTACAAGGAGGGTCAGTGGGCATACATGGTTTACTCAGAATGGAATCAGCAGACGTTTTCGGATGGACGGAAACATAGGATTGAGCAAATGACCTATTGAAGTAGATGTTAGATATGTGAGAGACTTTTCGAATGGCTTAAGCTCGGTAATAACCGTTTCCAACTTGGGCTGGTCGACAGAACTAAATCTGACTGGTGCTGTGTAGGCCTTTATCATTTTAGTCACCCTAATGGCGTTAAGCGTTTGAGATTTCACATTAAGTACTTTACCGAAAGTTGCAACGATGTCAAGGAGATCAGTAGAGTCAGGCAGATTGACAGCAAGGACATTGTAAGCTAATGGTTTCTTCGGCCATATGAGGTAGTCTTAATTTTATTGGGCAATAATGTTTGAGCTGGCCAAACTCCTGGAACTGGAGGTGTGGTTGTATGTTTGTGGGAAGTGGAGTGTTCCTGCGTATCAGCCGACTCGGGTTATTTTTTGGGAAGGGGTTAGGATCAGTAGAATCCACGTTCAGAGAGGATGGAGTGCTGGATACCTGATTTGGGCCTCCAGCTAGTGGCCCGTTTGCTAGCGGCGTATCAATTGTACTTAGTCTTTTCTCATCACGGAAAGCAATCGGGTCGTAGGGCACTGTGGTGGTCATGTCCAAATCGACAGCCTGAGTGTTAGTGCTCTGTAGCTGCCTTACGAATCTGTCCCCTGGATTCGATTTCACATGTTCATAGCGTCGGAGGCGCTTAGTTTTAAAAGTCGGAGGTTTTAGGATGTTTGCTGCACGCAGTGTAATTGGTGGAGAGTCGGGAGGGTTTAATATATTGATGGACTGGCTATGTGTGACATCGTGAACAAGTAACCTTAAGGTAGGGACGTCAGTTTGACAGTTGGGAACCAGACTAGCAACTGTTGCAGGTGAGACCGCACTTGACGGTAGTGACTCGCGTCGTAGAATAGGGTCAGAATACCCATGCAGGAGTAATATTTGCAAAGGTGTTCTATCAGCGACTACTCTCAGGGTCTTAAAGGTAGTGTTGGCAACAATTTGATCACGTCTATTTGTAAATGCACTGGCAGTTAAGGCACTATGAAATTTGGATAGGATTGGACACGAGTGGCGCTAGACTTTCTGTTTGGGTCTTTTGAAAAATGCACTTCATGGCAGCCACATTACTGGCTTTTAATAAGATATCCCGCAAGGTTAAAAGCGCAGTATTATCCGGAACATTAAAAACAACTGTAATGTTGGAACGATACATCCTGCTGATTACTTCTGTGGAGATCGAATTGATAAGTGATCCTGTGGGTAACATGTGCTCTACTTTTGTGACTCCTCGTCTTTGCATTCCAACAGTTATAGGCTTTAGTGCAGGGCGAAAAGACAGGGAGCTATTGATCGACAACATTTTGACTTTAAGCTGGGTAACTTCTTCTTGGAAGTTTTGCAAGTTAACAGGCTGAGCTGGCAAGATAGCTGGACACCGTTTTGCTTCAGTTAAATTATCAGATCTCGCAATTCAGGAAGTTATCGGAGCTTTGCAAGTCTTAACAGTCACTTTACGCTTTGCTATTTTACGCTTAATGACAGGTGAACTTATAGAACATGAAGCTTTTATTGCCATACGACATAGCGATTGGTTATAGGCAGGAAATTTTACTGTTGTTGACAAGTTGACCCATTGCTGGTTAGTGCGAATAGATTCGATTTGTAAAAGATGGAATGGGTGCTGGTGATTACATGCAAATAACACGACATGACTACCAAATATGAGGCCTTATTTGCGCATTCTCCCCTACATGGTTTCAGTAATTCTCTGCTAAACGTTGTAATGAGAAAAATAGTGGTTCCTTTGGAACACACTGCATACTATGAGCTAACTGACGCTTTATTGTAGGGTCTATGGCCTCCCAAATGGTGTCGATCACGCAAGAAGTAGTTAGCACCACAACAATTAATGTATATGGATCAATCATAGAAGATGATGTGTCGGTGCCTACATTTGACTGCGAATGATCCTCACTTGGCATGATGTGTTGTCCCGTGACCACAAGGCTATACCGGGTGTAGAAGGCCAATGAGCAAAGATTGTCTTCTCCTATGGATAGAGATAACCCACAATGCCAGTGGGTTACACTTGTCGAGTTGATCCCATGATCAGTAAAACAGTAAAAAACGCAGTAAAACACTTACGGAAGAAGATTCATCACGTTGAGTATCATTGGCTAATCCATAATGGTTACGAGGGTTGACTGATAAATATCCAAGCTGCACCGCCATAAGAGAGATAAACTTAGAGAAATGTACATTGAATCAACGGCCGAAGGTGGATGAGGGGCCAGTCATCCGTTGCCTTAATGTAGGGAGAACGACACGACAGGGGGGTAGACGTTTATTGCACACCGAAAATGGGCACATGAGGGTCTCGCGCGCGCCATCGAATATCGACTAGGTTTCCGTCCCACAACGCAACACAGGTACGGATGTTAGAGACGAGCCAGTCCTTTCGCCTCGGGAGCTCTGACTTGGAAGATCCGCCTTCCTGTTTTCGCCTCGATCCCCACTTCTCTGTACCCGATTTGGATCGGCCAGGAGTCGTTCGAGAGCTCTCGACTTGATTGTTCTGAGCTGTGTCCATCGGCCCGGCCTCGGTCCTGTGGGCTGCGCTAGCGGCGTATATGTCTGATTTATTGCGCTGTCCACATATTCCCGCTCCGTAGTTCCGGGCCCAGGCTCGTCGCTAGCCGTCCTTCTCGATCCGCTCTCAGCTAGCTCCGAAGAGCTCCCCCGACGCATTCTTGGAAGCGGCCCCTCTACACCCGCCCCTCCTCGAGGACCTTTCTTCCACTCGTAACATGGTCGCAAGAGAGCAGCATTAACCCAGCGTTTTATTCCTCCGCAGTGGATTAAGAAGTTGCCCTCGTTCTGGTCGATAATGGTATAGGGGCCTTTCCAGCGTTCCCTGAACTTGCTTGCTCCCGGCCCGTCATGATCTGGCCGATCATTATTCCGTAACTTGACTTGTTCTCCAATCCTGAATGGCCTCCACTTGTGAGCCGCATGCCTGGCGTCGTAATTTCGCTTATTCCGCGCTTGTCGAGCTTTGGTTTCGCTTCTAGCTTTCCCTCGCAGTCGCTCTTGATGCCCAGCTGGATGTTTCCGCTCGCTCTGGTTCGGTAGGCAAGTATCGAGCGCTATCCGTGGTTCTCTGCCGAGCAGTAATTCGAATGGCGAGACCTTGGTGGTTGATTGTATGCTGGTCCGATACGCGATCAGAACCAGAGGCAAAGCATCTTTCCATGCCAAGTACGTGCAGTTCATCCACGTCTTCAATGTCCTGTTGAACCGCTCGGTCATGCCGTTGGTTTGTGGGTGGTACGGTGAAGTTCGCCGTCTCTGGATGCCCCACTTGTACAACACTTCCTTAAACGCTTTTGACTCGAAGCAGGGCCCTTGATCCGTGATGATACCCTGTGGGATCCCATACCTTGCAGGCACATTGAATTCGAATACTTGCGACACTGTCTCGCCTGTTTGGTCCTTGATTGGTATGGCTTCCACCCATCGAGTGAAGTGGTCAATCATCACTAGAATGTATCTGTTTTCTGTTCGACTCACTGGTAAGGGCCCAAAGACGTCCAGTCCCCAACGCTGAAGTGGCTCACCAACCTCCATCGATCTAATCGGCGGTTTCGGGGACTCCACCTCACGACTCGTTTGGCAGTTTGGTCACCCCCGAATGTATTCCGCGACGTCCTTCCTCATGGTTGGCCAAAACACTCGACTCCGCAGCAATTCAAAGACCCGCTCGAATAACATATGGGCGCCATCATGAGTTATACGCATCACACGTTCTCGCTGATTGGGTGGAACAAAAGGCACTTTCCGTCCGTCTATCGCCACCACCACGTTATCGTTTTCGACCTTCAACCTGTCCCAGATCTTGAGGAGTTCCTCCACCTCTTCCGATGTGGCCTCCGGTTTGGTGCCAGCCTGTAAGTGAGAGCACAACACCTTCACGAATTCATCTGACTTTTGATCTCCCAGCAGGTTCCTCTCCCCCATTGCGATCGCACGCACCGGTATGGCATTGTCTGGCATGATGTCGTCCAAACACGGGCGTGACAACATATCTGGCAATACATTTTACGTTCCATCCACGTGCTCAATGGTGAAGTTGAATTCCTGCAATCGGTAGGCCCATCGCGCAAGCCGTCCCCGCGGGTCTTTCGCCGTCATCAACCACGAGAGCGGTTTGTGGTCAGTGACGACCCGGAATTCATTCGCCAGTAAGTAATTTCTCCACTTCTCTAAAGCCCACATGATGGCCAAGCATTCTTTCTCCATTGTAGGATTCTCCATGCCCTGTGTTCAACTCCGCCATCCGCCAACCATCGAATGTGGGCTACTCCGAGCGCAACTATCGCCCCCCTCCCCAATTATCTATGCCATTGCCACCGCAACTACCACCCCCCAAGTACCTTCGCCACTACCACCGCAACTATCACCTCAATTATCTTTGTCACTACCACGGCAACAATCACCCCAATTATTCTCGCACTGAGCATGAGCAATGCACTTATCATCCCACACACTCACATTTCACGCATCCGGCCTTCATCCGGTCTGTGTTTGACCAATCGCATTGACTTCACTTGTCCCATATAACCAGTGTTCTGTATTCTGTATCGCATTGACGATCTGAACCGTTTCTTGTTGTTCTCGGACCGAATTGTATCTCTTTGAAACTGCGTTGAGTGGAAGCGCTACTATTGGGGTTTGTAATATTATTGCTTCCTGATTGTTCGTTAATAGTACCGTCATCTTGTCCAGTGTTCTTGTTCTTTGACTGGCTGGATACGCGTTGGCTCAAGGCCCTTCAAAGCGATTTGTCGCTTACAGTACTCAATACTGCTTCCTCGTTTGGAGTGAAGTTTGAATTTTCGAGTGCCGTACTCAACAGCGGTTCGTTTGCTTTCAACTGGATTCGGAAATTTGACGGTTCTTTACGCCTTGAAGTGAATTGGAACTCACTCAATCACATCGGACAATGTCTGCAAGGAATTTTACCTCTGAAAATCCCATGGATGATGCAGCATACCAGCAAGTTATTGATGAATATCATGATGGTGCTTCATGCTCTGGTTCACATATTAGCCATAAGATTGAGCATAGTATTATTTCCCATCGTTCGTCCGCTGTAATGACTGTAGCGGAGTTAAGAAAAAGACAGTCAGATTTGGATAAGCAGAAGCGTTTAGTAGATCTTGAATTAGAAGTGGCCAAGCTTCGAGTAGAATTGGAAGAAAGCAATATCCGCTCTAAGCTTAAAATGATATCGGCCCCTAGTTCTGGTGAGAGGAATCAGGGTATAGGCGCTTTTGTTGATCAGTGTCAGTTGTCGGCAGCCGAGGCGTACGATCACAGAGCTAATCGGGGTAGGTTAGTGTCACAGCAGTGCCTACAGCTAGATTTCCCAAAGGTTGAACTAGAATATTTCGACGGTAACCCTGCTAAGTATTGGAAATTTGTAAAGCAGTTCAAATACTACGTCGGAAGCCGCGTGTTTGACAGTGGCCAGCGACTGCTTTATTTGATTCACTATTGTCGTGGCTATGCCAAGGTGGCCATCAGTGAATGTGTGATGTTGCCTCCCTCTGTGGCCAACGATAGAGCGAGAAAGGTTCTCCGTGAACTCTTTGGAGAAAGCCATGTCGTAGCCAGATCGTTAATTGATGGTCTCATGACTGGCTTGAGGCCACTCTCTGCCAACCCAGATGAATTGAGTAAATTGTCCATAAAAATGGAAATTTGCTACATTGCTCTGTCGCAGATGAACTTTACTGCGGACTTGAATTCCATTGCAACGATTGAACGAGTAGTGCGTGTTTTACCCAGCAGCCTTCAGGCCCGGTGGGCAAGGGTAGCAGATTCGATCACGCATGATGGGCGGGAGGTCGATTTCAAGGACTTGGCTGATTTCGTTGCAGCGGAATCTCGTGTTGCGCGAAGTAGATTCGGTCAAATCGCTTCGTCAAATGCGTCGCGGCAGCATTTAGATGCCAGACCACCGCTAGTAGAGCACAGACGAAACGATCGTAGCCACGTCCTCTATACCTGGTCAGGTGCCTCTCCTAAAACAGCGTGTTTGAATTGTGTTAGTGATCATGCCACGGCCTCGTGCCGTAGTTTTCTCTCTTTGGATGTTCCTAGCAGGTGGAGGCTCATGAAGTCCAGAGGTGGGTGCTTCAGGTGTCTAGAAACAGGTCACAAATCTGCCGCCTGTCAAAATAGCAAAGAATGTAATGTGTCTGACTGCAGAAGGCATCATCCACTGCTTCACTCAGAGTCCAGACAAGTGACTTCACCGACCGTAGCAAACACTTGCACTGCTACCTTCACTGCACAGCAGCAGGTGTGTTTGGGAGTGGTACCAGTGCGTATAGAAAGCCAAAGAAGATTATTGGAAACATACGCCTTGTTAGATACAGGTTCGAACGTAACTTTGGTAGAAGAAGGACTTATGGAAGAAGCCGGCATCGGGGTCACACCAAGTCGTTTGGAATTCACGACGATGTCGGGCACATCGTCGATCGAAGCGGGTTATGTAGGTTTCACTTTGTCATCCCTAGATGGCACTGCTTCGATTTCTGCTAGGCAGGCCTACTGCTTGCCAAGACTGCCCTTGGAACCCATTATAACCCCGAAGAGGGATTTGGCGCGCCAGTGGCCAGACATGGAGGATATACCATTTGAGGAAATCCGGGATAGTCGGATCCGAATACTCTTAAGTGCTAACGTGCCAGAGGCACACTGGCATTTAGAGCAACGTCTTGGGGATAGAAATCATCCTTTTGCTGTGAAAACCTTACTCGGTTGGACGTTGCTAGGCCCAGTTGGAGAAGGTAGAACCGCCATTGATTCCGTACATGATTGCCATGTTAGTAGGCCGACAGCTGAAGAACAGTTAGGGAGATTGTGCAACAACGACTTTGCTCGTGTTGATACAGGTGATCATGCCCTCTCAGTGGAAAATATACGCACGATAGCCCACGTTGTTACAGTATCTGCAGAGCCCCCTCTGTACCTCGCCAAAGCAGAGCCTATCATTAACAGTAGGCCTCCTAACCTGCTGACGACAATCGCGGTTGATCAACTAGTTCTCACGCCCAATGATCTGCTGATACTCAGATCGAATACAGAGGGAACAGCACCAGCGAAGCTTTGTAATGGGTCTGCACAATGTTGTAGGCAAACTAACTACTTAGCCACACTAATTTGGAAACGGTGGAGCAAGGAGTATCTCACATTAATGCACCTGAAGCAAAGGTGGCCGAAATTACAACGCAACGTTAGACATAAGGACGTGAATTTAGTTACTTCGGATTCACACTGTAGGGACAGTTGGCCTTTGGCAGTGGTTGAGCGTGGTAAGACCACCCAGGACGGCCTAGTAAAGACAAGGTCGGTTAGAATAAATGGGTTGTTTGCGCGCGATGTTATAAAGATCCGCCTTATCGAAGGCAGCGAATGGGGCAAGGGGTCAGTCCCGGCTTTTGAAGCACCGCAAGTGGGAGGTGGGTTTTCGAATCTGCTGCCTCAGGGAGGACCACCGTGAGTTCAACAGACCGAAGTGGAGAAGTTTAGGCGTACCGTTGTAAGTCCTACTCTTCTCCATAGTGGATGGAGCAGGTTAGGGTGAACCGGAGTACCTCAAGATCCCGAAGTGAAATTTCTGTCCGAAATTTGGCGGGAGTGTAGGATTCTCCATGCCCTGTGTTCAACTCCGCCATCCGCCAACCATCGAATGTGGGCTACTCCGAGCGCAACTATCGCCCCCCTCCCCAATTATCTATGCCATTGCCACCGCAACTACCACCCCCCAAGTACCTTCGCCACTACCACCGCAACTATCACCTCAATTATCTTTGTCACTACCACGGCAACAATCACCCCAATTATTCTCGCACTGAGCATGAGCAATGCACTTATCATCCCACACACTCACATTTCACGCATCCGGCCTTCATCCGGTCTGTGTTTGACCAATCGCATTGACTTCACTTGTCCCATATAACCAGTGTTCTGTATTCTGTATCGCATTGACGATCTGAACCGTTTCTTGTTGTTCTCGGACCGAATTGTATCTCTTTGAAACTGCGTTGAGTGGAAGCGCTACTATTGGGGTTTGTAATATTATTGCTTCCTGATTGTTCGTTAATAGTACCGTCATCTTGTCCAGTGTTCTTGTTCTTTGACTGGCTGGATACGCGTTGGCTCAAGGCCCTTCAAAGCGATTTGTCGCTTACATCCATTGTTGAATACTTCTGTTCCGCCCCCGTCAGCACTCTGCTCGCGTACTCCACCACCCCAGCCGGTTTAGACAAAACCGCACCGATTGCCACGTTGCTAGCGTCGACAGCCACAGTGAATCTCTCACCAGCTTTGGGTAGCTGTAGACATGTCGGGGCTTCTGCTATACTTGCCTTCAGATGGTCAAAGGCTTGATCCGCTTCAGCTGTCCACACGAACGGCACGTCCTTGCGAAGCAGCTTTAACAACGGGCTGATCTTCTCTGCGAACTGGGGCACAAACTTTGAATCATATGCCACCACTCCCAAGAACGAACGGAGCTGACGCTTGGATTTTGGTTTTGCGAAGCACTTGATCGTCTCGCGTTTCTCCGGAAGTGGATGGACTTGACCATTGCCCACAATGTGACCCAAGCATACAATCGACTTTTGGGCAATCTGCGACTTTTTACGACTGAGTTTCAGACCAGCTTCGTCCAGCCTCTGCAGTGCTGCTTCAAGTCTGGTCACATGTTCTTGTTCCGTCTAAGAGAAGACGATGATGTCATCACCATTAACAACCACGCCTTGCAGGTTTGCCAGGACCATCAGCAACAAGCGCCTGAATGTAGCCGGGGCGTTACACACTACAAACAGCATTCTCCAAAACTCATACTGCTGGCCATTGACACTGAAAGCCGTCTTGTGGCGATCTTCTTCTGCGATCAGCAGTTGCCAATATCCCGAGCGGAGATCAATCAGAGATATCTGCTTGGCACTGTGAAGGCTTGAGAAAATTTCTTCCATCTGAGGCATCGGGAATGCATCCTTCACCGTCACCCTGTTTAGTTCTCTGAAATCGATGCAAAATCGATAGGTTCCGTTGGCCTTTTTCGTCAATAGCACGGGTGATGAATACGGGCTGTGCGTTCGCCTGATGATTCCTTTCGATTCCATCTCGGTTACGTGCTTCTGTATCTGAACCAGGGTGTTCTGTGGAATTCGTCTGAAGATTGGCTTACACTGTCCTCCTGGGATCAATGGTATTCGATGATCAACCCAATTGCAAAATCCGTAATCATCTTCCGCGTCTGTGAATAAGTGGACATACCTGCTCAGTACGTTGCGTATTGCACGGTTCTGACACTCAGGCACGGCTTTGAGGGCACCAATCCGGTCGGTTCTCGCCTTGTTTATCTCGATCGTATCGTTAGCCATGATTACCACATCGTTTCTCAGGTCGATGGTGACACCGAGCCGTTTCAGGATGTGGGTTCCGATGATGGTTTCGGTCGTCTCCTCCACGATGAACATGTCATGGCGGATGAGCGTTTCTCCTATCCTGATTCGTAACCGCTGCGTGCCCGTCACTTTCAAAGAATGCCCGCCGACCGTCTGCATCGTGATTGAAGATGGGTTTACTGAAACCCCGTCGAACTTCTTTGTAATTGACACTGTCGCTCCTGTGTCTACTATGGCTCGGACAGTCACACCTTCTATAGTTACCTGGAGGACTGGTACTCGCCACCGACTCGGCATGGATAGAGAAAAAAATGGGGCACATTGATGTTGGTGCAGAATCTCGCCACATGACCACTCTGGTTGCATCGGAAACAGCGGTGACCGTTCCGGATTACCCGTACATTGCGTTGTGAAGCGGTGCTTGAAGACTCTATCGACAACAGCTGCTCCACCATTTCGGATAGGCGATTTACTTTCTGTTCCAATTCAGCATGCTGGATGCTTCTCACTGTCACTCGTTCCGACAAATTCTGGGCGACCGTCACCAGATCCGACGCTTTGCTGTCTCCCACCATCGACGCCAATTTCACCTGATCATGGAGTGGATCGGGCAGACTTCGGATAAACTGCTGTTTCAGTAGGCGCTCTCTTGCGTTGCCCTCTAACTCGGGAAGCCCAATCGTTAAATGTCTGTCCAGCTGCTCGAAAAACACCATCAAATCCTCCTGTTCGTCTCATCTGGCTACGTGAAATCGTTGCAGTGCTCGTTCTCTCTCCAGATCCTTCCCAAATTCTGCACACAAGGCAGCCATCATCTCAGCGAACGAACAGCCGGGTTTGGTCTTCCGAGTGAGCAGATACACCGCCTTGGCTCGTCCACTCAACCGTGTGCCCAAAGCAATTAGCAAATTTGCATCCCCTCACACCCGTGCAAGCCGCAATTCCGTCGAACTCATCGAGCCACGCCTCCACGTCACCGGCCGCAAATTGCTCTAACTGGGTCAACTCCATCACGATTGGTCACGGCACCAGTGTAGCGAGAACGACACGACAGGGGGGGGGTAGACGTTTATTGCACACCGAAAATGGGCACATGAGGGTCTCGCGCGCGCCATCGAATATCGACTAGATTTCCGTCCCACAACGCAACACAGGTACGGATGTTAGAGACGAGCCAGTCCTTTCGCCTCGGGAGCTCTGACTTGGAAGATCCGCCTTCCTGTTTTCGCCTCGATCCCCACTTCTCTGTACCCGATTTGGATCGGCCAGGAGTCGTTCGAGAGCTCTCGACTTGCTTGTTCTGAGCTGTGTCCATCGGCTCGGCCTCGATCCTGTGGGCTGCGCTAGCGGCGTCTATGTCTGATTTATTGCGCTGTCCACATATTCCCGCTCCGTAGTTCCGGACCCAGGCTCGTCGCTAGCCGTCCTTCTCGATCCGCTCTCAGCTAGCTCCGAAGAGCTCCCCCGACGCATTCTTGGAAGCGGCTCCTCTACATTAAGAAACTGAAGATCAGTAGACGTTACTTGCTAACTGGGTGGTACGCCATTCTTACAGATTACTTGGAAACTCCACTGTGCTATAGTCCCACAAAACGACTGTGCATAAGTGCGGAGGCATGTTCATGATTGTAGCTTGATCTTGCTATGTAACAAACCCACTTTTCGCCTCTGTATATAAGCCCAGCCTTCGAATCTGTTGTACTCTCTCTTAGTTCGCGAGGGTATTCCTTGCTTATCGTGAGTCTGCTTTCTTGGGAATAATTAACTTTTAGACCTACTAAATTGAAACTTCTGAATTATGTAGCAGTTAAGAGTATCTCAGAGAAAACGCTGTTCTTGAGAGCTTGAAGGTAGCATTTTGTTTGAAGCTACTTAATTAAATACCCGTCATTGTTAGCAGCACGAACATAAACGAAGCCACCAAATCGTCACAATGTCCACCTTTTGGTGGTGACAAAATTTTGTTTTAGTTGTAAATAAAGATAAAAATTTGAAAATGCTCTATACATAAATGTTTTGTTCAATGTGTTATGGCGTCCTATACGTTGTTCCTATTTGAATTAAAACTCAGTTAGTTCCATGTCGTTTTTCTCTCCTTAGTCCGAATATAGCAGAGCACACTAACCTAAGGTGGTCAATCGTGATAAGTTTATCCCATACCAGTCGCGTGCTCCACAGTTGATGGTATAAACATCACCTTCTTCCATCAGCTCAGGGAAAGCTACCCGTTTTTTCAATTTTCCCGTTTCCCACAGCCTAGGCAAATAAATTCCGCTGGATTTATTGACTGTCAGCAACTATGACAGCAATGCTGTAACCAAAATCCATGATTTGACGTGCAGGAATTGAAGTTGAAAAAGCTCTGGCACACAAATGAAATGGTGATCCACCATTCTTCGTGACCAAGAATCAAAGTAATTGTGGCTAATTTTTCAGTTCAGTGAACAACTATGGTCCGCATACACAGTCCTGGAATCCTTTAGGTAAGGTTGCAAGGGTTCGGCTGTCACTGATTTTCTACGGCCCTGAAACTGTAGTAGAAAGTTTTAGCAGAACCAAAAGTGATGAAAAGGGGCACAGTTGACTTGATTATTTTGGGGTGAAAGTTTCGACCCAGTGTTGCATAAACAGTATACCAACAATGGCTTTTAATATCGATCCGGTATCCACCCACAGTAATGCACGCATTCGAATTTGTGGTCCCAATACAGTAATGCTTTTAGTGAAGCAATCATTCGAAAAGAAGAGTTTGCAGTGAAAGCTGACAAATGATTCGCATTTGATGTGCTGGATTGTTCCCTAACAATATTGACTAGAGTAGCCAGAATATATCTTTTATACATCGCATAGATAGTAGATGCTTGGAGTAAACCTGTTCACTGTTGAGCTCCGCATAGCAGTGCTGGCTTCCTTTTATTTGTTCTCACCGTCTAAGTTAAGTCCATTTGACTACCCTTCGCATGCGTTCCCTAGTGACATACGACTCAGCCCATTAAAAACGCTTCCACGAATTGGAATTAAGGATTAGCTGCTTGCACACACGGAGCTTAAAAAACCCACTGGTTTCGCTATCGTGTATTTCAGTTAGACCTCACGTCCACCCAAATACTAACTAACACATTCCTTCCTTGCCTAAACGTTTAGTAAATGCGAATACTTTCACGAGGTACCATACTGGATTAGAGTAAGACCAGGATTATACTGGTGATCTATGTACTGAAAGATTCCTGTGATATAGTACAGACTACTTATTTATCATTGGCATGGTTCAATCACCCAGCTGGTGATTCGGCCCTTAGGTTATCACATATTAGTTAAAGGGATTTCTGCTGATCTCGCTAAATTATCCGAATATAAATAAAATTGCTTTCCATCCTTAATTTTTCAAAAGCCGCCACCCGCAATCGGTTTCATTTATCTACTAAGTCTCCAATCTAGATCACGTGGAACCGGAAAACGGACATTTTGGCTAGGTTAAAAATAAATAGGCTTACTTTGTTTTCGTCGCATTCGAGCAAATCAAAAACGTTGGAAAGTGTATTAGATTTTAGAAAGACTTAAATTGGAGTCTGTCCGATTGTTTCTTGCCGCAGCCTGTATTATAACATCCTTTCCGGAGACCAGTAAGAAACGCTGTAGTTAGTGAAACTATTGAATTTCATCTGGTGATCGTGCCGCAGAATAAAAATTCACTTGAGGGTACTAAACACCTAATTGTAACACGGGTTCAATTTACTAAACGATTGTCTTTGGTTTAAATGCATTTCAGTTGGCAGAATCTCGTAAAAGGCACATTAGCGGAATGCACACAAATCGCTCTCGAATGCAATATCATACTTTTGCGTTATTTTATAGATAGGACTGCTTAATTGTTTGGTAGGCGAAAGTGTTTTGATGGCATGATGTAGTTCCTTCTGACATAAACACATGTCGAGTTTGACCGGCAGTGACACTTAAGCAGGTCTCAGTTCATCTCGGAGAACATACTTGTGGATAGAATACCTAACAATTTGCCATAACCCAGACATGAATATATAAACAGATGAATACGTCGTTCCCATTTTCTACTTCGAAACAAGTCTACAGCAGAATAGATTACAAAACAAATAGGAATGAAAGGGGAGAATTGTTACTTATTTAGATACCACCACTGCGCCCCGAATCTCCTGTAAATACAGACTTAGATCGACTGAACCTACTACGGATGGCTTGTGTCATGTTCCATGATCAGAGACTACCACACTTGTTTTCTAACTCACTTTATGTCGCCATCTTATGAATCAAGCAGAAGGTGAATACAGCGGAATAATGTTAGCTTGAATTTTGTGTTTATTTACATAAAATACATGCCCGTAAAGGAGGGTTAGTGTAAACGCACAATAACTAGGTCGTCAGCAGTGTACACATCAAAAGCAACTACTTGATACCATGCTGTATTGTTATGAGCAGACCATCGTCGTTTTGCTTGCAGAGATGTACTAGCCGGATGCTAGTGGCTAGCACGCTCTGCAAAAGCTTTGCAAATGAGCTTTTCGTCACTACTTTGATTAATACTAAGCGCTTATTGCGACTTTCTTGCTCAGGCTAGTTAAGCCTGTCGGAGCGCCGGCACAATTCTGGCGCAGTAGCCGGTTATGACGCATAGCTTTTTCCATTTTGGCAATACTTGTCTCCATTCCACCCAACAGTCGACAGCTTATATATCGATCGGTGAAATTGCCGTAGGTTGACCCCAACTCAACCATCCGAGCAAGCTCCAGCTTTTTGACAAGGGACGACACTGGGTACACGTGTAAATACACGTGTAAGTACACATGTACTTACATGCATGCATGCAGTCGATCTACACCCATGTGCAGGTTCAACAGTTTAAGATAGACCAAACTCTACACATGGACAGTTGGCAACTTAGAGCGTCTTACCTCACACCCGAAGGAATGACCCCATGTCGATCATCAACTGACTATATCTTTTCTCACTTGCAAACATCATTAACGCAATCGCTTACATCCTTAGTGCAGCAGCTATAATTCTTATTGCAGAAGCTTTCCTCCTTAATGCAAAGGCTATCATCCGCTAATCATCGCACTAGCTTCCACGTAGCACTGTGTGGGCAGAGGCTATCAGCCAATAGAATTCGGTATAGCGTAGAGACTGAAAACAGTTACGCGCAGCATACTCACAGTTTCGGAGGTGGGTAGGAAAACTGCGAGACTTGGGTGAGACGGGCGTGGTCCAACTAAAATGGACGGCAATTGAGACTTTACTAAACAGAGATCAGCCGGTGCACAGTGTGCCGCGCGCCCTCACTGGACAATGGGGTGTCTGAGACATCCATTGAGGCGCGCACAATCCCTGATGTAAAGGTAACTCGTGCGCTCAGAGCACCGGGTATAAGCATGAAGTTCCCTTTTGTAATGGAGCAAAGGAGATGTCTGAGGCTAGAGCGCAAGTGATGCACGTAGGACAACAGTGCACAAATTAGCTTGGTACTAAAATGGTGCTCTAAACAAGAGGCGCAGATAGGTTGCCTCGTTTTGGTGGGTATTCAGGCTAGTTCGGTCGGATAGTTGAAGGTGCAGTAGAAGCTACCGTTTGATCTCGAAGTCAAGTTGTCCGTACCATAAGGAGCGGAACGATCTCCGTCGCAGCATAATGGATACCAATCGCTACGCGTAACTTCTTTCATTATGCGATGAGATGTCACTTTTGTGACGGATCCACAGGTCTAATTTGAAAGTAGGCTTTAAGTTAATCATATTCCAAACAATTCGCCCCCCATACGAACCACACAGGTCAAACCTGATCGAGGTAGACAGGACAGCTCCCGGGTGGAATGATATACTCAGCAATGGAGAGATGAAGGAGGCATTGGATAGATGTTTGTTTGATTGCAACCTTGCAGTTTCCTTTCAAAGGATATGTTAAACGGTGACTTATAAAACTTTCCTCCTTGTTTCGCAAGTACGCAGACATGTAATACCTTGTTGCGAAGGGAGTACACTACAAGCACCTGGTCTCTTGAAATATGGGGTATTGCGAGCCGGTGCACTCTACGGCAGTGGTCCCCAATATTTGTATCACCGTGGACCGGTCGGCATTTGATAATTGTACCCCGGCCCGCTGATGGGGTTTGTTGAAAATTTACATTTTAGATTGTTTTGAGTGAATAATTTTAACGTCATTGTGACTGAACATGCCTTGAAAACAAAATCCAGTTATAGCCAAAATAGATATAAAGTAATATAATACGTTAACTCACTAGAAAGCTAATTACGGACAGCCATGAGCGTGTTCCTCTGCAACGAGACTGCTCCATCTGGGCGAAATGAGAGACAATGACGCTTGAGGTGTGCTGTCTAAGTTCAGTTAATTTGATTGCTTTTTTCGGTTGCTGACACTACAGAAAACCCCGCTTCACACAGTTAGGTTGTCAGAAATGGCAATCTGCGCGTAATACACTATGACTTTAGTTGCAGAACACCGGCGAAGTTGTTTGTCACGAACGTACTGTCAAGGCCGCCGTCATCCGCAATCTCAGTAGTGGTGTATAATGTGGGATAGATGAGTAATACTAGTGTGATAATCTCACAGATTGTGAGTCGACAGTTTAGAAACTGCCCTGTAAATCGTCGAAATGCACAACCTTATAAAAACCATACACACACACATTGCTATTGTCATAATCATTATCCATTAGATGCAAAAATATCAAAAATAGTGTTCTGTTGCTTGACGACTGAAATGAAAGGAATTTAGTTTTTCCTTCACGTCCAGAAGAAGTGCAAGCATGCCAGTTTTTCCGTTGTGTATTGCGTAGGAGCGCAAAATATCAACTTCACTCTGTGCCTCTATGAATGTAAACGTTTTCAGAACGTTGATAGAATCTTGTTACTGTTGGTAGTCTGATTCATTGTTCATATCCGCAGCTGTTAAAATGGATGTGGTTGGCAGGCCCCAGTTTATTTCTGTTGTGTGACAAGTTTGAAAATAAGAATCCACCAGATGGCTCTCAGCCAGTTTGCATCCAAACAGTTCCTCTGGGAGAATATCCATAGCAACTGCGTTTGAAGTAGGCACAATTTGCTCACATGTCACAGGTCAAGTTTACATTGTTCTTTCAGAATCTATTCCTGTCGTACAAGGAAACCCCGCTTTAAAAATCAGGAATGATTGAGTTCTGCACCTCCTTCCAGGTAGAACTTATGTAGAACACAACATCTAATAAGTTTACTCGTTTCATGATATCAGTTCCGGACATATCTTTGTGGGATTCCATGATCGTTATAAGATGGCGAAGCTGTTTTTTCCTAAAGTTCAATTGAAGCGCCTGAATGACACGCCAGTCGTAGGGTTAAAGTAACATAGTGGTGCTGGCTGACAGGAATTGCAATTTGCTATTAAGTAGGTGGAGTTAGGGAGAGCAACGGCTTTGTCGAGAAAAAGGTATAATGTTGCGTTTTTCTGTATTTTGCTGTTAAATCTTCGGAAATAGCCGCAGTCATCCAGGCCTTTTATTATCCCTGTGGGTTTTGTACTGTTCACCATCGGTTGGGGGATTTTCCAGCTCATGGATATTTCTAGCTCTTGTGACGAACGTATGGCTATATTTCAGGGATATCACAATACATAAGGCCAGTATTAGTTTGTTGCTCATTTCCGGAGTGGATTTGACGGTCGTTAAACTGCGGACACAAAGAGTGTCTTCATTCACCAGCCAGACTCTTCATCAAAGGTAATCGATGCCACGCATTTTGAGATGGTCTGTGAGTTCACAGTGAAAGTGTGTTTTAGAGTACATAATCCCTTCCACTCCTGAGAATTGTCATGCCTGGTTAGATTGCTTTTAACGTCAACAGTCTCATAGCTGAGTCACGTTTCGGTGCTCAAATCTGGAAACGATGACGTCTGAGCATGACATAACATTTTCGCAAGCATGTGAGTGATAATGCTATATGACATACTGATATTTGCCTTCCCGATGAGGCTTGTAGTGAGACCGACTCTTTACTGTGTATGGATACTCAGAGGAATGGGGAGCATTGTACCTTCTCCAATTAAGGTCCAACGCAGCATTCGTTTGCATGAAGCTGTATCAAAATGTAGGCATTCGTCTATAAATATTTGTGGTAAATTATTGCTTTTGTGGTGCCATGCTAAGGCAGATGTGTTTACGAAATCTCAAACAAATAAAACTTTGAAGTGAGAACTTTTACGATTGATAATAATAAATGTGAGAAAGTAATAAAACTGCAAATATGCAGCGTGTGATTAGTTTACTAAGATAGTCGATTAGTGAATATAACGACAGCTTCTCTTGAGACGAATGCATGACCTGTCAATTGGATGAGGATAGGATGGAGCAAAAACATTATATCTGCCAAATTATTTAGGTTGCTGGGTTCGCTGTACCTCCTTATCGGCTAGGGCAAATAAGTGTTAGGAATAGTTAGACTAAAGGTGTATTTCTGACGGTCATGGAGTGCGTCGGCTTTGGTAATTGGAAGAAGTCCATGTAGAGAGTAGTGACTCGTAACAGCCAACTGGATGGATAAGGTTCACGAGACGAAGGACTCATGCTTGGTCACTGCTTTGTGGCTCGTCCCCCAGGCTTTACTGAGTCAAAGAGGAATGAGTATTGAAGCAAAGGGTCCTAGAGAAACGAGTTAAGGGAGAAACGGGGCCACTATTTAAGCAAGTACAAAAGAGATTTGCATTCGAGAACAATCAAATTTAGGACTTTGCCATGCTCCTTTAAGGGCAGAAATCCGCCACTGTCAAAGTTGGCATCTATCCTGTGATACTGTTCAGTTGTTCGCATGCGTTTTGCCAATAAAGATGGATGCAGATTTTCAGTTCCTGTCGTGCTTTTGTGTAATATCTGTTTCGCATTTGCCTCGTTGGTTGATTAGTACTTAGGGTGCATTTTGTCCGCCAATTGGAGTTGATTTTCCTCATATGATTCACGCACTTGCTGCAGCGTTTTCGCACATCTCGCTATGTGTGATATTGACACTAATTACAACTCTTCGGTTGGTCAGTGTGAAGTAACTGCTAATATCTGGCATCAAATAGCAAAGCAATATTGCGACCTCAATGTAACTCAATATTGCGTTCCAAACATTAATGCATCGGGAGGTGGAAATTCGAACTTAGCCGCACTCTGGTTTTCAAGGGTTAAGGATCATTTGATGTCGAATGAAATATTTTTGGATGAATACAAGTTGGAGCGTGCAACTCAGATGCATCCTGATAAACCGGTTCCACGGTGGATATGGATCCAGTTGTCAAAAGGGCAAGCTAAAGTAGGTGAGAGTGTGCGGTTCTATGAGACTAGTTAATGTAGATTTTGGGTTGTAATCTCTGCTCCTTGCACACAGCAGTTGTCAGTTTTCAGAAGGCATTCGGTGGATCCATTAAGTTCTCTTCATAAAAATTGTCTGGAGCATACTCCTTCTTCTTTGTCTCGGTTGAAGAGCATGACAGCAATTCATGCCTAAAAGTTGTGTCAACTTTCGTGGCGACGTTTCGATAGCCCTTGTAGAGGATTTTGTTGCCTGAGTTAACGCAGTTTATGTAAACACACGTATTTGTAATTTTATGTGACAGTCATGCGATCCAGTTTGATACCTCGACTATTATTAAGAGAAATTATGAAAAGAGGTAATGGGTCTTCATTCGGTAGCAAAATAATAGCCTCATAGCATCACTCCTGGACTTAATCCTGACTAATGGAGTGTTGATGGTTGAGTCAGGAGCATACGATCCTCCACTGGGCCGTAGCGACCATTCAGTCCTAAAATTTGGCTATGTATGTTATGTCAGTATTGTTGCTAAAGAAAGAGAGACTCATCGCACTATTACGGACTATTATAAGCTGCGCAGCTTGGCAGCAACCGTTGACTGGGACGTACAGACGCACAGCTCAGCGAATGACACGTGGAATGAATTGAAAGACAAAATTAACTGGGTCATACAATCAGCATCGAAGGTTGTACCATTACGAGCGTCGCGCCGGACCAATACGTGGATCCGGAGCAGAAGACGTAAATGGATCAACAGAAGAGATGAAATCTGGAGGCAACATTTGCTAAGCCCATGTGATATCACATGGCAGGATTACAAAGTCATCAGAAACTACTGCATGTCACTCATTAGAGTCGATAAGTACGAATGGCAGGAGAATATGGTGCTGAAATTTACGAGTAACACCAAACTGCTATACAGATTTGTGAATGCCAAAAGAAAGGTTAAGCCCGGAATACCACCACTCAGGACGGCCAGTGGCCTAACAAATACAGCTGTGGATGCCGCGAAAGCTCTACTCTTGCAGTTTGGCTCGGTGGCTACAAATGTCATGGAACCTTCGCCTTATCAGCTCCCAACCAATGTCGTTGGCTTATCCAGCGTCACCTTTAGTCCAGCAGCTGTTGCAAGCAAACCACAGTCTGTCCGGGAGTACAGTGCCCCTGGAATCGACATGATCTGCCCAAAAGTACTAAAATCCCTTGCTCCCACCATAGCAGCACCACTTGCAACCTTTTACCAGGGTCTGCTTAACACCCAATCACTCCCGCCTGAGTGGAAAAATGGAATTATCACTCCAATATATAAGGAGGTAAGCGTTCGGATCCTGCTAACTACCGACCTATTACTCTCCTTCCTGTTTTGTCAAAAGTTATGGAATCGGTAATCGCAGCTGAACTGACGCGATACTTTGAATGTCGACAGATAATTTCTAATGCCCAACATGGGTTCCGACGCAGACGATCTTGTCTCACCAATTTGCTGATTACTCGGGACTTATGGACTAGGGCGGCTGATGAAGGAGTGCCCATAGATGTGATATACCTGGATTTTTCTAAAGCATTCGACAGGATCAATCACTTCTTTCTCCTCCAAAAGCCTGCTGCCTACGGTATCAACGGTTCCCTGCTCACCTGGTTGGAAGACTACTTACCCGACAGAGCAGTCGAGGTAAGAGTATCTGACAACTATTCTGAAAGCCTTTACGTCTCCAGTGGTGTTCCACAAGGATCCGTCCTCGGCCCGCTACTGTTTTTAGTCTACATTAATGACCTTCCAGCAGACATTCTATCTCCAATGCAAATATTTGCAGACGACGCTAAAATATGGAGAGCAATTCGCTCAGCATCCGACCGTGTCTACCTCCAGGAAGATCTGACCCGGATTAACGAATGGGCAGAAAAGAACCAGCTCCCACTGAACCCTGCAAAGCGCCACCTGCTGATGGTGCACAACAGCTTTGTCAATACATACCTTTTGGGGCTACACGTCATGCAACATGTGACTAGTGAACGCGAAATAGGGATAAACGTGCAAGAGAGTCTTGGAAATTCGCTCCAATGTTCGAAAGCAGCAAGTGTGGCGAACTTGAACTTGAGACTTTTGAGGCGAGTTCTCGGCAATTTGAGCGGCGGCTAGTACCATTGTTGATTAACTCTTACATTCGTCCTCTTGTTGAATATGCAATTCAGGTCTGGTGTCCATGGTTAAAACGAGACATCCGCCTCTTGGAACAGCCCCAAAGAAGAGCCACAAAGGCAACGCGTGGACTATCCGGTATAAATTACGAACAGCGTCTTCGTGCACTCGGTGTGTTCTCATTAGAATACCGACGGTTTCGCGGAGATCTTACTCTCACATACCGGATACTAACCGAAAGCGAGCATCCATGTTCATCACTGTTGACTCTAGCCCCATACAAACAAAACCGAGGCAACCACCTGAAACTAATGACGCAACACTCTCGTTTGAATTATAGAAAGTATTTCTTCTCACTTAGAATCTTTTCTCACTGGAATACATTACCAAACTATGTGGTGAACCCACGAGACATGATGACATTCGAAAGGCTCTTAGATTTTCATCTTAGTGATAAACGATACACAACACTTTGCTAAAGTGCAATGATTTAACCACTGCTACTTTACGTTCCACGTTGGAACATTTTGCTTTTAATTTTCTTTTGCATATCCATCCTGTGGGTCTTGTAAAGTTATGCTTTTTATCCCATCATACACAATTGAACCATTGAACCATTGAGTGGCTTATAGTTGGCATTTCCTACATATCGATTCGAGGTTAAAATTTACTTCACTTTTTGAAATTCAACATGTTTCTGATTTGTCAGAGAGCTTTGCTTGTTAATTGGCCAAAATACCTGTCCTTAGGGTTTAAGGTGGATAAAGAACAGTGTTTTCCCGGATAACTCACACATAAGAGGACTAAAGTAAAAAGGTAACGTTGTTCGTTTCCAGTGATCAGGCCAGAGTTCACAGTTCTAGTTTTTGTCAAAAGTCGCATAATTATACTCTAGCATTCAAGCATGAGATTTGCTTCCAATAGCAAACAACGAATAAGGATGCGAACAACATTCTTAAGATAGATAGCAGTATGTTTTGTCTCAGGATAGCGCAGGGTAACGAATCACGACAGTTAGACCCCGTTCTAACGACGGATGGACCAATTTAGGTATCCACTGCATCCAATCACTGGACACTTGTTTATTTATAGGACAAGTACTTGTGTCGATAAGATTAGTTGCGAAGATTGCTCATATGTGTGCGTCGGCCGAACTTAGCGAGAGCTACGCACAATGATAGGAGAACACCAAAGGCGCATAACACAGCCACCTAGGAAAGAGCTTGAATATAGGGCTCTAATAGGGCATTCTGTAGTAGTGATGCACGCGACGGATACAAGTAATGAGATCGATTTGGATGGCGTCGAAAAAGTTAGGACGGGGTTATGACCAACGCCACAAAATAGGACTGCTCAGACGGTTGAGCAGACAGTTCGCGGAGAAAGTTACCAACCCATCCAAATATTGAAACGCTGAAGCTTTCCAGGAAGCCCATCAATACGTAATCGATAATCACAACCGTGACTATCTGGAGTGCACTCAGTCATGAATGTCAAATTTTTCATTTTGAAAACACACAAGAATAGGCTACGATCACAGGAATGTACGGTTTGATTTCATCCGCTACGACGAATACCTCGATGCAGAGCCTAAAAGATGCTATGTATTACCAATTATCAGGTTCTGTCAGCATTCGTTTAAATAAGTATGTCTGAATGCACCCCAGATATAGTCTGGGATAAATGATTGAAAACCACTTCACTACTCACCGAAGCGTCAGAGCCAAAATCTCCCGTCATCCAATTAAACCAACATTATTCCTAAGAAGCCAATCATGAAGATATATGCACTTGGGGGAGCCCATGGCGCCTCCACAAAAACAATCCTGGCGCGCAAAATGTGACAGCCATCGTAGCTCTGAACAATTAAGATTTTTGGTTCGTGAGAACAAGTTTTCACACCAAGAGAAGCTAGCGAAACGATTTCGTTCGAACTACAAGCTTCAATACAGACACGTGCATGCACTTCGAAGGTGGTAGCGTGGAATCGTATACACACAAAACAAAATGGCGGACAACGCATCACGGGCCCAGTACTGGCCTACTTTCTAAGGGGTACTAGTCTTAAACATTATACTTGCTTCTGTCACTACACCATCAGTGTTTTCCAGCATCAAATTCACAGGAAAATGGTTCTGAACAAGCTACTATCCTTGCGTACACACTGCTTTCCTGGAGTGGATAACCTTCACCCTAAAGTACTGCAGGCAACAGCCATTCACGTAGCTCAGCCACTTGCCGGATTCTTCCAGAGAAGTCCGTCTGATCCTACCAGTTAACGTCCGGTAACACTTCTCCCCGCGCTTGACAGTCATGGAAGGGAACATCATTGACGTAATAATGGACTACCTGGAAAGCATCAGCGATGCAGGATCAGGATGGGTTGGTAACTTTCTCCGCGAACAGCAGTTAGTGGTTGGAGTCCGAACATCTCTGCCCGACCCTAATCGAGTGGAGTGCGACGATCTTGTGAAAGCCATCACCTCAAAACTTTTACTTTTTAGGATGACGTTAAAAGTTGGCAGGCAATCAAGAGAATGGCCGACCACAAGATCCTCCATGTGCGACCTAGATGGGACTTAGCATTGAACGGTGAGAAATTCACTGCCATTCAATG
>OX104063.1:100845439-100899359 GCA_944474145.2 Dicrocoelium dendriticum | reverse complement strand
CAGAAACTGAAGATCAGTAGACGTTACTTGCTAACTGGGTGGTACGCCATTTTTAAAGATTACTTGGAAACTCCACTGTGCTATAGTTCCACAAAACGTCTGTGCATAAGTGCGGAGGCATATTCATGATTGTAGCTTGATCTTGCTAAGTAACAAACCCACTTTTCGCCTCTGTATATAAGCCCAGCCTTCGAGTCTGTTGTACTCTTTCGTAGTTCGCGAGGGTATTCCTTGCTTATCGTGAGTCTGCTTTCTTGGGAATAATTAACTTTTAGACCTACTAAATTGAAACTTCTGAATTATGTAGCAGTTAAGAGTATCACAGCGAAAACGCTGTTCTTGAGAGCTTGAAGGTAGCATTTCGTTTGAAGCTACCTTCTTAAATACCCGGAGTTGTTAGCAGCACGAACATAAACGAAGCCACCAAATCGTCACAATGTCCACCTTTCGGTGGTGACAAAATTTTGGTTTGGTTGTAAATAAAGATAAAAATTTGAAAATACTTCAAACAGAAATGTTTTGTTCAATGAATTATTGCGTCCTATACCTTGTTCCCATTTGAATTAAAACTCAGTGAGTTCCATGCCGTTTTTCTCTCCTTAATCTGAATGCAGCAGAGCACACTAACCTAAGATGGTCAATCGTGATAAGTTTAGCCCATACCAGTCGCGTGCTCCACAGTTGATAGTATAAACATCGCCTTCTTCCATCAGCTCACGGGAAGCTAACCCGTTTTTTTCATTTTCCCGTTTCCCACAGCCTAGGCAAATAAATTCCGCTGGATTTATCGACTGTCAGCAACTATGACAGCAGTGTTGTAATCAAAATCCATGATTTGACGTGCAGGAATTGAAGTTGAAAAAGCTCTGGCACACAAATGATATGGTGATCCACCATTCTTCGTAACCAAGAATCAAAGTAAGTGTGGCGAATTTTTCAGCTCAGTGCACAACAATTGCCCGAATACATAGTCCTGGAATCCTTTAGGTAAGGTTACAAGGGTTCGGCTGTCACTGATTGTCTACGGCCCTGAAACTGTAGCAGAAAGTTTTAGCAGAACCAAAAGTGAGGAAAAGGGGCACAGTTGACTTTATTATTTTGGGGTGAAAGTTTCGACCCAGTGTTGCATAAACAGTATACCAACAATAGTTTTAACATCGATCCTGTATCCACCCACAGTAATGCACGCATTCGAATTTGTGGTCCCAATACAGTAATGCTTTTAGTGAAGCAATCATTCGAAAAGAAGAGTTTGCAGTGAAAGCTGACAAATGATTCGCATTTGATGTGCTGGATTGTTCCCTAACAATATTGACTAGAGTAGCCAGAATATATCTTTTATACATCCCAAAGATAGTAGGTGCTTGGAGTAAATCTGTTCACTGTTGAGCTCCGCATAGCAGTGCTGGCTTCTTTTTATCTGTTCTCACCGTCTAAGTTAGGTCCATTTGACTACACTTCGAATACCTTACCTAGTGACATGCGACTCAGCCCATTAAAAACGCTTCCACGAATTGGAATCAAGTATTAGCTGCTTGCACACACGGAGCTTAAAAAACCCACTGGATTCGCTATCGTGTATTTCAGTTAGAACTCACATCCATCCAAATGTTAACTGACACATTCCTTCCCTGCCTAAACGTTTAGTAAATGCCAATACTTTCACGAGGTACAATACTGGATTAGAGTAAGACCAGGATTATACTGGTGATCTATGCACTGAAAGATTCTTGTAATATAGTACAGACTACTTATTTATCATTGGCATGGTTCAATCACCCAGCTGGTGATTCGGCCCTTAGGTTATCACATATTAGTTAAAGGGTTTTCTGCTAATCTCGCTAAATTATCCGAGTATAAATAAAATTGCTTTCCATCCTTAATTTTTCAAAAGCCGCCACCCGCAATCGGTTTCATTTATCTACTAAATCTCCAATCTGGAATACGCGGAACCGGAAAACGAACATTTTGGCTGGGTTAAAAATATATAGGCTTACTTTACTTTCTTCGCATTCGAGCAAATCGAAGTTGTTAGAAAGTGTATTAGATTTTAGAAGGACTTAACTTGGAGTCTGTCCGATGGTTTCTTGCCGCAGCCTGTATTATAACATCCTTTCATAAGACCAGTAAGAAACGCTATAGCTAGTGAAACTATTGAATTTCATTTGGTGATCGTGCTGCAGAATAAAAAAATTCACTTGAGGGTACTAAACACCTAATTGTAACACGGGTTCAATTTACTAAACGATTGTCTTTGGTTTAAATGCATTTCAGTTGGAAGAATTTCGTAAAAGGCACATTAGCGGAATGCAAACAAATCGCTCTCTAATGCAACATCATACTTTTTTCGTTATTTTATAGATAGGACTACTTAATTGTTTGGTAGGCGAAAGTTTTTTGATGGCATGATGTGGTTCCTTCTGACACAAACACATGTCGAGTTTGACCGGCGGTGACACTTAAGGCACGCCTCAGTTCCTCTCGGAGAACATCCTTGTGGATAGAATACATAATAATTTGCTATAACCCAGACATGAAAATATAAACAGGTGAACACGTCGTTCCCATTTTCTACTTCGAAACAAGTCTACAGCAGAATAGATTACAAAACAAATAGGAATGAAAGGGGAGAACTGTTACTTAGTTAGATACCACCACTGCGCCCCGAGTCTCCTGTAAATACAGACTTAGATCGACTGAGACAACTACGAATGGCTTGTGTTAAGTTCCATGATCAGGGACTACCACACTTGTTTTCTAACTCTCTTTATGTCGCCATCTTATGAATCAAGCAGAAGGTGAATACAGCGGAATAATGTTAGCTTGAATTTTGTGTTTATTTACATAAAATACCTGCCCGTAAAGGAGGGTTAGTGTAAACGCACAATAACTAGGTCGGCAGCAGTGTACACATCAAAGGCAACTACTTGATACCATGCCTTATTGTTATGGGCAGACCACCGTCGTTTTGCTTGCAGAGACGTACTCGCCGTATGCTAGTGGCTAGCACGCTCTGTAAAAGCTTTGCAAATAACCGATTCGTCACTACTTTGATTAACACTAAGCGCTTATTGCGACTTTCTTGCTCAGGCCAGTTAAGCCTGTCGGAGCGCCAGCACAATTCTATCGCAGTAGCCGGGTTATGACGCATTGCTTTTTCCATTTTGGTAATGCTTATCTCCGTTCCTCCCAACAGTCGACAGCGTATATATCGATCGGTGAAATTGCCGTAGGTTGACCCCAACTCAACCACCCGAGCAAGCTCCAGCGTTTTAACAATGGACAACACTGGGTACACGTGTAAGTACACATGTACTTACATGCTTGCATGCAGTAGATCTACACCCATGTGCAGGTTTAACAGTTTAAGATAGACCAAACTACTAATGGACAGTTGACAACTTAGAGCATCCTACCTCACACCCGAAGGAATGACCCCATGTCGATCATTAACTGACTATCCCACATCTCACTTGCAAACATCCTTAACGCAATCGCTTACATCCTTAGTGCAGCAGCTATCATTCTTATTGCAGAAGCTTTCCTCCTTAATGCAAAGGCTACCATCCTCTCATCATCGCACTAGCATCCACGTAGCACTGCGTGGGCAGAGGCTATCAGCCAATAGGATTCGGTAGAGCATAGAGACTGAAAACGGTTACGCGCAGCATACTCACACTTTCGGAGGTGGGTAGGAAAACTGTGAGACTTGGGTGAGACGAGCGTGGTCCAACTCAAATGGACGGCAATTGAGACTTTACTCAACGGAGATCAGCCTGTGCAGAGTGTGCCGCGCGCCCTCACTGGACAATGGGAGTGTCTGAGACATCCATTGAAGCGCGCACAATCCCTGATGTAAAGGCAACGCGTGCGCTCAGAGCACCGGGTATAAGAATGAAGTTCCCTTTTGTAAGGGAGCAAAGGAGATGTCTGAGGCTAGAGCGCAAGTGATGCACGTAGGACAACAGTGCACAAGGTTATCTTGGTACTAAAATGGTGCTCTAAACAAGAGGCGCAGATAGGTTGCCTCGTTTTGGTGGGTTTTCAGGCTAGTTCGGTCGGATAGTTGAAGGTGCAGTAGAAGCTACCTTTTGATCTCGAAGTCAAGTTGTCCGCACCATAAGGAGCGGAACGATCTCCGTCGCAGCGTAATGGATTCCAATCGCTACGCGTAACTTCTTTCGTTATGCGATGAGATGTCACTTTTGTGACGGATCCACAGGTCTAATTTGAACTTGGGCTTTAAGTTAATCATATTCCAAACAATTCGCTCCCCATACGAACCACGCAGGTCAAACCTGATCAAGGTAGACAGAACAGCTCCCGGGTGGAATGATATACTCAGCAATGGAGGGATGAAGGAGGCATTGGATAGATGTTTGATTGCAACCTTGCAATTTCCTTTCAAAAGATATGTTAAACGGTGAATTATATTACTTTCCTCCTTGTTTCGCAAGTACGCAGACATGTAATACCTTGTTGCGAAGGGAGTACATTACAAGCACCTGGTCTCGTGAAATGTGGGGTATTGCGAGCCGGTGCACTCTACGGCAGTGGTCCCCAAACTTTGTATCGCCGTGGACCGGTCTGGGTTTGATAATTGTACCTCGGCCCGCTGATAAGGTTTGCTGAAAATTTACATTTTAGATTGTTTTGAGTGCATAATTTTACGTAATTGTGAATGAACATGCCTTGAAAACTAAATCCAGTTACAGCCAAAATAGATATAAAGTAATATAATACGTTAACGCACTAGAAAGCTAAATTACGGACAGCCATGAGCGTGTTCCTCTGCAACGAGACTGCTCCATCTGGGGGAAATGTGAGACAATGACGCTTGAGGTGTGCTGTCTAAGTTGAATTAATTAGATTGCTTTTTTCAGTTGTTGACACTACAGAAAACCCAGCTTCACACAGTTAGGTTGTCAGAAATGGCAAACTGCGCGTAATTCACTATGACTTGAATTGCAGAACACCGGTGAAGTTGTTTGTCACGAACGTACTGTCAAGGCCGCCGTCATCTGCAATCTCATTAGTGGTGGGAGAGATGAGTAATGCTAGTGCGATAATCTCACAGATTGTGAGTCGACAGTTTAGAAACTGCCCTGTAAATCGTCGAAATGCACAACCTTATAAAAACCATACACACATTTCTATTGTCATAATCATTATCCATCAGATGTAAAAATATCAAAAATAGTGTTCTGTTGCTTGACGATTGAAATGAAAGGAATTTAGTTTTTCCCTCACGTCCAGAAGAAGTGCAAGCATGCCAGTTTTTCCGCTGTGTATTGCGTAGGAGCGCAAAATATCAACTGCACCCTGTGCCTCTATGAATGTATACGTTTTCAGAACGTTGGTAGAATCTTATTACTGTTGTTAGTCTGATTCATTGTTCATATCTGCAGCTGTTAAAATGGATGTGGTTGGCAGGCCCCAGTTTATTTATGTTGTATGACAAGTTTGGAAATAAGAATCCACCAGATGGCTCTCAGCCAGTTTGCATCCAAACAATTCGTCTGGGAGAGTATCCATAGCAACTGCGTTTGAAGGAGGCACAATTTGCTCACATGTCTCAGATCAAGTTTACATTGTTCTCTCATAATCTATTCTTGCCGTACAAGGAAACCCCGCTTTAAAAATCAGGGATGGTTGAGTTCTGCACCTCCTTCCAGGTAGAAGTTATGTAGAACACAACATCTAATAAGTTTACTCGTTTCATCAAATCAGTTCCGGACATATCTTTATGGGATTCCATGATCGTTATAAGATGGCGAAGCTATTTTTTCCTAACCTTCGATTTAAGCGCCTGAATGGCACGCCAGTCGTAGGGTTAAATTAACATAGTGGTGTTGGCTGACAAGAACTGCAATTTGCTATTAAGTAGGTGGAATTAGGGAGGGCAACGGCTTTGTCGAGAGAAGGTATGAGGTTGCGCTTTTCCCTATTTTGCTGTTAAATCTTCGGAAATAGCTGCAGTCATCCAGGCCTTTTATTATCCCTGTGGGTTTTGTACTGTTCACCATCGGTTGCCGGATTTTCCAGCTCATGGATGTTTGTAGCTCTTGTAACGAACAAATGAATATATTTCAGGAATATCACAATACATAAGGCCAATATTAGTTTACTGTTCATTTCCGGAGTGTATTTGACGGTCGTTAAACTGCGGACACAAGACATGTCCTTATTCATCAGCCAGACTCTGCACCAAAGGTGATCGATGCCACGCATTTTGAGATGGTCTGTGAGTTCACAGTGAAAGTGTGTTTTGGAGTACCTAATCCCTTCCACTCCTGAGAAGTGTCATGCCTGGTTAGATTGCTTTTAACGTCAACAGTCTCATAGCTGCGTCACGTTTCGGTGCTCAAATCTGGAAACGATGGTGTCTGAGCATGACAACATTTTCGCTAGCATGTAAGTGATAATGCTATATGACATACTGATATTTGACTTCCCGCCGTGGCTTGTGGTGAGACCGAGTCTTTATTGTGTATGGATACTCAGAGGAATGGGGAACATTGTACCTTCTCTAATTAAGGACCAACGCAGCGTTCGTTGGCTTGAAGCTGTATCAAAATGTAGGCATTCGTCTATAAATATTTGTGGTAAATTATTGCTTTTGTGGTGCCATGCTAAGGCAGATGTGTTTACGAAATCTCACACAAATAAAACTTCGAAATGAGAAGTTTTACGATTGATAATAATAAATGTGAGAAAGTAATAAAACTACAAATATGCAGCGTGTGATTAGTTTACTAAGATAGTCGATTAGTGAATATAACGACTGCTTCTCTTGAGACGAATGCATGACCTGTCAATTGGATGAGGATACGATGGAGCAAAAACATTATATCTGCCAAATTATTTAGGTTGCTGGGTTCGCTATACCTCCTTATCGGCTAGGGCAAATAAGTGTTAGGAATAGTTAGACTAAAGGTGTATTTCTGACGGTCATGGAGTGCGTTGGCTTTGATAATTGGAAGAAGTCCATGGAGAGAGTAGTGACTCGTAACAGCCAACTGGATGGGTAAGGTTCAAGAGACGAAGGACTCATGCTTGGTCACTGCTTTGTGGCTCGTCCCCCAGGCTTTACTGAGTCAAAGAGGAATGAGTAAATGAAACAAAGGGTCCTGGAGAAACGAGTTAAGGGAGAAGCGGGACCACTTTTTAAGCAAGTACAAAAGAGATTTGCATTCGATAATAATCAAATTTATGCATAGAAGGCCTTTGCCTTGCTCCTTTAAGGACAGAAATCCGCCACTGTCAAATTTAGCAACTATCCTGTGATACTGTTCAAGTGTTCGCATGCGTTTTGCCAATAAAGATGGATGCAGATTTTCAGTTCATGTCATGCTTTTGTGTAATAGCTGTTTCGCATTTGCCTCGTTGGTTGATTAGTACTTAGAGTGCATTTTGTCCGCCAATTGGAGTTGATTTTCCTCATATGATTCACGCACTTGCTGCAGCGTTTTCGCACATCTCGCTATGTGTGATATTGACACTAATTACAACTCTTCGGTTGGTCATTGTGAAGTAACTGCTAATATCTGTCATCAAATAGTAAAGCAATATTGCGACCTCAATGTAACTCAATATTGCGTTCCAAACATTAATGCATCGGGAGGTGGAAATTCGAACTTAGCCGCACTCTGGTTTTCAAGGGTTAAGGATGATTCGATGTCGAATGAAATATTTTTGGATGAATACAAGTTGGAGCGTGCAACTCAGATGCATCCTGATAAACCGGTTCCACGGTGGATATGGATCCAGTTGTCAAAAGTGCAAGCTAAAGTAGGTGAGAGTGTGCGGTTCTATGAGACTAGTTAATGTAGATTTTGGGTTGTAATCTCTGCTCCTTGCACACAGCAGTTGTCAGTTTTCAGAAGGCATTCGGTGGATCCATTAAGTTCTCTTCATAAAAATTGTCTGGAGCATACTCCTTCTTCTTTGTCTCGGTTGAAGAGCATGATAGCAATTCATGCCTAAAAGTTCTGTCAACTTTCGTGGCGACGTTTCGATAGCACTTGTAGAGGATTTTGTTGCCTGAGTTAACGCAGTTTATGTAAACACACTTATTTGTAACTTTATGTGACAGTCATGCGATCCATTTTGATACCTCGACTATTATTAAGAGAAATTATGAAAAGAGGTAATGGGTCTTCATTCGGTAGCAAAATAATAGCCTCATAGCATCACTCCTGGATTTAATCCTGACTAATTGAGTGTTGATGGTTGAGTCAGGAGCATACGATCCTCCACTGGGCCGTAGCAACCATTCAGTCCTAACATTTGGTTATGTATGTTACATCAGTATTGTTGCTAAAGAAAGAGAGACTCAATGCACTATTACGGACTATTATAACCTGCGCAGCTTGGCAGCAATCGTTGACTGGGACGTACAGACGCACAGCTCAGCGAATGACGCGTGGAATGAATTGAAAGACAAAATTAACTGGGTCATACAATCAGCATCGAAGGTTGTACCATTACGAGCGTCGCGCCGGACCAATACGTGGATCCGGAGCAGAAGATGTAAATGGATCAATAGAAGAGATGAAATCTGGAGGCAACATTTGCTGAGCCCATGTGATATCACATGACAGGATTACAAAGTCATCAGAAACTACTGCACGTCACTCATTAGAGTCGATAAGTACGAATGGCAGGAGAATATGGTGCTGAAATTTACGAGTAACACCAAACTGCTATACAGATTCGTGAATGGCAAAAGAAAGGTTAAGCCCGGAATACCACCACTCAGGACGGCCAGTGGCCTAACAACTACTGCTGTAGATGCCACGAATGCTCTACTCTTGCAGTTTGGCTCGGTAGCTACAAATGTCATGGAACCTTCGCCCTATCAACTCCCAACCAATGTCGTTGGCTTATCCAGCGTCACGTTTACTCTAGCAGCTGTTGCAAGCAAACTACAGTCTCTCCGGGAGTACAGTGCCCCTGGAATCGATATGATCTGCCCAAAGGTACTAAAATCCCTTGCTCCCACCATAGCAACACCACTTGCAACTTTTTTCCAGTGTCTGCTTAACTCCCATACACTCCCATCTGAGTGGAAAAATGGAATTATCAGTCCAATATATAAAGGAGGTAAGCGCTCGGATCCTGCTAACTACCGACCTATTACTCTCCTTCCTGTTTTATCAAAAGTTATGGAATCGGTAATCGCAGATGAACTGACGCGATACTTTGAAAGTCAACAGATAATTTCTAATGCCCAACATGGGTTCCGACGCAGACGATCTTGTCTCACCAATTTGCTGATTACTCGGGACTTATGGACTAAGGCGGCTGATGAAGGAGTGCCCATAGATGTGATATACCTGGATTTTCTAAAGCATTCGACAGGGTCAATCACTTCTTTCTCCTCCAAAAGCCTGCTGCCTACGGTATCAACGGTTCCCTGCTCACCTGGTTGGAAGACTACTTACACGACAGAGCAATCAAGGTAAGAGTATCTGACACCTATTCTGAAAGCCTTTACGTCTCCAGTGGTGTTCCACAAGGATCCGTTCTCGGCCCGCTACTGTTTTTTGTCTACATTAATGACCTTCCAGCAAACATTCTATCTCCAATGCAAATATTTGTAGACGATGCTTAGCTATGGAGAGCAATTCGCTCAGCATCCGACCGTGTCTACCTCCAGGAAGATCTGACCCGGATTAACGAATGGGCAGAAAAGAACCAGCTCCCACTGATCCCTGGAAATTGCCACCTGCTGACGGTGCACAACAGCTTTGTCAATACATACCTTTTAGGGCTACACGTCATGCAACATGTGACTAGTGAACGCAAAATAGGTATAATTGTGCAAGAGAGTCTTGGAAATTCGCTCCAATGTTTGAAAGCAGCAAGTGTGGCGAACTTGAACTTGAGACTTTTGAGGCGAGTTCTCGGCAATTTGAGCGGCGGCTAGTACCATTGTTGATTAACTCTTACATTCGTCCTCATGTTGAATATGCAATTCAGGTCTGGTGTCCATGGTTAAAACGAGACATCCGCCTCTTGGAACAGCCCCAAAGAAGAGACACAAAGGCAACGCGTACACTATCCGGTCTAAGTTACGAAATGCGTCTTCGTGTACTCGGTGTGTTCTCATTAGAATACCGACGGTTTCGCGGAGATATTACTCTCACATACCGGATACTAACCGAAAGCGAGCATCCATGTACCTCACTGTTGACTCTAGCCCCATACAAACAAAACCGAGGCAACCACCTGAAACTAATGACGCAACACTCACGTTTGAATTATAGAAAGTATTTCTTCTCACTTAGAATCTTTTCTCACTGGAATACATTACCAAACTATGTGGTGAACCCACGAGACATGATGACATTCGAAAGGCTCTTAGATTTTCATCTTAGTGATAAACGATACACAACACTTTGCTAAAGTGCAATGATTTAACCACTGCTACTTTACGTTCCCCTTTGGATCATTTTGCTTTTAATTTTCTTTTGCATATCCATCCTGTGGGTCTTGTAAAGTTATGCTTTTTATCCCATCATACACAATTGAACCATTGAACCATTGAGTGGCTTATAGTTGGCATTTCCTACATATCGATTCGAGGTTAAAATTTACTTCACTTTTTGAAATTCAGCATGATTCTGATTTGCCAGAGAGCTTTGCTTGTTAAATGGTCAAAATACGTGTCCTTAGGGGTTAAGGTGGTTAAAGAAAAGTGTTTTCCCGGAAAACTCACACGTAAGAGGACTAAAGTAAAACGGTAACGTTGTTCGTTTCCAGTGATCAGACCAGAGTTCACAGTTCTAGTGTTTGTCAAAAGTCGCATAATTATACTTTAGCATTCAAGCATGAGATTTGCTTCCAATAGCAAACAACGAATAAGGATGCGCACAGCGTTCTTAAGGTTGATAGCAGTATGTTTTGTCTCAGGATAGCGCAGGGTAACGAATCACGACAGTTAGACCCCCGTTCTAACGACGGATGGACCAGTTCAGGTATCCACTGCATCCAATCACTTGACACTTGTTTATTTATAAGCCAAGTACTTGTGTCGATAAGATTAGTTGCGAAGATTGCTCATATGTGTGCGTCGGCCGAACTTAGCAGGAGCTACCCACAATTATAGGAGAACACCAGAGGCGCATAACACAGCCAACTAGGAAAGAGCTTGAATGTAGGGCTCTAATAGGGCATTCTGTAGTAGTGATGCACGCGACGGATACAAGTAATGAGATCGATTTGGATGGCGTCGACAAACTTAGGACGGGGTTACGACCAACGCCTCAAAATAGGACTGCTCAGACGGTTGAGCAGACAGTTCGCGGAGAAAGTTACCAACCCATCCGAATATTGAAACGCTGACGCTTTCCAGGAAGCCCATCAATACTTAATCGATAATCACAACCATGACTATCTGGAGTGCACTCTGTCATGAATGTCAAATTTTTCATTTTGAAAACACACAAGAATAGGCTACGATCACAGGATTGTACGGTTTGTTTTCATCCGCTACGACGAATACCTCGATGCAGAGCCTAAATGATGCTATGTATTACCAATTATCAGGTTCTGTCAGCATTCGTTTAAATAAGTATGTCTGAATGCACCCCAGATATAGTCTGGGATAAAGGATTGAAAACCACTTCGCTACTCACCGAAGCGTCAGAGCCAAAATCTCCCGTCATCCAATTAAACCAACATTATTCCTAAGAAGCCAATCATGAAGATATATGCACTTGGGGGAGCACATGGCGCCTCCACAAAAACAATCCTGGCGCGCAAAATGTGACAGCCTTCGTAGCTCTGAGCAATTAGGATTTTTGGTTCGTGAAAACAAGTTTTCACACCAAGAGAAGCTAGCGAAACGATTCCGTTCGAACTACAAGCTTCAATACAGACACGTGAATGCACTTCGAAGGTGGTAGCGTGGAATCGTATACACACAAAACAAAATGGCGGACAACGCATCACGGGCCCAGTACTGGCCTACTTTCTAAGGGGTACTAGTCTTAAACATTATACTTGTTTCTGTCACTACACCATCAGTGTTTTCCAGCATCAAATTCACAGGAAAATGGTTCTGAACAAGCTACTATCCTTGCGTACACACTGCTTTCCTGGAGTGGATAACCTTCACCCTAAAGTACTGCAGGCAGCAGCCATTCACGTAGCCCAGCCACTTGCCGGATTCTTCCAGAGAAGTCCGTCTGATCCTACCAGTTAACGTCCGGTAACACTTCTCCCCGCGCTTGACAGTCATGGAAGGGAACATCATTGACGTAATGATGGACTACCTGGAAAGCATCAGCGATGCAGGATCAGGATGGGTTGGTAACTTTCTCCGCGAACAGCAGTTAGAGGTTGGAGTCCGAACATCTCTGCCCGACCCTAATCGAGTGGAGTGCGACGATCTTGTGAAAGCCATCACCTCAAAACTTTTACTTTTCAGGATGACGTTAAAAGTTGGCAGGCAATCAAGAGAATGGCCGACCACAAGATCCTCCATGTGCGACCTAGATGGGACTTAGCATTGAAAGGTGAGAAATTCACTGCCATTCAATGTGCTCAAGTGACACGTTGTCCACATTTGCCATAAACACGCCTAACTCTGCAAAATTGGGTATACGATCTGCAGACGAGCCCTCAGGTACTATACCTCGGTGTGCTGGTGCAGGAGAACTTCCGTTATTCCAGACTGTCGGAGTCCGTTTCAAAAGTAGTAACCAGCACGTTGTTAGACTTGCGGATGTCATTCAAAGTTTGGATTCATTTGTCTTCTCCTTGAAGCTGAATGCCTAAATGCGTTCTCACATCGAATACGCAATCCATGCTTGGCTCCCTTGGCTAAAGCGTGACCTTGTAGCGCTCGAAAATCCCTATGGTCGAGCAACAAATCGTGCCAAGAGATTGTGCAGCCTTTCGTACCAGCAGCGAGTAAAACACTCGGAGTGTTCAATGGAGGCTACAGGTGGTTAGGTGGGGAATTTATATCAGTCTACCAGATACGGAACGACCCCACATACACATGTGGCCACCTGCCGCAAATCAGCCCGAACACCAACTTCAGAGGCAATCGTCTGAAACTGAGTCAACAGCACAGTCGGCTTTTCAATAAGGCTAGACAAACCTCAGCTCATAGTGACCCCGTAATTCTGCTATAAGTAGCCTACAGTGTTTGTATGCTCAACGACAGCCTGGACATTAAGAAGTCTATCCGATCGGAAGCATTACTGGCACCATTTGCCAGTAGAACAATTTAGTCGTTAACACATTTGTGAAAGAGGATAAGTATATTTACAGAAATGTATTAAAATGATCATCTATGCTAGTGAAGGATAAGTTCAAATTGTCCGCCGGCATTCTGCTTATAGTGCAGAAACCGCTTGATGCAATTGGCGAGCACTTTCTCCAATGTATCCCTCGTGATCGCGCAAAATTCTTTCACAATATTTTCTTCAAATTGATGCAATGTTCGCGGCCTTATTTTGTACACTCGCCGCTTCAGATAGCCCCATAGAAAAAAGTACATGGTTTTCATATCTGGCGAGCGAGCAGGCCACTCCATTGGTCCACCGCGTCCGATTCATTAGCAACCAACTTTGTCGATTTGGTTAGCAAGCACCGTTTAACAGAATGTGCAGGTACATCATCCTGCTGCCATCAAGTGATACTGCATGCCCCTTCGACCTCCAGCCGTGGATGCACAAATGTCTGCGGCAGTTCCAAAGCCGAATAAACTAGGAAAATATTAGGCTTTAGTACTTCAAAACAACAACTTACCGGTCACATCCCAGGAAAAGAAATATGGACCCAAGCTTTGCTGGATTGTTAGCTTAGCCTAAACCATCAGTTTCACAATGTGGTGCATACGTGATGCGGTATATTTTCGTGGGTTGCTGCCAGCCCAACAGTAATGTTGCATTGTTCCTTGCAGATAGGACAGCGCCCCATCTGTATACATGACAAAACGTAGATCCCCGTGATCCAGGAACTAGCGGCAAAATACATGCCGCTTTTCCGGATCGCAGGGTTTCAAAACATGCACTTGAAGTGCATGGAATCTTCGAACTTTTCGTTCCAATAATATCCGGTGTACCGCATATTGAGTCATGTCACAGTGCTGTGACCTCCGACGGATGCTGAGCTCAGGACTTTTGTCACTTCACTGACTACAACGCATGCTGAACGGTCGTCCGTGGTGATGAGAGGTAGTCCAGTTCTCTTTATGTCCCACACACACCCAGTTTGCTCGAACATCTTCACTAGTGTAAGCACCTACCGGGCGGTGAGGGGACGCATTCCCGCGTTTATTGCATTGTATCTTCCTGAAGTTTGTGCGGCTTTTACACCGCATGCAGCGTACAGCCGAATAATCAGCCCGCGTTGAGTAACAGGCAAGTTAAGTGATCCCGACTGCTTTGTCTGCTCGTACTCCAGTACCTGTGATTCAATAACATTGCCAAGAATTGCAATGACTAACCTTGTCCTCAGCTGAGCTGCCATCACGTGCGCACATTCAGGCCCGCAGTTTTGGTTGCCTAGGCCGAGTTCGTTGCGTAGTCAGCAAAACACACAGCTAAGAATCGATCGCTTCACCGTCTACGGTTGGCCATGACGTTAGCTGACAGCTAACGACCGCCGGAACCACGTTGTGCCTGTCTGTACTCATCTCGCTCGATGAGCAAAACTGTCGCATGTCGGTGCGTCTTCACCAGGTTACGCCTGCACTCAGCTGAGCCCTGCGCTAAACCACTCGTCTGCCGAGAATTCCACACGTCTTCACTATTAAGGTGCGACGGATATTCATGTCTCTGCACGCGCAGTGGCTTGTTGCGAATTTCGCTAAACATTGGATGGCTATTGGATTGTGGGGACAACGACCGTAAATGACCGGCGTTCACCATAAGCGAGCCACGGTAGGTAAATGAACATGGTTATCGGCCTTCTGCTGTCCGACTAACTTTACCATCCCATAGTTCCCGAATGGCTTGTTTGTTCCTATAACACAGTGTGTAGCGGGACTGCAATGTGTTGAGTTATGACACCAAAAGCAGTGAGGATACAGTTTGTTCTCTGTGTGCATTTGTCCGTGTGCGTTTGTCCCTGTCGTCAGCGTTTACGCGCAAGCATATTACCTTGATCGTTGTGTGTCCCCACCGATCCGCGCCAACGCAGTGACGTAAAAGGTTTTGTGTTCAATCTCCCTCACACTTCAACAGGCAAGACTTCGTTTACCCAAGGAATCTACAAATTCCGGTCCGCTGGCCAAAATCGGCACGGGTTAACATTACAATTGGCCCGCAACCTCATCATGAAATAATAAAAGAAGGATTAGCTTTTTTCTTACATGTGTAATTTTGTTATTATCTTAATAAACAATGATATATTACAGGTAAAGAAGCGATTAATTTACAAGTCCCGTAGGATGTTGAATGTGGAAGAAAACATAGGTATAAAGCATCAACTTCAACGTCTAGCGATTCAGGTGCCCTTATTTATATAAACATTATAGAATGTGTACTGAATTGTTACCGTAGAGCAATATGTAAAATGTTTGTCTTAAAAAATAATAACGACAACGTTTACTCGTGCGCCGCTTCCTTGGAACGAGGTAATTGCTGATTGCAGTTGTAATATATCCGAAACTATATTCCGCAACAGCAGTGTGTAAGTAATGAAGCACAGAAGCTGGGAATGAGAACCGTTTGTTCGCGTTTGGTTGACGTAGATATCTCTGATTATATAGCGCAATGTAAGTGGATAAGCGACTCATCCAGACGTCTTTTTCTACCGTTAGCGTGGAGGAAGAAACAATGTAACTGGGAAGAGCGTTCCAGTGTTGACACACACGAAGGGAAAAGAAATTCCGGCGGCATTCAAACCGGCTGTATTGTGTGTCCAGTTTTAGATGGTGTCCTCTGAGTATGGTATGGCTATTCAGCTTTAGTAGCTGACTACAAGAATGTTTTGGATTCTTCAGGATCATATAAGTCATTATCAAGTTGACACGCCGGCGTCGATATTGTCCACTGTAGACCCCGAAGGTTTTCAGTCGCAATCGGTAAGGGAGATGAAACAAGCTCTTTACGTCCTTGGTCGCCCTTCGTTGTGGCAGTTCAAGAGCGGTAAGGTCTTGCTTTTGCCATGGTTGCCAGGCGTGGATGGCGTACCCAGAATGAGGCCGATTATAGGCGTTGAGCATTTGAGAAAAGATGGAGGGATCGAAGCGCCCGAATGCTCTCCGCAAAAGGCCAAGGTGTTGGTTTGCTTTATTGGAGGCTTTCTCGGTCTGACGTGGAAAACCCTGATCTTCCTGCACTATCACGCCTATCACACCTATCACGTGTTCCGTTCACCTGCGCTGCAATATTTGATCCCCCAGTCTGCGTTCGCAAGTAGTTTTATGGCGTATGCTCAACTCATTGCAATTTGTAGCGCTGAACTGAAGCAGGTTCTGAATCGAGCATTTGTAGACCCTGTCAAGATCATCCTGCAGTGCTGCATTGTAGCTGGTTGTTCTAATGGCTCGCCATATCATGAGATCATTGGTGAAGTGTAGGGAGTTGGAGGTGATTACTGTCGCGAGATCGTTTATATAAATCAGGAATAGTCGTGGACCAAGTGCTGATCCCTGGGGCACTCCGCACTTAACATCGATTGGGTCAGAGATGACGCCGCGAACTCTTACATTCAGATGTCGTTGAAGCAAGAAGTTACCTATCCAACCGAGGATTGGGTCACCAATTCCACAACACTGCAGCTTGTGACGGAGGATACGGTTGTTCAGACGGTCGAAACTCTTTGGGAAATCCAGATATACTGCGTCAACACCTACGCAGCTATCAACGGTCTCAGTCCAAATGGATCTAGCAAGTAGCAAGTTTGAAGTGCAAGATCGGTTCTTGCGAAATCCATGTTGTTTTTGTGCTATGATATTGCGTTCCTCCAAGAAGTTCATCGGCGCTTCGGCAACAATCGCTTCCATAATTTTGGAAAGCATCGGAAGTAGTGTTATCGGGTGATAGTTGGCCGGATCTGTACGACTTCCTCCCTTATGGATGGGAGTGACGATGCCCTGCTTCCACATTGTTTGCACCTGCATCTCATCAAGGCATCGTTGGAAGAACTTGCAGAGTGGGTCCGCCAGATTTACTGCAGCCAATTTCAACGCTTTTGGACGAATATTATCAACGCCAGGAGAGGTATGCTCGCGCAGGGCAACCAGCCTTTTCAAAACATCCGCACTCGTAAACACAATGTGGCTAAGTCCTGGTGGAGGTACGACGATCGGGAACAGTGTATGCGGCGATGTCGTGCTCTGGAAGTTCGGGGCGAATTGTTGACCTAGGGCGTTGGCCGCCTCGGTTGCGGTTTGTGCGAGTCCACATAACATGTGTAAGGCAGGAATTCCTCGCTGCACTTTGCGAAGCTTGTTAATGCGTCTATGCAAGAGCTTGGATTTATAAAGGAATTTCTCAGCTAGATTCTGTTGGTTCTCTCTTTTATCTTCGCGTACCAGGTTTACGCAGTGATTCCTTTGGATATCCTAGGCTTCCCACGTTTCGGCACTCGATGACTGCTTATATTTTCGCCAGCGTAAGTTCCTCGTAACGATACACTTGCGTGTCCTGCTGCGTATGAATTATTTTATTGTCTTCGCTCACGAAGGTCTTTTCCTAGAATCGCTATTTACTAACGTGTTGAACTGGTGAGCAAATTCAGACAAGGCGACATCGGGGGATCGTTCTGCTAGAAATGCCCAGATTGAATATCACCCGACATATTTTTACCTCATAAAATGTGGTCCTCCTTGCAAAAATGTTTAGACACCTTTATTTACCCCTATCAACATGTGTTCACTCATGGCATACAAGAATTTCAGTGACTGTCCAATCCACAATTTGACACCATTTCATTAGCACTTTTGGTTGTGGCAATATTGACGTTTACACCCACAGTAACTGTCGAAAGTTTATCCGGCTCCATTTGGTGTCTGCTTGAGAGTGAACGCGATTGAGGCTAGTTATTGCCTGTAATTAATGCTACGCCAATAGAACTGTAGACCTTAGATCCACTCCTTGCTTTGAACGATTTAGTATCGTGCATTACGAGAACTACACTATTACAGCCCAAAGGATAGACCTCAGATAGTTGACTTTGAAGGTACAGCTTGTCGTGCTACAGTTTCTGGAATGCAATAGCCAAAGAAAGACGGCAGTGCATTTTGGTGTTAGCAAGACAACAGTTAACAAAATCCAAGGACATAAACACGAGTACCTGGAATAATCCGACAATGCAAAGTTCACAAGATGAAGCCATTGAGGTTACGCTGCGCTGGTTCGAGCCAATCAGGGCATCTTTTGAATTTCTGGGTCAATGATTCAAGAAATTGCTAAAAGATTCTCACAAGAATCTTGGATTTCAGAGTTCCAGAGAGAAATTTGAACTTTAACATGATATTTCCCAGCGAGTTTTGTTTGGTGAATCCAACGCAGTGCCTGAACAGTTTGTTCAAGACTTCCTCGAAATATTTTCCAACAATGATGACATTTCTAACACTGACGATTGCGGTCTCTTCTTCAAGAGGATGCCTAACAGAAGCCTTGTTTTAAAGGATGAAAAATGTAAGTGTGGACAACATTCCAAAGGACGTAGTACAATTTTGTTTTGTGCTAGCTCAAATGCGGAGAAGTTAAAGCCTCTGGTCATTGGTAAATGTGCTAGACCACGTGCCTCCAAAAACCGTAATCATGAAAATATTCCACTTACCTGGAGATCCAACCAATTCCCGTGGATGACTGCTGTCATATTTGTGCAGTGGATCGGAAATATCGACAAAGAGATGATGAAGAAGTAAAGGTTCATTATCTTAACAATGGACAACTGTCCTTTGCACATCCATATAAAAAATCTCACAACCATTACACGTAAGTTTCTGCCTGCAAACATGACCTCACAAATTAATCTTCTGGACCAAGCGATCAGCAAAATATGCAAAATGCGCGGCTGAGCCCAGTCCTTGCAGTTAGCTAGGGCAACATTTCATACTGATGGTTCTCATGCGAAAGAAACTTCATCTGTTGTTTCAGTCAATGCCATAGTTACTGGGTTTTGGATTAGTTCCGTTTGGTTTAAAGTTCAGCCAGAAATAATACAGCAGTGGTTCAGGAAAGCCGGATCGGTTCAACCTCTCGAGTGAGACGTCCTCCCTTTACTAGACATTCCATCTCCATTAACAGAGTTCATCGGAATAGCTTTTGAAGAGTCCGTTGAAATGGCTGTTGACATGGCAACGCACTGAAACATACCCAGACGCTATTTGCCAACAGATACTGACCGTGGTACTTCTCAATGGATATAAAGAAAAACACCTGTTTATATTGATTAAGAAGTAGAAGAACTGAATGACGATGATTCAGAAATCGTAGAAACTTCAAAAGAAGATGATTCAGACATTTTTAATGCAACTGAAATCATTTGCTGTGGAAATATGTCAAAAAGTGCTAAGTAGTGTTGCATGTGCTTTGCGCTTCTTTGGGTACTTTTGTGAGAAGCAAAACAAAAAGTGTCTGTTTATTCAAAACTTGTGTTAACTTACGAAATGTACACTAGATTTTGATTCACTATAACACTGTCTGGTTCAACTGCGTTTGCCGTTACATGAGACCACGTCCGTGTTCGAAACGTGTTTACGTGAAAATAAATTTCATACCATACTACTCACACCTAGAATGTAAGTTACGTTAAGCTTTGGCACAGAATCACCGTAAGTTGGCCACCTCTTTGTTGACCATTTTGGTCCAGTCCCTTGAATGGTCAACTTAGGGAGCTTTTACTATAGTTCAGTAGATGGAATAAATGACCACAATGATCAATATGTCATATGCAACTGCAAAGCGATCTAAAGGTGTGCCTCAAGATCTTCTGGTCACATGATACAGTCTGGTGCGCCTTAATTGGCAACGCCTCACTGAACATCAGGTTTGCGCTGAACAGTTACAGCTTGAACGCCGTATCCAAATCCATCTGGTTACGAATTGGCTTTAGGTCATTGCTAATAGATGATGACGGCAACCGGTACAATCATCAGCTTCAGTGTGTTGTATCATCAACAAGATAAGTCCATTAGTTGGCAAGATTTCTCGGTACCAAGAGAAAGGTCCATTATTACTACTATACCTATCTTAAACACTTTGACAAACCTACAACCAACTTTGAGTCAACTGACCGTCAGTTCTACCTTTAAATATCACCGCAGCTGCTGGTAAAGCTATACAACACCTGAGATCCCGAACTGTCCAATGAGCTGCTCTGACCGCCATAATGTAGTTAGCTTTGCGTGGTGTGCACGAGCCACGGCTGTGCGCGTTATGGCGGACGTGAGTTAGTGTCCGGCATCATTTGCAACATGGTTTTCCTCGAACTGGAGGAACACTTAAGTACCTTTTTTCTTAGCCGTCAGGACCTGTATGTTCGCTTCGAAGAGCCTGCTGTGACTTCGGATGGCTTTTTGTGACAGCCATTTGATACTAAGGTCTTCTGCACAAACACTTTTTCAATCTTTAGCATTTACTTGCTGCAACTACGTCTAATTCTGTAAAGGAAAGTTTGCACTATACTGCACTTATGGGCGACCTGGTTCAGGCTGCAAATTTGAAGGCTTTACCGACTCCTTATTATCTTAGGATGAACTTACGCTGCAATGCAACTCTGGTCCGGATTTGAGTAACCGGAGTACAGTGTTTCGGTTAGTAATTGTAGTAGTGTTTGTGACATAGAACACCGTAGAAATTGCCCTTTGGATGATAGTAGCATCGATCAGCATGTACATGTTTAGGAGCTCAAATGATCCTAGCTTGAACAGAAAGCCTAGAGCTGCAGCCGCTGTACCTGGTGTAATTAACTGAAACAAGAATCTCATTGGTTTCTGTCTTCTTCCTTCGCAAATTTGACTGTTGGCCCTAAAAGGTTATAGTCAAATATCGCAGATGCGGGGTGACATTACAGCAGCATATCATGTGCTCACAAATCTCCATCAAACCTACTGTCACTAATTGAAATTAAATCACGACGCCATCTTGAGAGCCACCAGTTAAAGTTGGACAGTCAGTACAGCCCGTCGGAATAATGCATATACATTGCCTCTTTAGTCTCAATAATCGTAAAGCTTCCCTCTAAGTTCGTTAGGCTTTCTGTTATCCGAATTCGTAAACGGTCTGAGGGTACTAGACGGACTTGTTGCACACCATATATCTTGAATAGAGTATAAAATCATATAACGTGAACTGGTGATGAACATTTTTGATTTCTCTAATGCTTGTTATTTCTTGTCGCATTCTCTTTTATCTTTGTTCTATTTGTTTCACAATGCGTATAACTGCAGTTTTCCTCTTCGTATTGCAATAAGTAGCCATTACTCCACTAATTAATTTTGATGGGTTCTTAGTGGTGAAAGCAAAGGCTTTACCGTAGGATACCGTTTGGAACTAATAAAGCACAAACATTACTATGTTTATTTTCTTCTCGATGGTGTAGCCGCTGATCTTTGGCAGTGTATCCATCTGGACAAATCATATCATTCTTTGCTAAATCGCTGAACGTATAGAAATATATCCATGTGACGGGTTTTACCACAACACCTGCATTGGATCTATGTTAAACCTAAATCATTCCATGAACCTAACTTCCAACCAATATGCAATCAAATCGTGCATTTCCGTGACTGATGCGGTGGCCAAACCGCTTTAACAGAGCAGTATAAGTCGTTATTATATTTGCAGTCCGTTCGGCTTCAAATAACCTATGAGCACCCGCCAAATTTCGCGTGTGAAAAGCACGTTGCTAAATTGTGAGCTATACTAGGATGGTGCATGTTTTTTGTACGTAGTTAGTAAAATGGTCAACCATCAATTAAGAGCGAACCTAGCCACATCAGACAACTTGATTTTATATATACCACGAGTAGCAAGTTTGTTAGCCTGTGCAGCTTCTAACTCCTAAACAGCTGGGTTTTCACTAGATTAATATAGAATAAACAGTATCTATGTTTGCATGCCCAAGAATACAAGCTGCACTTTTCACAGTTGACTGAGAAGTTAAACGCCTTGTCCGGTTTTATACGGTGTACTACATATGATACGGTTGCTCAGGTATGTATTGTTCTCAAACCTAATTTTGCGCTTGAGTTTAACACTATTTTCCAGGTTAAAACTACTTCCAAGCCACTGTAGAGCATTCAGTCTTGATTTCTTGCTCGACTTAGGAGTGACCCTTAGTGGAAATCATTTAAAGATAAATAGGTCATATGGGAACAGAGAGATATCGATTGAAGCTAGGTTCACTGTCTGGTAAATGTATGATGAGTTACATATATGCAGTTTGAAGATGGAACGCGAAAACTGATACATGGGTTCCCACAGGGTATACCTGGATCTATGTAAAACTAATAATCGGATAGTAAGTTAACTTTTCTCAACTCGAGCAGTTGTCTCGTTTGGATATACAGACGGACGGGGATACAATACTTGTACAACATCTATGCGTCTCCGGAATTAGGCACACAAGACTACGTAGGCTGTGGTAAGCAATCTTAAGTGAATTAGTTCATAACATACTACTAAACGAAAATATTCCGATACGGCTATGAATTAGGTTACTAGGGCTCACTAAGAGTAGATTGCATCGCGTGGCATCTTTTGGACGTGCTTTTGAATGGTCCGTAACAAATATGCTCCAGTTTAACCATATAACCACAGATTTGCCAGAAACAGATCAATAAACGGTTCTGCAAAATGCATTTTTTTCTTCAATCATCCAAGACGTTTGGTCTCCAACCTGATAAAGCCTAATGCAACTGCACACACAACAGCAATCGTGATCGGTCTGATCTGGAGCCAGTATAGGTGCGTAACCATTTCGGAAAAGCATCGGCCATATCATAGTCAGCTGTTAATGTTGCAAGTGGATGCAATGCCGCCTGTCAAGACACATCAGGCAAGAAGCGTCAGACAAAACCACTATTGCTCAAGAGGGGCTCATTCCATCCTGAGATGTTAGCTTACATACTAATGTTCAGTAAATATGTGGATGTCGAAACAAACGCAAATTCAAGATAGAGTAATTCAACTTATACAACCGTCGGCTACTTGCTACTGCAAGGACCCAATCGAAAACGATCCGGTGTATTTTGCTAATTGTTCTAGCGACACCGATAGCAGGTTCCAAGGACCTTACCGGGCAGTTGGAATTCGTGCTGCTGAAGGACCAACAAATCATGAATCTTGAGATTGGTATTTTCCAGCGCATCTTGAATAACTGGCATATGATAGCGGAGAAGAATCTCGGCAAAACTAGCAAAAGATAAACAATTGTACAGCGAATAGCTTCCAGCAAAAAATGAATAAATTCGTAAAATAACAAACAAACACAAGGAATGAACTAAACCACCGTCCAAAAAAATAAATTAAAGCGACATATTTGGTCCTCTTGAAGTTCAGATAAAATTATGGCAGGAAAAATCCGCGCACATTTTTATCATTCTCATAAATACCAGAAAAATCTGTTACAGATTATTTCATAGTCGTAAGCAAGTTTCGCAAGAGAAAAGCGTTTGGCATAGGTATTATTCCTGCGATTAAAAATGTCCAATTGTTTATGGATTCTTCTTACTAGAAAAACTCATTAACTCCCAACCAAATCCTTACCGCAGTAAGAAGTCATAGGTTGCGAGTTGCAAACATCTCGATTGCTCTCGTCATTCGCCAGCAATACAGGCAGAACAAGATACGCATTAAATATGGTCCACACTTAGTAACATAGGTCAACAGACCAAAATAATGTGCGTGAATTAATCAGGTCTAAGGCAATCTAATTGATTGCCTCAGTCGTTGCTGCCCACAAAGCGCGGGACAGTTCAAAATTATCAGCAGCGCCTCGCCAATTACCAACAACGTCGGACTCCTGTTGCGCAATAGCATCTTGAACGAATCCATTGGGTTCACCTGGTGACGAGTCGGCATTAGATGTCTGGTGATAGACGACGCAGGGTTCCGGTTCATTCATTGGTCCACTCCGCCTTCGTGAGACAGCAACTGTATTAGCCACAATGGGAAGTGTCCCGCCACCCTTTGAGCACTCCGGCGACCAGTCTTGCCGATGTAATTTTCACCGCACCTGCAAGTGAACTGGTAGATGATGTTAGAAGCCAAACTAATTGGCGACCAACTCGGACGACTGGCTAGAGGAATCCTTCGTGTAGTATGGATAAGTCGTAGTTGGGTGGTAGAGTAGGTGCGCGTTAGAGCGGATCTGAGCTTGTGAAAAACATCATTTGCCACACGACTCCACTTGAACGGTAAGAGCAAATGAACATCCTTCTTCTCCGCTGTTTGTTTTGGCAGCTTCCACTTGCGGGTCTGCTATGGGTTTGAATGAATTTCTCCGGATACCCATTGGATAGCAGAGTCCGGCATAAAAACTCCTCTTTAGTCTTCAGCATATCCGAACTGCAAATTCACATGGCCCTGTAGAAGAGAGCTTTTACAAGGTTGCCCATGTATGCAATTGGGGCGAATCTGGAAATATTTAGGACGTCCACCAAAAGGTCACTTTTCTGTACACAGTGCGCTGCAGTATGCCATAATTCCCTCATTGAAGAGGAGCTAGACCATTAAGGAATAAACTGAAAAAACGACGCTCGAACCGGAACGCATGTTTCACACACACGTGGAATCGCTTTTCCCGAATGTGCGCTTACATGAATCGGTCAACGACCTATATCAATTTCTTTGGAGTCGGAACCTCTCTATTGGTCTTCCTCTGGAGTACCTGAAAGACGATATTATTGTGCACTGAGAATGTGAGATTCGAGGTTTAAAGGATGGCTTACAAACAGATGGACCGTGTAGTTATGGGTAGTCATTTGGGACCAGTTTTGGAAGATAGCTTTTTGGGTATGATTGAAAGAAAATTTGGTGCCTACAGAGGTGAAGCAAAGCTTAACCAGTATTATCTAGACGATATTCTCGTCCTCACAAGTGGTGAATATTTTAACCGTCTTTCTGCCTTCTTGAACTCAATGCACCCCAACTTTTATGCACCACAGTGGATGGAAAAGGAGGACAGACTGTCGTTTCTGGACGTGCGCTTCAAGAGAAGAGCCGATGGCACACTGCAGAGCACTGTGTACAGAAAATCGACCTGGTGGCGGACAAAACTTACATTTTTACACCTCCGCCCCAGTTGCATAAAAGCGCGGACTCGCAAAGTCTCTCTTCTATAGGGCTAGATAAATCTGCGGTCCGGAATCGCTTAAGACTGAAGAAGCTTTTATGCCGGACTCTGCTATCCAATGGGTATCCGGAGAAATTCATTCAAACCCATAGCAGACCCGCAAGTGGAAGCTGCCAAAACAAACAGCGGAGAAGAAGGATGTTCATTTGCTCTTACCGTTCAAGTGGAGTCGTGTGGCAAATGATGTTTTTCACAAGCTCAGATCCGCTCTAACGCGCACCTACTCTACCACCCAACTACCACTTATCCATACTACACGAAGGATTCCTCTAGCCAGTCGTCCGAGTTGGTCGCCAATTAGTTTGGCTTCTAACATCATCTACCAGTTCACTTGCAGGTGCGGTGAAAATTACATCGGCAAGACTGGTCGCCGGAGTGCTCAAAGGGTGGCGGGACACTTCCCATTGTGGCTAATACAGTTGCTGTCTCACGAAGGCGGAGTGGACCAATGAATGAACCGGAACCCTGCGTCGTCTATCACCAGACATCTAATGCCGACTCGTCACCAGGTGAACCCAATGGATTCGTTCAAGATGCTATTGCGCAACAGGAGTCTGACGTTGTTGGTAAGTGGCGAGGCGCCGCTGATAATTTTGTACTGTCCCGCGCTCTGTGGGCAGCAACGGCTGAGGCAATCAATTAGATTGCCTTAGACCTGATTAATTCACGCACATTATTTTGGTCTGTTGACCTATGTTACTAAGTGTGGACCATATTTAATGCGTATCTTGTTCTGCCTGTATTGCTGGCGAATGACGAGAGCAATCGAGATGTTTGCAACTCGCAACCTATGTCTTTTTACTTCGTTAAAGTATTTTTCCACACCATTTAATTTAGTTTGGACTGCCTCTTTGCCACAAAGTATTTCTTAGGTGAGGAGCACGTGTCCACCTTTCCTATTTGGTTTCCGCTTGGGCGTGATCATTACGCAAATAATCTTGTGACTTTTTTTAACACTGGGTATTTAGCTGGAAGGCGATTTTAACCCGTTTCACCACTTATTCTTACTGGTCGGATACACTTGCTTATCATGTGTTTGAGCACTAGATCGAAGCCCTTTACTGTGAGTCCTCTCTTCTTTAATGTTTACCAAATTCACATGTACCGAATCCAAATCGTCTTATTCCTGTTCGAAGCGCAGTATTTAACACCTCTCTCGAATTCGAATCAGAATCGTTGCTTCAATGAAACGGGCCAGCATTTTACATTGTTTATATTGGCAGAGCCAGTTTTTTGAAAGGCCGCTGAACTAGGTATGTCTCCTACTCTCTATCACAGGCCACGCATAAATAAACTATCGGCGGAATAGTTGAACATTTAGCACACGTGCCACGTTTAACGCACACCATTGTCCATAGCATTTGTATTACTCTTTGATACCGAGTAAGTGGCAATTAAATTTGTATGGTTGTTTGCGTAGGGTTTATTTAAAGTCTGAACAAAGCGCTGACGGTATCCATTTCCGACGCACCCCATATGTTCAATACGTGTGCGGTTCAGTTTCGGTTTTGTTTGAAGAAAGCAACCCAGCGAGTGGTAAAATAACACTGCTTTTCTTTAATTCTCCGTTCGAAGTGGCAGCCAAAGTTGTTTCTATTTCGATGGGAACAGTCGGATTGCTTGGCTGAACAGGTTAATGGCTAGCAGTTGCTTTTCCAGTTTAATGGCGACTGTGTAAACCATAGTTCAACGACAAAGTGATTTATGTGACTGCAAAACGCATCGCATCATTTCGAACAAGACTAGTTAGCCAGGTGACAGATTTTGGGATAAATGCTGGTGCACAGTCCAAATGACCATTGCGTCTTCTAACTCGCTTTCTTATGCCGCTCTGTTCGTATGATGTATGAAGACAAGAAATAATAAAGTACGTCAACAGACATGAGGTGGAACGCAAAGCAACGTGCACTTGGATGCATGGCAGTGATATTTACCGACATCTTCCTGCGCAGCAGAGGGCTCTTCCATAATTTCATTGTAGCTACTTTAATTCCATAAATCCTCCTATTCACCGCGTAAGGTCTCTAGAGGAAATAGTCTACAGTTTGCGCAGATCCAAAATGAACAAATTCGGATTCCATTAGCCCTTATAGTGCTTCTTTCTCCGCCGTCTGGCTAATTAACCAAACTTTTGGTTGTGGAGTGAAATATAAATACAGATTTTAGCATGCATGGCATTCGTTTGCTTATCAGATTTCTAGACGGATATTTATATGGTGCAGTATATTTTCATTACGAGTTTGCTAGTCGCTAACTAAAGCAAAGCAATCCATATCCGACTGACAACTAACATAGGTAGTAGAGCCACTACTCATACTTGTCGTATCTCCATTTGCGACACTGATACATTTGTGATGCCTTAAACAAAACTACACGTTAAGTATCAGTTAACAAGTTCCTAACATGACAAAGTAGAAACTCTTACAGAGCTGAATGAAGGCAACCTGAGTCATCGTAACTGAGGCAAAGGTTTTCGATCATGCGTCTGTGAAGAAGAGAACAGTGTTATGAGGCTTTCTAAAGGTTAAACTCCTGCGGTATTTCAGTTGGTACACGCAGTTACAAGAGTACTTCCGTTTATGCATGAGAGCAACGATCCACCTAGTATAAACATGCGAAATTACAACGAGTCCTAAAGAATAGATTGGTGCATAATTCGGGTGAAAATATTATCAACAAAATTAAGGGAGTGGACTTATCATTTGTTTTAACAGAGTAACTCAATTGTTTGTGCGATCTTGACGGTCAAACAAATAGCACGACATCCCTTAATGCGAAAGAGGTAGATGATCCAGTCCTCTGGTATATTATTCGAGCAAGGGAAAGTAACTCCATTGCGAAATATATCCTTCGATTGGCATTCATAAACAGTGGAAATTATGCTGATACTCCAAATGGCTAAATTTGTTAGGCCATTTATCTGGCGACTTCTCACTATGTCATTGTGCTTTTCTCTTCAGAAAGTGCTGGCAAACATTTAAGTTTCGCAAAATTACAAAGATTGACACGGTTGGTTAAACCGGTGGATTAAATGCGTGGCTGCCCCCGTGTAATCAATTATGGTCAACAGGCTGATGATACAAGCAGCCGCAGTGTAATGACAGCGGTTGCATAAAACGCTGTAGGCGTGCCATTTTCATGAAGACATGTACACGGAGCGGACGAGTTGGTTAAGCAATCTTTTTGGCCGAAAGAAACGGTCTAAAACGCTCATTTACCTCGGAAATGATCCTCATTGCGCCCAGGAGGTTAATTCAAAAGCGTTAGTATCTCACCCGACCATAGTTCACTCTAGTACGTGTACCTACGGCGCGGAATTCTCACTACTGCACCGAATACTCAGATACGAACCGCGAATCCTATGAACTGCTGAATACTTGATTTCAATAAGCCTCCAACTGTGTTCACCTCACCTACCTAAGCGAGTCAAATGCTGAGGATGGTTTCACCGACCCGGGGCATGTGTGCCCTACGGCACCCACCAATTCAGCCAACGGTTACTACAAAGAGTACAGAGCGGACTCTGACTGATCGACGAGTTCCACAAAAGCGTCTTGGTGCGCTTGTAAGCGGATGCAAACTGTTGGAACTAGAACCATTTGATAATGGCCCAGGTGCGACTTAGCGAAGCCCATGTTCATATAGGTAATCGATTAGCTAGTAAAATCTACTAACGTCGTGATAGCCAAGTATATAAGAAATTGAGCATCACTTTGATAATTCCCTAATCAAGAAATTGTCACTTCCTTAGCATACCAGCTCCTGCGAACAGTTAGGATGTTATAGCTCTTACATATTATTATTCGTCATATTACGATGCAAAGAAATACCACAGGAATTTTTCCCGGTGAAATCTTAACCAATATGCATGTTTGGGAGGAGGCTGCGGCACACCAAAACAAGCAACCAACTTGTACGCATAGAGATGCGTTACCTGTGACATTGCTATGACAAGTTGACTGGAACAGGCGCGTACCCAATTCCTCGAATTTTCCGGCTAACTTTTATCCCCACTATTTAAATAGGTTACTTTCTGTACTATGTTTTCCTATATTCGTTGGAGACTAAAGGTCCAGTATGCAACTACTTTCTCTGTAATAGTGGTAGCCGTAGTGTGGGAATTAACAATACTTTCCCCTTGCATGTGAAAAGTGAAAAGTGTTGTGTGTTATCGTGTACACATATCCTAGCTGTAATATGGCACGGCAAGTACGATACGACTGAGACATTCGACAAGATGTGGCATTTAAATGCATCGCCCGCGGAGGTGCTAGGCAGAGGGGGACAGTGGATAGAACTAGACACGAAGCTGTGAAGTGTGTTGCAGGAAACATCTCACTTACGCATAAAAACTAGATAGAATTTTAGACAATGAAGTATCCACTACACCGCGTACACGCGTGTCCCATGCGGTTTCAACTAGTAAGATAACTGATCGCGTGTTTCATCCGAATTGCAGTGCACCGTTCGAACAGCTGGTGTTTCCTAAATGTTTGTACAAAAGTATCACCAGTTAGAGCAACCACAAGTCTACTGTAGATTATTAAAATCTGGAGTTTGTATACAGGCGTTCCGTTAATGCGGAAACTGGAGAGCATTCTGGACCTTCTTTGTGTAAATCGCGGGATAGTATTTTAATTGCACGTCATGGAAAAGATGGCAGACACATGTACTCTATGGAATGCTTTGGTTTTTTATAATTCTTATCTCACGTTTTACCTTAAGATGTGCTTTACTTTTACGGCTAGAGGTAAAATTCATCATTTTTAACTTGGCTTCAAGAATAAACAAGACCCCTCAGTTCTGAAGCGGAATCTACGTTGTTTCATCTAGTTATGAATCCTCCACATTGGCCGCGTATCCCTTGGAAACATGAACAACGCAACTTTATTCATACGGGAAGTTGGCAATTTTGAACTAATATACTGGTCCCGACAATCACAATCTGATTTGATGTCCTTATATTGATAAGAGACGAACAATCGCCTTAGTTGCTGTTGTCCGCAATGGAAGCACACAATCTATTAAATTGAGACCGTCGGAGCAGAGCTAGTGAATACTCTCAGTATACTGGTTACATCCGGCCTACAACGATTGGGTTGCATGAGCTAAAGAAATGTAGGCATTGCCAAACTGCAACGCAGAAATGTATGACCTGTCCCGTAGCCCTCTGCACTTAGCCGGTCGAGGAGACTGGCATGCGTATTCTATGGGCGGCGCTTTCCTCCATTACCAAGAGTTTGGCACTCGGTGCTGTGTGATAACTGCGAAATCATCCATAAGTGTGTTGTGTTCACAAGGTTTAGTGTATCCGTCAGATTGGTTCCACTTGATCCAAAAGAATGCTGTGTACCTCTTGGATGGTACGTCAAGTGAACAGCAAGTGACATTTGGAAAATAGGTGGATAACTCGTAGTTCGCTAAGCACATCGGTGTTTGGTACGGTAAAATGTATTTGAGCAGGCTGTAATTCAAATGGCGTCTACCTGGGGTGCAAACAATCCACCAAAGTAACTTCTGATCACAATGCTGCTCACACCAGCTCGGTTTTTCAAATACGCGGTGACCATCCACAAGTAATACCGTTTACACTGTTGTATCCTACGTTTGTAGCATGCATTTCACACCCCTAGATGCGTTCCATTCGTACTAGTATCTACTGTTTGGAAGACAGCCGGGCGAAGCAGAAGCCAGGTATATCTGATCCCAAGTTGAGCAATGTGGATAATTATGGAAATAACATCTTGTAAACACATGGCTCTGTGGTTGTAGTATACTAATGGAACATTTGAGGTAGAGAACACATTTCCACTTACTTGAATATGAGCAGTGTTTTCATATTTTTTACTTGTATGCAATTTACAATCACGTATACATGATTCCATTTGACTTGCAGCTTAAATACCTGAATTTCACGACTCTTTTACACCTTCACCTACTTCCCTTCAAGACTGAATGTGTACAGATATGTGCCAATGATGCCTTGACAAGACGCCTCAAATTAAATATATTTAAATGTATGTTATCCTACTGTATTAACCACCATCCGTCAGACAGTAATTGTGTTACGGAATAATGAAGCGGGAATTGTTGAGCGTATTGAATATCTCACCTTGCTCTATGGGTCCAGGAACGGACAGTCATGACTGCTGTTGCGATAACCGTGGACACCCTAATGAATTGTACCTTACTGGGACAAAACAACATCTAACCAGTTTGTGTTATGGTAGGGCGCCCGTGGAACTGTTCTACCTTAGCCGCTTGCAACCAGCCATTTTCCTCCAGGTTAACATTGTAGTTTGGATCGAGAGAAATGAAGGGTTTTGAGGAATGCATGAAGTTAATGGTTCCGGCACGCCTACGTGTTACCCAGGGTTCCTGTAGGGAGCAACCTAAAGGAAAAAACTACTTTTGCACGAATACGGCTTGATGTAACATAATACCGTTCAGCGAACATTTATACAACCGGAGGGTACAAGATTGTGTTTCATCGGTTTACTCAGAACAAAGTTATACCTACATATGTACAATATTTTGTAGGGTGCAAGGTATACATCGAAGGGAATGGCACTCCGAAAAGTGACGAAGCAGAATGACATGGCACTCTTTACTATTAGGGAGAAAGGATAGTGATTTAGCCTTAGGCAATACATTGTGAACGCAGTGGCATTCGTGCCTCACAGAAGCAGATAATAAGGGTCAAGTGCGGAGTTATCGTAACTAGAATGTTCTCGAAAATTTGCATTCATTCAATGCAAGTGCTTGAACATCGATAGCAAAATCAATGTAGTGAAATTGGTGTTGCTGACTAAAAGTCACATAGCGCGGAATGTGCAATTAAAATACCCTACACATTAGAAATATCATCCCAAAACGCTGCTAATCATATATGCGCCAAACACAAAATCGGTTGGCGGTGTAATTTAGAACATGGTGCAATACCGCTGGTGTCGAAATGGAAGGATATGGATTTGATCAATATGCCAGCCTGACCTCAACGCAGTGAACCTGTTGTTTACCTGCGGCTTGCCAACTTGCAAAATAATCCTACTCTATACCTAACTTGAAAACACGCTTAGTTGGTAAACGCACATGATGTTACTTGCAGCGCTTCGGTAAATCGAAATGCTTGCAAACCCCATTGTTTACTGGCGGATGAATGTCGAGAACCTCCTTCTAATAATGATTCTTTGGTTATCATGGTGTATGCGCGTTTAAAGGATGGGAAACGCGGCGTGAATCGGAAAACTGTACCACCTACTCACTTGCGAGTGCAGTCTTTGACAAAGCGATGAACTTACCTAACATAAGCCGCCAATTAACTTACGCATTTAAAAGCATTTTGGTTTCTGTATTGATTACAAGGGAGTAGTATGGGGGTATGTGGACGATATTGCCCTCAAATGTGACAGCGCCCAAACGTGCCAGGCTGCACTGGACCGATTATACTGGCTGTCAATCGGTTTGGGGTGTGCTTCGCTACATCGTAATGCAAAGTACTTCACCAAGATTGGCAAGGACCCACCCCTAGGCTGACCCTTGGTGGTGATCAGCCAGAAGTCGTTCAGAAATTCAACTACCTAGGCAGCTATATTAGCGCCCGTGTGATGGAAGCTGAGATTACGAACCGTATGGCAAAAGCTCGAGGTGCTTTACCAAACTCCACCATCTGTGGCGCAGCCGCGACATCACACTTTCCCTGAAGGGCAGCCTTTATAAGGCAGCCGTCCGTCCAACCCTCTTATACGGTTGTGAAATCTGGCTCATCAACTTGACAGGCATAAAGAGGCTAACCAGTTGCGATCACCGTTGCCTTCGCAGTTTAGCAATGAGGCTGGACCTTACCGTGGTGCGATGGATTGTGTGACTCAGCGATCCATTGAGCTATGCTGGGTGGTGCTTTTGCACTTTCAGAGTCACTCATACCAGATTTGTCAATGGTTAGAGGCCAGACAAACTCAGCCTCCTGGTCCTCCAGGTTGGGGGTTGGAATGAGGGTGGCACCTTATTCCTTAAAACGTATTCCTTGTAGCCCAACGCCAAACCCGCTGCCTTGCGGTTAGGTTTTTGAACCAAAGGCTTTGGTTGAGAACCCTAATCGTTCTCCTGTCAAGGACTGGGCAACCTGACAGTATCCTGCCCACGCAATACAATGAATCACACTTCAAACAAATTGCTGATGCTCTGGCCACCGCAGAGGATAATCAACGGTGCCCTATCTGCTGCAAGGATGGATAGGGGTTTGGATGCTACTGCTCAAGCCTTCCGTCTTCTTATTTCCCAGCTTACGCTTTTTCACTCTTACCGTCCCCTTCGAACTTCACTTATATCCCGCCAGTTTTCAACCCCCCGATTCTTGGCCCTCCCCCAACATGCTTTGCTAGGCATTTATCTTCTAGTTTCAACTCACGTGTGAACGCGGAGCGTCATTCCTCTCCTGTCGACAAGCCCATGTCCAACCAAGGGGTCCATTCCAGTTCATCGGCTTCCATTTGGAGCCCTCAATCCTCCTTCAGATTGGCATGCCTTAATGTACGCACACTACTACAGATCGGTCAACAGGCAGCACTTGCCCGAACATTGGAGACCCTCTCAATCGATATCTGCTGCTTATCTGAGACCCGCCTGCAAGACTCGAGCTCTGTGCTCACTCTGCGATCCCCTTCAGGGGACACTACCAGCACTTTCTCATTACGCCTATCCGGTTCCGATGCAGCTTCGAGCACCGGCCAAGCCGGTGTTGGTATTGCCCTGAGTCCCGCGGCTAAAGCTGCTCTGGTTGATTGGATTCCAACCAGTAGCCGGATGTGTGCGGTCCGATTGGCTGGCTCGTTTAAAGCTTCAAAGTCGCGCGGGACTAATAGGTGTCTATTCATCATCGCTGCCTACGCGCCCACAAACTATAGCGATGATTCGGTAAAGAACGACTTCTACCGCCAACTGACCCAGCTCCTTCGCCACAGAAGAAGCACGGACACTGTTGTGCTGGCGGGGGATATGAATGCACAAGTTGGAAAGTTGTCCACTGATGAAATGCATCTGGGCGGGCAGCTCGGTGTAGGCTCCGTAATGATAACGGGGAGCGATTACTTTATTTGTGTGAAGGTGCTCGCTTATTTCTTGCGAGCACTAACTTCCGACACAGCACCCTCCGGAGGGTGACTTGGCGTCCACCAGCCTCGAACCATCCTTGGACGCAGATCGATCACATTGCTATCAGTTACCGCTGGAGAAGCTGCATCCAGAATTGTCGCTCGATTTGGAGCACATGTGTGGACACCGACCATGCACTTGTATGTGTTGACATGCGGATGCGCTTTAGCGGACGCCTACGACGACGCTGTGAGCGCACTGACACCAGCCAACTGACAAAGCTAGCTGTTCTGATTGCCTATCAAAATACGCTGTCATGCGAGTTGAGTAATCGCTCACTGGAGACAATTGATGGTCACTGGTCACATGTTCGCCAGACTTTACTAGCAGCGGGCAAATCCTCGTGTGGTAAGTCTAATCGCCAACATGGACATTGGGTCTCTTCTCGGTCTCTGGAACTTATCGACGCTCGCCGGCATATCCCGGCTGGAAGCGAACAAAATGAAACTCGCAAAGAGCTCCGGGCAAAACTCCACGCTAGCCTGAAGAGAGACCTCGAATCTTGGGGGCTCATCGTGCGTCAGAGATGAAAGTGGCCGCTGCCCTTGGCAACCATCGTAAGTTATTCCGTCTGATATTGGAAACGGGTAGCAGGAGACCTGTTGTTAGTGAAACAATTTGTGACGAGAGTGGACAGCCTATCCACAATTTGTCAAAACGTTTGGAGCGTTGGACTGAGCATATTGAAATGCAATTTAATCGGCTAGAATTGTTCGATTCTTCGTCGGTGAGTGATCGCCCTGCTCCTTGCGCTGTCCCTTTGGATCCACCCTCTCGCTCAGAAGTCGAACGTGAGATCTAAATGTTGAAGTTGTACAAAGCCGCGGGACCAGATGATCTTCCTCCAGCCCTCTCCAAATTCAGAGGCTCTACTCTTGTTGATGCTGTACATGAATTACTAGTGAAACTGTGGGAGCAGGAGACTGTCCCAACCGACTGGAGCCGCTCCGTTATTGTTCCCATCTTCAAAGGCGGCTCGCGCTCGGAATGCGGCAACCATAGGGGAATCAGTCTGATCTCCATCGCCTCCAAATTACTCGACTCCATAATTCTTCGCAGACTGACTGGCGCTCGTGAAAGCCAGATTCGTGAGGAGCAAGCCAGGTTTCGTCGTGGTCGTGGCTGCATCGACCACATATTCAACTTGCGTCAGTTGTTGGAGCACCGCCACACATATTGGCGGCCCACCCTAGTCGTGTTCCTCGACATCAAAGGTGCCTTCGATTTGGTTGATCGATGTGCCCTTTGGAATTGTTTACTCAGGAAAGGTGTGCCCGAGAAATATGTAAATATTATCCAAGCATTATATGCGCGTAGCACAGGCAGAGTGAGGGCTTACGGTAACCTGTCGCCACCCTTCAATATCTCCAGTGGTGTGAGACAAGGATGCCCGCTGTCACCTTTCCTCTTCAACTTCGCTATTGACGAAGCCATGGAGTTTACATTTACAGGATATGACTTGGAAGGTGTGGAGCTACTCCCAGGAGAACGACTTCTTGACTTGGAGTATGCAGACGACATTGCCCTCATCTGTGACAGCTCCCAGACGTGCCAAGCTGCACTGGACAGATTAGCACTGGCTGTCAGTCGCTTCGGGCTTTGCTTTGCACCATCGAAATGTAAGGCGTTCCTCCAAGATTGGCAGGGACCGCCTCCTGCGCTTACCGTTGGTGGGGATCAGCTAGAAGTCGTCCAGAAATTCAATTACCTGAGAAGTTGTATCAACGCCCTTGGGATCGAAGACGAGATAACGAACCGTATAGCGAAAGCACGAAGTGCTTTTGCTAATCTTCGCCACCTATGGCGGCGGCGCGACATCACTCTCGCCCTAAAGGGTAGAGTGTACAATGCAGCGGTACGTTCGAGCCTACTGTACGGTTGCGAAATCTGGCCCCTAAGACCGGAGGACATGAAGATGCTAGTTACGTTCGACCATCGGCGCCTTTGTAATTTAGCTCACATCTGGTGGGAACACCGCGTGAGCAACGAGCGTGATAGACGCCTTGTTTACGGCACAGAAAAAGGAATTGAACCGCTCAGCCACCGTTATTTCACGCACCAGGCTCCGATGGCTCGGCCACGTGTTACGCATGCCAGCCCACCGACTCCCTCGACGTGCTTTGTTTGCTCACCGGGGATGTGCGTGGAAGAAAAGGAGAGGTGGCCAGGCGATGACTTGGTTCAGGGGAATGAAGTCCCTCACTTCGGAGCTAGCCTCGGTTGGAACGTCACGGCTCCCGGGTTGGGGTCCAAAAGACGGTGAACACCTTTGGCTGGATACACTTGCTGATGTGGCAAGGAGCCGACCTCAGTGGCGTTTGTGCTGTGAGGTCCTTTGTCCCTCCCCATCCCTTTTAGTCTCCCCCTCCATCTACGATCTCATTTCGAAGGGTAATACACAATAAGTTTTTTCTTTTTGCTTAATAGCTGGCTGGTAGCTTACCGGAACGATGCCTATCCGTTGCTGGTAGCTCACCTGGCATGCAACTGTTGTAGCTATTTTTCCTTTGTGTATTGTATTATATAAATGTATGTATGTATTTCCTTCATGTATTGCGGCACAATAGCGGAGGTGTTTTCCCACCTCTAGCTGATGTGTATAATGATGATGATGAGTTTAGCTAGTGTCTGGTGGGCGCTCCGCGTAAGCAGTGCGTGTTCGGCATCGCGTATTTGGTGCAGGAAGAGCTAGTGAACCGCTCAGCCCCATTATACCACGCTCCAGGCTCCGATGGCTGGCCCACGCGTTGCGCATGCCAGCACACCAACTCCCGGAACTTGCATTGCTTGGGCGCCCGGCGTGGGGTTAGAAGAGGAGGAGGTTAGGCTAATGGATGACTTGGTCGAGAGAAATGAAAATCCTCACTTCGAAGTTGGCTTCGGTTGGTGCATCCCGACTGCCTGACTGGGGTTGTAAGGACAAAGAACAAGTTTGGTTGGACACAGTTGCTGAAATCGCTAGTAACTGGCCCCCGTGACCTTATTATTGTGAGTTCCTTAGTCCACCCCTCTAGTGTTTAGTCACTATCTCTTCTTGCGGCACAATAACCAGCTATTAGCTCTCCGGAACGATGCCCATCCGTTGCTGGAACTCAGCCGGCGTGATACAGTTGTTTTCTCTTCTTCTTGTCTTTTGTATTGCTACACAATAGCTGAGGGGTTTTCCACTGTAGCTAACGTGTAAACTGAATGAATTAATGAGTCGGGTGAGTTGAAAGATACAGCGATGGGGTTACTCTCTCCTCTTTACTTTAGTAACGTGCAAGTCAGTGGATAGTAAGCGACGCTATATCACATCTAGTAATTCATTTACGATGGTCGTTTCCTTCCCGCGTAGCCTATTGGTCTCAGCCACAGAGTATCAACTTTGATTTGCGGGCTCAAACCCCACAGGGATGAGATGGAATTCGCAAGGCTGAAGATTCCCGGAACGAAGCAGCGGCCGTTGTAAGGGACAAATTTCCTTGGGGTGCTCGAGTGACGCGTACCGACTCCCGGGTCCAACCATGAAACGAAGCCGAGACGTTAACTACGGTGCTATTCAAATAATAATTAAAACGCTATAGATACATACCTCGAAAATGCCCGATCGGTTCAGAAACAACTGGCCTTCACAATGTCTAAGAGACATGCAAATGGTACTTGCCACTGTACATAAATTCCTACGAGACCGAGCCCACGATCAGACTACGACGTTTCTTTTATTAGGTCCGTTAACCCTTCGTTCATTGGTTTGCTATACAGTGTGGGAAACGGAACCCGGTGGGCCGGGCTCTTGGAGTGGCTTGGTTCAATCAAACAGGGGAGTGGGAGGAATATGGAGGTGCGTACCCCTGGAGCTGGAGGATCGTTCAATTCCGAGGTGTGTGTGGGTGTGGTGGTCTGGAAGGGTTGCACATTTTGAGCGAAAGGTCTCCAAAGTGAGAGGTGAAGTGAAGTCATGGCAACAGGGATATGAGTTCACATGGAGGATAATCGCTATGCCTGCGCTAATCAGTTGGGGTGGGCGTCTGCTTTGGTCATCCAGGCTGCGATCACAACATTCGGCTTGCTACTTACAAAGTAGTTATGTCGGTTGGCATGTAACCATGGTACATAAACCGGGTGGGCGGATAGATTAGATCATGTTGTTCATCTTTTGGATTACATAACACTTAGGTCGAGAGGGCAAGAAACCATAGGGCATAGGGTGGGTAAGCGAATAGCGGGTGAGAATCCAGAGTTAGTTTACGTCATCCATCTTGCGAATTGCGTGGTAAATTTACCGCTTACAGTCGTAGAGCGCTTTTTAACATGTGTTGTCTACCTGACAGAGTCTATCTGTGATGAATATCCACCTATTTTACGGCTTTCTCCTCCATGGCTCTATGTTGAGTGAATCCTCTGTGTTCACAGCGGACTGCATACGTACCGATAGATATCAGTATGTGTTCACAACGCTGATTCAAGCTACGCAGCAGCTACTGCTAGCCGGTTGTTACGTTCTTCGCGAAAATTAGGTTGGTTGCAGACGATTCACAAGTATTCGAGGTGACATCAGCAGTGCACAGTTAGTTGTAGTTCGGTCGCGAGTCGTACCACCCTTGTGTTTGCAATGTACAACTTTCACGACCAAGTCACAGCTACGTCTGCACTGATGCTGTCACTTTGATTGCTGCTGAAACGTTTGCAAGAAAATTGCCAAGTTCATGGCCATTTCAACGGCGATTTGTTATACTATTATTTGTGTATTGTAACCGAGGTCATTCCAGTCTAATACTATCACTATCGTATACTGGTACTTGCCGATTAAATGTGTACACGCCCATTACGTGGTGTACTGGTTCTACTTATGCAATCTATGGCACGCGCAGCCCAATCTTAGTCGTCCCCAAACGCAAAATCCTGTCACAAAACAAGTGCCATTTTGAATTCACCTAGGCATTATGAAATTGATCCTCGATTTTGTTACGTTCCGTAGTTCGCAAGATAATTAATCGCTGAAAGCGAACTTGTTTATCACCGCGTGTTGTCTTGGGAGACAAGGGAACTAGTCGAAATCGTCTGGGCAGTTGAAAGTCGATCTCTACGAAAATCCATCTGTACAAAATATATGACCATGCATACTGCACATCCCATGCCACATCTTTGGATATCAATTCCAGGAGCTGCTAGTCAAAAAGCGTAAAATGTATATATTTGGTGGACAGACTGGATCCAACCAACTCGCATATCCCATTCTCCTGCTTTTATTTTCAATCAATAAATTGGGTTTGCCCTTAAAATGCGTGCATCTGACACTTCACCTCATGGATATAAAGTTGAACAACAATGCAGACCACAAATGCATTGTGGTTTACTCACAGACAAGCCACGTAATGGGGGTAGCATATAGGCTTTAAAGGTTCCAAAAACTAAGAACCTGGCAAGATGCATAAGTTCCCCTTCCTCCTGTCAAATGCGTTCCGAAAAGCAATTAAATTGCAGTAGAGTTTGTAGTGCCCACACAGTTTATCGAGCCTTTTGCAACAGGGCACGCAAGACAAACTGCTTATTGGAAAGGAAATGTCGGCAATTTATTTATGACTATAGGGGATCGCATATAGAAGTGAAGTTGGAGACGGAACTGCTGTTCGAACACCAAATAACGAACGGGATGTGCCCATTCAGCTCGGACCGACAACGCTCACCAAGCACCTCATCTGAGAACAACCAACGCGACTATGCGCGGAAAAAGTGAGTGTTTTACATGTATTTCGAATGACATTCAACCAGCCTGAGCGGTCGAAACTTGACTTATAAGGCATTAGTTTCGTGATCAGCGCCAGTACATCAGATCAGATGCTGCTCGCGTTCCTTTCAGTTTGAAGATACTTTCGTTACTTGATCACGTTAAATCCGAATTGCGCTAACATTCTATTCGTGTCCGGTTAAACTTTGATGTGGTGAGGTCACTGATCATATTCTTTTAAGCACTATTACAGTGGGCGTTTGAACACACATACGATACCGTGCTTTCACTGTTTTATGCGATATATACAATCGGTCCTGTTACTCTATTAACCTTGTGCTTATATAAGGACAGAGGGCCCAAGATCCGAGAGGTTAGATAGTTTGAGTGATGTTTGAAGACCGAGATGTGAGTTTTGTCTGATTTTAGTTCATCTTCATTGCGATCAAGCTAAGGCAAAAGCCTGTACCCATTTCGATACATCGGAATATCCTTAGGTCTGGTTGGTTGTTAAGATTTCAATTTATTCCCTGATCTCAGAAAGCCAATAATCCCCTCAGTCAGTGCAAGCTCCTGTGTGTTATCGTCTGCCATCACCAGATTTGGGAGCTAGGCTGACTTGCAGAACTTTAATAAAATGTAGGTGAATACTTTTAATGCATACCTGACGAGCTATCTCGGTGGCACTACATCAATATGGAGGTTGCTGTTAATCTTTATTTCTCTAAGGGTACTCTTACCTTCCATAATTTGTTGACCATGCCTTTATGAGCGTGTCTAGCTTTGCACAGAGCTAACGTTCACACAGTAAGTTCCAAATTTATCTGCTCGTCCCCTCGCAACTTTAACTCTTCCGTTGCACGGCAGAGCAAGCAATAAAGCTTCATCTACAAGTGTAGGCTGAGAAGAAAGCAGCATCTACTCACAACAACACCTTAACACACAATACATCTTGTTTGATCGGGTCAATTCAGTATCTTGATCTAGGAATGTCCAGGCACTTGCCTCTGCTTCATTTCGGCCTATATTCGTACTACCTTATATTAATCAGTTAAGAAAACGAAGCTCAGGTGATTCAGATGCAGCTATATTCATGTGTTAATCCTAACATTCTCTCCCTCCGCATTTAAGTATAATTACACCTGTTTAGATAATTTGACTTGTATTACTCTAGACTAATATGAAAGCTGGGGTTCCATCTGTACGTCGATCGGAGTCCATGCTAATCCCACGACATTAAAAAGAATCTCGCGCCACCCAAACGCGTTGCACTACAGCGAACCCCGGTTACTTCGGGTAACACCAAACTCGGCGGACGAGACTGAGGCCGTTCTGCTGTCCACCAATCGTCTCCGCAACGACTCAAGTAGAGTGCGCATACTACCCGAAATCCCGTGGAAAGAAAGTTCAGGGGATCCCGCCAACAAAGATAGGTGCAGAATAAGTCAAGATAAGAAAACAGTGATTGCTCACGGTGTTCCTGAGCTTACTGACTCCTCTTCCGACGATGCTCAGATGCATGACCGCGAGCAATGGCACTACATCCGGGAGGTACTTTCTCTCGAAAATGTGGTGGTCACCTCGTTGACAAGGATCTCCATATCACCAAACTATAAAGGATGCGGTCCCAGGCTCTTAAAACTTGTGTTACAGTCAGAACAAATGGCACAAACACTACTGGCGAACTGGATTAATTTCCGTTGCAGATTGCCAACGGAAATTCGTCTGAAAGCAGCAAGAACACCAACACCTTTTAATGACAATTCAGTAGAGGCACAACTCTTAGTGAAAACGCCAGATGCAGGACCCGACTCGGGGACGGTTTCAAGAGTAGCCAAACTATCCGGTGGGGAACAGCAGAGCACGAGCAAACACCGGGATTCGGGGCTTCTGCTACCTGCTTATATAGCAAATACTTCTTGAGAGTATGCAACCCATCCAAAAAACGATTAGTCGCCGACCCTTTAATGGTCGGCGTAAACTCATTTGCTTCATCCACCCATCCAGTCGCCGGCCACTCATTGGTCGGCGAAATTTCACGTATGAGTTGTACAACTTCAGAAACATTGATTAAATCTGAGAAACTTTCATGTATGTACACCAACGCCCAAGGGCTCCTCAGTAAAATTAACGAACTTCGACTACGTCAGGTTGCGAATGCTTGGGACCTAATTTCTATTACCGAAACTTGGTTGCATCAAGAGGTGACAGATGTTGAGGTTGAGATAGCCGGAATGTCACTCATCCGGAACGACCTCCCATCAGAGGAGGTGGGGTCCTACTCTACTACCGCAGCGATCTACAATGTACAATAGTTGAGGACCTGGAAACACACGTTACCGACTCACTGGTGCCGTCTCCGACTGAGACACAACGATGCATGTCTCATAGCTATCGTTTACCGCCCCCCAACGTCCACTCCGGAAATGGATTCCTGCTTAATCCGTGGCATCAACAGAGTAACACACACTAGGTACAGCCACATTCTCATCTCCGGGGACTTCAATCTACACAATCTGGAGGTTTCGGCATCGCCCAGTGAGCAGTTCAAAGCAGACTTGCAAGAACTGATCGCTAATATTCCTTTGTACAACCATGTCACCACGCCCACTAGATTCAGGACAGCAAACAAACCGTCCATATTGGACCTTGTGCTCACGAATGAAGAGCTCATGATTGACAAGTTATTGATGGATAGTCCATTAGGTCACAGTGACCACGTAGTAATAACTTTTGACTATGTGTGTTATGCAGAGTATCCATCTGAACAATCGGATCTAACTCATACAATCATACGCTACCACGTATTGAAGGAACTCGCCGACGCAGCTGCTTGGGAATTCTCAAACAAAAGTCCCCTTGACAACGTTTGGGCAGAGTTCGTTAATAAGCTCAGCGACATCGTCAACAAAGCATCAGAGACCAAACCCCTTATCCCGCGAAAATGCCTTCAATTATAAGGAGTAGGACTCGCAAATGCCTGGCGATAAGGGATGCAGCATGGCGTGCCTACAAGATTAACCCCGACCCAGAGACTTGGGGAAATTTCCTGGCCCATCGCAACCATTGCACCGCACTTGTCCGTGAGGACAAAATAATCAACAGTACCTAGCCAAATAGTTCATGGCAAACAACAAACTGCTGTATAAGCATGTCAATAAGCTTCGTAAAGTGAAGCATGGAATACCCCCACTATTCACGACAGGCGGTAGAGTACAAAGCGCCGAAGAAGCAGCTAATGCCCTGAGGCTGCAATACGCCCCAATTTTTGAACTCGCAACCTCTACCTGTCCCATAATATCAAGCTCATTACCGACACCTTTGTTTACAAATGTTATTTTCAACCCATCAATTGTCCTAAGGAAGTTACTCTCACTGCGTGAACATAGTTCTCCGGGAGCAGACAACATCCGCCCGAAGGCACTGAAAGCTGTGGCCACCAAGTTAGCTGAACCACTGTCACAGTTCTTTCAAAGGTGCTTTGATGAACAACAAGTCCCCACTATGTGGAAGTGTGGCATTATAACCCCTATTTTTAAAGGCGGTAGCCGTTCCGATCCTGCAAACTATCGTCCAGTGACTCTCCTCCTTGTGCTCGCGAAGGTGATGGGAGCAGTTGTCGCTGAGGCTTTAATGGACCACCTGGAAAAATGCAACATCTTGGTACCGGAACAGCATGGCTTCCGTCAACACCGGTCATGCACCACCAACCTACATCTTCCTCGAGGTAGTTGGACGAAAGTGGCCGATGATGGGGTCGGAGTCGACGTCATCTATCTGGAATTTCCAAAGCTTTCGACCGCCTCGATCACCGCATCCTACTTCAACGGCTTCAGAGTTACGGAATCGGAGATCCTGTACTTGGTTGGATTGGCAACTTCCTTTACCAACGAAAGCTTCAAGTACGTGTTAGGGGATCAATTTCTAACCCAATTGAGGTGGAATGTGGTGTCCCACAAGGCTCAGTGCTGGGACCGCGTTTATTCCTGGTGTTTATCAACGACCTGGCAATAGTCATCTCCTAAACATTCCTGCTTTTCGCCGATGACGTAAAAATATGGCGCGCGATCAGCAACAAGGCAGATCAGGATCTGCTCCATCGTGACCTATATTGCATTTACGAATGGTCAAATAGGAACATGCTTCAATTGATCATGGCTATGTGCAAAGTGATGCATCTGCTTCACCAGGTTGTGAGTGCTTACAAGATTGGAGACCACACCTTGGCGAATTTTCTCAGGAGCGTGACCTGTGTATATTGGTACAGGAAGGTCTGGGGTGTTCCTAACAAGCAGAGAAAGGGAGGAGAACCGGAAATCAACACTTCGGCCTTCTTCGCAGAGCCTTCGGTCAGTCTGAACCCTCAATATTTCCCCAAATGCCTAACGCCTACGTGCGACCTCACGTGGAATATGCTATTCAGGTGTGGCAGCCGTGGCAGAAACAGGATCTCGTTGCTCTCGAGACTCCTCAAGGACGGGCAATCAAGAACGTCAGGGGCCTCTTTCATCTGCCCTAGCAGCTTAGACTGAAATCTCTAAGAATCTACAGCAGTCGAAATCAGCTTTTGCGGGGGTATCTCATTATGGTTTACCAGATTCTGAAGAGCCCAAACCACATTTGCTGTCCGCTGCTGGAATTGAACCCCAACATTAAACTAAGAGGTCACCCTCTGAAACTGACAATTCATTATAGCCGGCTTGAATGCCGTAGAAATTTCTTTTCTCTACGCGTGTGTGAGCCTTGGAATGCCCTCCCTAATTGTGTCGTCTCTGCTCCCAATCTGGCGACATTTAAAAAACGTGTTGACGGTGCATTGTCACACTAACATTTCATTTTATGACTTGTTAGCCAGGAGCTACAAAACGCAATCAAACGGTTTCTTGCCAAACGCCCAACCATTGGATTTATGGATTTATACGTCTGATATGCGAACATCTCCGCTATTCCACATAAGTCTATGGTGAGTCCACCACAAAGCTTTTCACTTTATTATGCAATTAGTTTTCGCAATAATTTCCATCCCACGGGGCCTGTTAAGCGATGCCTTTTTACCCGTAATAAACCATTGTCCATTGTCCATTGTACGCTACTAAACTGATTTCGGTTCATCGCTTCAATTGATATATCACTTTTTCACTTTTTTCCCGTTGCATGAGCCCGCCGTCTCCATGGTAACCCCGATCTGCACCAGAATCAAAAACTGAGAATGCTCGTGTTATGATGGGAACCGACATTGAAAACTCAGCAAAGTCCTCCCAAACGTACCTATTTTATCCCTGCATAGCCAGCGTGAGCAACTGGCACACGTAAATAGTGCATGGTATTTTGTCGCGCGATAAATATACATTATTTTTATTATAAATTCTGCAGATGTCGGGAGTTAAAAGGCCCACACGGATACTAGCTTTTGCGTTGTTACCTACAGATAATTCAGTACTGTCTGGACCTAAATTTACTAACAAGTCACTTCAATTTCATATTGTTGTGTGCGAGTTGGCTAATAAACCATGGTGCTCATCTCCTGTGATATGGCGGTGTTTTGTCGCTGGCTTCCCTAAGATGTGTGCTGCGTCGACAGAGTGGTGTGGAGAGAAACAAAAGCCTTCTGTGATTCAGATGCAGTTGCAGGCGCCATTTGGTCTCGCCAGCTTCCAGTGATGGCAAATCCTGAGCTAAATATTCACAACCCAGCTTTAGTAATTCATAATTATTTACTGCCTCTAAGGATCTATCGCTTGGATTCAAACACACTAAATATGCACCCTTACTAGTCAGATTTGAGGAAAATCTAACCAAAGGCCATATTGGTTTAGATTCTCAATGGTCCTTAATTTGGCACTTCCGTTGATACCGCAAAAACGGAAGCTGTAAGTTAAATTCAGCCCACGCACGTAACACGGAGCTGGACGAGAATTAGGGATGTCACTGAGTTGAAACCATCAGTTTCAAGTGCACCAGTTAAAACCAGAAATACCGGGGTTGGAGCCCCCACTTCTCTCGACTGCTAGTAACAGTACTCAAATCACTTTGCTATTCCTAGAAGCTGAAATTAATGTTCATTATGTATGCTGGTGGGTAATAATTGGGATGTTTGCAGTTGGTCTTGGACGTTGTTAACTTTTCAGCAAACGATGCGTCAACAGAGAAGATTGCATCTTCAGCGTTAGTTTCAGTGACGTCAAAATATGCTCAGCAGTTTCGCAGCCCAGGTCCACACCACAAAATGAACCAAGTCGTTTCTCACATGACAGTTGATTACTTAAAGTGATAAGATCACTGATATGCAAAGGAATGCAAAGAACTTTTGAGATGGACAAATTGGCCAAATATTCTACCTGATGAAGTTCATAGTTTATCATTGCGTTGGAAGCTAGATGGAGAAAAAAACGTTTGACTGTCTAACAGACTACGCATTAATGGAGAAGTTATAGAATCGATGTTCGGCGATGCCCATTTTCGGATTAATCAACTTTAGTAAGCTGTCATATTAGCGTTCATTTGTAATATTACCTAATCTCTGTAGGGAACACAATATGTGACTCCGGTGGTCATCTATTGAGAACCAGAGATAAGCTTGATTGGTTGTATAACCGGAGTCAATTTTAAATGAATCATTCTGACAACGTTGTGAAATTTTCACTTCCGATACTACCATTGCCTCCCCCATACATTGTACGCGTCTATTTTCACAGCCTGGTCAACGGATTCGACGTGTAGCTAAGAGCCAACCAGCCCAAAATGAATTCTTATTAGTATATAGTTGCTACTCCATTTCACCTGCGCAGTGCTGTTGACATTCGCAATCCAGAAGAAAGGAAAGTGGCCCAAAGCTTCAGTTCTCCTTTCTTTAGTCATACTTTGTCAGGAAATAGTAACGGCTTTGTATGTTGTTCTCACTTAGGAAGTAGTATGTGGAAGTGAGATTCCGTATGCGAATAGTACAACATTTCTCTCGGTGAAAAGTGTATACTCGTATATGTTCGACCTAACGGTGGAACTCCTTCTCGGAACAAAGAGCCATTTTGAACCGCGCGAATTCCATTATACTCTTCGATCAGGGAAATCAGGGACTTGTATACACTAACGTCCACGAAATAGCTAACCGTAGGAAGAATTTCGTTGTAGTTCTTCCTTATCTGTTAGTTTGCTTATTAACCATTTCATTGACATCCACCCATCAAAACTTTTCCCCAAAACATAGATTCTAAAAATCGACACTTCTCTAATTTTGCACAAGAAATGTTGTGCCGACTTCCACAAATTTGTTCAGTTGCAGAGCATTTGAAACTATGACCCAATGGGTGAAGTCATTCTAACTACTGGTAGGCCAAGCGCCCAGTATGTTGGCAAAGTTAAATTCTTAAGATATATAATTAGTCATAATTGCTGTTGCTATTAATAGGAATGCGGTCATCAGTTCATCGTAGATGTGTTGAAGCAAGACGCGCACCGGACGTAAAGCAATTATGGATGCCTCCTCAGCAAACCTGCTTGACTACAAGGAGGGAAGACAGGACGGAGGATTTCTTGCAACCGATGATTAATTCAATAATACCTAGTAAGTGGTTACAGAGTGAAGGTACCACATCATTCGCTGGTATTGGAAAGAGAAATATCCTTGCATTGGCTTCCAACAGAATTATGTAAAAGAAATAAGAAAGCAGCGGAAAAGTCCCAAACCCGACGGAAGGCAGATTTTGTATGGTATAGCAAAATGAGACCACCAGAATATATTCTACAGATGGGCAACTTGAGTCTAGGAAATACCGGATTTCTAAGAAGGAAACAAACGTAAGGCATGCAAAACAGTGGTATAAAGGGTAAAGTGAAGAAAATAAGCGATTCGAAACAAGGAACGAAGCACTTGCGACGGAATGAGACGGAAGAAATACCCAGCCAGCACCAAAATGTGAGTTCATTTAGCTCATATGCCACAGACACCTTTAGAGCAATAGCCGTAAACCGTGAAAATAATGTAAGAGGTACCGGAGGAGAATGCAAGGTGATACGTAACGAAAGGATTATTTCAAGTGACGCGTAGTGAATATGAATGTGTAGAGAAAAAGGAAGATGAACGAATCCGTGACAGCCACTACCCTATGAAAAATTGGGTCCCAAGACACTGGGATTCGGCGCCACCAGCATATCAATAGTAATAGAAGGAGTTTGAAAATGCATTGGTAAACAAAATGATTTCTAGTAGCCTATTGTATGGAATGGTGAGTTAAAGTGAAAAAATAATCACTGCTGCCTTGGTTTCACCATCCACTTTCTCTGGATGACTTCATGTGACCACCTCTTGGTAAGAGATAGAAAATTTCTTCTACCAGCTCAAAGTCGGACTAAGACCGTGGAGCCGATCGATTCTACGCTATTGCTCGCAGCGGTCCGGGGAGATATATTCCGTAGAGTTAAAGTTATGTGGAGTAATTCTGCAGTTCCGCTACAGCCAGTTCATTCTCCATTCATCGGAAACACATGCAATTGTACTCTTAATGTGTTATCCAAAGGTCAGTCGAGAAAAAGTTATTTCGTCTGCTAATCAGGGAACGATAAGCAAAAGCAGGCTGTCACTAAAGAATGTATGTTTGCATCACCATCCACCTTATATCTGGCTTTTCTGATCTTCGTATTGCCTGATATACCTTACCAACTGCAGTCGCAACATAGCACCCGTGCACCGAACCAGTCGACGAGCTGGTGTTACTACGTCGTTGTGGAACTTAATGAATATTGGTAGATATTGGGACAACTAACTCCTGAACACAACCAGAAGTTGGCGTTCAGTGTGACGTGCTCCGGTGACAGCCACAAACCCCATCAATTACGACAGTGCAAAAGCAGCGCTGAGCGATAGGTGGTTGGAGTAATATGACAAATGAAGCACATCAGGTCCTGGCTTCATCTTCAACTGGATGACAAATGAGGCCACAGCATTACTTCCAGAAATTGTCGGAATGTCAACATTTGATCACTTGAATACCTGATAAAGAGCTTAGTAAGAGTCGATTATGATTTTCTTGGCATGCACTTCGGATGACTTACACCCAAAATATTTTCTGCCAAATTTAGGCTCCTCAATTGTAATCCTGATGGTTAGCTTTCGAGATGCTGTCTGAATTGAGGATCTCAGCGAGACTTACCTTAAGTTGGTGCGACCATTTGTGTACCTTTTCGACTTACTGGGCTATGCTGGATGGTGCTCCTGGACGCATTGGGAGCTTTTTCTACCAAGTTAGTCAATTGTTGGATGTCAGACATTCTCAGTCTCCTGCTCTTCCAGGTTGGATGGCGTCAATTTCTGTGAAACTAAATGCCGCCTCTCCATCTTCCTTGCGGACAGACTTTTGAGACAAAGGCTTTGGTTGAGGACAATAATCGTCCTTCTGACATGGTCTGGGCACATTGACAATATCTGAACCCACATACAGACATGACAATCTCTTCGAATTTTAACAGCACCCTGCATCGTGCGTCGCGCAGATTATCAAGTGTCGCCTTATATCCTGCATACGGTAGGGCGCTTACACGAAAAACCTGCTACTGCTGACGCCTCTGTACTTTCTCTTCCCTCTGTTTCTCTTACTCTTCTCATAATCCTCATTAGTATCCTTCCATTACTATTTCTCGGCTTACCTGCTAGCAGACGCAACGTCACTTCAGTCTTACACTTTACAGCTACCTTCCCGTTCCACCCAGTGAAAGCCTATCTGCAACAATTCCTCGTAAAACTACGCTGTGTTCATTTCCCTGGCGGCGTTCATGATTCGGATTGTAACACAAATCGGTCAACAAGCTGGACTAGCGCGCAGGTTGGACACACTATGTACTGACGTTTATTGCGTATCCGAAAACAGTATCAATGACGCTAATGGGTTGTTGAATTAACTGCGCCCGGCTTGTCCTATCACTCTTGGTTGCCCGCCTCCGAAAACCCTGATACGGTAATCACTGGTCAAGTCGGGATAAACTGAACCATCGCTGTCTGATTAGAATCCCGTGAAGGGCTGTTTATGTGCAGTCCGTTTGACGACATTAACTAAAATCGATTCATAAAGTAATACTGGATGTTTTTTCTTGGTGCTTTCAGCTTATGCAGTTCTAATGTTACCAAGCATACCTACAACGAACTCAACGCACTGCTTCGCAGTGCTACCTGTTTAGACTTCGATGCTGTTGCAGGGGATTTGAACGCACAAGTAGGTCGTCTGAGCTCTTCAGAAACTGGGCTAGATGGTAAGTATGGAATGAACTCCAACTGCACGGACAACCTCGAGCGTCTGCCACAGGTATGTGCAGAACACCAGCCTTTGCTTAGTAGCACCGCTTTTAACACAGTGCACGCCAAAGTGCCACGTGGAGTCCTTCTGTAGCTGGTCAGAAATGGATCAAATGATGATATGAGATAGCAAGGTTCCGTCATTTGACATGCCCTTCGCACCCTCACGGTGCAAAGTGTTGTCGTAGGACAACCATCCACTTGATGACCGCTTGACTCCTTTTGGCGAAAAAGGAGTTAACTGATAGCAATTTGGCATTTCCCGCCCGAAAACACTACACAACCACAACGTGTTTCGATATCACTTTATCTCATCAGGTTGAAATAGCAGGGCTTGAACCTGCGACCATTGGAATAGTAGCCGAAACATCTACCTCTGGATACCTGATTACGAGGGGCAACATTAGACACAACGGTTAACGACTGGATGGTGGGTCATTTGGAGTACACGTTGCGTGATTGGATTGCGAAGCGTTATCCCAATGTAGACCGCGATTCACATTGTAGTGAAGCTTGGTTAATGCGATTACGAGGACCGTGGCCGAAGCAAACGGATACTGGCTACTGTTCCAACGGTCGTTCGTTCAAGGCCTGCTATCACACCTGATGAGTTAAAATGCTATCGAAACGTCTAAGGGTTGTGCAGTGTTTTCGTGCACGCAGCACTCAATTTCCATCTGCTTTGACTACGGTCATCGTGATCGTATTAACCAAGGTTCACTTCCATGTTAATCACGGTCTACACTGAGCTAATCGATCTATCTCTTAGCTTGGCAGCTGCATCAGCAGTAATGGGCACATAAGCCCTGAACTCAGTGCAAATGTCACAAAAGCCGAAACTGTCTTCTTAAATCTGGGCTATTTTTCGTGTCAGAAAGGTTTTCGCCTCAGTCTGAAAGGCCATGTTTACAAGGCCACAATGAGGTTCGTCGTAATGTATGGGAGTTAAGTTGTCTTCATCGATTCGAAGACCTGCGAAGCCTTCAGGTTTTTGGTCATCGCTGTCTCCGAAGCATTGCTGTTGTCGGATGGCACCTGCGTGACCGAGTAATAATGTGTCTAGGCGAGTAGAAACAGTGACAAATAGGCTAGTTTATTATAACAACTTATCCCACGGAATAAGTTGCGTTGATTCGTGCATGTACCACGTACGCCTGGTCACCCGTTACTTAGTAAAACTTTGTTTAGTCTACCAGATGAGGGGTGGCGTAAAACTCAAGGTAGGCCAAATTAACTTCTCAGCGGAAAATGAATTCAATGACGACCAAACTCCCTGCTGTGGGTCCGTCCTTCCTCCCAGGTTGGAGTCCACGTGGACTGCCTTGTGCATGGCTCGAGACTGTACAGGACATGGCTCGCAGTGGATACCAGTGGCGCAACTGCTGCTGTCACCAACACGGTCTGCCTGCTAACAGCGTGTTTGCTATTGAGTTATATGTGGGGTATCAGTAGATACTGACGCTCGGCAGGGTAAGCAACAAGAAACTTAGCGAGCCGATACAGCCTCCTTTTGCATGATGGCCATCTGATCGGGATGGAAGGTTGTAGACAGGAGAGGCATTGAAAAGTCCAAAAACATTTCAGCTTTATTCCCCAACCTAGATTGCTTACTTGAGGACACAGTATACCTATTCCCTAATTATTCTGCCCATTTTACAGGGATTTCACTCTGTGTGATACAGTCGGTTACCATATTGAACATTTCTTCCTTTCACTCTCGATCCATAGCATATCTTTGACTTTTCAAGGTCGTGCGTCGTATACTTTATTGTGACACTGCCCAGTTCTTCCGCACGCTGCTGCAAACTTTATAATTTTGGCCTTCCTGCATTATGATTATAAAACCTATTGGTAATCCATGCAGGGTATTTAATTAGCTTTATAGACCTACGGTTACAGGATAACTCGTTTTATTCTTCTGCCCAGACCGTGCGTTAAATCAAGCTTCATTGGTTTCTAGATATAGTTTGGATTTTGTACGGCGTACTTTATTTTGGTTTCGTATTTTTTAAAGTCACCTTAAACCTGGATATTTGATTTTGACATTAAAGTTCTGATCTTATTATTCAACGTTCCTTAGATCAACATTGTTTTTTTGAAGTGAATCATAAGTTAATATGGCTGATTTGCTGCAGTTGCTAATGATAATGAGGAGCATGTGGCGCAACTGACCATCTCAAATGGATGTTCGCAGTTTCAATGAAATGCGTGTCGTGCGTGTTCCTGGTTCATTTAGTTTATTCCTCTCTATCCTCTCTATCTTCTCGCTGCGTTGTCACTGTACACTCATTCGAACCGGTTTTACCAGCCGCACACAGTGATCCATCATACCTGCAATTATCTTCTACCATTAAAGTCTGTGCCATCCTAAGCGCTTTTACTGTCATCCATGATTAAGTGCAAGCGGATAACTCAATCACATTGAGTCGGTTAACTTTCTGTGCGACATCGTTCGATACAGAATGCTCGAGGCAGTTCGAAGGTCTAAGCTTATTCCATTTTGGCGTTTCTCAACGCAGCTATGAAAGAATTTGTGATTTCTCAATCTGCCTTCAGCGCGGCGCTCCGATTCCGTCAGCAGGTTCCAGTCACTCTCCATTCCGTGTGACCTTATCAGACAGTGCGCCTGCATAACCCATCATGAGGACAACGTGACCAAACCGATTGTTCTTTTGAACTTGCAACCACCACGATCGCATGACTGATGTGCGCCGCTCTCAAAGCTGGAAAAGTACAGAACGCCAAGCAACCCACTGGGTCAGCTAACGACTACCACTTAAAATGCAGAAAAACGTGAATCCGAAAATGCTCCGAGCGGGTTAGGAGGAGGTCACAGTGTGGTAGAGTAGGTTTTACTGGCTCGCACTCTGGAATGTTATCATTCGAAATGTGTAAATGTGTCCCAACAACAAGTACGAGAGCCAAATCGCTCACAAGATACGCTTTGGTTCAGCACTACGTGCTCGACTATCCCACTCTTTAAGTGCTTGTTTTTCTAGTTCGGTAGTGCGAGCGGTTAACCGCAGAAACCGAGCAGTGAATAAACGATAAGATTGCTTTAGGGGAAACGTGTGTGCACCACGGAAGCAACGGAATGTTGCACAATCCCCTGAACTGCAGTTAGCCGTGTCCCGTTTCTGTTGTTTTCTCCAACTGGTAGAAATTAGGGCGAAAAATGACCGTATTTAAAAGAATCCCACATACTCATGGTAACGAAAATCAGGCACTACTCGTAACGTCTGGTTGAACAAATTCCACTATCCCTGACATCTAGCATCAACAAGGAAGAAGCAGCCGAAGACCAACCCTCGGTACCTATAGTTCAAATGTCTCTTGTCGAGACAAAGCCCCCATGTAAATTCGGTTACATTTTCAGAGATTGCTGCAAAGGTCAGCCGGGAGGCCGCCGTTGCGACCTCTTCTGTAAGAAACACCGTTGACACGAATAGAGGGAGAAACCGTAAACAATCAACCTTTGCTATACATAATATTTAGGG
>OX104063.1:100825109-100844963 GCA_944474145.2 Dicrocoelium dendriticum | reverse complement strand
GCCTATTAACCTTGTGCTTATATAAGGACAGAGGGAACAAGATCCGGGAGGTTAGATAGTTTGAGTGATGTTTTAAGACCGTTATGTGGGACTTGTTTGATTTCAGTTCATCTTCATTGCGATCAAGCTAAGGCAGAAGCCTGTACCCATTTCGGTACATCGGAATACCCTTACGTCTGGTTGGTTGTTAAGATTTCGATTTATTCTCTGATCCCAGAGAGCCCTCAGACAGTGCAAGCTCCTATGGGATGTCGTCTGCCATCAACAGATTTGAGAGTTGGGCTAATTTGCAAGACCTTAATAAAAAGTAGGCAATACTTTTAATGCATACTTGACCAGCGATCTCGGTGGTACCACATCAACATAGAGGATGTTGCCCATATGTATTTCCATAAGTGTTCCTCTTACCTTCCGTAATTTATTAATGACGCCCGTATGAGCTTATGCAATATTGCACAGAACAACCGTCCACACAGTAAGTTCCCAATTTATCTACTCATCCCCCTCAGATGTAACTCTTCAATTGCGCGGCAGCGCAAGACATAAAGCTTCATCTACAAGTGTAGGATGAAAAGAAATCAGCATATACCCTCAACAACACCTTAACACAAATTACATCTTGTTTGATCGGGTCAATTCAGTATCTTGATCTAGGAATGTCCAGGCAATTGCCTCTGCTTCAATTCGGCCTATATTCGTACTACCTTATATTAATCGGTTAAGAAAACGAAGCTCAGGTGATTCAGATGCAGCTATATTCATGTGTTAATCCTCTCCCTCCGCATTTAAGTATAATTACACCTGTTTAGATAATTTGACTTGTATTACTCTAGACTAATATGAAAGCTGGGGTTCCATCTGTACGTCAATCGGAGTCCATGCTAATCCCACGACATTAAAAAGAATCTCGCGCCACCCAAACGCGTTGCACTACGGCGAACCCCGGTTACTTCGGGAAAGACTAAACTCGGCGGAAGAGGCTGAGGCCGTTCTGCTGTCCGCCAATCGTCTCGGCAACGACTCAAGTGGAGTGCGCATACTACCCGAGATCCCGTGGAAAGAAGGTTCAGGGGATCCCGCCAACAAAGATAGATACAGAATAAGTCAAGATAAGAAAACAGTGATTGCTCACGGTGTTCCTGAGCTTACTGACTCCTCTTCCGACGATGCTCAGATGCATGACCGCGAGCAATGGCACTACATCCGGGAGGTACTTTCTCTCGAAAATGTGGTTGTCACCTCGTTGACAAGGATCTCCATATCACCAAACTATAAAGGATGCGGTCCCAGGCTCTTAAAACTTGTGTTACAGTCAGAACAAATGGCACAAAGCCTACTAGCGAACTGGATTAAACTCCGTTTCAGATTGCCAACGGAAATTCGTCTGAAAGCAGCAAGAACACCAACACCTTTTAATGACAATTCAGTAGAGGCACAACTCTTAGTGAAAACGCCAGCTGCAGTAACCGACTCGGGGACGGTTTTAAGAGTAGCCATACTATCCGGAGAGGCACAGCAGAGCACAAGCAAACACCGGGATTCGGCGCATCTGATACCCGCTTATATATCAAATACTTCTCGAGAGTATGCAACCCATATAAAAACGATTAGTCGCCGACCCTTTAATGGTCGGCGTAAACTCATTTGCTTCATCCACCCATCCAGTCGCCGGCCACTCACTGCTCGGCGAAACATCACGTATGAGCTGTACAACTTCTGAAACATTGATTAAATCTGAGAAACTTTCATGTATGTACACCAACGCCCAAGGGTTCCTCAGTAAAATTAACGAACTTCGACTACGTCAGGTTGCGAATGCGTGGGACCTAATTTCTATTACCGAAACTTGGTTGCATCAAGAGGTGACTGATGCTGAGGTTGAGATAGCCGGAATGTCACTCATCCGGAACGACCGCCCCAGCAGAGGAGGTGGGGTCCTACTCTACTACCGCAGCGATCTACAATGTACAATAGTTGAGGACCGGGAAACACACGTTAACGACTCACTCTGGTGCCGTCTCCGACTGAGACACAACGATACATGTCTCATAGCTATCGTTTACCGCCCCCCAACGTCCACTCTGGAAATGGATTCCTGCTTGATCCGTAACACGCACTAGGTACAGCCACATTTTCATCTCCGGGGACTTCAATCTACACAATCTGGAGGTTTCGGCATCGCCCAGTGAGCAGTGCAAAGCAGACTTGCAAGAACTGATCGCTAATATTCCATTGTAAAATCATGTCACCACGCCCACTAGATTCAGGACAGCAAACAAACCGTCCATATTGGACCTTGTGCTCACAAATGAAGAGCTCACGATTGACAAGTTATTGATGGATAGTCCATTAGGTCACAGTGACCACGTAGTAATAACTTTTGACTATGTGTGTTATGCAGAGTATCCATCTGAACAATCGGATCTAACTCATACAATCACACGCCACCACGTATTGAAAGAACTCGCCGACGCAGCTGCTTGGAAATTCTCAAACAAAAGTCCCCTTGACAACGTTTGGGCAGAGTTCGTTAATAAGCTCAGCGACATCGTCAACAAAGCACCAGAGACCAAACCCCTTCATCCTGCGAAAATGCCTTCAATTATAATGAGTAGGACTCGCAAATGCCTGGCGATAAGGGATGCAGCATGGCGTGCCTACAAGATTAACCCCGACCCAGAGACTTGGGGAAATTTCCTGGCCCATCGAAACCATTGCACCGCACTTGTCCGTGAGGACAAAATAACGTATCAACAGTGCCTAGCCAAAAAGTTCATGGCAAACAACAACCTGCTGTATAAGCATGTCAATAAGCTTCGTAAAGTGAAGCATGGAATACCCCACTATTCACGACAGGCAGTAGATTACAAAGTGCCGAAGAAGCAGCTAATGCCCTGCTGCTGCAATACGCCCCAATTTTTGAACTCGCAACCTCTACCTGTCCCATAATATCAAGCTCATTACCGACACCTTTGTTTACAAATGTTATTTTCAACCCATCAATTGTGCTAAGGAAGTTACTCTCACTGCGTGAACATAGTTCTCCGGGAGCAGACAACATCCGCCCGAAGGCACTGAAAGCTGTGGCCACCAAGCTAGCTGAACCACTGTCACAGTTCTTTCAAAGGTGCTTTGATGAACAACAAGTCCCCACTATGTGGAAGTGTGGCATTATAACCCCTATTTTTAAAGGCGGTAGCCGTTCCGATCCTGCTAACTATCGTCCAGTGACTCTCCTCCTTGTGCTCGCGAATGTGATGGGAGCAGTTGTCGCTGAGGCTTTAATGGACCACCTGGAAAAATGCAACATCTTGGTACCGGAACAGCATGGCTTCCGTCAACACCGGTCATGCACCACCAACCTACTGATTGCACGAGGTAGTTGGACGGAAGTGGCCGATGATGGGGTCGGAGTCGACGTCATCTATCTGGACTTCACCAAAGCTTTCGACCGCCTTGATCACCGCATCCTACTTCAAAGACTACAAAGCTACGGAATCGGAGATCCTGTACTTGGTTGGATTGGCAACTTCCTTTACCAACGAAAGCTCCAAGTACGTGTTAGGGGATCACTTTCTAACCCAATTGAGGTGGAATGTGGTGTCCCGCAAGGCTCAGTGCTGGGACCGCGTTTATTCCTGGTGTTTATCAACGACCTGGCAAGAGTCATCTCCTCAAACTTCCTGCTTTTCGCCGATGACGTCAAGATATGGCGGGCGATTAGTAACAAGACAGATCAGGATCTGCTCCAACATGATCTAGATTGCATTTACGAATGGTCAAAGAGGAACAAGCTTCAATTGAACATGGCTAAGTGCAAAGTGATGCATCTGCCTCACCAGCCGGTGAGCGCTTACAAGATTGGAGACCACACCTTGGCGAAGGTTCATCAGGAGCGTGACCTGGGTGTATTGGTACAGGAAGATCTCGGGTGTTCCAAACAAGCAGAGAAGGCGAGGAGAACCGGAAATCAACACTTCGGCCTTCTTCGCAGAGCCTTCGGTCGGTTTGAACCCTCAATATTTCCCCAAATGCTTAACGCCTACGTGCGATCGCACGTGGAATATGCTATTCAGGCGTGGCAGCCGTGGCAGAAACAGGATCTCGTTGCTCTCGAGACTCCTCAACGACGGGCAATCAAGAACGTCAGGGGCCTCTTTCATCTGCCCTATCAGCTTAGACTGAAATCTCTAAGAATCTACAGCAGTCGATATCGGCTTTTGCGGGGGGATCTCATAATGGTTTACCAGATTCTGAACAGCCCAAACCACATTTGCCGTCCGCTTCTGGAATTGAACCACAACACTAAACTAAGAGGTCACCCTCTGAAACTGACAATTCATTATAGCCGGCTTGAATGCCGTAGAAATTTCTTTTCTCTACGCGTGTGTGAGCCTTGGAATGCCCTCCCTAATTATGTCGTCTCTGCTCCCAATCTGGCGATATTTAAAAAACGTGTTGACGGTGCATTGTCTCACTAACATTTCATTTTATGACTTGTTAGCCAGGAGCTACAAAACGCAATCAAACGGTTTCTTGCCAAACGCCCAACCATTGGATTTATGGATTTATACGTTTAATATGCGAACATCTCCGCTATTTCACATAAGTCTATGGTGAGTCCACCACAACGCTTTTCACTTTATTATGCAATTAGTTTTCGCAATAATTTCCATCCCACGGGACTTGTTAAGCGATGCTTTTTTACCCGTAATAAACCATTGTCCATTGTCCATTGTATGCTACTAAACTGATTTCGGTTCATCGCTTCAATTGCTATATCACTTTTTCACTTTTTTCCCGTTGCACGAGCCCGCCGTCTCCATGGTAACCCCGATCTGCACCAGAATCAAAACTGAGAATGCTCGTGTTATGATGGGAACCGACATTGAAAACTCAGCAAAGTCCTCCCAAACGTACCTATTTTATCCCTGCATAGCCAGCGTGAGCAACTGGCACACGTAAATAGTGCATGGCTTTTGTCGCGCGATAAATATACATTATTTTTATTATAAATTCCGCAGATGTCGGGAGTTAAAAGGCCCACACGGATACTAGCTTTTTCGTTGTTGCCTACAGATAATTCAGTACTGTCTGGACCTAAATTTACTAACAAGTCACTTCAATTTCATATTGTTATGTGCGAGTTGGCTAATTAACCATGGCGTTCATCTCCTGTGATATGGCGGTGTTTTGTCGCTGGCTTTCCTAAGATGTGTGCTGCTCGACAGAGTGGTGTGGAGAGAAACAAAAGCCTTCTGTGATTCAGATGCAGTTGCAGGCGCCATTTGGTCTCGCCAGCTTCCAGTGATGGCAAATTCTGAGCTAAATATTCACAACCCAGCTTTAGTAATTCATAATTATTTACTGCCTCTAAGGATACGTCAAAGTTCTGGAAATTCAACTGCGTTCAACTGTATGCTTTATTTCTTACACAACTGCACATTACGGTTTTTACAGTGCCTATAACACGTAAACGTTCCCGGGGAAACTTGTAGTCGCATAGCACATATGGCAAATCAATGCTGATCTATCGCTTGGATTCAAACACACTAAATATGCACCCTTACTAGTCAGATGTGAGGAAAATCTAACCAAAGGCCATGTTGGTTTAGATTCTCAATGGTCCTTAATTTGGCACTTCCGTTGATACCGCAAAATACGGAAGCTGTAAGTTAAATTCAGCCCACGCACGTAACACGGAGCTGGACGAGACTTAGGGATAGCACTGAGTTGAAACCATCAGTTTCAAGTGCACCAGTTAAAACCAGAAATACCGGGGTTGGAGCCCCCACTTCTCTCGACTGCTAGTAACAGTACTCAAATCACTTTGCTATTCCTAGAAGCCGAAATTATGGTCATTATGTATGCTGGTGGGTAATAACTGGGATGTTTGCAGTTGGTCTTGGACGTTGTTAACTTTTCAACAAACGATGCGTCAACAGAGAAGATTGCATCTTCAGCGTTAGTTTCAGTGACGTCAAAATATGCTCATCTGTTTCGCAGCCCAGGTCCACACCACAAAATGAACCAAGTCGTCTCTCACATGACAGTTGATTACTTAAAGTGATAAGATCACTGATATGCAAAGGAATGCAAAGAAATTTTGAGATGGACAAATTGGCCAAATATTCTACCTGATGAAGTTCATAGTTTATCATTGCGTTGGAAGCTAGATGGAGAAAAAAACGTTTGACTGTCTAACAGACTACGCATTCATGGAGAAGTTATAGAATCGATGTTCGGCGATGCCCATTTTCGGATTAATCAACTTTAGTAAGCTGGCATATTAGCGTTCATTTGTAATATTACCTAATCTCTGTAGGGAACACAATATGTGACTCCGGTGGTTATCTATTGAGAACCAGAGATAAGCTTGATTGGTTGTATAACCGGAGTCAATTTTAAATGAATCATTCTGACAACGTTGTGAAATTTCCACTTCCGCTACTACCATTGCCTCCCCCATACATTGTACGCGTCTATTTTCACAGCCTGGTCAACGGATTCGACGTGTAGCTAAGAGCCAACCAGCCCCAAATGAATTCTTATTAGTATATAGTTGATACTCCATTTCACCTGCGCAGTGCTGTTGACATTCGCAATCAAGAAAAAAGGAAAGTGGCCCAAAGCTTCAGTTCTCCTTTCTTTAGTCATACTTTGTCAGGAAATAGTAACGGCTTTGTATGTTGTTCTCACTTAGGAAGTAGTATGTGGAAGTGAGATTCCGTATGCTAATAGTACAACATTTCTCTCGGTGAAAAGGGTATACTCGTATATGTTCGACCCAACGGTGGAACTCCTTCTCGGAACAAAGCGCCATTTTGAACCGCGCGAATTCCATTATATTCTTCGATCAGGGAAATCAGGGACTTGTATACACTAACGTCCACGAAATAGCTAACCGTAGGAAGAATTTCGTTGTAGTTCTTCCTTATCTGTTAGTTTGCTTATTAACCATTTCATTGACATACACCCATCAAAACTTTTCCCCAAAACATAGATTCTAAAAATCGACACTTCTCTAATTTTGCACAAGAAATGTTGTGCCGACTTCCACAAATTTGTTCAGTTGCAGAAGCATTTGAAACTATGACCCAATGGGTGAAGTCATTCTAACTACTGGTAGGCCAAGCGCCCAGTATGTTGGCAAAGTTAAATTCTTAAGATATATAATTAGTCTTAATTGCTGTTGCTATTAATAGGAATGCGGTCATCAGTTCATCGTAGATGTGTTGAAGCAAGACGCGCACCGGACGTAAAGCAATTATGGATGCCTCCTCAGGAAACCTGCTTGACTACAAGGAGGGAAGACAGGACGGAGGATTTCTTGCAACCGATGATTAATTCGATAATACCTAGTAAGTGGTTACAGAGTGAAGGTACCACATCATTCGCTGGTCTTGGAAAGAGAAATATCCTTGCATTGGCTTCCAACCGAATTATGTAAAAGAAATAAGAAAGCAGCGGAAAAGTCCCAAACCCGACGGAAGGCAGTTTTTGTATGGTATAGCAAAATGAGACCACCAGAATATATTCTACAGATGGGCAACTTGAGTCTAGGAAATGCCGGATTTCTAAGAAGGAAACAAACGTAAGGCACGCAAAACAGTGGTATAAAGGGTAAAGTGAAGAAAATAAGCGATTCGAAACCAGGAACGAAGCACTTGCGACAGAATGAGACGGAAGAAATACCCAGCCAGCACCAAAATGTGAGTTCATTTAGCTCATGTGCCACAGACACCTTTAGAGCAATAGCCGTAAACCGTGAAAATAATGTAAGAGGTACCGGAGGAGAATGCAAGGTGATACGTAACGAAAGGATTATTTCAAGTGACGCGTAGTGAATATGAATGTGTAGAGAAAAAGGAAGGTGAACGAATCCGTGACAACCACTACCCTATGAAAAAGTGGGTCCCAAGACACTGGGATTCGGCGCCACCAGCATATCAATCGTAATAGAAAGAGTTTGAAAATGCATTGGTAAACAAAATGATTTCTAGTGGCCTATTGTATGGAATGGTGAGTTAAAGTGAAAAAATAATCACTGCTGCCTTGGTTTCACCATCCACTTTCTCTGGATGACTTCATGTGACCACCTCTTGGTAAGAGATAGAAAATTTCTTCTACCAGCTCAAAGTCGGACTAAGACCGTGGAGCCGATCGATTCTACGCTATTGCTCGCAGCGGTCCGGGAAGATATATTCCGTAGAGTTAAAGTTATGTGGAGTAATTCTGCAGTTCCGCTACAGCCAGTTCATTCTCTATTCATCGGAAACACATGCAATTGTACTCTTAACGTGTTATCCAAAGGTCAGTCGAGAAAAAAGTTATTTCGTCTGCTAATCAGGGAAAGATAAGCAAAAGCAGGCTGTCAGTAAAGAATGTATGTTTGCATCACCATCCACCTTATATCTGGCTTTTCTGATCTTCGTATTGCCTGATATACCTTACCAACTGCAGTCGCAACATAGCACCCATGCACCGAACCAGTCGGCGAGCTGGTGTAACCACGTCGTTGTGGAACTTAATGAATATTGGTAGATATTGGGACAACTAACTCCTGAACACAACCAGGAGTTGGCGTTCAGTGTGACGTGCTCCGGTGACAGCCACAAACCCCATCAATTACGACAGTGCAAAAGCAGCGCTGAGCGATACGTGGTTGGAGTAATATGACAAATGAAGCACATCAGGTCCTGGCTTCATCTTCAACTGGATGACAAATGAGGCCACAGCATTACTTCCAGAAATTGTCGGAATGTCAACATTTGATCACTTGAATACCTGATAAAGAGCTTAGTAAGAGTCCGATTATGAGTTTACTTGGCATGCACTTCGGATGACTTACACCCAAAATATTTTCGGCCAAATTTAGGCTCCTCAATTGTAATCCTGATGGTTAGCTTTCGAGATCCTGTCTGAATTGAGAATCTCAACGAGACTTACCTTAACTTGGTGCGACCATTTGTGTACCTTTTCGACTTACTGGGCTATGCTGGATGGTGCTCATGGACGCATTGGGAGCTTCTTCTACCAAGTTAGTCAATTGTTAGATGTCAGACATTCTCAGTCTCCTGCTCTTCCAGGTTGGATGGCGTCAATTTCTGTGAAACTAAATGCCACCTCTCCATATTCCTTGCGGACAGACTTTTGAGCCAAAGGCTTTGGTTGAGGACAATAATCGTCCTTCTGACGTGGTCTGGGCACATTGACAATATCTGAACCCACATACAGATATGACAATCTCTTCGAATTTTAACAGCACCCTGCATCGTGCTTCGCGCAGATTATCAAGTGTCGCCTTATTTCATGCATACGGTAGGGCGCTTACACGAAAAACCTGCTACTTCTGACGCCTCTGTACTTTCTCTTCCCTCTGTTTCTCTTACTTTTCTCATAAGCCCCATTAGTATCCTTTCATTACTATTTCGCGGCTTATCTGCTAGCAGACGCAACGTCACTTTAGTCTTACACTTTACAGCTACCTTCCCGCTCCACCCAGTGAAAGCCTATCTGCAACAATTCCTCGTAAAACTACGCTGTGTTCATTTCCCTGGCGGCGTTCATGATTCGGATTGTAACACAAATTAATCAACAAGCTGGACTAGCGCGCAGGTTGGACACACTATGTACTGACGTTTATTGCGTATCCGAAAACAGTATCAATGACGCTAATGGGGTTGTTGAATTAACTGCGCCCGGCTTGTGCTATCACTCTTGGTTGCCCGCCTCCGAAAACCCTGATGCGGTAATCACTGGTCAAGTCGGGATAAACTGAACCATCGCTGTCTGATTAGAATCCCGTGAAGGGCTGTTTATGTGCAGCCCGTTTGACGACATTAACTAAAATCGATTCATAAAGTAATACTGGATGCCTTTTCTTGGTGCTTTCAGCTTATGCAGTTCTAATGTTACCAAGCATACCTACAACGAACTCAACGCACTGCTTCGCAGTGCTACCTGTTTAGACATCGATGCTGTTGCATGGGATTTGAACGCACAAGTAGGTCGTCTGAGCTCTTCAGAAACTGGGCTAAATGGTAAGTATGGAATGAACTCCAACTGCACGGAAAACCTCGAGCGTCTGCCACAGGTATGTGCAGAACACCAGCCTTTGCTTAGTAGCACCGCTTTTAACACAGTGCACGCCAAAGTGCCATGTGGAGTCCTTCTGTAGCTGGTCAGAAATGGATCAAATGATATCACGTTGCCTTAAGCTACAGATAGCAAGGTTCCGTCATTTGACATGCCCTTCGCACCCTCACGGTGCAAAGTGTTGTCGTAGGACAACCATCCACTTGATGACCGCTTGACTCCTTTTGGCGAAAAAGGAGTTAACTGATAGCAACTTGGCCTTGCCCGCGCGAAAACACTACACACCCACAACGTGTTTCGATATCACTTTATCTCATCAGGTGGAAATAGCAGGGCTTGAACCTGCGACCATTGGAATAGTAGCCGAAACATCTACCTCTGGATACCTGATTACGAGGGGCAACATTAGACACAACGGTTAACGACTGGATGGTGGGTCATTTGGAGTACACGTTGCGTGATTGGATTGCGAAATGTTATCCCAATGTAGACCGCGATTCACATTGTAGTGAAGCTTGGTTAATGCGATTACGAGGACCGTGGCCGAAGCAGACGGATACTGGCTACTGTTCCAACGGTCGTTCGTTCAAGGCCTGCTATCACACCTAATGAGTTAAAATACTATCGAAACGCCTAAGGGTTGTGCAGTATTTTCGTGCACGCAGCACTCAATTTCCATCTGCTTTGACTACGGTCATCGTGAACGTATTAACCAAAGTTCACTTCCATGTGAATCACGGTCTACACTGAGCTAATCGATCTTTCTCTTAGCTTGGCAGCTGCATCAGCAGTAATGGGCACATAAGCCCTGAACTCAGTGCACATATCACAAAAGCCGAAACTGTCTTCTTAAATCTGGGCTATTTTTCGTGTCAGAAAGGTTTTTGCCTCAGTCTGAAAGGCCATGTTTACAAGGCCACAATGAGGTTCGTCGTAATGTATGGGAGTTAAGTTGGCTTCATTGATTGAAGACTTGCGAAGCCTTCAGGGTTTTGATCATCGCTGTCTCCGAAGCATTGCTGTTGCCGGATGGCACCTGAGTGACCGAGTAATAATGTGTGTAGGCGAGTAGAAACAGTGACAAATAGGCTAGTTTATTATAACAACTGATCCCACGGAATAAGTTGCGTTCATTCGTGCATGTACCACGTACGCCTGGTCACCCGTTACTTAGTAAAACTTTGTTTAGTCTACCAGATGTGGGGTGGCGCAAAACTCGAGGTAGGCCAAATTAACTTCTCAGCGGAAAATGAATTCAATGACGACCAAACTCCCTGCTGTGGGTCCGTCCTTCCTCCCAGGTTGGAGTCCACGTGGACTGCCTTGTGCATGGCTCGAGACTGTACAGAACATGGCTCGCAGTGGATACCAGTGGCGCAACTGCTGCTGTCACCAACACGGTCTGCCTGCTAACAGCGTGTTTGCTATTGAGTTATATGTGGGGTATTAGTAGATTCTGACGCTCGGCAGGGTAAGCAACAAGAAACTTATCGAGCCGATACAGCCTCCTTTTGCATGATGGCCATCTGATCGGGATGGAAGGTTGTAGACAGGAGAGGCATTGAAAAGTCCAAAAGCATTTCTGCTTTATTCCCCAACCTAGATTGCTTACTTGAGGACACAATATACCTATTCCCTAATTATTCTGCCCATTTTACAGGGATTTCACTCTGTGTGATACAGTCGGTTACCATATTGAACATTTCTTCCTTTCACTCTCGATCCATAGCATATCTTTGACTTTTCAAGGTCGTGCGTAGTATTCTTTATTGTGACACTGCCCAATTGTTCCGCACGCTGCTGCAAACTTTATAATTTTTGCCTTCTTGCATTATGATTACAAAACCTATTGGTAATCCATGCAGTGTATTTAATTAGCTTTATAGACCTACGGTTACAGGATAACTCGTTTTATTCTTCTGCCCAGACCGTGCGTTAAATCAAGCTTCATTGGTTTCTAGATATAGTTTGGATTTTGTACGGCGTACTTTATTTTGGTTTCGTATTTTTTTACAGTCACCTTAAACCTGGATATTTGATTTTGACATTAAAGTTCTGATCTTATTATTCAACGTTCCTTAGATCAACATTGTTCTTTTGAAGTGAATCATAAGTTAATATGGCTGATTTGCTGCAGTTGATAATGATAATGAGGAGCATGTGGAGCAACTGACCATCTCAAATGGATGTTCGCAGTTTCACTGAAATGCGTGTCGTGCGTGTTCCTGGTTCATTTAGTTTATTCCTCTCTATCCTCTCTATCTTCTCGCTGCGTTGTCACTGTACACTCATTCGAACCGGTTTTACCAGCCGCACACAGTGATCCATCATACTTGCAATTATCTTCTACCATTAAAGTCTGTGCCATCCTAAGCGCTTTTACTGTCATCCATGATTAAGTGCAAGCGGATAACTCAATCACATTGAGTCGGTTACCTTTCTGTGCGACATCGTTCGATACAGAATGCTCGAGGCAGTTCGAAAAGTCTAAGCTTATTCCAATTTGGCGTCTCTCAACGCAGCTATGAAAGAATTTGTGATTTCTCAATCTGCCTTCAGCGCGGTGCTGAGTTTCCGTCAGCAGGTTCCAGTCACTCTCCATTCCGTGTGACCTTATCAGACAGTGCGCCTGCATAACCCATCATGAGGACAGCGTGACCACGCCGATTGTTCTTTTGACCTTGCAACCACCACGATCGCATGACTGATGTGCGCCGCTCTCAAAGCTAGAAAAGTACGGAACGCCAAGCAACCCACTGGGTCAGCTAACGACACCATTTTAAAATGGCAGAAAAATTCGAATCCGAAAAGGCTCCGAGCGGGTTAGGAGGAGGTCACAGTGTGGTAGAATAGGTTTTACTGGCTCGCAATCTGGAATGTTATCATTCAAAATGTGCAAATGTGTCCCAACAACAAGTACGAGAGCGAAATCGCTCACAAGATACGCTTTGGTTCTGCACCACGTGCTCGACTATCCCACTCTTTAAGTGCTTGTTTTTCTAGTTCGATAGTGCGAGCGGTTAACCACAGAAGCCGCGTAGTGAATAAACGATAAGCTTGTTGTAGGGGAAACGTGTGTGTACCACGGAAGCGTAGCCCCCTCTAAGCAACGGAATGTTGCACAATCCCCTGAACTGCAGTTAGCCACGTCCCATCTCCGTTGATTTCTCCAACTGGTAGAAATTAGGGCGAAAAATGACTGTATTTATGAGAATCCAACATACTCATGGTAACGAAAACCAGGCACTACTCGTAACGTCTGGTTAAACAAATTCCACTAGCCCTGACATCTAGCATCAACAAGGATGAAGCAGCCGAACACCAACCCTCGGTACCTATAGTTCAAATGTCTCTTGTCGAGACAAAGCCCCCAGGAACATCAGTTACATTTTCAGAGATTGCTGCAAAGGTCAGCCGGGAGGCCGCCGTTGCGGCCTCTTCTGTAAGAAACACCGTTGACACGAATTGAGGGAGAAACCGTAAACAATCAACCTTGTCAGCATATCAGGATAAACGATTACCCTATCTAGTAAATCAACGAAAAATGGATCCAACAATAGTGCCTGGACTGTTGTATGCGCAAATATCCCTGAATCTATCGCCATCACATTGTGGGAAAAGCTACCGCACGGAAAAGACAAATGGAACTTATTGTGCGTGCTGATGAGTGCCAAAACCAAGCTCATAAAAATATTACGAATTACTTGTCATCCGGACTCGCTACTCTATGGAGAACCCAGGCTTATCCTAGCAACACTAGCATCCTCCACCGCGGTAGAAAATGTTTTACTCTCCGCAAGCGCGCTAAGAGACGGATCCGGTGGGATATGCATCTATCCTGATGTCCGTTGGAGGGCGCGACAATCAAACAAAACAGGCAGGATCGCCTAAACATTGTACATTGTGTAGAATGTCATGTCATGATCGGAGAACAACTCAAAGCCGATTTACAAGAGCCCATAACCACTGTTCCACTTTGCAATCACAGCACTTTGTCCACGTGGCTCAGAACACGTAACAGGCCATCTGTGCTGCATCTACTGCTTACCAACGAGAAGCACATGATTGATGTGTTGGTTATAAGCTGCCCGCTGGGCCGCAGTGATCACGCAGTCATCAGTATCAAGTTCGTCTGCCATGCGGAATATGGGAATGAGAACGATAACACTGTGCGAACCGTCATAAACTACGATCAATTAGCTAAGCTGGTTACAGCTATAACTTGGTTGTTGCTTGCTGAAGAACCCCCGGAAGTCGCCTGGTTCGAGTTCGTCAAAACACACAGTCAGTCGAGGTAAGAGAGAGGTAAGAGACTGCAACAAGTGTAAATCAGATTATTTCGTCAGGAGCAGTACTCAAAAGTAGATGACAGTACGTAACGCGGCATAGCGAGTGTACAGAGAAGCTGTTGCACCAGAAACTTGTGACAACTATGTAGTCCAACATGACAACTGCACACGTTTGCTAAGAGAAGGCAAAGCCGCCTATCAGCAGAGCATCACAAAAACGCTCAGTTTGGCTGTACCCCTTGACGTTTGGCTGTACCCACGAACGCCGCGGATTTTTGAGCATTGCTTCTGGATTCTACTTCCGCTTCTGGATTACTGTGTTATTTGTGTTTCATCTGTGTAAATTGTGTACCAAAAAGTTTCTTTTTGGTGTAGTCTTCAAGTTGTGAAAATTTGGTGAGCATTCTCTCGCTTGTTTCGGAGAACTTGTTGATAAATCAAATTACCGTCTGTGTCCGCCATCTTGGATTTGCTCCAACGTGTGATGCCGTGCCAATCTACTTGTGGCTCATGTTCGAAAGTTGTAGGACAAAAGGCCCATGCACTTCGTTGTTTCGGCTGTGAAGTTCTGTTTCATATTTCGTGTATCGGCCTATCCGTGGAAGTTTTCCGAAAATCTGTTGACATCCGACATAGATTTTTCCAAGTTGTGTGTGATAAATGCCGCGGTTTACTACAACAAAATGCACGGAGACCACCACTACCGGCTCCGGGAAAAGCCATCTCCCAGACGAAACCACTTCATTCAGCTCGTGGGGTCAAACGCGCTCGTGAGAGTACCTCTGTGAACTCCCCTTCCCCTGCAACTCCACGATCTGCACCACCGCCAGCGTCTTCTACCCCTACCGATTCTCACAACCAATGTTCCCCACAGATTGACGACTCAGAGTCGGAGCCCCCAAATCTTTCAGCGCATACCTGTGAACCTCTGAACACTGAAGATAAATGGATCATTCAAAAACGCAAAAGTTCACGCAACAACTTTCAACCTCCCCCTAACGATAGACGACCGTCCAAAACCACAATCCCCTCCACTCCTGCTGCCTCAAGTTCGTCACCGATCTCCCTGAGGCGTTATAATCTCATGGTGTTCCATGCACCAGAGTCAAAAGATGAAAACCCTCAGAAACGTTATGATCACGATGTTGAGTTCCTTCAGGGGCTCGTTGATAAACTGTTGGATGTGGGTGAAGGCAGCGTAACGATAAAACAAGTAGTCCGACTTGGTCAGCATACTAACCAATCATGTCGACCTTTAAGAATCACCTTCGCTGACCACAACACGCCACAACTCATTCTGTCTCGTCTCTCCAGGCTTAAAGGCACCAGGGTTCACATCCGCCGAGACTTGGAACCCGAAGAGAGGAACCGCTTGAAGACTGCGGTCCTTGAGCTTAAACGCCGTACAGAAGAAGGCGAAACTGATCTACACATCGTAAATTTTCGAGTGATCAAGAAGGGTGCACGAACCCGTATCAGTCGGTTGATCAACCTCCAGGCACGTCCCGCGGTGCCTCTCAGGACCTCCGTGTTGCATTCACAAACATCTGTAGCCTTATGAACAAACGGGATGAGCTGTGTCGCTTCGTTGCCTCTGAGCGACCAGACGTCGTAGCACTGGCGGAGACATGGCTAACTTCTGAGGTAATGGCAGAGGAAGTCGATCTCAGTGGCTACTCATGCTTTCGCTGCGATAGAATATCAAATCCTCGTGGTGGTGTCTTACTCTATATACGGTCTTCCCTGCGTGGGAGGCTTGTAAGCGTGTACCGAAGTGAAGATGGACTGTGTGAACAGGTATGGTGCTCGATCAACCTCAGGCTCGGCAAGCTGACAGTAGGTGCATTCTACCGTAGCCCTCTGAACCGCTCTTTAGATTGGCTACCGCATCTTCGGAACAACATGAGTCGTCCATGTTTTCTACTCATGGGTGACTTCAATTGTCCCCACATTCAATGGCCTGAAATCCAACTCATGCCCGGGTATTCTGAAGTCGAATCAAAGTTTGTTGATTTGTTGCTTGAAACTGGGGCATCGCAACACATATACCAACCTACGCGCATGACGGCGCGTTCGAACCCATCGTGCCTTGATTTGATGGTGACAAATTGCGAACAGCGGTTGCATGACATACGAATCCAGGAGCCCCTAGCTAAAAGCGACCATTCCGTGCTGATAGCCACTATGGAACTGAACTTGCCGAGTGTATCTCCGGTGGAACCAGCTTACAACTACTGGAAAACTGATTTCGATGGACTGAATCGAGCAGCGAGCCAAATGGATTGGTCTGTACCGCATGTTACATCTGTGGAGGACGGTTGGACAGTAATAAAGGAAGGATTGGCTTTGCTTTGTTCTCAGTTTGTGCCGTTGAAATTTCAGAAAGTCGGACCAATCAAACCACACTGGTTCGACAAGGAATATGGTAGGCTGGCTCGGTTACGGCGAAGAATGTGGGACGCATTTCGCCTCTCTGGCTCCGCCACTGATTACGAAGCATATAAAAGACAGCGAAATATTTGCAACAAAGTGAAATTGATAAAGCGCCTGAAGTTCGAAGAAAAGCTTGCAACTGACGCGAGGATGGCCCCAAAGAAGATCTTTGCTTACGTGAAACGCCGTTTGAAGCCAAAAGGTTACGTGTCATGTCTGGAAGACGCGGACGGACACCTGCTAACTTCCAGTTCCGATCGCGCGTCCGCACTGGCCGCTCACTTCGCTTCCGTGTTTGCAAACGACGCGGCGTCCATACCCATCTCAGCGAGTAACATTCCTGTAGAACTCAACAGTTTAGTTTGTGATGTCGACGAGGTGCGCCTGCTACTTGCGAACCTTGACGGTACCAAGCCTGCAGGGCCTGACGGGCTTCATCCGCTAATTATCAAATCACTAGCTGCCATTATCTCGCCTGTGGTTACGGATCTATTCAACAAATCATTGTCTGAGGGCTCATTGCCAAACGACTGGAAGCGCTCGGTGGTGAGGCCGATCCCGAAAGGTGGCGACCCCAGTAAGGTGGATAACTACAGGCCAATTTGTCTTACACCCGTTTTGGCCAAAGTGATCGAGAAGATAGTAAAAAAGCGTCTAATACATCTGTTACAATCGAAAGAACTTCTGACACCGGCACAACACGGATTCAGGATGGGATATTCTTGTGTTACAAACTTACTTGTGACGAGACAGGAATGGTTGCAAGCACTGAACCGGGGAAAGTCCGTCGACGTAATCTACATCGACTTCAGCAAAGCATTCGACAAAGTCAATCATGAATTGCTTCTAGACAGATTAAGGTCGTGTGGTGTCGGAGGATCGTTACATCGATGGATCCATGAATTTCTCGTTGGAAGAAAATGGAGGGTACAGGTGGACGGCCATCAAACCGATTGGTATCCCTCGACCAGTGGTGTACCTCAAGGTACGGTACTGGGACCTACTCTGTTTCTCATCCACATCAACGAGCTGCCCCAGCTTCTACGGTCGCCGTGTGCACTGTTTGCGGATGACCTCAAAATTTGGCGAGAAATTGATACTCTCGATGACTGTGACATTCTCCAACAAGACCTCGACCGCCTCGCAGTATGGTCTGCTGAAGTCCACCTACCGGTCAACCCGGTCAAGTCCCTATTCATGAGTCTCGGGAAGGCTGTTCACGGACGAACGTACACCCTAGACGGCCAAACACTGCATCCCACACCTTCCGTGAAAGACCTAGGTGTACTCTCACGCTGCGACTTGAAGTCCGTCGACAACACCAACAAACTGTATCGAAACGGACTGCGCATGCTCTGGGCGCTGAAACGCAGCTTCTGCACTTGGTCTGAGGACGTCGCCACTCGCCTCTTCTCTTCCATCGTCAGACCAATGCTAGAGTACGGCTCGCCTGCATACTGTCCGATCACTCGCGGCGAAGCGCAAAAGATCGAACGAGTACAACACATCGCCACCAAGTTGATCCCCAGCCTGAGATGCTTATCGTATGAAAACCGGTGCATGAAACTTGGGCTCTACACCTTGTCATATCACCGTGTTCGAGTGGATCTTATCATGACCTACCGTATTTTACATCTCGGCCATTTCCCCATGCTAAGGTCGTTACTCCACTTGCGAGTTCCATGCACCACACGTGGGCACAGGTACAAACTCGTGGTACCAGATCTGAAGAAAATCCCACACCCCCTGTGTTTCGAGCGGAGGGTTGTGCACGCCTGGAACAGTCTGCCAGAACACGTCGTCGAGGCCGAATCTGTGCAGTTTTGCTATTGCTTTGTGGGATGGGTATCGTCTCGCTTTCTTTAGGGGATGAGTATAGTTCAGGGGGTGCAAAACGGGTCTTAGTGTGCTACATCGGGGGTAGGTCGGGGTTTCTTGATGTGAGGGTGAGTATGTGGTGGGGCGGGTTTACTGAGATGGTGTGGTTCTCACGGTCGGGGGGGTGGGGGGGGGGGGGGGGGGGGGGGGGGGGGGGGGGGGGGGGGGGTGGGGGGGGGGGGGGGGGGGGGGGGGGGGGGGGGGGTGGGGGGGGGGGGGGGGTGTGTGTGTGGGGGGGGGGGGGGGGGGGGGGGGGGGGGGGGGGGGGGGGGGGGGGGGGGGGGGGGGGGGGGGGGGGGGGGGGGGGGGGGGGGGGGGGGGGGGGGGGGGGGGGGGGGGGGGGGGGGGGGGGGGGGGGGGGGGGGGGGGGGGGGGGGGGGGGGGGGGGGGGGGGGGGGGGGGGGGGGGGGGGGGGGGGGGGGGGGGGGGGGGGGGGGGGGGGGGGGGGGGGGGGGGGGGGGGGGGGGGGGGGGGGGGGGGGGGGGGGGGGGGGGGGGGGGGGGGGGGGGGGGGGGGGGGGGGGGGGGGGGGGGGGGGGGGGGGGGGGGGGGGGGGGGGGGGGGGGGGGGGGGGGGGGGGGGGGGGGGGGGGGGGGGGGGGGGGGGGGGGGGGGGGGGGGGGGGGGGGGGGGGGGGGGGGGGGGGGGGGGGGGGGGGGGGGGGGGGGGGGGGGGGGGGGGGGGGGGGGGGGGGGGGGGGGGGGGGGGGGGGGGGGGGGGGGGGGGGGGGGGGGGGGGGGGGGGGGGGGGGGGGGGGGGGGGGGGGGGGGGGGGGGGGGGGGGGGGGGGGGGGGGGGGGGGGGGGGGGGGGGGGGGGGGGGGGGGGGGGGGGGGGGGGGGGGGGGGGGGGGGGGGGGGGGGGGGGGGGGGGGGGGGGGGGGGGGGGGGGGGGGGGGGGGGGGGGGGGGGGGGGGGGGGGGGGGGGGGGGGGGGGGGGGGGGGGGGGGGGGGGGGGGGGGGGGGGGGGGGGGGGGGGGGGGGGGGGGGGGGGGGGGGGGGGGGGGGGGGGGGGGGGGGGGGGGGGGGGGGGGGGGGGGGGGGGGGGGGGGGGGGGGGGGGGGGGGGGGGGGGGGGGGGGGGGGGGGGGGGGGGGGGGGGGGGGGGGGGGGGGGGGGGGGGGGGGGGGGGGGGGGGGGGGGGGGGGGGGGGCCGACGATC
>OX104063.1:100712184-100824671 GCA_944474145.2 Dicrocoelium dendriticum | reverse complement strand
TAGGCTTTCTGTTAGCCGAATTCGTAAACGGTCTGAGGGTACTAGACGGACATGTTGCACACCATATATCTTGAATAGAGTATAAAATCATTATAACGTGAACTGGTGATGAACATTTTTGATTTCTCTAATGCTTGTTATTTCTTGTCGCATTCTCTTTTATCTTTGTTCTATTAGTTTCGCAATGCGTATAACTGCAGTTTTCCTCTTCGTATTGCAATAAGTAGCCATTACTCCACTAATTAATTTTGATGGGTTCTTAGTGGTGAAAGCAAAGTCTTTACCGTAGGATACCGTTTGGAACTAATAACGCACAAACATTACCAGGTTTATTTTCTTCTCGATGGTGTAGCCGCTGATCTTTGGCAGTGTATCCATCTGGACAAATCATATCATTCTTTGCTAAATCGCTGAACGTATAGAAATATATTCATGTGACTGGTTTTACCACAACACCTGTATTGGATCTACGTTAAACCTAAATCATTCCATGAACCTAACTTCCAACCAATATGCAATCAAATCGTGCATTTCCGTGACTGATGCGGTGGCCAAACCGCTTTAACAGAGCAGTATAAGTCGTTATTATATTTGCAGTCCGTTCGGCTTCAAATAACCTATGAGCACCCGCCAAATTCCGCGTGTGAAAAGCACGTTGCTAAATTGTGAGCTATACTAGAACGGTGCACGTTTCTTGTACGTAGTTAGTAAAATGGTCAACCACCAAGTAAGAGCGAACCTAGCGACATAAGACAACTTGATTTTATATATGCCACGATTAGCAAGTTTTGTTGGCCTGTGCAGCTTCTAACTCCTAAACAGCTGGGCTTTAACTATATTAATATAGAATAAACGGTAGCTATGTTTTAATGGCCAGGAATACAAGCTGCTGTTTGCACAGTTGACTGAGAAGTTAAACGCCTTGTCCAGTTTTATACGGTGTACTACATATGATACGGTTGCTCAGGTATGTATTGTTCTCAAACCTAATTTTGCGCTTGAGTTTAACTTACTTCTAGTAAACACTATTTTGCCAGGTTAAAACTCTACTTCCAAGCCACTGTAGAGCATTCAGTCTTGATTTCTTGCTCGACTTGGGAGTGACCCTTAGTGGAAATCATTTAAAGATAAATAGGTCATATGGGAACAGAGAGATATCGACTGAAGCTAGGTTCACTGTCTGGTAAATGTATGATTAATCGCATATTTGCAGTTTGAAGATGGAACGCGAAAACTGATAGATGGGTTCCCACAGGATATACCTGGATCTATGTAAAACTAATAATCGGATAGTAAGTTAACTTTTCTCAACTCGAGCAGTTGTCTCGTTTGGATATACAGACGGACGGGGATACAATACTTGTACAACATCTATGCGTCTCCGGAATTAGGCACACAAGACTACGTAGGCGGTGGTAAGCAATCTTAAGTGAATTAGTTCATAACACACTACTAAACGAAAATATTCCGATACGGCTATGAATTAGGTTACTAGGGCTCACTAAGAGTAGATTGCATCGCGTGGCATCTTTTGGACGTGCTTTTGAATGGCCCATGACAAATATGCTCCAGTTTAACCATATAACCACAGATTTGCCAGAAACAGATCAATAAACGGTTCTGCAAAATGCATTTTTTTTCTTAAATAGTCCAAGACGTTTGGTCTCCAACCTGATAAAGCCTAATGCAACTGCACACACAACAGCAATCGTGATCGGTCTGAACTGGAGCCAGTATAGGTGCGTAACCATTTCGTAAAAGCATCGGCCATATCATAGTCAGCTGTTAATGTTGCAAGTGGATGCGATGCCGCCTGTCATGACACATCAGGCAAGAAGCGTCAGACTAAACCACTATTGCTAAAGAGGGGCTCATTCCATCCTGAGATTTTAGCTTACATACTAATGTTTAGTAAATATGTGGATGTCGAAACAAACGCAAATTCAAGATAGAGTAATTCAATTTATACAACAGTCGGCTATTTGCAACTGCACGGACCCAATCGAAAACGATCCGGTGTATTTTGCTAATTGTTCTAGCGACACCGATAGCAGGTTCCAAGGATCTTACCGGGCAGTTGGAATTCGTGCTGCTGAAGGACCAACAAATCATGAATCTTGAGATTGGTGTTTTCCAGCGCATCTTGAATAACTGGCATATGATAGCGGAGAGGAATCTCGGCAAAACAAGTAAAAGATAAACAATTGTACAGCGAAGAGCTTCCAACAAATAATGAATAAATTCGTAAAAGAACAAACAAACACAAGGAATGAACAAAACCACCGTCCAAAAAAATAAATTAAAGCGACATGTTTGGTCCTCCTGAAGTTAAGATAAACTTGTGGCAGGAAAAATCCGCGAACATTTTTATCATTCTCATAAATACCAGAAAAATCTGTTACAGATTATTTCATAGTCGTAAGCAAGTTTCGCAAGAGAAAAGCGTTTGGCATAGGTATTATTCCTGCGATTAAAAAAGTCCAATTGTTTATGGATTCTTCTTACTAGAAAAACTCATTAACACCCAACCAAATCCTTACCGCAGTAAGAAGTCATAGGTTGCGAGTTGCAAACATCTCGATTGCTCTCGTCATTCGCCAGCAATAGAGGCAGAACAAGATACGCATTAAATATGGTCCACACTTAGTAACATAGGTCAACAGACCAAAATAATGTGCGTGAATTAATCAGGTCTAAGGCAATCTAATTGATTGCCTCAGTCGTTGCTGCCCACAGAGCGCGAGACAGTTCAAAATTATCAGCAGCGCCTCGCCAATTACCAACAACGTCGGACTCCTGTTGCGCAATAACATCTTGAACGAATCCATTGGGTTCACCTGGTGACAAGTCGGCATTAGATGTCTGGTGATAGACGACGCAGGGTTCCGGTTCATCCATTGGTCCACTCCGCCTTCGTGAGACAGCAACTGCATTAGCCACAATGGGAAGTGTCCCGCCACCCTTTGAACACTCCGGCGACCAGCCTTGCCGATGTAATTTTCACCGCACCTGCAAGTGAACTGGTAGATGAGGTTAGAAGCCAAACTAATTGGCGACCAACTCGGACGACTGGCTAGAGGAATCCTTCGTGTAGTATGGATAAGTCCTAGTTGGGTGGTAGAGTAGATGCGCATTAGAGCGGATCTGAGCTTGTGAAAATCATCATTTGCCACACGACCCCACTTGAACGGTAAGAGCAACTGAACATCCTTCTTCTCCGCTGTTTGTTTTGGCAGCTTCCACTTGTGGGTCTGCTATGGGTTTGAATGAATTTCTCCGGATACCCATTGGATAGCAAAGTCCGGCATAAAAACTCCTCTTTAATCTTCAGCATATCCGAACTGCAAATTCACATGGCCCTGTAGAAGTGAGCTTTTACAAGGTTGTCCATGTATGCAATTGGGGCGAATCTGGAAATATTTAGGACGTCCGCCAAAAGGTCACTTTTCTGTACACAGTGCTCTGCAGTATGCCATAAGTCCCTCATTGAAGAGGAGCTAGACCATTAAGGAATAAACTGAAGAAACGACGCTCGAACCGGAACGCATGTTTCACACACAGGTGGAATCGCTTTTCCCGAATGTGCGCTTACATGAAACGGTCAACGACCTATATCAATTTCTTTGGAGTCGGAACCTCTCTATTGGTCTTCCTCTGGAGTACCTGAAAGACGATATTATTGTGCACTAAGAATGTGAGATTCGAGTTTTAAAGGATGGCTTACAAACAGATGGACCGTGTAGTTATGGGTAGTCATTTGGGACCAGTTTTGGAAGATAGCTTTTTGGGTATGATTGAAAGAAAATTTGGTGCATACAGAGGTGAAGCAAAGCTTAACCAGTATTATCTAGACGATATTCTGGTCCTCACAAGTGGTGAATGATTTAACCGTCTTTCTGCCTTCTTGTACTCAATGCACCCCAACTTTTATGCACCACAGTGGACGGAAAAGGAGGACAGACTGTCGTTTCTGGACGTGCGCTTCAAGAGAAGAGCCGATGGCACACTGCAGAGCACTGTGTACAGAAAATCGACCTGGTAGCGGACAAAACTTACATTTTTACAGCTCCGCCCCAGTTGCATAAAAGCGCGGACTCGCAAATTCTCTCTTCTATAGGGCTAGGTAAATCTGCGGTCCGGAACCGTTTAAGACTGAAGAAGCTTTTATGCCGGACTCTGCTATCCAATGGGTATCCGGAGAAATTCATTCAAACCCATAGCAGACCCACAAGTGGAAGCTGCCAAAACAAACAGCGGAGAAGAAGGATGTTCAGTTGCTCTTACCGTTCAAGTGGGGTCGTGTGGCAAATGATGATTTTCACAAGCTCAGATCCGCTCTAATGCGCATCTACTCTACCACCCAACTAGGACTTATCCATACTACACGAAGGATTCCTCTAGCCAGTCGTCCGAGTTGGTCGCCAATTAGTTTGGCTTCTAACCTCATCTACCAGTTCACTTGCAGGTGCGGTGAAAATTACATCGGCAAGGCTGGTCGCCGGAGTGTTCAAAGGGTGGCGGGACACTTCCCATTGTGGCTAATACAGTTGCTGTCTCACGAAGGCGGAGTGGACCAATGGATGAACCGGAACCCTGCGTCGTCTATCACCAGACATCTAATGCCGACTCGTCACCAGGTGAACCCAATGGATTCGTTCAAGATGTTATTGCGCAACAGGAGTCCGACGTTGTTGGTAATTGGCGAGGCGCTGCTGATAATTTTGAACTGTCTCGCGCTCTGTGGGCAGCAACGACTGAGGCAATCAATTAGATTGCCTTAGACCTGATTAATTCACGCACATTATTTTGGTCTGTTGACCTATGTTACTAAGTGTGGACCATATTTAATGCGTATCTTGTTCTGCCTCTATTGCTGGCGAATGACGAGAGCAATCGAGATGTTTGCAACTCGCAACCTATGTCTTTTTGCTTCGTTAAATTATTTTTCCACACCATTTAATTTAGGTTGGACTGCCTCTTTGCCACAAGGTATTTCTTAGGTGAGGAGCACAAGTCCACCTTTCCTATTTGGTTTCAGCTTGGGCGTGATCATTAAGCAAATAATCTTGTGTCTGTTTTTAGCACTGGGTATTTAGCTGGAAGGTGATTTTAATCCGTTTCACTACTTATTCTTACTGGTCGGATACACTTGCTTATCATGTGTTTGAGCACTAGATCGAAGCCCTTTACGGTGCGTCCTCTCCTTTAATGTTTACCAAATTCACATGTACCGAATCCCAATCGTCTTATTCCTGTTCGAAGCGCAGTATTTAACACCTCCCTCGAATTCGAATCAGAATCGCTTCTTCAATGAAACGGGCCAGCATTTTAAATTGCTTATATTTGCAGAGCCAATTTTTTTGAAAGGCCGATGAACTCGGTACGTCTCCTACTCTATATCTCAGGCCACGAATAAATAAACTATCGGCGGAATAGGTGAACGTTTAGCACACGTGCCACGTTTAACGCACACCATTGTCTATAGCATTTGTACTACTCTTTGCTACGGAATAAGTGGCAATTAAATTTGTAGGGTTGTTTGCGTAGGGTTTATTTAAAGTCTGAACAAAGCGCTAACGGTGTCCATTTCCGACGCACCCCATGTGTTCAATACGTGTGCGGTTCAGTTTCGGTTTTGTTTGAAGAATGCAACCCAGGGAGTGGTAAAATAACACTGGTTTTCTTTAATTCTCCTTTCGAAGTGGCAGCCAAGGTTGTTTCCATTTCGATGGGAACAGTCGGATTGCTGGGCTGAACAGGTTAATGGCTAGCAGTTGCTTTTCCAGTTTAATGACGACTGTGTAAACTATAGTTCACCGACAAAGTGATTTATGTGACTGCAAAACGCATCGCATCATTTCGAACAAGACTAGTTAGCCAGGTGACAGATTTTGGGATAAATGCGGGTACACAGTCCAAATGACCATTGCGTCTTCTAACTCGCTTTCTTATGCCGCTCTGTTCGTATGATGTATGAAGACAAGAAATAATAAATTTCGTCAACAGACATGAGGCGGAACTCAAAGCAACGTGCACTTGGATGCATGGCAGTGATATTTACCGACGTGTTCCTGCGCAGCAGAAGGCTCTTCCATAAATTCATTGTAGCTACTTTAATTCCATAAATCCTCCTATTCACCGTGTAAGATCTCTAGAGGAAATAGTCTACAGTTTGTGCAGATCCAAAATGAACAAATTCGGATTCCATTAGCCATTATAGTGCTTCTTTCTCCGCCGTCTGGCCAATTAACCAAACTTTTGGTTGTGGAGTGAAATATAAATACATATTTTAGCGTGCATGCCATTCGTTTGCTTATCAGATTTCTAGACGGATATTTATATGGTGCAGTATATTTTCATTACGAGTTTGCTAGTCACTAACTAAAGCAAAGCAATCTGTATCCGACTGGCAACTAACATAGGTAGTAGAGCCACTACTCATACTTGTCGTATCTCCATTTGCGACACTGATACATTTGTGATGCCTTAAACAAAACTACACGTTAAGTATCAGTTAACAAGTTCCTAAGATGACAAAGTAGAAACTCTTACAGATCTGAGTGAAGGCAACCTGAGTCATCGTAACTGAGGCAAAGGTTTTGGATCATACGTCTGTAGAGAACAGTGTTATGAGGCTTTCTAAAGGTTAAAATCCTGCAGCATTTCAGCTGTTACACGCAGTTAAAAGAGTAATTCCGTTTATGCACGAGAGCAACGATCCACCTAGTATAAACAAACGAAATTACAAAGAGTCCTAAAGAATAGATTGGTGGATAATTCGGGTGAAAATATTATCAATAAAATTAAGGGAGTGGACTTATCAGCTGTTTTAACAGAGTAACTCAATTGTTTGTGCGATCTTGACGGTCAAACAAATAGCACGACATCCCTTAATGCGAACTAGGTAGAAGATGATCCAGTCCTCTGGAATATTATTCGAGCACAGGAAAGTAACTCAATTGCGAAATATGTCCTTCGATTGGCACTCACAAACAATGGAAATTATGCTGATACTCCAAATGGCCAAAATGTTTGGGCCATTTATCTGGCGACTTCTCAATACGGCATTGTATTTTTCTCTTCAGGAGGTGCAGGCCACCTTTTGAGTTTCGCAAAATTACAAAGATTGTCACGGTTTGTTAAATCGATGGATTAAATGCGTGGCCGCACCGGTGTAATCAACTATGGTCAACAGGCTTATGATGCAAGCAGCCGCAGAGTAATGCCAGCGGTTGCATAAAACGCTGTAGGCGTGCCATTTTAATGATATGTACACGGATCGGACGAGTAGGTTAAGCACTCTTTTTGGCCGAAAGAAACTTGGTCTAAAACGCTCAGTTACCTCGGAAACGATCCACGTTGCGCCCAGGAGGTTAGTTCAAAAGCGTTAGTATCTCACCGGACCGTAGTTCACTCTAGTACGTGTACCTACGGCGCGGAATTCTCACTATTGCACCGAATACTCAGGTACGAACCGTGAACCTATGAACTGCTGAATACTTGATTTCAATACGCCTCCAACCGTGTTCATCTCACCTAACTAAGCGAGTCAAATGCTGTGGATGGTTTCACAGACACCGGGCATGTGTGCCCTACCGCACCCACCAGTTCAGCCAACGGTTACTGCAAAGAGTACAGAGCGGACTCTGACTGATCGAGGAGTTGCACAAAAGCGTACTAGTGCGCTTGTAAGCGGATGCAAACAGTTGGAACTAGAACCATTTGATAATGGCGCAGGTGCAGCTTAGCGAAGCCCAAGTCCATAAAAGTAATGGATTAGCCAGTAAAATCGACTAACTTCGTGAGAGCCAAGCATACAATAAATTGAGCATCACTTTGATAATTCCCTAATCAAGAAATGGGCACTTCCTTAGCATACCAGCTCCTGCGAAGTGTTAGGACGTTATACCTCTTACATATTATTATTCGTCACACTACGATGGGAAGAAATACCACAGGAATTTTTCCCGGTGAAATGTTAACCAATAAGCATGTTTGGGAGGAGGCTGCGGCATACCAAAACAAGCAACCAAGTTGTACGCATAGAAGTGCGTTATCTGTGACATTGCTATGACAAGTTGACTGGAACAGGCGAGTACCCACTTCCTCGAATTTTCCGGCTAACTTTGATCCCCACTATTTAAATAGGTTACTTTCTGTACTATGTTTTCCTATACTCGCTGGAGAATAAAGGTCCAGTATGCAACTACTTTCTCTGTAATAGTGGTAGCCGTAGAGTGTGGGAACTAACAATACTTTTCCCTTGCATATGAAAAGTGAGAATTGTTTTGCGTTATCATGTGCACAGATAGCCTAACTGGAATATGGCACGGCAAGTACGATACGCTCAAGCAAACAACCGAGACATTCGACACGATGTGGCAGTTAAATGCACCGTCCGCGGAGGTGCTAGGCAGAGGGGGACAGTGGATAGAACTAGACACGAAGCTGTGAAGTGTGTTGCAGGAAACACCTCACTTACGCATAAAAAATAGATAGACTTCTGAACAATGCAGTATCCACTTCACCGCGTACGCGCGTGCCCCATAGGGTTTCAGCTAGTAAGATAACTGATCGCGTGGTTCATCCGAATTGCAGTGCACCGTTCGAACAGCTAGTGTTTCCTAAATGTCCGTGCAAAAGTATCACCAGTTAGAGCAACCACAAGTCTGCTGTAGATTATGAAAAATTTGGAGTTTATATTCAGGCGTTCCGTTAATGCGGAAACTGGAGAGCATTCTGGACGTCCTTTGTGTAAATCGCGGTATAGCATTTTAATTGCCCATCATAGAAAAGATGGCAGACACATGTACTCTATGAATTGGTTCAGTTTTTACAATTCTTATCTCACGTTTTACAATAAAACGTGCTTCACTTTTACAACTAGAAGGAAAATTCATCAGTTTTAACTTGGCTTCAAGAATAAACAATAACCCTCAGTTCGGAAGCTCAACCTACATTTTTTGATCTAGTCATGAATCCGCCACATTGGCTGCGCATTCCTTGGGAAGATGAACAACACAACTATGTTCATACGGGAAGTTGGCAATTTCGAACTAATATACTGGTCCCGACAATCACAAACTGATTTGGTGGCCTTATGTTGAAAAGAGACGAACAATCGGCTTAGTTGCTATTGTCCGCAATGGGAGCACACTATTAAATTGAGAGCGTCGGAGCAATGCTAGTGAATACTCTCAGCGTACTGGTTAAATCCGGCCTACAGCGATTGGCTTGCATGAGCTAAAGAAACGTAGGCGTTGCCAACCTGCAACGCAGCAGTGTATGACCTGTCCCGTAGTTCGCTGCACTCAGCCGGTGGAGGAGACTGGAATGCATATTCTATGGGCGACGGTTTCCTCCATTACCAAGACTTTGGCACTCGGTGCTGTGTGACAACTGCGAAATCATCTATAAGTGTGTTGCGTTCACAAGGCTTAGTGCATCCGTCAGGTTGGTTCCACTTGAACCAAAAGAATGCCGTGTACCTCTTGAACGGTCCGTCGTGTGAAGAGCAAGTGACATTTGGAAAATAGGTGGATAACTCGCAGTTCGCTAAGCACATTGGTGTTTGGTACGGTAAACTGTATTTGATCAGGCTGTAATTCGAATGGCGTCTACCTGGGGTGCGAACGATCCACCAAAGTAACTTCTGATCACAATGCTGCTCAGACTAGCTCGGTTTTTCAAATACTCGGTGACCATCCACAAGTAATATCGTTTACACTTGTATCCTACGCTTGTGGCATGCATTTCATACTGCTAGATGCGTTCCATTTGAACTAGTATCTACTGTTTGGACGACAGCCGGGCAAAGCAGAAACCAGGTATATCTGATCCCAATTTGAGCAATGTGGAAAATTATGAAAATAACCCCTTGTAAACACATTGCTGTGTTGTTGTAGTATACTAATGAAACACTTGAGGTAGTGTTCACATTTCCACTTACGAATATGGGCAGTATTTTTATATTTTGTACTTGTATGAAATTTACAATCGCGTATACATAAATCCAGTTAACTTGCAGCTTAAACACCTGAATTTCACAACTCCTTTACACCTTCACCTGCTTCCCCTTACGACGGCATGTGTACAGACATGTGCCAATGAGGCCCTGACAAGACGCACAAATAAAATGCATTTAAATGTATGTTATCCTACTGTATTAACCACCATGCATCAGACAGTGATCGTGTTACGGAACAATGTATCGGGAATGGTTGAGCGTATTGGATATCCCACCTTGCTCTATGGATCCAGGAACGGACAGTCATGGCTGCTGTTGCGATAACCATGGATAATCAAATGAATTGCACCTTACTGGGACCAAACAACATCTAACCAGTCTGTGTTGTGGTAGGAAGCCCGTGGAACTTTTCTACCTTAGCAGCTTGCAACCAGCCATCTTCCTTCAGGTTAACATTGTAGTTTGGATAGAGGGAAGTGAAGGGTTTGTGGAATCCATGAAGTTCGTGGTTCCAGCACGCATAAGTGTTACCCAGGGTTCCTGTAGGGAGAAACCTAAACGAAAAAGCTACTTTTGTACGAATACGCATTGATGTAACATAATACGGTTCAGCAAACATTTATACAACCGGAATGTACCATATCGTGTTTCATCGTTTTACGTAGAACAAAGTTATACCTACATTTGTACAATATTTTGAAGGGTGCAAGGTATACATCGAAGGGAATGGCACTCCGTAAAGTGACGAAGAAAAATGACATGGCACTCTTTAACATTTGGGAGAAAGGTTGGTGATTTAGCCTTAGGCAATACATTGTGAATGCACTGTCATTCATGCGTCACGGAAACAGATAACAAGAATCAGGTGCGGAGTTATCGTAACTAGAATGTTCTCGAAAATTTGCATTCATTCAATGGAAATGCTTGAACAGGGATAGCAAAATCAAGGTAATGAAATAGGTGATGCTGATTAAGTCACATAGTGCGGAACGTGCAATTTAGAATACCCTACACATTGGAAATATCATCCCATAACGCTGCTAATCATATATTCGCCAAACATAAAATCGGTTGGCGGTGTAATTTAGAACATGGTGAAATTCCGCTGGTGTCGAAATGGAAGGATATGAATTTGATCAGTATGCAAGCCTGACCTCAACGCAGTAGAACTGATGTTTGCCTGCGGCTTGCTAACTAGCAAAACAATACTAATCTATCCCTAACTTGGAAACACACTTAGTTGGTAAACGCACATAATGTTACCTGCAGCACTTCGGTAAATGCAAATGCTTGCAAATCCCATTGTTTACTGGCGGATGAATGTCGAGAACCTCCTTCGAATAGTGACTTTGGTTGTCATGGTGTATGCGCATTTAAAGGATGGGAAATGCGGCGTGAATCGGAAAACTGTGCCACGCACTAACTTGCGAGTGCAGTCTTTGACAAAGCGATGAACTTACCAAACATAAGCCGCCAATTAACTTACGCATTATAAGCAGTTTGGCTTCTGTATTAATTACAAGGGAGTAATATGGGGGAATGTGGACGATATTGCCCTCATGTGTGACAGCGTCCAAACGTGCCAGGCTGCACTGGACCGATTACACTGGCTGTCAATCGTTTTGGGACGTGCTTTGCTACATCGTAATGCAAAGTACTTTACCAAGCTTAGCAAGAACCCAACCTACACTGTCCCTTGGTGGTGATCAGCTAGAACTCGTTCAGAAATTTAACTACCTAGCCAGCTATATTAGCGCCCGTGGGATCCAAGCTGAGAATACGAACCGTATGGCAAAAGCTAGAGGTGCTTTTGCCAATCTCCGCCATCTGTGGAGCAGCCGCAACATTACTCTCGCCCTGAAGGGCGGCCTTTATAAGGCAGCCGTCCGTCCAACCCTCTTATACGGTTGTGAAATCTGGCTCATGAGGTCGACAGACATAAAGAGGCTGGCCACGTTCGATCATCGCTGCCTTCGCAGTTTAGCTATTGTCTGGTGGGAGCACCGCTTGAGCAATGAGCATGTTCGACGTCGCGTATTTGGTGCAGGAAGAGCGAGTGAACCGCTCAGCACCATTATATCACGCTGCAGGCTCCGATGGCTGGGCCAGGTTTTGCGCATGCCTGCACACCAACTCCCGGAACTTGCATTGCTTGCGCGCCCGGCGTGCGGTTAGAAGAGGAGGAGGGGAGGCTAATGGATGACTTGGTCTAGTGAAATGAAAAGCTTCACTTCGAAGTTGGCTTCGGTGGTGCATCCCGACTGCCTGGCTAGGGTTGTAAGGTCGATGAACAAGTTTGGTTGGATACACTTGCTGATATCTCTAGGAGCTGGCCCCAATGACGTTTTTTATTGTGAGTTCCTTTATCCACCCCCGTTTTATTTAGTCACTATCTCTTTTTGCGGCACGATAACCGGCTATTAACTCTCCGGAACCATGCCCATCCGTTCCTGGGACTCACCCGGCGTGCTACAGTTGCTTTTGCTTCTTTTGTATTGCTACACAATAGCTGAGGGGTTTCCACTGCAGCTAACGTGTATACTGAATGAATGAATGAGTCGGGTGAGTTGATCGATACAGAGATAGCGTTACTCTCTCCTCTGTACTTTATTAACGTGCAAGTCAGTGGATAGTAAGCGGCGCTATATTACATCTAGTAATTCATTTACGATGGTCGTTTCCTTCCCGCGCAACCTAGTGGTCTTAGCCACAGACTGTCAAGCTTGAGTTGCGGGCTCGAGCCCCACAGGGATGGGATGGATTTCGCACGGCCAAAGATTCCCGAAACGAAGCAATGGCCGTTGTAAGGGACAAATTCGCTTGGGGTGCTCAACTGACGCGTACCGACTCCCGGGTCGAACCATGAAAGGAAGCCGTGACGTTAACTACGGTGCTATTCAAATAGTAATTAAAATACTATAGTTACATACCTCGAAAATGTCCGATCGGTTCCGAAACAACTGGCCTTCACAATGTCTAAAAGACATGCAAATGGTACTTGCCACTGTACATAAAAGTCATACGAGACCGAGCCCACGATCAGACTACAACGTTTCTTTTATTGGGTCCGTTAACGCTTTGTTCACTGGTTTGCTATACAGTGTGGGAAACGGAACCCGGTGGGCTGGGCTCTTGGAGTGGCTTGGCTCAGTCAAACTGGGGTGGGTGGGAGGAACATGGATGTGCGTACCCCTGGAGCGGGAGGATTGTTCAATTCCGAGGTGTGGGTGGGTGGGGTGGTCTGGAAGGATTGCACATTATGAGCGAAAGGTCTCCAAAGTGAGAGGTGAAGTGAAGTCATAGCAACAGGGATATGAGTTCACATGAAGGATAATCGTTTTGCCGGCGCACATCAATTGGGGCGGGCGTCTGCTTTGGTCATCCAGACTGAGATCACGACATGAGGCTTGCTACTTACAAAGTAGTTATGTCGGTCGGCATGTAACCATGGTACATAAACGACGTGAGCGAATAGACTAGCTCATGTTATTCATCTTTTGGATTACACACAATACTTAGGCGACAGGGCAAGAAACCATTGGGCATAGGATGGGTAAGCAAATAGCGAGTGGGAATCCAGAGTTAGTTTACGTCATCCATCTTGCGAATTGTGTGGTAATTTTACCGCTTACAGTCGTAGAGCGCTTTTTAACGTGTGTTGTCTATCTGACAGATCTATCTGTGATGAATATCCACCTATTTTTCGGTTTTTCTCCTCCATGGCTCTAAGTTGAGTGAATCCTCTGTGTTCACAGCGGATTGCCTACGTACCGAAAGATATCTGTGTGTGTTCACAATGCTGATTCGAGCTAGGCAGCAGCTACTGCTAGCCGGTTGTTACGTTTTTCACCAAAATAAGGTTGGTTGCAGACGATTCATAAGTATTCGAGGTGACATCAGCAGTGCACAGTTAGTTGTAGTTCGGTCGCCAGTCGTACCACCCTTGTGTTTGCAACGTACGACTTTCACGACCAAGTCACAGCTACGTCTGCATTGATGCTGTCACTTAGACTGCTGATGTAACGTTTGCAAGAAAATTGCCAAGTTCATGGCCATTTCGACGGCGATTTGTTATACTATTAGTTGTGTATTGTAACCGAAATCATTCCAGTCTAATACTATCACAACCGCATACTAGTACTTGCCGATGAGATGTGTACACGCCCATTTCGTGGTGTACTGGTTCTACTTTTGTGAGCTATGGCACGCGCAGCTCAATCTTTCTCGTTCCCATACGCAAAGTCCTGTCACAAAACAAGTACCATGTTGAATCCAGCGAGGCATTATGAAATCGATCCTCCATTTTGTTACTTTCTTTTACTTTTCGCAAGATAATTAATCGCTGAAATCGAACTTGCTTAGCACCGCGTCTTGTGTTGGGTGACATGGGAATTAGTCGACATCGTCTGGGCAGTTGAAAGTCGGTCTCTGCGAAAATTCACCTGCACAGAATATATGATCATGCATACTGCCCATCCCATGTCACCTATTTAGATATCAATTCCAGGAGCTGCTAGTCAAGAAACATAAAATGTATGTTTTTGGTGGACAGGCTGGATCCAACCAACTCGCTTATCCCATTCTCCTGCTTTTATTTTCAACCAATAAATTGGGTTTGCCCTTAAACTCCGTGCAACTGACAAATCGCCTCACGGATATAAATCTGAACAACAATCCAGGCCACAAATGCATTTGGTTTACTCACAGACAAGCCACGTAATGGGGGCAGCATATAGGTTTTAAAGGTTCCAAAACCAAGAACCAGGTAAGATGCATAGGTTCCACTTCCTCCTGTCAAATACGTTCCGAACAGCAATTAAATTGCAGTAGACTTTGTAGTGCCAACACAGTTTATCGAGCCTTTTGCAAAAGAGCACGCATGACAAAACGCTTATTGGAAAGAAATGTTGGCAATTTATTAATGACCATAGGGGATCGCATATAGAAGTGAAGTTGGAGAAGGAATTGTTGTTCGAACACCAAATAACGGACGGGATTTGCCAATTCAGCTCGGACCGACTACGCTCACCAAGCACCTCATCTGAGGATAACCAAGACGACTACGCTTGGAAAGAGTGAGCTTTACATGTATTTCGAATGACATTCAACCAGCATGATCGGTCGAAACTTGACGTATAACGCATTCGTTTCGGGAGCAACGCCAGTACATCAGATCAGAGGATGCTCGCGTTCCTTTCAGTTTGATGATACTTTCGTTATTCGATCACGTTAAATCCGAATAGCGCAAACATTCGATTCGTATCCGGTTAAATTTGGATCTGGTGAGGTCAATGATCGTATTCCTTCAAGCACTATTAAGGGCGCGTTTGAACACACATACAATACCGTGCTTTCATTATTTTATGCGATATATATATGATCGGTCCCGTTACTCTATTAACCTTGTGCATATAAAAGGACAGAGGGGACACGATCCGAGTGGTTAGATAGTTTGAGTGATGTTTTAAGACCGTGATTTCAGTTTTGTCTGATTTCAGTTCATCTTCATTGCGATCAAGCTAAGGCAAAAGCCTGTACTCATTTCGATACATCGGAATACCCTTTTGTCTGGTTGGTTGTTAAGATTTTGATTTATTCTGGGATCCCAGAGAGTCAATAATCTCCTCAGTCTGTGCAAGATCCTGTGTTTTATCGTCTATCAACACGAGATTTGGGAGCTAGGCTGACTCGCAGAACTTTAATAAAATGTAGGTGAAAACTTTTAAGTGAGGTTCTTCGCAGCCAGTTTCCAAATCAGATAGTCGTCCACATGCCCGGAAAAGCACTAGACTGCAGTTTCAGCCCGTTGGGCATTGTCAGTAGTGCGCATCCATCGGATCGATCAGGATTCGAACCCATGACCACCAGCGGCTTGAACCGCCAGTCAGCAGCTTATGCCACTGGGCCACGGGGGACAGCTTCGGACCGTCATGATTTACAAGCTAACTGCGATATAGCGCGTCTTATCCTCCACTGCCATGCAAGTTACGAACGTTGCAGAGGACAGCGTTGGCCCCGAAAGACACGACGTCCACTAACAGTAGCTATGTACGACATAGCATTTAGAAACTGTCAGGGCGGATATATTTCGATGTACTCATGAGTAGGGGATTTTGATGTAATTAAGTGAGGTTCTTCGCAGCCAGTTTCCAAATCAGATAGTCGTCCACATGCCCGGGGCCAACCCTGTCCTCTGCAACGTTCGTAACTTGCATGGCAGTGGAGGACAAGACGCGCTATATCGCAGTTAGCTTGTAAATCATGACGGTCCGAAGCTGTCCCCCGTGGCCCAGTGGCATAAGCTGCTGACTGGCGGTTCAAACCGCTGGTGGTCATGGGTTCGAATCCTGATCGATCCGATGGATGCGCACTACTGACGATGCCCAACAGGCTGAGACTGCAGTCTAGTGCTTTTCCGGGCATGTGGACGACTATCTGATTTGGAAACTGGCTGCGAAGAACCTCACTTAATTACGTCAAAATTCCCTACTCATGAGTACATCGAAAACTTTTAACGCTTACTTGACGAGCGATCTTGATGGCATTACATCAACATAGAGCTTGTCGCTCATCTTTATTTCTCTACGGGTTCCACTTACCTCCCAAAATTTGTTGACCATGCTTTTATGAGCGTGTCTAGCTTTGCACAGCACTAACGTTCACACGGTAAGTTCCCAATATATCTACTCAACTCCCTCAAATTTAACTCTTCCGTTGCACGGCGGAGCAGGCCGTAAAGCTTCAGCTACAAATGTAGGCTGCAAAGAAAGCAGTATATGCTCACAGCAACAACTTAACACAAAATACATCTTGTTTGATCGGGTCAATTCAGTATCTTGATCTAGGAATGTCCAGGCACTTCCCTCTACTTCATCTCGTCCCTATGTTCTTGCTACCTTATATTAATTGGTTAGGAAAACGAAGCTCAGGAGATTTAGATGTAGCCATACTCATGTGTTAATTCTAACATTCTCTTTCTTTGCATTTAAGTATACCAGTATACCAGTATACCAGTTTAGATAAATTGACTTGTATTAGTCTAGACTAATATGAAAGCTTGTAGGCTACTAAACTGATTTCGGTTCATCGCTCCAATTGCTTTATCACTTTTTCACTCTTCTTCCCGTTCCGTGAGCCAGCCGTCTCCATAGAATACTGATCTGCACCAGAATCAAAAACTGAGAATGCTCGTGTTCTGATGGGAACCGACATTGAAAACCCAGAATAGTCCTCCTAAACGTACCTATTGTATCTCTGCATAGCCAGAGTGAGCAACTGGCACACGTAAATAGTGCATGGCTTTTGTCTCGCGAGAAATATACATTATTTTTATTATAAATTCCGCAGATGTCGGGAGTTAAAAGACTCACACGGATACTAGCTTTTTCACTGTTGCCTACGGATAATTCAGTACTGTCTGGACCAAAATTTACTAACAAGTCACTTCAATTTCACATTGTTGTGTGCGAGTTGGCTAATAAACCATGGTGTTCATCTCCTGTGATATAATGATGTTTAGTCGCTGGCTTCCCCAAGATGTGTGATGCGTTGACAGAATGGTAGGGAGAGAAACAAAAGCACTCTGTGTTTCAGATGCAGTTGCAGGCGCCATTTGGTCTTGCCAACTTCCAGTGATGGCGAATCCTGAGCTAAATATTCACAACCCCGTTTTAGTAATTATTAATTATTAACTGCCTCTAAGGATGCGTCACAGTTCTGGAAATTCAACTGCTGTCAACGGCATGCTTTATTTCCTACGCAACTGTACATTACGGTTTTTACGTTGCCTATAACACGTAAACGTTCCCGGGGAAACTTTTAGTCGCATAGCGAGTATGGCGAACGAATGCTGATCCATCGCTTGGATTCAAGCACACTAACTATGCACCCGTACTAGTCAGATGTGAGGAAAATCTAACCAAAGGCCATATTGCTTTAGATTCTCAATGGTCCTTAATTTGGCACTTCCGTTGATACCGCAAAATACGGAGGCTCTAAGTCAAATTCAGCCCACGCACGTAACACGGAGCTGGACGAGACTTAGGGATAGCACTGAGTTGAAACCATCAGTTTTCAAGTGCACCAGTTAAAACCAGAAAAACCGGGGCTGGAGCCCCCACTTCTCTCGACTGCTGGTAACAGTACTCAAATCACTTTGCTATTCCTAGAAGCCGAAATTGATGGTCATTATGTATTCTGGTGGGTAATAATTGGGATGTTTGCGGTTAGTCTTGGACCTTGTTAACTTTTCAGCAAACGATGCGTCAACAGAGAAGATTGCATCTTCAGCGTTAGTTTCAGTGACGTCAAAATACGCTCATCTCTTTCGCTGCCCAACTCGACCACGAAATGAACCAAGTCGTTTCTCACGACAGTTGATTTCTTAAAGTGATGAGATCACTGATAAGCAAAGGAATGCAGAGAAATTTTGGGATGGACAAATTGGCCAAATATTCTGCCTGATGAAGTTCATCGTTTATCATTGCGTAGGAACCTAGATGGAGAAAAAATTTTTTGACTGTCTAGCAGACTACACATCCATGGAGAAGTTATAGGATCGATGTTCGGCGATGCCCATTTTCGGATTAATCAACTTTAGTAAGCTGGCATATTAGCGTTCATTTGTAATGTTACTTAATCTCTGTAGGGAACACAATCTGTGGCTCTGGTAGTTATCTGATGAGAACCAGAGATAAGCCTGATTGGTTGTATAACCGAAGTCAATTTTAAATGAATCATCCTGACAACGTTGTGAAATTTCCATTTCTGCTACTACCATTGCCTCCATCATACATTGTACAAGTGTCTTTTCACAGGCTGGTCAAAGGGTTCGACGTGTAGCTAAAAGCCAACCAGCCCCAAATGAATTCTTATTAGTATATAGTTGATACTCCAGCTCACCTGCGTAGTGCTGTTGACATTCGCAATTAAGAGAAAAGGAAATTGGCCCAAAGATTCATTTCTCGTTTCTTTAGTCATACTTTGTTTGGAAAGCGTAAATGCTTTGCATGTTGTTCTCACTTAGGAAGTAGTATGTGGAAGTGAGATTCCGTATGCTAATAGTACAACATTTCTGTCGGTGAAAAGTGTATACTCGTATATGTTCGACCCAACGGTGGAACTTCTTCTCGGAACAAAGCGCCATTTTGAACCGCGCGAATTCCATTATATTCTTCGATCAGGGAAATCAGGGACTTGTATACATCAACGTCCACGAAATAGCTAACAGTAGGAAGAATTTCGCTGTAGTTCTTCTTTATCTGCTAGTTTGCTTATCAAGCATTTCATTGACATACACCTATCAAAACTTTTCCCAAAACATAGATTCTAAAAACCGGCACTTTTCTAATCTTGCACGAGAAATGTTATGCCGAATTCCATAAATTTGTTCAATTGCAGAGCATATGAAACTATGATCAAATGGGTGAAGTCATTCTAAATACTGGTAAGCCAACCGCCCGATATTTTGGCAAAGTTAAATTTCCTAAGATATATAAGTAGTCTTAATTGCTATTGCTATTAATAGGAATGCGGTCATCAGTTCATCCTAGATGTGTTGAAGCAAGACGGGCACCGGACGTAAAGCAATTATGGATGCCTCCTTATCAAACCTGCTTGACTACAAGGAGGGAAGAGAGGACGGAGGATTTCGTGCACTTGATGATTAATTCTATAATACCGAGTAAGAGTTTACAGAGTGAAGGTACCACATCGTTCGCTGGTCTTGGAAAGAGAAATGTCCGTGCACTGGTCCTCAGCAGAATTATGTATAAGAAATAAGAAAGCAGCGGAAAAGTACCAAATCCGACGGAAGGCAGATTTCCTGTGGTATAGCAAAATGAGACCATCAGAATATGTTTTACAAACGGGCAACTTGAGTCTAGAAAATACCGGATTTATAAGAAGGAAACAATGGTGGCCAATGTTAACTGAAGTTCCAGTTGGTTAGTGTAACGGTTCAACCTATAGATGGTTTGAGGGATTCCAAATGGATTCCGTTAAGTCAGTCAGTAATCTCTTTGAAAAAGTTGGAAGGTGAAACAGGAACAACGGGTTTTGCAGATTGTTTCATCTCTCCAACCTACGGATACCGGAGCTACAAGAAAGGGTTGAACTTGATTGGAAGCGATAACCCATACCTACACTTGATGTTAGATCAGAGGCTCGGGGATCCTATTGATCCCTATGCTGTTAAAACCCCATTATGCTGGATCGTACTGGGACTGAACAAAAGGCATGAGATCATGAGGGATCAATCCACCTCACTGATAGTTGCTCGTACATGGAGGATAAACTCACTTCGTTGCGAAACCACCGACCTTCATCAACTACTAGAATGAATGTATGAACAAACGTATATTGCTAAAGAAATAGAGACTCAACGCACTATTACGGACTATTATAAGCTGCGTAGCTTAGCAGCAACCGTTGACTGGGACCTACAGACGCACAGCTCAGCGAGACGCTTGAAATGAATTGAAAGTCAAAATTAACTGGATCATACAATCAGCATAGAAAGTTGTACCATTACGAGAGTCGCGCCGGACCAATACGTGGATCCGGAGCACAACACGTAAATGGATCAACAGAAGAGATGAAATCTGGAGGCAACATTTGCTAAGCCCATGTGATATCATATGGCAGGATTACAAAGTCATCAGGAACTACTGCATTTCACTCATTAGAGTCGATCAGTACGAATGGCAGGAGAATATGGTGCTGAAATTTACGAGTAACACCAAACTGTTATCCAGATTTGTGAATGGCAAAAGAAAGGTTAAGCCCGGAATACCACCACTCAGGACGACCAGTGGCCTAACAACTACCGCTGTGGATGCCGCGAAAGCTCTACTCTTGCGGTTTGGCTTGATAGCTACAAACGTCATGGAACCTTCGCCCTATCAAATCCCAATCAATGTCGTCGGCTTATCCAGCGTCACCTTTACTCCAGCAGCTGTTGCTAGCAAATTACAGTCTCACCGAGAGTACAGTGCCCCTGGAATCGACATGATTTGCACAAATTACTAAAAACCCTTGCTCCCACCATAGCAGCACCACTTGCAACCTTTTCCCAGTGTCTGCTTAATTCCCATACACTCCCATCTGAGTAGAAAAATGGAATTATCACTCCAATATATAAAGGAGGGAAGCGTTCGGATCCTGCTAACTACCGACCTATTACTCTCCTTCCTATTGTGTCAAAAGTTATGGAATCGGTAATCGCAGATAAACTGACGAGATACTTTGAAAGTCAACAGATAATTTCTAATGCCCAACATGATTTGCTACGCAGACCATCTTGTCTCAACAATTTGCTGATTACTCGGGACTTATGGACTAGGGCGGCTGATGAAGGATTGCCCATAGATGTGATATACCTGGATTTTTCTAAAGCATTCGACAGGGTCAATCACTTCTTTCTCCTCCAAAAGCTTGCTGCCTACGATATCAACGGTTCCCTGCTCACCTGGTTGGAAGACTTTTTACACGACAGAGCAATCAAGGTAAGAGTAGCCGACACCTATTCCGAAAGCCTTTACGTCTCCAGTGGTGTACCACAAGGATCCGTCCTCGGCCCGCTACTGTTTTTAGTCCACCTTAATGACCTTCCAGCAGACATTCTATCTCCAATGCAAATATTTGCAGACGATGCAAAAATATGGAGAGCAATTCGCTCAGCATCCGACCGTGTCTACCTCCAGGAAGATCTGACCCGGATTAACGAATGGGCAGAAAAGAACCAGCTCCCACTGAGCCCTGCAAAGCGCCACCTGCTGACGGTGCACAACAGCTTCGTCAACACATACCTTTCGGGGCAACACGTCATGCAACACTTGACTAGTGAACACGACTTATGTATAATCGTGCAAGAGAGTCTTGAAAATTCGCTCTAATCTTCGAAAGCAGCAAGTGTGGCGAACTTGAACTTGAGACTTTTGAGGCGAGCTCTTGGCACTTTTGAGCGGTGGCTAATACCATTGTTGATTAACTCCTACATTCGTCCTTATGTTGAATATGCAATTCAGGTCTGGTGTCCATGGTTAAAACGAGACATCCCCCTCTTGGAACAGCCCCAAAGAAGAGCCACAAAGACAACGCATGGAATATCCGGTATGAGTTCCGAACAGCGTCTTCGTGCACTCGGTGTGTTCTCATTAGAATACCGACGGTTTCGCGGAGATCTTACTCTCACATACCGGATACTAACCGAAAGCGAGCATCCATGTACATCACTGTTGACTCTAGCCCCATACAAACAAAACGGAGGCAACCACCTGAAACTAATGACGCAACCCTCTCGTTTGAATTGTGGAAATTATTTTTTCTCACTTAGAATCTGTTCCCACTAGAATGCATTAGCAAACTATGTGGTGAACGCACCAGACATGACGACATTCGAAAGACTCTTAGATTTTCATCTTAGTGCTAAACGATACACAACACTTTGCTAAAGTGCAATGGTTTAACCACTGATACTTTACGTTCCACGTTGGAACATTTTGATTTTAATTTTCTTCTTCGTATCCATTCTGTGGGTCTTGTAAATTTATGCTTTTTATCTCATCATGCACCATTGAACCAATGAAACGGAATTTCACGGACTAAGTACTCCACGACTAGCGACGTCTGTGAACGACGGACGTGCGTTAAAACTAATGGAAACTTCTAAAAGTATGGTTGGCGTCCACAACGAGATTGCGTTACCATTGCAAGCCGGCAGACCTCGGTTACCAGATAACAGGCAACTCGCACTGATGAGGCTTGTCATGTTGTAGAAACGTTTGTCGAAGTATGCCCCACTATGCCAAGCATACACCAAGTCAGTGGAAGAATAGATATTTAAAGGATATGGTTAACTCGCTCCATTACAGGAACAGCAGATTAAAGGAGAAATATGGTACATACCCCAGCACTCGGTATCTCATCCACGTAAACCAGGTAAGGTGCGAGTTATCTACGATTGTCAAAATTTATACTCTGGAACTTCCTTCAAGCAACAACTTCTACATGGTTCCGATATATCAACAAGTCTAGTAGGGAAGCTTTCGCGGTCCAGGTTCGACCCGATCGTCGTCGCGTTCGACACTGAAGCTATGTTTCACCAGGTCAAGGTTCCTATTATGGATGGGGATTGTTTGAGGTTCCTGTGGTAGCAAAACGGCAATCGTTATTCACCTCCTGTTGAATACCGCAAGACAGTACAACCGCTTGGCGCTACTTCGTCATCAGGCTATGCTAACTTTGTGTTAGGACAAGCTATCCTCCACGGTTATTATGAATCCCAAACAAAGATTAACGAAGTAACAGAGAACTGTGTTTATGTCCAGGATTGTTTATTTAGGGTCGATTCTGTTCACGAAGCAAATAAACTCGTTAAACACCTCACATGTATTCTGTCCGACGAAGGATCTCGTTCGACGAAATGGATCAGCAATCGAAAGGTTATCGCGCATTCACCTCACAGCGAACTGAATACTCGCGGAATAAGATATTTGACTGGGAACGATTGCGTTAGAAATGCCCTTGATTAAACTGGAACGTCACCCAGGAAGAGCTAATCTTTAACCTTGAATGTTTTAATAAATCGTTGTCCCGAAGGGACATTCTCTCGTTAGCTTCAGTCTGTGATCCTCTCGTCCTCATTTCTCCCGTGTTGCTTCCCGAAAAGGTACTGTTACAGAGTTTCATAACAAAGTAGCTGGTTTGAGATGAGCCACTTACCGCAGAGGATCAGCTAGCTTGGGAACAAATGGTTGTCAAACGCCAGTGGTATGAACAGCTTGTCTGTTGATTGTTGTATTAATCCATTCGGTTGCAGTGTATCTCCTGTGCAGTTGCATTTCTTTTCGGATACGTCTGATGCTGGGTTAGCTGCTGCTCTATATTTTTGTTGAGGCAGCCTTAGTAGCATCTTGATTATTAATAAATTAAACGTCTGCCCTTATTAGAATCGTGTCGATATCTAGATTGGTGCTCATTGCTGCTGTACTGATGGTGCGCATGTCAGTGAAAGTTAGAGAGGCGGTGGCATTCCATTGTAGAACAATATGCTGGACAGACTCGATGGTACTTCTGAGGCTTCTTCGAATGTCTTAATGGGCGTTTCCAGACAATGTTACTAACCGGATTACCATTATACGACAGCAGACTCACCCCAGTCAGTGGAGCTACGTAAATTCGAAGCAGCTGCATCAGACTATCACAAAGGTTATGTTGGCTAGGGTGATTGACTGGAAGTTAAATTCTCTATGTGCTAGTCATCGCGGAGGTCCTTGAAAACGATTGATTCGATCGACTCGGAAATTATTATGCAACCTACTCAACGGTGCGGTTGTAACCGAAGTGGTACTTGGAACGACGCTCAAGGAGATCGAAAGGAAGTTGAATGACAGGCCTTTGGTAGTAGTACTCAACTCTCAGGATTCGCAGCATGCTATATCGCTTCGGCAACTTTTAACGCTTGCAAATGATCGGTCGCTTGAATACCCACCAATCAACTTGCCAAATAAATTGAGCAAAAGGTGGAGACAAGTAAGACATCTGTCCGATATGTTTTGGCGTAGGTGGACCAGAGTATATCTCTCGGCACTGCAGAATAGGCAGAAACGGTTAACTGAAATTGGAGATCTTAGGTAGGACGACTTGGTGTTAGTTTGTGATTTACGCAGATCAATGGGTCTGTGGCCTAAGGGTGTCGTGGAAGAAGTTATCAAGAACGAAGACCAATTAGTTCGACAGGGAGTGGTAAGGACAACAAAAGGTGTAGTGAAAAAGAGACGCCAGACAGCTACGCTTGCTAGAAGCGTACCAGGAAGAAGAGAATGATGCCGTGGAAACCATCTTCCAGAATACAAAACCGCCGTCTAAACTAATCTCTGATTTATTCTCCAACCTAGATTGCTTACTTGAGGACACAGTACACCTATTCCCTAATTATTCTGCCCATTTTACATGGATTTCACTCTGTGTGAGACAGTCGGTTACCATATTGAACATTTCTTCCTTTCACTCTCGATCCATAGCATCATTGACGTTTTAAGGTCATGCGTAATATTCTGTTAATGTAACACTGCCCAATTCTTCCGCACGCTGCTGCACACTTTATAATTTTTGCCTTCTTGCATTATGATTACAAAACCTATTGATAATCCAGGTAGTGTATTTAATTCGCTTTATAGAACCACGGTTACAGGATAACTCGTTTTATTCTTCTGCCCAGACCGTGCGTTAATTCAAGCTTCATTGGTTTCTAGACATAGTTCAGATTTTGTACGGCGTACTTTGTTTTGGTTTCGTATTTTTTCACAGTCACTTTGACACTGGATATTTGGTTTTGACGTTAAAGTTCTGATCATATTATTCAACGTTTCTAAGATCAACATTGTTCTTTTGAAGGGAATCACAAGTTAACATGACTGATATGCTACAGTTGATGATGATAATGAGGAGCATGAGTAGCAACTGACCATCTCAAATGGATGTTCGCAGTTTCACTGACACGCGTGTCGTGCGTGCTCCTGGTTCATTTGGTTTATTCCTCTCTATCCTCTCTCTATCTTCTCGCTGCGTTGTCACTGTACACTCATTCGAACCGGTTTTACCAGCCGCACACAGTGATCCATCATACCTGGAATTATATTCTACCATTAAAGTCTGTGTCATCCTAACCGCTTTTACTGTCATCCATGATTAAGTGCAAGCGGATAACTCAATCACATTGAGTCGATTGCCTTTCTGTGCGACATCATTCGATACAGAATGCTCGAGGAAGTTTGAAAAGTCTAAGCTTATTCCAATTTGGCGTTTCTCAACGCAGCTATGAAAGAATTTGTGATTTCTCAATCTGCCTTCAGCGCGGCGCTCAGATTCCGTCAGCAGGTTCCAGTCACTCTCCATTCCGTGTGACCTTATCAGACAGTGCGCCTGCATAACCCATCATGCTGACAGCGTGACCAAGCCGATTGTTCATTTGACTTTGCAACCACCACGATCGCATGACTGATGTGCGCCGCTATCAAAGCTGGAAAAGTACAGAGCGCCAAGCAACCCACTGGGTCAGCTAACGACACCACCTTAAAATGGCAGAAAAACGCGAATCCGAAAATGCTCCGAGCGGGTTAGGAGGAGGTCACAGTGTGGTAGAGTAGGTTTTACTGGCTCGCACTCTGGAATGTTATCATTCGAAATGTGTAAATGTGTCCCAACAACAAGTACGAGAGCCAAATCGCTCACAAGATACGCTTTGGTTCAGCACTACGTGCTCGACTATCCCACTCTTTAAGTGCTTGTTTTTCTAGTTCGGTAGTGCGAGCGGTTAACCGCAGAAACCGAGCAGTGAATAAACGATTAGATTGCTTTAGGGGAAACGTGTGTGCACCACGGAAGCAACGGAATGTTGCACAATTCCCTGAACTGCAGTTAGCCGTGTCCCGTTTCTGTTGTTTTCTCCAACTGGTAGAAATTAGGGCGAAAAATGACCGTATTTAAGAGAATCCCACATACTCATGGTAACGAAAATCAGGCACTACTCGTAACGTCTGGTTGAACAAATTCCACTAGCCCTGACATCTAGCATCAACAAGGATGAAGCAGCCGAAGACCAACCCTCGGTACCTATAGTTTAAAAGTCTCTTGTCGAGACAAAGCCCCCATGTAAATTCGGTTACATTTTCAGAGATTGCTGCAAATGTCAGCTGGGAGGCCGTCGTTGCGACCTCTTCTGTAAGAAACACCGTTGACACGAATAGAGGGAGAAACCGTAAACAATCAACCTTGTCAGGATATCAGGATAAATGATTACCCTACCTAGTAAATCAACGAAAAAGGGATCCAACAATAGTGCCTGGACTGTTGTATGCGCAAATATCCCTGAATCTACCGCCATCGCATTGCGGGATAAGTTATCGGACGACCAAGACTAATGGAACTTATTGTGCGTGCTGATGAGTGCCAAAGCCAAGCCCATAAAAATATTACGAATTACTGGTCATCCGGACTCGCTACTCTATGGAGAACCCAGGCTTATCCTAGCAACACTAGCATCCTCCACCGCGGTAGAAAACATTTTACTCCCCGCAAGCGCGCTATGAGACGGATCCGGTAAGATATGCTTCTATCCCGATGTCCGTTGGAGCGCGCGACAATCAAACAAAACAGGCAGGATCGCCTAAACATTTTACATTGTGTAGAATGTCATATCATGATCGGAGAACAACTCAAAGCCAATTTACAAGAGCCCATAACCACTGTTTCACTTTACAATCACAACACTTTGTCCACGTGGTTCAGAACACGTAACAGGCCATTTGTGCTGCATCTACTGCTTACCGACGAGAAGCATATGATTGATGTGTTGGTTATAGACTGCCCGTTGGGTCGCAGTGATCACGCAGTCATCAGTATCAAGTTCGTCTGCCATGCGGAATATGGGAATGAGCACGATAAGACTGTGCGAACCGTCATAAACTACGATCAATTAGCCAAGCTGGTTAGCGCTATAACTTGGTTGTTGCTTGCTGAAGAACCCCCGGAAGTCGCCTGGCTCGAGTTCGTCAAAAACTCAGTCAGCCGATTGCAGAGGCTTTAGAGGTAAGAGACTGCAACAAGAGACTGCAACAAGTGTAAATCAGATTATTTCGTCAGGAGCATTACTCAAAAATAGATGACAGTACGTAACGCGGCATAGCGAGTGTACAGAGAAGCTCATGCACCAGAAACTTGTGACAACCATGTAGTCCAACATGACAACTGCACACATTTGCTAAGAGAAGACAAAGCCGCCTATCAGCAGAGCATCACAAAAACGTTCAGTGCTAACTACAAACTGCTGTACAACCCGTCAATAGCCTACGAAATGTGAGGCAAGGATTTCCTCCACTCTGGAAGGCCAATGGCCCAATATGAACGGCTGTGGAAGCAGCAAACGCGCTGCGGATGCAATATACCCCCTTCTTGCAATGGGTCTTGTCACCAAGCGATCTTCCAGCCTTTGTAGTTTCTCCGCCAGGAATAACCCACATCACTTTTACCGCGGAGGCTGTATTGCAAAAGCTGACGTCTCTGCGCAAACACTGTTGACACAAATCGTCCAGAGGCATTGGAAGCAGCAGTAAGCCAACTGGCAGGATCTTTAGCTTACATTTTCCAGCACTGCTTAGATCAGAATCAAGTTCCCGCTATGTGGACGCATGGAATAGTAACCTTGATTCATAAAGGTGGCAGCAGAACTGATCCCTCCAACAACCGCCCAGGATCTCTTCTTCCACTACACTCCAAGCTCATGGAATCCATGGTTGTCGATGCACTGGTGTGCTATCTGGAAAACTGTAACATCATCACGCCTCAGCACCACGGCTTCCGTCGACAGTGGTCATGCACAACGAATTTACTAATCGCACTCAGTAGTTGGACCGAGTTAACTAATGCTGGAGAAGGCACTGATGTAATTTACCTGGATTTTTTCATGGCTTTTGATCGTATAGACCATCGGATACTACTTTGCAAACTCCAGCAGTACGTAATCGGTGATCATCTTCTAAGCTGGGTTACCAACTTTCTACTTCAACAGCGATTAGTGGTCAAAGTTCAGAGCTCTATTTCGGACCACATATAAGTCAAGTGTGGAGTGCCGCGAGGCTCAATTCTAGGTCCACATTTGTTTTTGATGTTCATTAATGACCTTGTACAGAAAATCGCTTCAAACCTCTCAATATCTACCGACGGCATCAAGATTGCGTGCAGCATCCAGATGAACACCGGTCAGCATCTGCTTCAGAGTGACCTAGATACGGTATATTAATGATCAACCCAACATTTACTGCATTTCAACGTGATAAAATGTAAGATACTTTCGTTTCAACATCAGAACAACTACTAATAGCGGCTCGAAACTTATGTACTGCATCAAGCATCTGCCGAACGTGACTTGGGTGTCCTGGTTCAAGGTGACTTGGGTTACTCCAAGCAAGCAGGAATGGTCTCGAAGACTAGAAACCAACACGTCGGGCTATTGTGACGGGAGTCTGGAGAAATAAACAGCTCCATATTTCGACAAATGCTCAGTGCGTAGGTTTGCCCCCCATGTCAAATAAGCAATTCAAGCCTGGCATCCATGGATGAAACACGATCTTAATGCACTGGAACAGCCATAACGTCCGGCACTTAAAAAGGTAATTGGAATGCGCAATTGCTCATACCAGGAGAGGCTGCAACAAGTGGGGGTATTCAGTAGAAGCTATCGCAGACTACCAGGCAAACTGATTATGGAATACTTGCTTCGGCCAGACCCACATCATCTGGACCGTCCTTTACTGCGACTCAGGAGCAATACAACCCTAAAGGGACCACTTATTGAAACTCGCTGTACAGTATAGCCGTTTGAAGTGCCGCAGCAATTTATTTTCCATTGGTGTCTGTCACCCATGGAATGCTCTTCCAGTATCGGTCGCCACTGCACCGACACTAACAGTATTTAAAAGACGGTAGGATGACGCATTCATGCACTTACACTCTGTCACTTAGCGTTACGCCTCCATCCTATACCTAGAGTTTACCATAGATTTATTTGATGTAAACTGTGAGTGCTATGAATCTAAGCAGATCGCAGGACTATAGCGGAGCAAACGAAAAGACCTTAATTTCCTAGTTGTTGTACTAATTGTTTTATTATTATTATTTCGATATGCCCACCAACTATTCAACCAGACTTGCGAAGCAACACTTCTTAACCCGTAAAATTTATTGTTCATTGTTCAGTATGGGCATCTGGCGTGCTGTGGTTGTAGGTCAATCAATAGTCGGACTCCATGTTATTAATCAATAAAAGTGATGATCACCTGCTCTAGCAACATGCTACTTATCGTCCGACATGTATGGGCACGCACCACCAATGGGATGCTTGTGATGGTGAAGCGATTACTCACGCGAAGTGTAGTAATTAAAAACTGCCTGACTATGTAACCGTTCAACACTGAAGCATGCCGGAAGCGAGCTCTTCAACTGAGATCTCATAACTAACTGTCTGGTTGAAGTAAATTATTTGAATCCCTGTGTCCATTTGGCTCAGCAGCTGAGTTCCTCCTGTGGTACAACAAGGATGGAGAAATGGGGATTGAGTCAGAGTGTTACGCGTTGCGACAGTCAGTTGACTACATAGAAATGTCTGTGGCATAATCTGTACACCCGTCGGTACAGCAGAGTGCATGACACCAAGGTAGTCCGCAGCGGCAGCGTGCACGGAGATAATTTAGTGCTATTTCTACAACACGTCTAAGGGCCTGGTTTGCCCAACATTTGTATAAGAACGGAATTCCGAAACATGGGCTACGCTATCCCTACATAATTGTAGTGACTATGCCGCGGTTATGCTGGTTTCAATTACTGAAAGGAAATAGTAGTAATCCGAAGTTAACCCATCGACAGAATCAAGATTGTGATTGCACATCTTCACATAAAAGACTGGTTCATAGGATGGAAAACATCTGTCACACACAAGACAGATGAGAACATAGACTATCCTGCCGTCAACAACTACAGGGTACTTCACTATGTACGGCCATGCTTGCCTTAACGTATAGTAATTCATTGACGTGAGTAAGAGCAGCCCCATCGAACTCATGACGGGAAAGCTTAGTGTGTGAGTGAAAGCAAGGATGGTGCTTCAAACTTCAAAAGCTAAGCGCCGTGATACTTGACGTCTGAAGCCTATATGCTGTTCGGCCACACTTGTATGTGGAAGTTTACGCTGTTGCAGGTTCGACTATTGTTTCGGCCAGATATGACATGTCTGTATGTGCACGATGCGAGCGTTGGAAAATTCTCTACCCGTATAGTGCCGTCATCACGACTATCGACTTCAGGAGACTGCTTATGGCTGCTTTAGACGAATTGATGCCCAGTGTGCCTCATTCTGTTAATAGTAAGGAATGAATTTCGCACAGGATAGCCTGACGCAAGACAACCCCCCCTGTGCCTGTAATACATCAGCCCCCTGAAATTTTAAATGTATATGAGGTTAAATGAGTGTAGACAACTCTGAGTCAAATGCAAACCTTATTTGCCAAACAGCCAGTGCCATTCTTGCAGACTTACACTACGTTTTGCGTGTACAGATGGAACCGTATGCAGTGTAGTGCAAGCTACGTGGGTAGTCCTGTAAACACGGACCTACGGGTGGTCGTGATCACAGTGACAAACACATCCGTAAACATATTTGCTCAATAGCCTACACGATACCGTATCTACACACCTTAATGAAACGCTGGAATGTTGGTGGTCTATTACGCTTTGGTACCCAGTGAGAGGCAGAACCAAATACGTTGCACTGTTCGTAAAAGCGCAGAAGCTTGTGGCCTATTTTCACATCGACAAAGGCGTTACTTAAGGAATAAAGTGTTATTCTTGATTTTCAAACTTTGCGTGCGCACATAGGCCAGTGTGAATACGGTGTACGGTTTGTTTGTGAACAAGGGTTGTAGCACGAACAAAAATTTGTGACTCAATTCTGGCCGGAAAGCAAACTTCCACATGATCATGTTGGCACCAGTTGTAAATTGTAGTTTGAATTCCCACCGTCTGTTTCGCCTGATGTGTGAAGGCACAAACGGTAATGGAACCCATCCATTTTTTGTTGTTTCACCACTTCGCTAACTTTTACATGTTAATTGGAATGGATGTATTTCTTACATTTATGTCGTCCCACCATTAACCTTAGGCCACATTTTATAAAATGCAAAAGGAGATTTGAAGAGGTTGTTGAATTCATGCATTTACGGTTTCATTTGGTGTAGAAAGTATTCGCTCGAAGGCTGTGCAGTGGTTAGTCATTGACCTGCTCGAACCAGTGGTTAGATTGGTTCAACGCTGTGTGGAAGGAAAACAACTCCACTCCATGTGGAAAGCAATTGTCAGCGCTCTTATTTATAAGCAGAGTAGCACTCTTGAGGTGGCAAATGATCTTCAATTAACTTTGACTCATACTTTTACTAAGGCCATAAAAGGAATGTTCGCCAACCCACCGATTAGTTATCACTGCTAATGAACATCTTGATTTTCGTCATTCTTGGTCAGGTACCTTCAACCTGTTGATCGAACGCTTAGTTAGCCTGAGACAATGTTTGGTGTAGTGAAACTTTTCGGATGTGATCCTTCTAAGACCTAAAGTTGTGTGGCGGAGTTACCAATACCCGTAGCTAAGTGATGATGATAGACCACATGTTACGCGTACATGCAAAGTTAAGGAATGATCCCTGCTTCACATGTAAACAGACGTTTATTGCTTAGTGCCAGTAAAGTAAGTTCAAAAAATTTAACTTTATTTGATTCATCCAGACAAGTAGCTGTGTGCACAGTTGGTAAGTCTGTGTAGTTGTAACAGTAAGGTACGCCGCGAATTCTCCTACCCCTAGGTCTCTGTGGCATTTAGTTACATAGATTCCTCTGTTTTATGAATTCTAGATTTGAGACATCGGCAACCTAAGTCTGGAGTAAATCGGAAACTCTCTTCTTGGAGGGCAGTTGTGAAAGCAGGTTAAGTTTTCTGTTGGACACAATTAAATCAAGTAGTGTATAAGATGACACCAGTAGCCAATGGTGCACGTTTTTCCCTTTCGTTACAAAGATTAAGGTGAATTAGTAAGATCTTTCGGCACCAAACAAAGTATACTGCTGATCGGATAGTTCACAATGGAAAACCTTCCGATGTGGACAAACAATTAAATAAGCATTTTACATTCATTAATTATAATTTGAAAGAAGTCTGTTTGCGCAAATTTATGAAGAAACAATCATGTATATAATAGCAATCAGAAACCGCTGAGAGAAACATAAAAGTATTTAGCCAATGCCATTTATGGTCAGTCGAGTGAAGCGGAAATGCAATGGAATGGTTTAATATTTTCTCGGTGAAAAGCACTGCAATTTTGTATGGTATGATTAATTGGTTGACAAAGCTGGGGAGTGCACTGTTTAAGGAAATCTTTGTGTATAGTGGCGTTGGGCGAATTAATGTCACGGAAGTGGCACATCGGCCACGTTGTGGTTCAAGCGCATATCTGTAGGCTTTTCACTGAGTGCATTAAGCCTGACAATTTGTTCATCGAAACCATATTCGTCAGCATTATTATGTTAGAAAACATCACGTAGCAGGTTAGTGGGTATCACAAATGCACTTAGTTGACACCAAGTAAGGAAAACGCATGTCCTAATGCGGTCCTAATGTTACCTGTGTGGCCTCGCCGTCGCATAGTTAATACGCTCTACTGTGTCGCATATTGGATCTACTCCACCTTCACTGGCCGCCATTACCACAAACACAATCGAAGTGGATAAACTTTCCGTATTCAGTGGACACATTTTAACAGGATTATTCTCTACGGGTTACGATCTCGGTACCCCAACTGCCTAAACACGCTTCGCACTCACATCGAAAAGCCGAGAACTGTTGCTTGTTAACAAATCTCACGGATGCGAAATGGCATTTCATAACGGATTCTCCACGCTAACTGGCGGTATTAGAATTCCTCCCACAGGATCATTCTAATAATACTCCGACTCAATTTATAGCTTTTTATTGCATTCGCCCATCGCCGAAGCTTTGTCACTGGCACTCACCCACTACAAGTCAAGTTACACGGCTTAGCGAAACAAGGACCTCCTTCGACCGATAAGGCAGCCAAACCGCGTGTGGGCGTGCCATTCTGGCGAAACACCCACCTACGATAACCAACAGCCACCCTGCGGCTATGATAAAGACCGTGAAGATCACTTACGCTCTACCTCATGTGACTGGACGGGTGCAGCATTGGATTGCAACAGCGGCCATAAATTAACACGAGCCAACTTAGCGGTAAATTCGGTGAACCCAGACGTCCGGAGAAGGCTGACCTGTTCAAAGTTTGCCTTGCGTTTCACCGGAATTGAGGTGTTTCATGTCTACTAGAATAAAGACATCAGTAGTACACCGGTAGGCAGTGCCGACGCTTCGATTCAACGCAACCACTATCAGTCGCACTGGATACTGTATACTGAAAGTAGAGAGCGAGAAGATAACAAGCTGTTTTGCACCATCGTAGGTCGATCGGGCACATGCGCGGAATCACGTCGCAGGTTTCGGTGCTGTGGCTACATAATGCAGCTGCAATACATCCTATCCGGGTACGATACGCTCCCTGTACTTGTAGTCCGGCAAGTTGTGCCAATATATCATTCCCAGAAGCTCGAAGCACAGAGGGTGAGCGACGTGGTTTAAGTCCGGTAACTCTAATTTTTACCGATGTCCGCGTGTGCTGCTGGTGCGCGAACATACAGCAGCAGCTTCAGCCTAGCGAAGTAACCCAGGTGCAGTATCCGGTGCGTCATGCTGAGATCAACTCGAAGCCGGCAATGTGATAGGGTATAAAGTCCTAGGCTACTACATCGGTCCTTGTACGACATAAGCCGTAAACTGGGGACGAGCCGGATAGCTACCTGGTGGACCCGTTCCAGTCACTGTACCTCACCAAGTATGACAGAAAAATAGGCGAGTGAGCTGAACTCAAGCATCGGTCTTATGGAAAAGAAGGATAGCAATATTTTCAGTGCAAGTGCAGAAGCTGCGTCTAAGTGCCCAAAGCGGGCGTAATCCGTTTGCGTATAGTCTGTTCTTGTTGACGACAGACTTCATAACACGGCCTAGATCCTTTAGAGAGCTGGTTGAATGCAGCTAGTGGCCGGCCAGGTTGTACGCACGCGCATTACTACCCTCCTCAGACCCATAAACGAAGAGTTAGCCAGGTTGACCAGTAGGTCATTTAATGCAGACCACCGTAATGGACGGTGGAACTCCTACTGCAGGAGGTTACGTTCGCTGGGAGAATCCATAATCCACCAAATCTTTAGGTCATCAGCAAATAATGCGCAGGGAGACCAAAGAAGCTGAGGTACTTCCTTGCTGTGGATCAGGAACAAAATTGGCTCTAGTATGGTGCCTTGGGGTATGCAGCTAGTGGAAGAGTACCATTCCCTTAGGTGGTCATCTACCGTAACCCGCCATCAGCTGCCAATAAGGAAGTCACTGATCCACTGGTGCAGTGGGCCACCAACACCGCAAATCCTTAACTTGTGGAGCAGGACCTTATGTTTAAATTTATAGAAAGCTTGACTGAATTCAATGTAGTTACCATCCACTGAATTTCTGTGATTCAACGCTTGCAACCATTCCTGCTGCATCAACTGCAATTTGCTGAGGTACGAGCGGCCTTTCAGAAAGTTGGGCTGTGGCGGGGTTAGGAGATCTTTCGACTTCAGCAGCTGGATAATACATTTTTTACATTCTTCTCGAGCACCTTTGCCAAAACAAAGGTAAGACAAATCGGCTGGTAATTGACCACGTTGCGTGGGTCACCACTGTTTGGAATCGGCTTCACTACTGAGCATTTCTAGTCGTTCGGCAATGCACACTCGAACAACGATCTGGTAAACAGATCCAGTCGAGATGATGTCCGATAAGGACTTTAAAATTAGCAGTTGAAGCCCATCGGGTCTGACAGGTTTTGTGTCATTAAGACTGGCGAGTAAACTGCGGACGTCTTCTAAAACGCAGTCAAGGCCCTCGTGTTCAGTAAGGGCTGCACACGTCGAGCTCGGTCTCTACGCATGCCCACTTGTATGTACGGAGGCGCTAATGCGTACGCACGTTCAGTGTTGGATGTAAGAGGCTGTTCGTCAGTGACTTCTAACGCAGCTACGTCACTTGCGGATCGCAGGGGTTACTTCACGTAAGAAAAATCTTATTGGGGACCATCTTCGCGGAGGTTGCGAGCGTCTCTTCGAACTGCCACCGTTGTCGCTCTTTCGTGCTGGTGCATAAATGCTGCTGCCTTTTGTATGCTTCATAAGCTTCGGCAGAGCTAGACAGATGGCATTTATTCCACCATACGCGTCGCGGTCGGGCCAATTGTCTATACGCTCTGTCGAATCAACGTGGCTTCACTTGTCCAGCTTTCCAATACTTGTGGGGTACGAAACGAGCGCACAACGATTGCACACGTTATTTTGTAACAGACCAACAGACTATAAAAAATGAATCCTGCGACAGCGGCCAGTCTACTTCACTGGAGATTCGATTTAGACCATTAAACTCCGTCTTCCAATAATTGTAGGACGGCGACGGCAGAGACGAATAGGGCAGCTGCAGCTCTAGGCTGGCTAACACCATTTAGTTGTCACTAGCTGTTAGAGGCTCCAAGACCTGAGTTGCATGTACACGTTGCTCGCAACTCGTTAATAACAGGTTCAGTCACGGTGGAGGGGAATGTTGCGTAACGCGCGTCGGTTAGCAGACAGATTGTGCTGTCCCAACTTCAAATACCATCTCCGCAAACTGCGCCTTGATTTCACAGTACCCGGTGAGAAATTGAATCTCAGACCGCCGTATTTGAGGGTAATTAACATCACCCTTAAGCAGGAAGCGGGATCAACTCATGTAGTTTCTGGCATGCGACAACCAATTTAGACATCGACATCGCGGGCTACCATAAGCCGCACCCACAAACAGTTCACCATGCCTCAGGTGGATCGAGCACCATAACTGCTCGCACAAGTCATCTTCGCTACGGTAGGTGTGTACCAGTTTTCAGCACAGCGAGGACCGAATGTATAACAACAAACGGCCTCGATCGTTTGACAGTTTGTGTCACCAAAAGCACGAGTATCCACTGATCTGGACTTCCTGGGTAGTGATCTCATAGTTTAACCAGGTTTCGGCCAGTCCTAGTAAAGCCGGATGACGTGAGGCATCGAAATGAAATACGTCGGCACGTTTGTGCATTAAACTACGAACATTTGTAAAGACTACGCGTATACCGCGGTAGGAACCGGAAAACGCGCGTGGAGCGTCATCGATCTGTTGATCCGGGTTTGGTGGACCTGGGGGAACCACCCGGAAATTTACAACGTGGAGATTGGTTTCGCCACGATCAGTCCGCTGCTTCAACTCCACAATAGCGGACTTCAATTTCTCGCAATCTGCCGGATCCAAATCGGGACGAATATGGAACTTTAGACCTCTTAGCCTACCGAGGCGAGGTAGTATCAGCCTCGGACTCGTTGCATCAACAAAAGTAAAGCTCGGAGGTCTTGATTTCCCCTCCTCTCTCTATCCAAGACGAGTGATTTTCTTTATCCGCTACCCATGTTCATTCACTTTGAGAAGCCTATCAAACGGGCTCTGCAAAAACTCCACTTGGTGGTCATAACGAGCCCGAGAATTAGCATCCGTTGACTCAGGCGGGTGAAATATCATAAGGTTACAATGCAGCTGATCGATGGCACTTTTCTTCTCCTTTTCGCTTCGCTGCATTCTCCATTAATCTTCAACGCCTACACTATCACACACCGGTATGTTAGTGTCGGTAGGAGGCAAAACTGGCACGCCAGCTGAGTCTCCAGCAACGAGTGTACATGCCGCTGGAGGGCATGCAGCTGGTGGGCAGCTGTGCTCGTTCGAACATAGACGTGGCTGGGTTTCCGCTTGCTTGAATGAACCAAAGGAGCTCCTCCCTAAGGAACGTTTCACCCGTTTTGTAGGATCGCGCGGCTTCTTGGTTGTTTGTAACTGCAAAGTGACTTGGCATTTCTTGCACAATATTTAGACAAAGTCATACTGGATTTCACGCAGTAGTTTAGCATGATCTAAAGACAACCCAGTACACGAAACGTGCAAATTCATACCACACATGAGTCATGTAACAGTATTGGCCCTAAGCCCAATTATTTTTCAACATGCGCCATAGGGAGTTAGCTTCGTCATTACTGATAGATTAGCAGACGTGACGGTAAAGGCAATAAAGTGCACGATAAGTACACGATATAAATACCAGAGTAAAATAAACGGATAGGAAACTAATACACAGTAAAGAAATGCAGACTCGCAAAAGAAACTGAATTTGACAAAGGTGAACTCAAAAAACCTGCTCTTCACAAAGTAATGAACGATCTAAGCTGGCCTGTCAAACAGAGAGAGAAAAGCCGTCCGGCGATCGCAGGATAAGAAACCTCCGCAAGCCTCCTGGTCTCTACACAGGCTCAAACTTACACTCTCGGAGTACAAGGCAGGTTTGTGATCTGCTGGTTTTGTTAACCATGTCGTGCCATTCAAATATTACTCGTATATTGGCGCTCATAAAATGCTTGAAATGCGGACAAAGCCGTAGAGCAGATGGCGGGTTTAATAGCACTGCATATGGCATATTACAAGACCGGTATTGCGCAATAATGTGCATTTGTTAGACGAGCGCAGCAACTGAAATTTCCTTTGCGATGCGATTGGTGCGCTAGGTGTACCTACTATGGGGAGACGCGTAGCGCGTCACACAACTTCAGTGCACTACCGTGAACTTAGATATTTTTGAGCGACGACGAACTCCACAGAGGGGGCAGAGAGCGACCTACTCTCAGTAATTCGTTTGCGAAACTCTTCGAGCGGGGTGGGCATACTACCCTACGTTCCTTGGAAAAGACGGTCAAACGAAAAGAACAACCATGACGGCCCTGCAAAAAGACGATATTTGTCCATGGTTTACTTGAACTATTGGGTTCTAGTGAGCACAGAGCGCAAACACTTGACGGAGTACAGTGGTGGTATATCCGTAAAGCACTCTCTCTTAATGACGTCATCGCCAAATATTTGACGAGAATGCCTTCATCGCTAAACATGGACTGAGGTCCAAATATGTCGAAAGTTACGCTGAACGCTGAAGCAATAGCAGAAGCCCTATTAGATAGTTCGTTGAAGTAAAGCTCTAGGTTTCCAACCGAGGTTCGGTTAAAGATGGCGGACGCACGGTCTCGAGTGATCAGCAATTCAATATAGCTTGCAACCTCAGCGAAATGTTGCCCTAACAGTCTTGTAGAGTCATGCGCACAAAAGCCGTTAAAACACCCCACAGGACAGCAAGACGCACGGGAGATCTTTGTGATCTGGAACGCTCTGTGCTCTCATGCACCCTGACTAAAATTGAAGAACCAAATACCTAACCAAAAGACGGATGGTCAAACGGTCGGCTTAAAACTAAACCCTAATTTACTCACCAACACAATTCTAACCTCCAACACAATATGCTTTCCTGTATACTAAGGCACAAGGCCATTTTAGTTACTTGGCCAAAGTAAGAAACGCAACGCATCTCAGCTAGGAGATGGCATCGTTTTACGGAGACCGGTTAAGCTTTTGGATAACTGATTCTGAGGGCAATTTACTAGGTATGTCACTGATTCAGAAGGATAGAACTGGAACGGGGGTAGTGTAATTTATTACATAGCTGAGCTCCGATGTGAACTTAAGGATAACCCAGAAATTCGCGCCCCTGATTCACTTTAGTACGGGCTATGGTGTTGGAACAAAGACACATATGGTCCTATGTTACCTTCCGCCAAACTACACGTCTAAAATGAATTACAAACTAAAGCAGGTTTTAGAGTTTGCGCATTACAATTCGTACGGACACATTCGCATCGCAAGTGACTATTGTGTATAATACGTAGTACCACTAAGCAAGTAACGCACGCTTCCGAGACACGTAATCCCAGCAAGCAGAAGATGTCTAAACAGCAGGAGGTTTATCTAACAATTGAGGAAGGTACAAGACTCACGGAACTCGCGTTGCGAGACCGGGGGTGTGTCTGATGATTGGCTGGCTGTTTTGTGTGGTAACCAATCCACGCACGGCTGAGTAAACGGATCGAAGTTATTCGCGTACGTGACATCCCCTCATCTCTTGAAATGTTTATACTCCTGGCACGAACCGGTCAACGGGTTTATGCGTACGCTGAGATCTGCGAAGCGTTGGTTCATCTGACGATTGTACAGAATCCTGGGGGTTTGCTTCCGTTTCCGGCTGAACGGTTGCTGATTCACCCAGACGTTCACCTGCTGTTGTCCCAACAAAACGTGAGCGTATGTGGTCTGAGTGTCGCCGTACTGCTCGACCATTTAATTCAAGATCTGCTTGGGTACAGTCACCATTAATTACAGTTGCGGGTTGCCAGCAGCGCTCATGGGGAAGTCGTGTGTATACGGGATCACCCGGCTGCCAACTAGAGTCGTGGTTCTTTTGCGATACGGCAGCCTCGTCTTGTTTCCTCTCCATTTGTGCTCTATGATTTGGAAACAGAAGATCCAGTTAGGTACGGAGTGTTCTGCCAAACATCATCTCAGCGGGTGATTTACCAGTGGCTTCCGAGGGCATTATCCTGTAAGCAAACAGCAAGCGATCTAACCTCTTCTGAACCGTTCCTGGTGTTTGTTTCGAGAGACCTCTTTTAATTTTATGTACCGCCCTTTCTGCTAGCCCATTGGAAGCAGGGTGATATGGAGTGGTACGGACGTGCTGGACACCATTGCTATTCATGAAGATTTCCAATTCTTTGCTAGTGAAACATGGCCCATTGTCTGTGCAGAGTGTCGTCGGTATCCCAAATATTGCAAATGACGACCGCATTTTGGGGATAGTTGTCTCTGTAGTAGGGTGGATAACGGGATAAACATCTATCCATTTCGAATGTGCGTCAATTAGCAGCAGGAAAAATACCATTAATGGGTCCAAAGTAACCCGCATGGATGCGCCGCCATGGCTTTTCAGGCCAAAGCCAATGGTGTACCGGACCGGGAGGTTTATTTGACTGACACTGCTGACACAAACCACATGTTTTTAGATAGTTCTCTTTTTCTGAATCCAGGCCAGTTCACCAGCAATAACCGCATTCCAAGGCTTTCATTCGGGCTACGTCTGGATGTGCGTTGTGAAGCTTGTTTATGATGAACGACCGTGCCTTTAGCGGTGGAATCAGGCGCGATCCCCAAAACAAGCATCCCTCGTGAAGGCTCAATTCATTTTTCCGTTGTGCCTAAGGTTTAAGATCGACGGGAACTGTAGTAGGCCAGCCGGTTTTGGTAAGTCGTACTATAGAAGATAGCGTTGGGTCACGATCGGTCCACTGACATATGGTGTCACCTGTCAATGGAGTGGTGTCGAGGTGTTGTATTAGATTTACAAGCTCTACTGGTTCCTCCAGTATTTCGTCTGAGGTCGCATGTGGTAACCTGCTTAATGCATCCGCTGTATGATTGTTCGACCCAGGAATATATGAGATTCGATATTTATATGCACTTACTTTTAATGCCCAGCGGTGCATTCTCGGTGAAAACATCTGCTCGATTCCCTTCGACTCGATCAGCAAGGATATCAGTGGTATGTGGTCAGTTTGTATTTCGAAATAGTTTCCCCAAATGTACTGTAGAAACCTCTTGACGTCAAATATAACTAACAGGGCTTCTTTATCCAGCTGGGAGTAATACTTTTCGGCGGGTTGTGAAGCGCGTGAAGCAAATGCAATCGGGTGAATGACACCATTGGACATTTTGTGGCATGGAACAGCTCCGACTCCGTATGGAGAGGCGTCACATTGTAAGATTAACGGTTTTTCACTATCGTAATGGACCAAAACAGGTGCGGAAGTGTTGAATACTGCCTCCTGAATACGTCAGGTTCTAACAATGTAATACCAACTCTCCTAGACGGATGAACGAACGAGACTCAGAATTATTTCTCGCACGGCACGGTAACTGACAATCTCGAAGTCTGTGGGTTCTCGGAACTTAGCCGCGAAAGATTAATTCACGCGAGTCGAACAGGTTCCTAGACCGAACGCAAAGTTTCTACGCACGATTTCCCAACCCAAGACTGAAGCAAGAACAAGACAGGCCTTTGCCACAGGCGCTTTTACTGGCCAAAGCTAAGGCGATTCTAGCGTTGTACAGCCTCATTTTATATCACGAAACGGTGATGAAGGAGGGTTTTTCCTTGGAAGGGTTTGCGTAAGCAAACCCTGGAAACAAGAAACATGGTTTTATGTAATTGTGTAAAGTCCGTAAACTGAGCAGAAATGTAGGAAGTTTGGCGAGTGTTGTCCGGAAAAATGAATGTTGCTTGGATACAACAATGCGTGTTTGGTTGGAAACAAGACTGTTTCTGGGTGCAAAGGCTAACAATGTGAATGTTTCACGAGTTGGAAGGCTGACTGAAACGTGCGTTTTGTCTGGTCTGAGTACATGTGCACTCGAGTGAATCGGGTTTTCAGCCTTCCGTAATTAAGCCTGTAATAATGATAGGGACGTTGGGTCCCCATAACAGGAAGCAAGACACTTCTTTGCACAAGTAAAAGCAGATTGATGCTCACTTTTCCACATCCACAAGATGTTTTTGTTTAACAGCTAGTTTAATGGAGCAAGAATGAACAATGAACAATGATTTATAACGGGTAAAAAAGCAGGTGCTTGACATGTCCCGTGGGGTGTATAGCGTGATAAAAAAGATAGCGAAGGGATAATGGAGTCTTCAGTTCGGGCGCTTACAGATGTAACTGCACTGTCGTATAGAGGGAGTTTGAAATGAGAATGTACTCACACAAAGCAACAGGGGAGTGGTTATTGTTCACATCATAGGCGAGAAAAATATAAAAGATAGCAAGGACAACGCTTACTCGTGTGCAACTATCTTGGGTCGACAGGATACAGTAATCCAGTTTCTGTAGTAGTAGCGTTTATCAAATTTCGTGTAAGGAGTTTGGAGTGACTCATTCTCGAGTAGGGTTATGGCACTATCCCCTGTCTGTTGTGCATTAGTGCCAGCATCTGGTGGTCATGAGCTATAGCACGTAGTGTAAATGTGACAGGGTATCGTCAAGGCGTTTTTTGAAAAGGGATAGGGTGGGTGCATTAATTACATGTTCCGGGAGGGCGTTCCAAGGCTGTGCCACTCGAAGAGAGAAATAGTTTCGCCGACATTCCAGGCGGCTGTACTGCGTCACTAACTTAAACTGGTGACCTCTTAGCGAGGTGTTTTGACTGAGTATTAGAAGGGAATGGCATGGGTGGTTGGGGTCTCTCAGGATTAGGTACACCATTATGAGATCGCCCCTTAGACGCCGATAACGTCCACTGTATATTTTGAGGGTCTTCAGCCTGAGTGGGTAGGGGAGGCTGGTCAAACCTCTGACGCTTTTCGTTGCCCTACGTTGTGCAGTATCGAGCTCGGTGAGATGGTGCTTGAGCCAGGGTTGCCACGCTTGAATAGCGTACTCCGCGTGCGGCCTCACGTACGCACTAAGCATTTTTGGGAAGACTGAAGGGTCAAACTTCCCGAAGGCTCTACGAAGAAGGCCGAGGTACTGGTTCGCTTTCTTAGCTGCCTTTTCAGTCTGCCTCGAACAACCGAGGTCATCTTGAACTATCACACCGAGATCGCACTCGTGAGAAGCCCGCTGTAGAATTTGTGGTCCTAGGCGGTAGTTGTGCATACTCTTGTGGCGTATACTGAGAACTTTGCACTTGGTGACGTTGAAATGCAGCATGTTCTCGATGGACCATGTGTACGCTTTGTCCAGGTCCTCCTGTAAGCATGTGTGATCCTCCACTGCAGCTATAGTGCGCCATACCTTTAGGTCATCAGCAAATAGCAAACAGTTAGAAGATAGCACACTCGCGGGATCATTTATGAAGACCAGGAACAGGCGGGGTCCAAGTACCGAGCCCTGAGGTACTCCGCACTGAACTTCGATGGATTCTGATAGGTTGCTTCGAACCCTCACATTCAGGTGACGTTGCAGGAGAAAGTCTCCTATCCAGCCCAGAACAGGATCACCGATGCCATATTTCTGGAGTTTGTGGAGGAGAATGCGATGGTCCATATGGTCGAATGCCTTTTAGAAATCCAAGTAGGCCGCGTCGACTCCTACACCAGCGTCCACAGATTCCGTCCAGCTTGCACGAGCAATCAAGAGATTAGTTGTACAGGAGTGATTCCGGCGAAATCCATGCTGTTGCGGAACGAGAATTTTGCTGTTCTCCAGGTACCCCATCAAAGCTTCAGCTATAATGGACTCCATAACCTTGGAGATCACAGGCAGTAGTGTTATCGGGCGATAGTTTACTGGTTCAGCACGGCTGCCACTTTTGTAGATAGGCGTGATGATTCCGTGCTTCCACATCGTGGGGACGTACATCTCGTTCAGACATCGTTGAAAGAAAATTGCTAATGGTCCTGCCAAACTCATGGCAGCAACTTTCAACGCCTTCGGGCGAATGTCGTCCGCACCCGGGGAGCTGAACTCTCGCAGAGACATCAGCCTCTTCAGTACAGCTGCGGAGATGAACGATTTGTGATTAAGCCCTGATGGCGGCGTTATCTGCTTAGGCAGGATGAATGGTGATTGCGCGCTTTGGAAGGTACGGCCAAATTGTTGTCCAAGAACGTTGGCCGCCTCTTGTGCGGTTTGGGCTAACCCGCATGCTGTGTGCAGAGCAGGAATACCGCGCTTAACACGGCGCAAATTGTTTACGTGTCTGTATAGCAGTTTGGGATTGGAACAAAACTTTTCCACCAAACCTTGTTGGTTCTTAAGTTTATCTTCCCGGACGAGTTTGACACAGTGGTTCCTTTATATTGTGTAGACCTCCAAGGTATGGTCGTTCGGGGAGGCTATGTATGTTTGCCATGCCAAGTCCCTTAATGCCATACACTTACGTGTCCTGCTCCTTACGAAAGACTTCATCCTTTTAGGTCGGTAGAGTTTGGCTTCAGATGTCCTTGCCACGAGCTTGGTAAATATGTTGACGAATTCACCGCAGGCCACCTCAGGGGTTAATTCAGCTAAGAACGACCAGCTTGTTGCACCAATTAGGTCGGACAGGTCTTCGTAGTTGGTTACGACACGATATTCCTCGGTATGCTCTATTGGATAATCCGCGTAGCACATGTAATGAAACAATAGCGTTGCATGATCACTGCGGCCCAAAGGGGTATCTGTTATCACTCTCTCGACCATCAGTTCTTCATTGGTGAATATTCGGTCCAAAATGGATGGCCTATCAGTTCCCCTGAATCTGGTGGGCGTAGTGACGTGGCCAAAAAGAGGGTAGTCTGAAACCGGATCTTGCAACTCTGCTTTGAATTGCTCTCCTGGTGTGACCTGGGAATCGAAGGCATGTAAGTTGAAGTCACCGGTGATTAGAATGTGACTGTACTTCCTCTTTATCACTTGCCTCAACGCGGCCATCAAATTGCAGTCCAGCTCAGGAGTAGACGATGGTGGGCGGTAGACAACAACCAGTAGGCCAAGATCGTTCCCTTTCAGCCTGAAATTACACCAAATGGCGTCAGGTACCTCGATTTCCGAATCGTTTATGCGTTCGCATTGCATGTTGTTACGAAAATAAAGAGCTACCCCACCACCTTTGCTGGTCCTATCCTTCCGGACAACGGACATGCCCGTTAGTGCAATCTCAGCATCCGTCATCTCGCAGTGCAACCATGTTTCGGTGACAGCGATGAGGTCCCAAGCTGCAGACGCTTGTCGAAGTCTTAATTCTGCTAATTTGCTGAGTAGACCTTGGGCATTTGTGTATATGCATGAGAGCTTCTCGGAGATCAAAAGTGTGTTAGAGTGGATGGATGAAGCAAATGAGTTTACGCCGACCAATAAACGGTCGGCGACTAATCGTTTTTTGGATGGGTTGCATACTCCCGAGAAGTATTTGATATATAAGCAGGTATCAGATGCCCCGAATCCCGGTGTTTGCTCGTGCTCTGCTCTGCCCCTCCGGATATTATGGCTACTCTTGAAACCGTCCCCGAGTCGGTTCCTGCAGTTGACGTTTTCACTAAGAGTTGTGCTTCTACTGAATTGTCGTTAGAAGGTGTTGGTGTTCCTGCTGCTTTCAGACGAATTTCGGTTGGCAATCTGCAACGGAATTTAATCCAGTTCGCTAGTAGGGTTTGTGCCATTTGTTCTGACTGTAACACAAGTTTTAACAGCCTGGGACCGCACCCCTTATAGTTTGGTGATATGGGGATCCTTGTCAACGAGGTGACCACCACATTTTCGAGAGAAAGAGCCTCCCGGATGTAGTGCCATTGCTCGCGGTCATGCATCTGAGCATCGTCGGAAGAGGAGTCAGTAAGCTCAGGAACACCGTGAGCAATCACTGTTTTCTTATCTTGACTTATTCTGTAACTATCTTTGTTAGCGCGATGCCCTGAACGTTCTTTCCACGGAATTTCGGGTAGTATGCGCACTCCACTTGAGTCGTTGCGGAGACGATTCGCGGACAGCAGAACGGCCTCAGTCTCGTCCGCCGAGTTTAGTGTTACCCGAAGTAACCGGGGTTCGCCGTAGTGCAACGCGTTTGGGTGGCGCGAGATTCTTCTTAATTTCGTGGGATTAGCATGGACACCGATCGACAAACAGATGGAAACCCACTGATTTCGATCGTCCGTCAACTTACCCTTAATTGTATTGGATTTGGATTCGGGGACATTAGTGCATACAATGTTTAGGACACCATGGTTGCGCCTGGTGGCTACTGGTTTTGGATTTGGAGGCTTAGTATCCGGTGTTTTTGTTGAATTTGTGAACGGCATTGGTGTGTGCCATCCGTGCTGCGGCAGTTTTGTTTTCTCTAGTTCGGGCACAAAGCTTACCGGTGCTCTTTCCGGTGTTTGCTTGGCGGCAACCGATGCGTACGTTGCCGGGTTGTTCACTATTGCTGGTTGACTGTAGCTTACGGTCTCGAGTGTAGCGAACAGACTACTAGGTGCAGCACACAGTACAGAAGTTGAGGCAGGCGCGCTGCAGGCACTGTTTTTACTTATAGGAGGGAGAGAGAATGGAGTTGATACTGCTGGAGGCTGAGTCGTTGGGGTTCGGTTGGGACGCCTGGCTCGCTTCTTCGGCCTGACTAGGGAATTCGGGGTGTTATTTTCACTCACAAGTGCAGACCCGTTTCCTCCCATGGGAGTAACTTTGGCGCTCACCAGTTGCTCGACCGCTTCGGTTAGTCTTTCACACCTCTTCAGTAGCACAGATAGACAGCTAACAAATGGAATAGACTTGCATACTTGGCAGAACCAAGGCGACTCTGCGGTGTTTGCTTGCGTTGACTTCTTCCTAAGGCAGGTAGTGTGATAGGTTTTCAAGCACATGGTACACACCAGACCATTTTTCACCACTTTAGCACATGATTCGCACTTGCTTTTCATACGAGACATGTTCTCAGTAGGGGTAGAAAAGGGGTAGAAAGAGGGTAGAGATACTGACACACCGTTGCGTGGCGATCGGCGCTGGTTTGAGGTCAGCGGGTCCAGGCGTGTCGCGACCAGATGAGTCACGCGTTCTTTAGGTTAGATAGGCGAGGTGCGTGTTATCGATCCAGACGGTAGAGGGTACGCAGTGATGCGACGTACGACTGAGGCGAAGCAAGGTGACTTGGAAAATACTGTCTAATGACGACAGTGGCAGTTCCAAGGGCGGATCAAATTGACGACTATCGCTTTGTAGAGCGACTTGAAGGAATGGTAGTAAGCGGATTGGGTGAATCTCAGAAAGCTCTTTAAAATAAGACCACAAGAGTTCTTATGCGACGCGAGGAAAAATAAAACCTTCGATAAGGTTCAAATACGGTTGACTTCGAAGTTGCAAGAGCACAGTTTGCTGGTGATCCGTGAATGATAAATCCAATAGATGAACAGTGGTAGGAGGAGCTCGCGGAGCCAAATCGAATGATGGCACGTAGGTCTCTGTGAGAATAAATCCAAAGATTTGGAGGCGAATAACGCAGGAGAACAGTTTTTTTGCGACCGCTAGTGTGCGCTCGTGCGCAGACGAGGCATCAGGTAGGAAACGACGATAGTGGGACAACATTTCTCGGAATGATCGTAGTTAATCACTATTCTTGGGCTGATGTGCCTGCACAATAGGCGCTATCTTATCTTACAGGACATGCAAACCGGTTTTGTCCAGTTTGTAACCAAGGTAACAAACAGTGTCGGATAAGAAATCACATTTGAACTTTTTTAATTTCAACCCACACTCTTCCAGACGCAGTTCGCAATGTGTTTAGGTGATCAGCGTCACTGCGACCAGTAACAAGGATATCGTCCAAGCATGCACATGTGAACGGTATATATTTAACTATATTATCCACGATCCGTTGGAAAATGCTGGGTGCTGAATTTATTCCAAACGGGAGACGCGTGTACTGGAATAGTCCCAGGTGGGTAGTTATTGTCAGTGGTCAGTTCCTGTGACTCATCATCAAGTTCGACCTGAGAGTATGCGTGACTGAGATTTAGCTTGGAAAACTTTTAGCCGCCGGCTAAAGTCGGGTACAAGTCTTCAATACGTGGTAGGGGATATTTTTCCACTTGCGACGCTTGGTTGACTGTCAACTTGTAGTCTCCGCAAATACGGACGGAGCCGTCAGGTTTGAGTACAGGTACAATGGGAGTGCCCCAATCCGAATGTTGCACCGGAACTATACCTCCTTCTGATTGCAGAAGTTGTATATCTGCCTCAACTGTAGGGCGCATTTCATAAGGTAATGATCTAGCTTTGTAAAATTTTGGTCCGGCACCCTCTCGGAGTTTGATAGAAGCCTTGAAATGACGCATTTCCCCAGTTTATTTTCAAACGACGATGAGAACTCGTTCAATGATCCATTCAAACTGCCGTCTTCAACAGTGAGTTGGTTGAGTTGCAAGGCCTCGGGAAAGAACTGTATCCAGTATCGACCCATGAGATTCGGTTGTCCCCAAGTCCCACGATTAAGGACAGGGTGAATTCTCGCTCCCCGTGCCTGGCTTTAACGATACATCTGCCCAACACCTGAATTGGATCACCTGTGTACGTCTGTAAACTCGAGTATCACGGTAGCAAAGGTGGTAGCTTTTTCATTGAACCGCGGTTTACAATGGTGACCGCAGCCCCAGTATCTAGCTCCATGTCTACCGGTTCATCCTCTATCATCAAACGTATTGTATAAGGAGGACAGCTTTGTGTGTCACACTGTTCAAGTACACGGAGTTAAGCTCACTATTCACATTTTCCAGGACCTTATCTTCCCGTAGCTCTATTTTACTTTGACGACTTGATGAGGCGATGTTCGTGGGGCGGGAACTTTCCGATCTACAGTCGCGTGCCACATTTCCGACAGGTACTTTCTTTGTGCCGGCAATCGGAAGCGTGAGAATGCCGCAAACCGCAACGATAACACACAAATTGTTTTCGATTTTCACTGCTGTCTGATTTCCGGATCACCTGCACGTCATCAGCTACCGGCCGACCGGTGAACTCGCGTAATTGGTGTGTAATGTTCTCTCGCTGGCAAACGATGAGACAAACGTTTTCCCACATGGTGGCAGACTCATCCAAGGATAACAGCTTCTCTCTAGCACCATCGTCCGATATTCCGCCATCAAACACTGAATATTCATTTGCGCTTCAATTTTTCCAGGTGGAATATCATTATACTTACAATCAGGAATAGATTGGTGAATATGTGCAATAAAATCATTGACACTTTCGTTCAGCTTTTGGACAAGTTTTGAAAAGCAGTATCTAGCAATGCAAACATTTTGTTTCAGCCCCCATAACGTGGTATAATTGTCCAAAGTGGAACAGAGGGTGGCATAGTTTTCCAGTTGTAGGGCATCGTAGTGCCGTTGACATTCATCGCCAAGCACTTGCCTGAATAGTGTGATTTTGTGAGCCTCAGAAAGACAAACGGTCGGATTCAGTATAGGAAGTAATTCCACGTAGTTAGTAAATGATTTCCTCCATCTTATCCAATTCGATAAGGTCGGTTTTTCCTCAGCAGATGATCAAAATATAGGAGGTGTATTCAACATTGGGTTCGTCATTTTCGTCGCCACTAAAACGTAGTACCACTAAGCATGTAACGCACGCTTCCGAGATACGTAATCCCAGCAAGCAGAAGACGTCTGAACAACAGGAGGATTATCAATCAATTGATGAAGGTACAAGACTCACAGAACTCGCGTTGCGTGACCGGGGGTGTGTCTGATGTTTGGCTGGCTGTTTTGTGTGGTAACCAATCCACGCACGGCTGAGTAAACGGATCGAAGTCATTCGCGTACGTGACAGTGTACGACTTAAAAGTACTGAAAACCGATATTAGGCAATTTAGAGCCTGTAGACAAAGGCCAATTTCCAGCTACCCTCTGTGCAACCACGCAACTTTTCCTTTCGAACTGCAAAATAACTTGATATTGATAATTACTCACGAACGAATCACTCATGGTTCATTAAATAATTACAAGTATAGCATTAGGTTGCCTTGACCATGTACCTCTGTTGTCTCAATATATGCGCTATGCGGAATATCCTGAAGAAGGGCATAATAAAGTGTATAGTGTTACGCACGTCAGTGTATTATCAGCGTTTGTCAAGGCGATATCTTGGCAATTTCTTATCTGCACAGCCACAGTGTTGACTTGGGAACCTTCAGAAGTACATTTTGCACACTAGTAGCAAACGCGTCGGAACAGAGCTACTTCCTTCTTCAAGTAAAAACAAGTTAGTTCTGAGGAGCAGATCACACGAATGTATATCTCCGAGGAATTTGCCATGGCGCGCTCACAGGAACTGACAGAATGCCAATACCTAGACGGCGTATGTGACGAAACGTGACTTTTACGTGAAATTTATCCGCGAGGAAAAGTGACGCATCCGCGGTAGTTAGTGAAGCAATTCCGTAGGAACGGCGAAATTTTACACAGGGAAGTTGGCTATAGCAATGAAGACTGGTAGCTCAGGTTGTTCAGATAGCTGTTGAACTGTTCGCTGAGCTTGGCAAATTTGTTGCAAACGTTTCGTCACCAATCGAGGTGACATCATCAGTGCGTAGTTGTGTCGCGTGCAATAGCAATAGCAATCAAATGGATTGTCGGAGGAGTCCCAGCAACAGATACGGCAGACCGTTGTCCCAGTACTTACTCGGAATAAACGCACCCAGACACTAAACAAGGAGGAACAGGATGCACTCAGACGTCTACAGAAAGACCAGAACATTGTAATCCTACTAGCAAATAAAGGACGCATGACGGTGATAATGGACAAGCCAGAGTATCATAACAAGGCCAAAGAACTACTATCAGACACAACTACATATGGCCAGATCGAACAAGATCCAAGATCAAAACTTGTTAACCAGATCAACGCAACGCTGAAGAAACTACAAACAAAGAACAAGCTCACCGCCACAGAGGGATGGAGAATGAAAGCTGATGATACAAAAATTGCAGTGTTTTCTGGACTACCAAAAGTGCACAAAGATGGAGTCCTACTACGACCAATCGTCTCGCTCCCCGGCACCCCATCATATAAACTAGCGAAGGATTTGTGGAGGAGGTTGAAACATTTGGTTGCCGCATCCGAATATAGCATCAACAATGTTGAACAATTCCTCAACAAACTACGGAGTGTCAGAATAGAAGACGACGAAATAATGCTTTCATTCGATGTCACCGCACTCTTCACTTCAATCGGTCACGAATTGACCAAAGAAAGCATGTTGGAACTGCTTGAGAATCAACTAAGCCCCACGACAACCATACGACCTGAAAGCTTTTGGGAACTCCTGAACCTCTGCATGACCACTTATTTCCGCTTTGATGGACAACTGTGACAGTAACTGAGAGGAACTGCCACGGGATTACCAGTTTCGGGGCTGATTGCCGAAGCCGTTATGCAGAAATTGTAACGCATTGCACTGCCATCTATCAGCCCAAAACTCTGGATACGATACGTGGACGACACGTTTGTCATCGCAAAACGGAGCAAAGTACAGGCCACACACGATTTGCCCAGCAACACATTCGAGGATATCAAAGTTTCGATTGAATTAGAGGAGGATAACAAGCTACCATTTTTGGATGTACTGGTCACTAGGAATAGATACGGATCTATCGAAACGTGCGTATATCGGAAGAACACGCATCCGGGCCAGATATTAAACTACCACGGTAACAACCAGATGAACCACAAGAAGAGCTGCATTCAAACCCTATTCAAAAGAGTGGAAACGCACTGCAGCACAGCCGAATCTCGGAAACAGGAAGAAAATAATCTATATCGAGTGTTTAGAAAGAACGGTTATCCGAGAAATTTCATCAGAAGAAGCTTAAAGAAACGAATGCCTCAGCAACAACAGCAGTCATCTGATCAAGCAAACAAATGGTGGTGCTTCCCTATATCAAAAATGTCTCCGAACTAACAGGAAGATTGCTGCAATCACATGGAATCTCTGTGGCGCACAAGCCAAGTGCCGCCGTAAGAAAATTGATCTCAATACCCAAAGGAAAAGTCAATCAAGCCGACCAATGCAATGTCATCTACCAGATCAAATGCAGCAACTGCGATAAAAACTACGTCGGAAAAACTGGAAGAAAACTTTGTACACGAATCCCCGAACACAAGGCGGCCGTCAGAAGGCATGATCCACACTCCTTAGTTCCTGCGTATGAAGATCAAGGTCACCATTTCGACCTGGATAATATAAAGATCCTAGCACATGGAAGTACAAAACACGCGAGGGAGTTTTTGAAATCCTGGTACTCTACAACGCATTCAATCAATCGACACATCGAACTGGACGCAGTATACGCCACACTACTGAGGAACGACCGCCAACTCGATCGATTGAATCCGTTGGAACGTGTGACTAGACCAACAGAACTGACGGCAAACTCGCTCGTAGGCGCAAACAGACAAAAGCCACGAAACACAAGGAGGCGAGGTCAAAGGTCATCTGCCCATCAACCAAGCTGAACGCGGATCGAAGTCTCAACCAATATGCTTGCTCGGTTCCACGGCCAACCACGGCGGTATAAAAGAAAACCGCACGCACACCACGCTCAGCGCACTGCCACCGAGGATCCTGTACGCTTATCTACGCTATTGCACGCCACACAACTGCGCACTGATGATGGCACCTCGATTGGTGACGAAACGTTTGCAACAAAATTGCCAAGCTCAACAAAAAGTACAACAGCCACAGGCATGTTGATTAACTTGGTAGGGTGCGGCGTAGAATTCTAGCATTGAGCGCGACTGACGGGTGTACGGGATCAGCAACGGATGCAGCCGATGTCTTACGTCTCCATTACTCACGTACGTCCCAAATGGTAACCGGCCTAATGAGTATCCTTGTTGTTATTGTCTCACTAACAGGTATATCCAAGGTAACCTTTACCGGAAAAGCTGGGATAAAGATGTTATCCCTGGTTACATAGAGCTCCTTTGATGTCAGTAAAAGTCGGTAATAGACTCTATAGACAGCAGTCTGTGGACTGGTATAACCTTTGTCTACTTTCTGTCAACTATGTCTAGAAGCAAAACAAAGTTCCCCAATATTGGACCGAATGTTCAAAACTTTATTCCTTCCTTTTATTCATAAAGGAGTTATTCGCAGTGACTCTACCAATTACCGCACGATAACGCTGCTTTCTGTGCTTTCCAAAGTTTTGGAATCAATCTTTGAATTATTTGGAAAACCACAACATTATAGCCGCAGAACAACACTGCTTTATCCAATACCGCTCAAGTAATATAAACCTGTGACTTGTACAGGATAGCTGAACTGAAGCAAATGAGGATGAAGCAGGAGTAAGTGTCACCTACCTAAATGCCTGAAAAGCGTTTACTCGCTTAACTCATCGAATCCGCGACCAAAGACTTCAGAAATACAGCATTGGCGGCCCATTCTTGCGTCGGATAGACACCTTCCTACACGAATGTTGCTTGGATGTGAGCGTAGGAGAATCTGAGTCCGACGCAATTATGGTGGAGCGCGGTGTGCCAAAAGCACAGTACTATGGCCTCGCCTATTATTGGCTTTCACAACCGATCTGGAGAGAGCAATTACTTCCGATTTCCTAATATTCACTAGTGATATCAAGATATAGCGGCGATCTGGGAACGGGACGACCACTAAGAGCTTAACAGAGACCCTGAAAAGATTTCGAACTGGTCACTTCAGAAAACCCTACGATTCAATATGGAAATATGTCGCATTATTCGATTACGACATAGGCTTGAATACGTGTATTGGCTTGAGTCATACATATTGCGAACTACTTCCCGGAACAAGACTTGGAGTGCTTTACAAAGTGACCTTAACTGTACAAAACAACTTTATTACCGCAGTAAGAAGACAAAGCTTACGATATGTTAACATTTATATTGCACTCGTCAGTCGCTACGCAGTACAGTCAGAACCACGCAAAAGTTTGAAAGACTCCTTTGAATTGCCGAATATACTGGAATAAACAACGATCGACGCGGAGTGCATGTTTTACCTAGACGTGGAATCGCTTTTCACGAATGTGCCCTGACATGAAACGATCGAGGACCTATGCCAATTTCTGTGGAGTCGGAAACTCTCTGTTTGTCTTCCTCTGGAGTAACTGAAAGACTTGATATTGTCGTGTATTGAGAACGTGCGATTCAAGTTTTAAGGGACGGCTTACAAACAGATTAACGGTGTCGCTAAGGGCAGTCATTTGTGACCAGTTCTGAAGATCTCTTCTTGGGTATACGCTTCCTGATGCATTACTCGATTTATTTGCTTTGTTAGCTTTCTCTCAAGTGATTGGCTGTTGCTTGATATCCCCGGTGTGGCTGCGCTTGATGTGCATGTTTACAAGGTGCCTAACTGTCTATTATCCACTACCTCGTCCATACTGGCTCTAGGAGACAGTTGGTCGTTGCTGGAGAGGACAGGGTGCACGGTTCTTGTGACCGTGTTAAGATCAAAGAGTGGTTCCATGCATTCAGTGTGGAGCGGACTACGGTTCAGCCACTGCCTTGTGTGCGCGCTTGATTCCCCAAATACAGCGTGCTTGTGTTTGCCTGTGAAGGAGTTTGGGCCGGCTCCGTTGATGAAACGTGGTTCCCACACGAATGCCTCCCGGTCTTATTGCTTCGGGTGTACATTGGATATAGGGTGTGTGGATGGAGCTGTGGGTGATGCAGCGCAAGCCATCCATCGCCCCTGTAGGCGCAGGCGTCCTGTGGCTTGCCACAGTGACAGGCAAATCCGAAAGCGGGTGCCGCCAAACATACTTGAAAGGAATGTTGGTGCCTGCATAGGTGATGCAAACCTTTACAAGCCTTATGTAGACGATATTTCCCTCCTCACAACTGGTGAACGTATTAACCGTCTTTCTGTCATCCTGAACTCAATTCACCCTAAGGTTTCTGCTTCACAGAAAAAGGAACAAGTCGACAGACTGCATTTCTGGACGTGCGCTTCAAGAGAAGGGCCGATGGCACACTGCAGAGCACTGTGTACAGAAAAGCGACCTGGTGGCGGACAAAACTTACATTTCCCAGCTTGGCCTCAGTGGCATAAAGCGCGGCCTCGTAACGTCTCTCTTCTATAGGGTTAGGTAAATCTGCGGTCCGGAATCGCTTAAGGCTAATGAAGAGTTTTTATGCCGGACTCTGCTATCCAATGGGTATCCGGAGAAATTCATTCAGACTCATAGCAGACCCGCAAGTGGAAGCTGCCAGAATAAACAGCGGAGAAGAAGGAAGTTCATTTGTTCTTACCATTCAAGTGGGGTCGTGTGGAAAAAGATGTTTTTCACAAGCTCAGATCCGCTATAATGCGCACCTACTCTACCACCCAAATACGACTTATCCACACTACACTCGAAGGATTCCTCTCCCCAGCCGTCCGAGTAGGTCGCCAGTCATTTCGGCTTCTAAAATCATCTACCAGTTCACTTACAGGTGCGGTGAAAATTACATCGGCAAGACTGGTCGCCGGAGTGCTCAAAGGTTGGCAGGACACTTCCCATTGTGACTAAGACAGTTGCTGTCTCACGAAGGCGGAGTGGACCAAAGAATGAACCGGGACCCTGCCTCGTCTATCACCAGACATCTAATGCAGACTCGTCACCAGATGAACCCAATGGATTCGTTTAAAGTGCTATTGCGCAACTGGAACTCGACCTTGTTGGTAATTGGAGAAGCTCTTCTGTTAAGGTTGTGCTGTCCTGCGCTCTGTGGGCAGCAACGAATGGGACAATTAATTAGATTGCCTTAGACCTGATTAATTCACGCACATCCTTTAGGTCTGTTGATCTATGTTACTAAGTGTGGACCATATTTAATGCTTATTTTGTTCTGCCTGTATTGCTAGCGACTGACGAGAGCAATGGAAATGTTAACATATCGCAACATATGTCTTCTTACTGTGTTGAGGAAGTAGATGGGGGTGACTCATTGTTTTAAGCTTCAAAACAAGCTGAGATAATGCCAAAAGGGGCAATCTACTCGTCGGTCTGTTACGGAGGGCATTCATGAGCCTTGAGCAATCAATCTTCCCAAAGATGCACAAATCTCAAGTGTGTTCTTCTGCTGGATCATCATCATCATTATACACATCGGCTAGAGGTGGGAAGCACCTATGCTATTGTGCCGCAATGCATGAAAGAAATACCTACATACATACATACATATAACACAATACACAAAGGAAAAAAATATACAACAGTTGCATGCCAGCTGAGCTACCAGCAACGGATAGGCATCGTTCCGGTAAGCTTCCAGCCAGCTACTAGGCAAAAACAAAATTTTTTAAAATTATGTTTTACCCTAGGAAATGAGACCATAGATGGAGGGGGAGACTAAAAGGGATGGGGAGGGACAAAGAAACTCACAGCAGGAACGCCACTGTCAGCAAGTGTATCCAGCCAAACGTGTTCACCGTCTTTTGGACCCCAACCAGGGAGCCATGACGCTCCAACCGAGGCTAGCTCCGAAGTGAGGGGACTTCATTCCTCTGGACCAATTCATCGCTTGGCCACCTCTCCTCTTCTTCCACCCACATCCCCGGTGAGCAAACAACGCACGTCGCGGGAGTCGGTGGGCTGGCATGCGTAACACGTGGCCGTGCCATCGGAGCCTGGTGCGGGCAATAACGGCGCAGAGCGGTTCAGATCCTTGCCCTGGGCCGTAAACAATGCGTAGAAAACGCTCGTTACTCACGGGGTGTTCCCACCAGATATGAGCGAAACTGCGAAGGCACCGATGGTCGAACATAACTAGCCTCTTCATGTCCGCCGACCTTAGGGACCAGGTTTCGAAACCGTACAGTAGGGTCGAACGTACCGCTGCATTGTACACTCTACCCTTTAGGGCGAGAGTGATGTCGCGCCGCCGCCATAGGTGGCGAAGGTTAGCAAAAGCACTTCGAGCTTTCGCTATACGGTTCGTGATCTCGTCTTCGATCCCAATGGCGCTGATACAACTTCCCAGGTAGTTGAATTTCCGAACGACTTCTAGCTGATCCCCATCAAGGGTCAGCGCAGGAGGTGATCCCTGCCAATCTTGGAGGAACGCTTTGCACTTCGATGGTGCAAAGCAAAGCCCGAAGCGACTGACAGCCAGTGCTAATCTGTCCAGTGCAGCTTGGCACGTCTGGGAGCTGTCACAAATGAGGGCAATGTCGTCTGCATACTCCAAGTCAAGAAGTCGTTCTCCTGGGAGTAGCTCCACACCTTCCAAGTCATGTCCTGTAAATGCAAACTCCATGGCTTCGTCAATAGCGAAGTTGAAGAGGAAAGGTGACAGCGGGCATCCTTGTCTCACACCGCTGGAGATATTAAAGGGTGGCGACAGCTTGCCGTAAGCCCTCACTCTGCCTGTGCTACTCAAATATAATGCTTGGATAATATTTACATATTTCACGGGCACACCTTTCTTGAGTAAACATTTCCAAAGGGCACATCGATCAACCGAAACGAAGGCACCTTTGATGTCGAGGAACACGACAACGGTGAACCGCCAATATGTGTGACGTTGCTCCAACAACTGACGCAAGGTGAAGATGTGGTCGATGCAGCCACGACCACGACGAAACCTGGCTTGCTCCTCACGAATCTGGCTTTCACGAGCGCCAGTCAGTCTGCGAAGAATTATGGAGGCGAGTAATTTGGAGGCGATGGAGATCAGACTGATTCCTCTATGGTTGCCGCATTCCGAGCGCAAGCCGCCTTTGAAGATGAGAACAATAACGGAGCGGCTCCAGTCGGTTGGGACAGTCTCCTGCTCCCACAGTTTCACTAGTAATTCATGTAAAGCATCAACAAGAGCAGAGCCTCCGAATTTGAAGAGGGCTGGAGGAAGATCATCAGGTCCCGCGGCTTTGTTCAACTTCAACAGTCCGATCTCACGTTCGACTTCTGAGCGAGAGGGTGGATCCAAAGGGACAGAACAAGGAGCAGGGCGATCACTCGCCGACGAAGAATCGAACGATTCTAGCCGATTAAATTGCATTTCAAAATGCTCAGCCCAACGCTCCAAACGTTTTGACGAATTGTGGATAGGCTGGCCACTCTCATCACAAATTGTTTCACTAACACCATGCCTCCTGCTGCCCGTTTCCCGTATCAGACGGAATAACTTACGATGGTTGCCATGGACAGCGGCCACTTCCATCTCTGACGCAGGATGAGACCACCAAGATTCGCGGTCTCTCTTCAGGCTAGCGCGGAGTGTTGCCCGGAGCTCTTTGCGAGTTTCATTTTGCTCGCTTCCAGCCGGGATATGCCGGCGAGCGTCGATAAGTTCCAGAGACCGAGAAGAGACCCAATGTCCATGTTGGCTTTTAGACACACCACATGAGGATTTGCCCGCTGCTAGTAAGGTCTGGCGAACATGTGACCAGTGGCCATCAATTGTCTCCAGTGAGCGATTGCTCAACTCGCATGACAGCGTATTTTGATAGGCATTCAGAACAGCTGGCTTTGTCAGTTGGCTGGTGTCAATGCGCTCACAGCGTCGTCGTGGGCGTCCGCCAAAGCGCATCCGCACGTCAGCACATACAAGTGCATGATCGGTGTCCACACATGTGCTCCAAACCGAGCGACAATTCTGGATGAAGCCTCTCCATGGGTAACTAATAGCAATGTGATCGATCTACGTCCAAGGCTGGTTCGAGGCTGGTGGGCGCCAAGTCACCCTCCGACGGGTGCTGTGTCGGAAATTAGTGCTCGCAAGAAATAAGCGAGTATCTTCACGCAAATGAAGTAACCGCTCACCGTTATCATTACGGGAGCCTACACCGTGCTGACCGCCCAGATGCATTTCATCAGTGGGCAACTTTCCAACTTGTGCGTTCATATCCCCCGCCAGCACTACAGTGTCCATGCTTCTTCTGTGGCGAAGGAGCTGAGTCAGTTGGCGGTAGAAGTCGTTCTTTACCGAATCATCGCTACAGTTCGTGGGCGCGTAGGCAGCGATGATGAATAGGTACCTATTAGTCCCGCGCGACTTCCAGGCATTAAACGAGCCAGCCAATCGGACCGCACACATCCGGCTACTGATTGGAATCCAATCAACCAGAGCAGCTTCAGCCCGGGGACTCAGGGCAATGCCAACACCGGCTTGGCCGGTGCTCGAAGCTGCATGATCACCGGATAGGCGCACTGAGAAAAGACTGTTTGCGTCACCTGAAGGGGAACGCAGAGGGAGCACAGAGCTCCAGTCTTGCAGGCGGGTTCCTGATAAATAGCAGATATCGATTGAGAGGGTCTCCAATGTTCGGGCAAGTGCTGCCTGTTGACCGATCTGTAGTAGTGTGCGTATATTAAGGCATGCCAATCTGAAAGAGGATCGAAGGCTCCAAATGGAAGCGTTTGAACTGGAATGGACCGCTTGGTTAGACATGGGCTTGTCGACAGGAGAGGAGTGACGCACCGCGTTCACATGTGCGTTGAAATTAGAAGATAAATGCCCAGCAAAGCATGTTGGGGGAGGGCCAAGAATCGTGGAGCTGAAAACTGGGGGATATAAGTGAAGTTGGAAGGGGACGGTAAGAGTGAAAAAGCGTAAGATGGGGAATAAGAAGACGGGAAGGCTTGAGCAGTAGCATCCAAACCCCTATCCACCCTGTTCGGTGCAGCAGATAGGGCACCGTTGATTATCCTCTGCGGTGGCCAGAGCATCAGCAATTTGTTTGAGATAATATTTATGGTATTGCGTGGGCAGGATACTGTCAGGTTGCCGAGGCTTAGCCAGGAGAACGATTAGGGTTCTCAACCAAAGCCTTTGGTTCAAAAACCTGACCGCAAGGCAGCGGGTTTGGCGCTGGTCTAAAAGTAGTCCGTTTTAAGGAATAAGGTGCCAACCTTATTCCAACACCCAACCTGGAGGACCAGGAGGCTGAGTTTGTCTGGCCTCTAACCATTTACCAATCTGGTATGAGTGACTCTGAAGGTGCAAAAGCACCACCCAGCATAGCTCAATGGATCGCTGAGGCACACAAACTATCGCACCACGATAAGGTCCAGGCTCATTGCGGTGGACTTGACAACCTTGGTTAATTCGCGACATGGAGGTGCTAGGTCAACAAAGAACTTCGAGAGCCTACGCGATTACCTTTACCAGAGAAGAGTGCAGTTACTTGGAGTTATCAGCGGACGTTGTCGATGGTTACACGGCAATGTCATTAGCGTACCAAATACTGAGTAGCCCTAACCACATGTCTCCCCATATTCTGAAATAGCCATAACACCAACCTCAGAAGTATTTGCTTTAAACTGCATGAAAATTATAAGTGTCTGGATATCCGGGCTTGCCAACATCGGATTTCTCTCCAAACTCATTTGTTTACTCCTCCACTTTGGATATTTTCAAATAAAAATGAGTATCTTTTTCCCTTGGCTCTCAGAACTTCTTTACCGAGGCTGTGCTACTTTGGAAAACTTTAAGCATGCCCCCAAATTGGATTTACGCGTGACATGGAAATAATGGAGCGTTCGATGAGTGAACATTCTTGCTATTTTTTCTCACCGAATAAGTCAGATGTAACTGCTTCCATGTTGGCTTATGTGGTTGCATTCAAGTATCTTTTTACACGACCGTTTTTCAACAGCGTAGTTGTTCGATTTACATTTTAACAGATTAGGCACTCATTGCGGACATCTTGGTTCTCACCCCAACCTCCCTAAGGGACTAGTCGTGAACCTAGACTTTTAGCCGCCATAACTGATTGTTCATAATCAGTAGAGCCCATTGGCTGAGACGAAAGAAATTCTTTCTATGTGAAATGGCAAGATAATGGTAATTATGAGAAGGTAAGCTACCCAGTTATCTTAGCAAGACAGAGAGAGGCGTAGAATTATAGACTTGGAAAACACAGCGTGTCACAACCCCAAATAATTCAATGTATCATATACGTAGCTAACCATCTGGTATATTCGACAACATGAAATGGATTTCAGAAGACAGGGTAACCAGAACTTGGCTTATCCACCATGCAAGATTTTCCAAGATTCTCAACTGATTTAAAAATTAGTAAACAATCTTGCTTTCAGTACCCAGCTGCCAAAAATATAGCATTCTCCAAAAGTATGTTGTTATATTCCACACTGACTCTGACAAAGATCAGCTGAATATTATACTTATATCCTCAGGCAAAACTACTTTATTAGTGACAGTCAGGGTTGTCTGTGACTGTGTATCATACGTCGCACGTTGACAAGTTTCAAACGAAGTGTATTGTCAATTCCTCATTTAAAGCCCAACGTCCAGCTTTTCAGCTCAATGATATATATATATATATATATACCTGTTACCTGTTCTTGCAGTATCTTATATTAGCTCTGGCTATGAGATGCCAGTGTCATGACCAAAATCTTCGGTCTAGCTTTCAGGAATTGGGTAAAGCTCGTCATATAAAATAAAGCTTGCCCGCTTAAGAAGTAATGTGTCTACTAATTTTTCACTTTGGCTAGGAACGTAAAGCAGTAGTGTTTGCTAGAAGCAGAATCGGATTTGTAGCATTCAAATGGTAGCATCCTAAATCTCACCAGTTACTCGATAGTTTCAGTCAGTTTATACCCTCTCTAATAAGCATAGGTATATATAGTTGATAATCGGAATCTCTTTGAATACTGGGCAAAAGCAGAGCGCATCTGTCACATTGATGTATATCTCTGCGTATTGTTGACTATCGACGGTGCACTTATATTGGGATACAGTGGCATATTTAAAGCTGACTAGTCATGTCCTTACCACCTGGAAGCGTTTTAATTCCACAAATTTGCTGCTAATTGGAATCGTGTGTCGCAGCAACTGTAGCAGTACACCATACCATTCCTGTTATAAGAAGTCGAGGTTGTGTGCTGTTTAAGATAGCTCTCACAGAACCGCGCTTGTCTTCGGTTATCCTGGGCGAATTTGTCGCGGAAATGACGCGCGTATATGCAGTTTGGCTGCTTTATCGATCGACACGTAGAGCTAGTCCATTTACATTGCGTTTAAGGGAGTGGATTTCAACGGCTGAGGGTCAGCGATCGGTGAATATAATCTAAAGCAACAAACTGAGTCGTAGCTTCTTAAAAAATGGTGCAGTAGCAGTAATTTTGGATCGCTAACTAAGACGGAGGGTCCTTTAATGAACGCAGTTTTGCAGCTGTGAAGGTTGAGAAAAGCCATAAGATTGTACACGTGAGCGTCAGCTCGTGCCGTGCACTAATGCTTGGGTTACTGTAACAACGGTCACTATGGAAACAAATACGTCAAATAGTGTCCACTGACTACGAGAGGCCAATCCGTTCCGAATTTGTGCATGACAACTGCGCTGAATGAAAATGGAGCGCGTCAAATCCGTATTAGAGAGGATCACATTAATTATGCGACCGTTTCGGAGTAGACAGTTTTGAGTGGAAAAATTTGATTCTGTTGTTTGTGGGATCAATATTCCATTTAAAATCCTCGTGAATTTTGTTTTTCTTAACATTAACCAAGTACTTTCACGTTTTCTACTCCGTCAACTTGCTACAAACGTTGGCTGGTAATGAATGAAACTCAAGAACATCCTCAAACTAACTACTTTGAGAATCTTTGGACACCAGTGATAACACCGCACGGTTGGCCATGTGGTCTTCACCGTTGCCATGTGATTAAAACCGATTCTTAATAATTCGCAGTAATGTTCGCATAGTAATGGATAGTATTCTTTAACATGTACATAACACAACTGACAGGACGGTGTTTTCTGGTACGAACGTTGTGGTGCCATGATTGACTGTTGTTTTTGCTCATAGCCATCACAGTTAGATAAGTTAAGGATGAATTTGGCTTAGATAGCGCAGCTTTAATATTTACCGATATTGCGTTATCCTGGTTGCAAATTCCGTCCAAAAGGCATAAATCGATTCCAACTTCGTATAATACAATACTGAAGCCGTAAGGCTACAAGAAAAAGATTTATCGGTGACCGAAAGTTGCTCCAAATGCATCTCATCGGGATGGTCAGGGGAACGAAAAACGGTCATTCTGCGGCCGCATATCAATCACTCACAATATCCGAACGCACAGCCATATTAAACAGAAAGGAGAAGGGTTTAAATACCGACTGTTTTAATGGTTCACGGTAAAAATTAGTCGCATATTTGGTCATACTAATCCTGCTTTTATCTTTCCTTCTATGAGTGGCCGAATGCAGGCCCAAATTGGACGGCTAGCCGTCCATCTGTGTCGATAGTGTGGTGCTCGATCTTTGGCAAAATTGTTGACCACGGTGCCCTTATGCAGCAAGACAGAATGCAAGTATAGGTATCGACCTGTTACAAGCAAGTTGCTTGTGTACTGATGTAGGAGGTGGAATAATTTAAAGCGAGGACTATTTTTCAATCAAGTCTGACAGCTCTGGAAATATCCAGTTTCGTGGTGGAAGTGCCATTTATGTTAATCAACGTTGGTGCGTTTCAGTAACCGTCCCATTTACATACTCTCTGACCTCCATAAACCAACCGACATTTAATCGAATATGTGCCAATGATCTTAAGTTCTTCACAATCTGTCATCCCCGGGAACGTTTGCATAGCTCCTGACAAATCTGCGTTGAAATGGCAGCGTTGCAAGTACCAAGTTTCTTTGACGTCATTACTAAAACAAAACTGTTCCGTTGGCATTGTTGTTGGCAGCTTTAATAAAATATATACAACACTTTTGAAGACACTTTGTCTTGTAACTTTATCGATTTATTCAAGAAAGTAGGACAAACAGCTGGACGCCGTTTATAAAATTAGAAAGCATTTGATTTCTATACAAAAACAGGCTCTGTTGAGTAGCTTAGAATACATAAGTTCGTGATTGTGTCCTAGCATAAGTGCAGAGCTAATTTCGTCACACGGGCTTAAGGTTTATTCAACACCATCAAACAGCAATACTGATCCCTTGATGTTTCGTAACTGATTACGCAGTATTCAAAGACCACAACATAGAACAATGAAACAGTCCCTTCGAATACATTGTCTACTGATTGGACATGTGTTGTCCTGTTGAAACTATTGCTAAATTGAGTCAGATTATCATCACCACTGGAGAAGGGACTTTGATGGATGAAAGAAGGAGCTTATAAATGTAAGTTTTCTCTCCGCATTAACAATCTAACCGCAATTGAATTTGAGCTAAAGAGGATAAATAGCCTATAGATCAAAAGGATTTAAGCGGTCAGAACTGCCGCGATAAATTTTGGTTGTAGGTGCAGCTCCATGGTATGAGCGCCACCAAGCGAATTGATGCGATAACTGTGGACAAAATAAGGCGGAGTTCAGCTCTTCCTAATCAAGTGCAACCGCGCTGCCCTCCTTCGTCATTTCAAGTCCAACTGCACGCTTCGACCAATGTGATGTCCACGAGAAAATCAAAAGACCAAAGTCAAACAAAGCTGGAAGCCACTTGCTCCCTCAGCAGTATTTTTGTAACTGCGTGCTGATGCTCTTACATTAAAAGGTTCTTTAACGAATGCATCACTATCCATGTGACTCCAGATATTTGAATTTCGGCCAGAACAACCCGTCTCTAAAGAAGGATCTCATACATATGGCTTGATGACTTGTACATATGTATTGCTTAACGTTTTCGAAAACTGCACAATCCGCGCTTTTGCTCAGTCACTGTTGCTGGTTATATTTTCAGTTCTAATATAAACCCCATTGCTTAACATTAGCTACGGCAACATACTGTATTAAAAAATAAAGCGAACTTTTGCCATAATGTATTTGGTACTCACAGTATAACCTTTCAAACACTATACCCTTAAAGTAGTCCCCTCCACTCAGAGTGTACCTTTCTCCTCCATGTTTCCATTTTTGAAAATACCTTGGAAGGCATTTTCACGGACGACGGACAGGTCTTTCGTCGCACTGTTCCTAATCTCCCCTATGTTTTGTAACGACCTATTTCAACGTGATTTTAAGGGAAGGAAACAGGAATAGGACTCCTGGGGTTAGGTCCCGATGATACAATGGATGGAGCAGAGTGGAAAATTAATCATTTGCTAGATAGCTGCGCGTAATAAGCTATTCGTGAGCCGCCGCATTCTCATGATGCATCAACCAAGCTAGCACTGACACGACGCCTCTCAGGTTTGTCGCCCAAGAGTGGATGGCATGACCCTAGCTGAGAGCATAACGGTAGCAACTGTTAGAACAGCTAGTGGACGATTTCGACTTTCACCCACGAAACCTTTCAGTAGGGCAATCGTCTGTCTAGTTAAGGTCTACACCGACCGCGACTCTACCGCCGATAAAGAGGTTTAAACTACTCAAAGCCCTGCGATAATCTCTATTAGTCCACCTCTTACTATTGGCTGCTAAAATAAAGTAAATCGAGGAGCAGCTTGTGCAATGGCTCAATTCAGTGTCTATAGTTCAAGAAACAACAATCAGAGCGAAAAACAGAAAATGTCAGTTTTTGTGTAAACACGCATCTACGTTTGTGCAGTAAGCGCAGCGCGCCACCAATAACCGTTGGTTCGCTATTTCAAAAGTCTGCTTGCCATTCGCACCCAGTAGTATGCTGTTACTTCCATTGCTTGTGTACCGGATGAAAGTAGTACATAGGTGCGGAGTATAGTTTTGATTATTCAAATGCGCCAAACGTTTGGATATGCTGCTTTTCGAGAACTGATTTCCTTTGAGCTTCTGTATACTGATGCGTAACTAGTTTGCAGATCTTAATCACTTTATCCAGTTAGTAGGCAAGAAATAAATTTTTCTCCTTCTTGGCTATGACGTCCTGCATGGAAATGTGTCCTCAACTCGAGCGTCTCTCTATGCCAGATACTTTTCTTAAATGCAAATACGATGCCGATGTTGTGCTGGGGTGAATCGCTCCTATCATCTAGGCTTCTTCATTGCTTCAACATAGGTTGCAGAGCTGTTGAAGCGGCATTCGTCCACAAGACGTAATAGTTTATGTTGTTCGCGGCGATACTTTGCGGTCGCTTATAGACTTATCCAACTCTGACTGCGAGGAAAACCCCTATACCCAGACCGTCCATCTATTTATTCCATAACCTCCTTTAGTCCACTTACACTTCTAAGATTTCTCGTAAATTCAACAAACGCTTTTCCTGCCAGCAGAATTAAGCTTCTTTCGGTAACACATACACTAATATCGTGTTTGAGCATTCATGAATTATCCGCATTGGTTTTATCTTTTCCTTCCCGCAAATTACGTGCGACTGAAAAATGATTGCTGTAATTATTGTTGGAGCGTCTTGAGTGACCGTTTTTATGCTCCTGATTATCGTAGTGTGGCCCTTTTGATGAATTTCCGTCACACAGAAAGTTATTCCCGAGCAAGCTTATTAAATAGAATACAAGTATTTTCTTGGTTAAAAATGCTATCAACAGCGTAAAAATCGAATCGAATAACCGTATTATGAAACACTAGTTGTAAAATAATACTGAAACATTTAATTAGCGATCGAAATTCGCCTCAAATATTTCCCACTGGGAAGATCAACGGAACAAACGTTGGTCAATCAGCAGAGATCTATGGGTCAATACCACTGACTGGAAGTACGATTTTCTTAAAAAAAGTATAGACTGTAGGTGACGAGCAGCGGTGATAATTATATGCAATAATATTTAAAAAGGTATCTGGATATACTAGGCAATTTCATTTCTTATTCCCTTTATGTCTTTGAGACGTATCCATACCACGGCCAAATGTAACGGACGACCGTCCATTTGTGCAGAGAATACTGTCATACACCTTGGATGTTTTCACAAATACACCATAGTGTTATGAATTTGCAGTAGAATAAGACATTTAAGAATCGAAACCGACCTACTTCCGACTAGTCGGAATCTTAATAGACCTATCTCGGACCCAGTGCTAGCGCTAAAGCGGAAATGATAACGCGCCGTGAGTGCACATAGAGTTGGTAGTCGTTAAATGTTAATTGCAATAACTTATCATCACAGTAAAAATAAGTACAATGGCATTCCGTCCAGAAACAATCGCCACACCCACCGCAATTTAAATGATTTTCTGGGTTGCTGTACTTCGGAATTGTTTGTTTTTCAGGCGCTCAAATTTTCGTGCTTATTCCGGCGGACTATCCTACACCTCTTCGCAGCCAAGGTGCTTTCCTGGAACCAGCTCAGACCAATAATGATTAGAATCGCCACAAAATTCAGGAGTATTAGCACAGTCACATGAAAACTACACATAATGCCCGCCAGACAGATCAATTATTCGACACATCCGGGCACTGAGCTGACTGTGTATTATTCCCCGAGTTGGTCGGAGATCATGACCTCGGTGCTGAACAACAACCTTGAGAGATTCCAAGCACAATAAATTCGTTATGAGCACACGATTCCCGAACAACTTCGCTTGGCTGTCTCCATTACTTGAATTTAGTTCATTCCTGTACTGCACAAGCAAGTCCTCAGCTCCTTTGTCAACCGCGGTAGAGGTTGAGTGAAAATATCGCGCAAAATTCTCAGCTGCAACATTGGAATTTGGGTGCTTTGGCGCAGCGAACAGGTGGCGGAAACCCGCTCCTTTAAGCCACTAGTCAAACCATAGCACTGGAAGGAGTTCCATTGTCTGTGAACGCGATTACCGTAACCCTTAGTAACTAAACATTAATAAACAGATGATAACATAAAAACGATTAAGTAAATTTTTTTATCCCAATGATTCCTCTCAGCTGCTCACAAGCCACATAGTACAGCTTAGTCCGAAAAAGCAGCAGACACGATTCGCCCTATTGGGGCTCGTCATTGGTGTGATTTGCCCTGGGGCCCCCACCAGTGATCTAATCCATGACCGCTAGGGGCAGATGACAACTAACCAGCAGCTTAAGCCAGTGAGCAACAGTGGTCGTCGGCTGGGCTATGCAATTTGCAAGCAAACTGAGATATAGCACGACAAATCTTCCAAATCCATGCAAGTTACTACCTTAGCAGATGACAGTGGCTGTCCTCCTAAGGTCATGCCTTCTGATTAAACGCTACGTTCATATCATTGAAACTAGGGGAGGCTATCTTTTGTAGTAATAAGAGTAGGATTGTTTACTAGTAATTGCAATGTTTCCGTCTTAGCTGCAGCGTAGTGGACATATGCCGCTATCGCTCATGTGTTCGATCCCCAGTAGGGAACCGAGGGAATTCGCACCACGGACGAGCACCAATAAGTCGAAACGCGTCTAATGCTTTTCCGGACTGTGTCATACAGCTTGTGAGCAGCTGGGATAAAAAAATACATCTGCGAGTAAAAACTCTCCTAATCATCCGTAATTGAATATGTAGCCTCATCTATTTGCAATGCTATGGACGTAGCGTCTAGTGGGAGGAAGTCATGAGCTTCAAAGTCTAGCCACTCTCATCTGCTAAATTAGTAACCAGTTTTTTGGGCGAATTGGTATTACTTATGAATGGAAGGACTTTTGGTGGGTCTTTTTGTTCGTCGCAATCAGCCGACAATTCAGATATGTCGACCAGCTATCCGGAAAAGCACCAGACGGCCGTTTCGCCCTATTGGGGCTCATCAGTGGTGCGCATCCTTCGGTCCTCTGCGGAGGATCGAACCCATGACTGCTAGTGACTGTTGCCAACTAGCCCACAGCTTATGCAACTGCGCCATGGAGGACGGTATCCAACTACCATGAATTGTTAGCTGAATGCGATATAGCCCGACGCATCCTCCACTGCCATGCAGGCACCTGCCATGCAGATGACAGCGGTCGGCCTTCCGGCGTCAGGACTTCCCGGTTACGGCAGCTATGAATCGACATAGCATTTTGTGGAATCCGTACGGGCGAATTGGTATTACTTATGAATGGAAGGATTTTGGTGGGTATTTTTGTCGGCTGATTGCGACGAACAAAAATACCCACCAAAATCCTTCCATTCATAAGTAGTAACCAGTTTGGTAGTGGAAGACAGGTTGCGCTATGTCCCAGCCAGCTTGCGAATTGTGTAGCCCAGCCGGTGTCCCCCATGGCTCAGTGGCTTAGGCTGTTGGCTAGTTGTCAAATGCCTGCAGCGGTCGTAGGTGCTATCCCCAGTAGGAAGCTGAAAACATGTGCAGCAATGACATGCATCAATAGGGCGAAAGGCGTCTGGTGCTTTTCCAGACCAGGCTGTGCTATATAGCTTGTGAGCATCCGGGACGGAAACAATACAAGTACAAATAAAAATTTCTCCTGATCATTAGTAATATAAAATCTAGCCTCTCTTATTTTCAATGCTATGGACGCAGCGTGTAGTGAGACGAAGAAACAAACTTCCCTGGCTAGCCAATGTCATCTGCTAAGGTAGTAATCTGCGTAACAGTGGAATATATGTCCTACTATATCCAAGTTCGCTTGCAAATTGTGTAGCCCAACCGATTTCCTTCATGGTTCAGTGGCTTAAGCTGTTGACTTGTTGGCATCTGTATCTGGTGGTCATGGGTTCGATCCCCAGTAGGGCAACGAAGGAATACGCACCACTGACGAGACCGACTAGGGTAAAACGCGTCTTGTGCTCTCCCAGACTAGGCTGTGCAATGTACCTTGTGAGCAGCTGGGACGAAAACCATACAATTACAATTAAAACTTCTCCTACTCATTAGTATTATAAAACGTAGTCTCTACTATTTTCAATGCTATGGACGTAGAGGCTAGTGAGAGGAAGGCATGACCTACAGAGTCTAGCGGCTGTCATGCGCTAAGGTTGTAATCTGCGTGGCAGTGGAAGATATATCGTGCTATATCCAAGTTAGCTTGCAAATAGTGTAGCCCAGACGACGTCCTCCATGGCTCAGTGGCTTAAGCCGCTGGGTAGTTGGCATCTACTTCTAGCGGTCATGGGTTGTATCCCCATTAGGGGACCGAGGGAATTCGCACCACTGACAAGCTTTAATAGGGAGAATCGAGTCTCGTGATTTTCCGGATTAGGCTGCGTTATGTAGCTTGTGAGCAGCTGGGACGAATACATTAAAATTAAAACTAAATATAATCCTAGTCATCCAAGACGTTTTGTTCGCGACAGTGCAAGGCGTGTTTGGGATTAGTCGGTATTTGGTACAGCAAAATTAGGTTTCCTCGCATATCTTGCACCACAGACGAGCCTCAATAGGGAGCAACGCGTCTGGTGCGTTTCTGGATTAGGCTGCGCTATATAGCTTGTGAACAGCTGGGACGAATACATTAAAATTATAATTAACATATAATCCTAGTCATCCGAAATTTTTTATTCGCGACAGTGCAGTGCTTGTTTAGGATTAGTCGGTATTTGGTACGGCAAAATTAGGTCTCCTCGTATATCTTTTTGCAGCAGCTGCTTTTTCAGTCAATCTTTGAAAGGACAAAGATGGTGTATGCCCCAAATTTGGATTTCGCCATGTTTAACTGAATCAATTTTTCGGAGGACTATGTGTAGTCCTTATGAGTTGTCGCGCGGTCGCCCATTGCTTGGATCTCACGACAGATCTTTATGTCGCCTGCAGTTAGTAAGGATTCTGACTCTGGCATGCAAAAGAGATCATTTATATAAATAATATGAATGTAGGTGGTCCCAGTACCGGTCCTTGTGGCACACAACACTGGATTTCATTTTGGTGGGAGATGGATCTGTGGACTCTCACATTCAGCTGAGGTCGAATGAGGTAGTTGCTTATGGATGGCGGCATCCGGTTTCGGATTTGCCTGTCACTGTGGCAAGCCACAGGACGCCTGCGCCTACAGAGGGACCATGGATGGCTTGCGCTGCACCACCCACAGCTCCATCCACACACCCCATATCCAGTGTAAACCCGAAGGAATAAGACCGGGAGGCATGCGGATAGGAACCACGTTTCACCAACGGAGCCGGCCCACACTCCTTCACAGGCAAACACAAGCACGCTGTATTTGGGAATCAAGCGCACACAATGCGGTGGCTGGACCGTAGTCTGCTCCACACTGATTGCATGGAACCACTCTTTGATCCTAACACGGCCACAAGGACCGTGCACCCCGTCCTCTCCAGCAACGACCAACTGTCTCCTAGAGCCAGTATGGACGAGGTAGTGGATAATAGACAGGTAGGCACCTTGTCAACTTGCACATCATGCGCAGTCACACCGGGGATATCAAACAACAGCCAAACACTTGAAAGAGAGAAAGAAAAAGAGAAGGAAAAAGAGAAAAACTCGATTAATGCGTAAGGAAACGGTGATATAAACCTTAATTAAATAGCATATGTAATAAGTTGATTACAAACAAATCCTAGCTAAGTGCACGAGGTCAGCAAGTATAGTTCACGGAATGCCACGAACGCAAAAATATTATGGAAATCGAATACAATTGGCTTAGGCGATGTGTGCAAGTTAATGGAATAGAGTACAGGGAGATATTTATATGAGAAAGAAAAGCATTAGGACAGGACCGAAAACCCACCACCTGAAATAAAGAGACAGCATGCAAGCACGCGGTTAGTAAATCGAATTCACCGTGCTTACAAACGCCGCGCCAGTGCTGCCTACGTTCACTGCGGGACCCGTCGGCGCTTCGGCAGTGGTCCCGAATGACCTCTCTCATGGCTCACTAGGCCTGCCTGACTAAGGCACTCGCGACCGCATGTTCTACAGCACCATGCGCTCGATGTCGATGGAGTACAACCCATCGGTGCTTGCCGCTTCCGCACTTACCGCTTCTTCTCTGCATGCATGAGGGCTTTCCCCGCACTTCAGCAACTGCCTTTGTGATTAGATCGCGCCACGCACGCCGATCAACCGCCTTCGATTCCCATGATCTGCAATCAAGATTAGAACGTGTGAGGCTCACTTTAATCATGTCCTGGTAACGTAACTTCGGTTTCCCCACATGCCGCTTCCCAATACTCAGCTGACCGTATAAAAGTTGTTTCGGTATCCGCGCCGAATCCATACGGCTCACATGACCGAGCCATCTCAGGTGTCGCAGTAAAAGTATGCCGTCCACTGCATACATCCCACTTCGGCGCAACACTTCCGTGTCTGCGATTCTGGCACCCCAACCGATCCGCAAAATTCGTCGCAGACACTGCTGATGGAACCGCTCTAGATATCGCACATCCCGACGGTACATCGTCCACGTTTCACTGCCGTATAGAAGAACGGACAGTACCATGAATTTGTACACGATCAGCTTCGTGCCAATGCTAAGCTGATGGTTGTTCCACACTCGGTACTTAAGCTTCCCGAATGCCGCTGCCGCCTTCGACACGCGAATACGCAACTCAACGTGCAGCTGCTGATCAGTCGATATCACACTCCCAAGGTAGCTGAAACGGGAAGTGGTTTCCAATACTTCAGCACCAATGCTGATTCGCGGCAATATTGAAGATTGCACCTCCGGTGAAGGCTGAAACAGACAGACAGTTTTGCTTGTGTTGATGGTGAGCCCGAATTTGGCCGCTGTCGAAGCCAGAGCACTAGTCATGTGCTGCAACTCATCCGCGCTGTGTGAAAACAACGCGTAGTCGTCAGCAAACAGCAACATACGGATAGTTGTCTCACAGACTAGAGTTCTCGCACCGAAACGACGGATGTTCAGCAACCCACCATCAATACGGTGCTCCACACGAACACCGTAAGCACAAGCCGCATCAAAAGCACAAGACAACATTGCATGAAGATATATATTAGACAGGGCAGGAGCCAAGACACAGCCTTGCTTCACACCATAGACAGCTGCAAAGTCATCCGAGGTCTCTCCACTCAGCTGCACCCTCGCTCGCATACCACTGTGCAGACATTCAATTAAACTTACAAACTTACGCGGGCAACCAAACTTACCCAACACCAGCCACAGTGCCTCGCGGTTCACCGTATCAAATGCCTTGGTGAAATCAACAAAAAGCGAGTACAATGGCTGGTGTCGTTCTCTGCACTTCTCTTGCAACTGACGAGCCGCAAACACCATATCTATAGTGCTGCGACCCGAACGGAATCCACATTGCTCTTCCGCCACGCTTGGTTCCACAATCTGACTCACGAGGCGATTGAGCAGCATTCGGGCAATCACTTTGCCCACACAACTCAGCAAGTTGATACCACGCTAATTCGTGCAACATTGCTTGCTCCCTTTGCCCTTTTACAGTGGTAGCACAAGGGCATCCTTCAGCTCAGGAGGCACCTCCTCCTCAATCCACACACGTTGCACCATGTGGTGCAGCGCCATCAACAACGCGGGTCCACCGTGTTTTAATACTTCAGGCGGGATCCCATCGGCTCCGGCACACTTGCCGTTTCGCAGTTGAGCAAGTGCTCTCTGCGTCTCATCCAGTGTCGGCGTATCCGCCAGATCCGCCTTCACATCGTGCTGCTTCAGGCCGTTCAATGTAGGCCAGTCGATCTCTGAACGGTTGTTCAAGAGACAGTCAAAGTGTTTCCGCCAGACCTGCATTATGTCTGCAGTCTGGGTGCAGGTAGCCCCTGAACTACCATGGATCAGTGTTCTCAGCGGCTCCAATCTCGGTCCATACACCGCCTTCAAGGAGTCAAAGAATTCCTTGTGTTGACGGCGTTCGGCGTAGCATTCCATCTGCTTCGCCTTCTCCGTCCACCATGCATTTTTAATGCGACGGAGCTCTTGGGTCCGTCGCCGCCGAAGTTTGCGGAACTGACTACTCTTCCCCAAGTCACTGGGGTCTGCCTCAAGTGCAGCAAATGCTGCATTCTTCTCTGACACCAATGCGCTAATCGTCACATTGTTGTCATCAAACCAATCAGGCCGTTTACAGTTTGCGCGCCCGATGGTCTCCCCGGCAGCAGCTGTCACCTGGTCGCGAATGTGGTGCCACAGGTCGCCCACTGTGGCTATGCAGTCCACATCACCACACAGGCGTGCAGCCATCGCCTTCTCCAGCTCAGTAGTTTTCGCCACAGTACCGAGGGAGTGAATGTTAAATTTACGTCGATTCACGGCGGGAGTGCAATACATTGATTTACGAAAATATATGTACAGTTTGGTCCGAACCAATTTGTGATCAGTGCCACACTCAGCTCCACGCAGTACACGTGTCATGCGCACTTCACGCATATCACGCTGACGGACGATATCATAGTCGAGCAGGTATTTACTTATACAACCTAGAATAAGGTTAATGATTCCATAACTTCGAAGAATGTGCAGAAGAATTCAGGAGTTTAGGCAATCAAATGCACTAGATGAGCCGAGGTAAATGAAGTCAACTCTATGCGTGACATCAGCTGACTAAGTCCAACTTGCACGGGCTAGTGATAATTTCGTGGTACAGGACCGATTTCGACAGAATCTATGCTGATGTGACACTATGATGTCATTGCTCTCAAGGTCTCTCATGAGGACCATTGCGAATATTCCTCCCATAAATTTGGATAACACTGGAAAGAGGTTGATTATACGGTAGTAAGAAGGCTCCGCACGATTCACACTCTTGAACAGGGAAGTAACTGTGTCCTGTTGCCACATGGTAGGAAATTGCATTTGCTCAAATTTTCTTCGGAAGAATCGCGTCAACGGTTCGGCAAGGATGACGGCTGCTGGTTTTCATGCCTTTGGTCTGCTAGTGTCTAAACAAGAAGAGGTGGACACGCGGAAAACAGTAGCCCTATGATCATATTTACAGCACCCACAAATACGGAGTTTAAACATGGGGGCTGAGTGAGCTGTGTCAGGATCGAGTGAGGTGATTAATCACTATGAAAAATGCGAGTAAACTATTGCCGAAACGCGTTCGCCGCATCATATGTAGTGAGCCCCAGACTCTATTGTACGCAGAACAAAGATCTCGTGCTGCACTCTCCAGATCTAATTTACATGCCCGTAGAGCATCATAAGATTAGTAGTGAATTTTGTCACTAAGTCATGTTGGTAGTTAAGTTTATCGTCGCGGAATAATTTGACAAAGGGATTTAGATGAGTTACGTAGGTGTCCCACGCCTGCGTATCCGGGCACGCTTTATAAGCCAGCCAGGCTGTATCCCTGAATATTTGTCCAAAAGTGGACCACAGTGATCTGCATAAACTCGCCGCCACACGTTACATGTCATGTGTCACTGCGTTCAGTTAGTCGATCTTGAACGAGTTCGGTGTGTGTATTTGGTGCAACTCTTTGCCGTGCGGAGTACATCGGCAGGTATTAATGGCTATAGTAAGACTGTATCTAGCAACAAAAATTTTAACTTAGTTAATAATTCGGATATAGTTTTGAGTGAATAACACCTAAACATCGGAGCTCACTCTGGAGGCTGATGATGCGTTCCGCCACTACAGTGAAAGTTGGCCAGGATAATCGACCTAGTGGTAATTTACAACAACGTAGGGGAATACTCAGTAAAAATGCAAGCCACCACTGGAGTGGGTTGGATGTACGAGAAGATACTACGTGGTCAAGACAAGTTGGTTAGTCAGCTAGTCAAACCGGCTCGATTGGATGCGATAAAATGAATGGTACTTTACGAATTTCATTTCAAATGCATTGATTGGAACACGTATGAAAATTCTTTCTGAGTACTTATTGAACTGATCAACCGAGTTTGGAAAGGCTGCACAATGTCGTATATATATATATATATATATATATATATATATATATGACGAGGCATGAGTGGTTGAAAGCAATAAGCAAGGGGAAATCCGTGGACGTGATATTCGTCGATTTCAGTAAAGCGTTCGACAAGGTCAGTCATGAGGTTCTCCATCACAAACTCAGGATGTGTGGTGTTGGTTGCTCACCGCACCGGTAGATCCGCGACTTTCTTGTTGGACGAAAGTGCAGGGTACAGGTCGACGACCAGGTAACTGACTGGTACCCCGCTACAAGTGGCGTGCCCCAAGGCACTGCGCTGGGGCCCACTCTGTTCCTGATCCACATCAACGATCCACCGCAGCTTCTCTGGTCGCCGTGTGCCTTGTTTGCGAACGACATGAAGATCTAGAGAGAAACTGACGCTCCCGCCGACTGTGGTCGACTTCAGCAAGACCTCAACCGCCTATCCACATGGTCTGCAGAAGTTCTTCTCCCGGTCAACCCAGCCAAGTCTGTATTTATGAGCCTGGGGAAGGGTGCTAACGGCCGAACGCTATATCCCGCACCCTCCGTGAAAGGCCTAGGTGTACTCTCACGCTACGATTTGAAGTCCGTGGGCAACAGGAACAGGTTATATCGTAACGGACTGAGCATTCTTTGGGCGCTCAAACGTAGCTTCGGCACATGGTATGAAGAGGTTGCCTCTTCTCTTCTATCATTAGACCAATGCTAGAGTATGGTTCGCCCGCCTACGTTCAGACTACCCTAGGTGAAGCACAAAATATCGAACGGGTCCAACATGTTGTCACCAGGCTGATCCTGAGTTTACGTGGCTTTGGGTATGAAGACCGGTGGGAGAAACTAGGACTCTACACCTTGTCCTACCGTCGGGTGCGAGTCGACCTCATTATGACCTACCGTATTCTACATCTCGGTGACTTCCCAATGCTGAGGCCAATGCTGCACTTACGAGGGCCATGCAGCACACGCGAACACAGATACAAACTTGTCATGCCGGATATGAAATGTGTTCCCCATCCACTGTGCTTCGAACGCAGAGTGGTAAACATTTGGAACAGCTTACCTGAACATGTGATTGAGGCAACGTTTGTGCAACAGTTCAAAACGTTGTTAGATTTGTATTTTGCTACTATTCGATTTAGAAAACGACTGCACACTTACGATGACATATCACATTTGTGAATCCTGAAATATAGTAAGTCAGATATTTTAAATGTTACATGAGAACGACAGCGATATTCACGGTTGATAAATTTTATAACTTTTTTCACCACATTTCAAAAGAGTTGTACAGAATTCATTTCTACTTGCTCTATAATACAGTATTCAGTATTTGGTATTCAGTTTATGTATATATATCTGTATATGCAACATTTTTAGTAACTTCTAAACAGTTTATTGTTACCGCGGATTCGTTGCTAACCAACTTACTTCATATGGTAATTTAGGGAAGAGTTATGTCTGCATAGCCTTATTCTTTAACAGATATTTTATTTGTTAACGTCATTTCAAGTGATTTGTTGTTCTCTGACAGCGCTGGTGTGGCTGAGCTTGATGTGCGTGATGACAAGCTGCCTCTCTGTCTACATACATACGTGCAGAGTATGTTCCAGATACACAATGGAAATGAAGCGCAGTCGGATGATTTACTAAAAGTGGTGGCCAACACCTGGGTGGTACCCAGAGCAGAAGGCAAGGCTACTGAAGAAAATTGGTCATTCATACATGCCGATCATTTAAGTTGCCGGAACATGCTTTGCATGTAGGTATGTAGACAGATAGGCAGCTTGTCATCACGCACATCAAGCTCAGCCACACCAGCGCTGTCAGAGAACAACAAATCACTTGAAATGACGTTAACAAATAAAATATCTGTTAAAGAATAAGGCTATGCAGACATAACTCTTCCCTAAATTACCATATGAAGTAAGTTGGTTAGCAACGAATCCGAGGTAACAATAAAATGTTTGGAAGTTACTAAAAATGATATATATATATGTACGACATTGTGCAGCTTTTCCAAACTCGGTTGATCAGTTCAACAAGTACTCAGAAAGAATTTTCGTACGTGTTCCAATCAATGCATTTGAAATGAAATTCGTAAAGTACCATTCATTTTATCGCATCCAATCGAGCCGGTTTGACTAGCTGACTAACCAACTTGTCTTGACCACGTAGTATCTTCTCGTACATCCAACCCACTCCAGTGGTGGCTTGCATTTTTACTGAGTATTCCCCTACTTTGTTGTAAATTACCACTAGGTCGATTATCCTGGCCAACTTTCACTGTAGTGGCGGAACGCATCATCAGCTTCCAGAGTGGGCTCCGATGTTCAGGTGTTATTCGTTCGCATCTAGGTGACACAGGTATTGCAGAGGCACGTTGTCATCTATATTGGTCACTTAAAACTTGCCTTTTAACTTACGGAACACAGGACTCACCATTCACCCAAAAGCTAAGTACTTTCTTGAACGCTCATATTATCTGCATACCGCCTTTAAGAATCCTAATTGCAGTAATCCTACACATCTCCCATATGTGAAGGTGTGCTGAAACAGCAATTTTTCCTACGCTCATTGCTGTGTTACATTAGTCTAGTTTCGCAGTTGACAAGATGCCCTTGTTGGTTGCATGATTCTATGTGAAGCGGTTTGCTTGTTCTACATGCCGCACCTCACGCGTGAGAACGCTTTCTCATGAGGGTTTCGAGATGATCAACTTAGGTGTACACTTGCTCTCCTGCTGATGTGGGCAACAGCATCGCATGTTCCAGATAAACATTTGAAATGAAGTGCAGTCGGATGGTTTCCTAAAAGTGATGGCCAACCCCTGGGCGCTACCCAGAGCAGAAGGCAAGGCTACTGAAGAAAATTGGTCATTCATACATGCCGATCATTTAAGTTCCCGTAAGTCAGAATTGCATGTAATGATGTATATGGATCTCGTTTATGTTGACACGCTACAGGATGTGACACAACTATGGTAATTCGCATTTGCAGTTCATTTGCTTTCAGATTGTTCATTGTCTAGATGGGTCACGTGAGCATAGCAGCAACGCTTAGAACACCAGATTAGTGTTGCTAGAACTATATTTGATGTGTGGGCATGACGACACCAGCTATAGTATCTGAGTGGAGGCTAGTGTGGCCATTCGGCCGCAGTTTTAACATGAAGTCATATACAAGTATTCACTCAAACTTTGTTTTCAGTGAATGCAAGTGTATGTTCAGCCCTGCGTATAGGCGTAGACTTTTATTCGTCAACTGAGCATCATGTGTTCCTTGGAAAAGTAGAAACTAACGAGCAGTGGATTCAAGTTTAGACCAGATTACGTTTACACCAAATGTCAACAATCCAGAGGCTTTTAACTTACCACACACTCTTTTCAAGTTTTGAAAGGCAAAAATCGAACTATTCATGCTACGCGACGCAGCGCATAGAGCTGGCGATGTGAGCTACAAAGAGACTCAACCTAGGTTAGATCAAGTTGATACTTGTCATGTGCATTAATATCGGATGAAAATGCCAGCTAATGGGTATTTAGGTGCATGAGGCCATGAGTCCCGCTAAATATTCGCCTTCCCAAAAGGGGATTTGTTGCTTCCGTGAACTGAGTACGTTGGTTTCAGACGGTTGCATAGCGAGTTATTTGGAGTAAATTAGTTATCTATGGATCTCTTACTGTTTCTACTTCCGAATTTCTCGCTATTCCAAATGAAACACCCAAAATCCTCCACAAGACTTCTAGCTCAGCCGATGCAAAATCAAGGGTCCAACAAACTTGCCTATGAATAACTTGTTAATCGAACGATGATGAAACCCTGCGCAATTGTGTCAGATCTTTGTCATTTTTATTGGTGGCTTCTTGAACTTCAACTTCTATAAAACGAGATTCAACCGTTAAAATTAGTGGATTATTTTCTCGACCTCAACATGTTGGCAGTCACGTGACGGGATGGAAGGTACAAGGATATTCAAAGTAATTGCATAATTGAAGTTCATCGATTAATTTCTGAACTAATGAATTTTCCTTTATGTTTTTACTTTCTCCTGGTACTTGTATAATGGAAACGAAATGAAACATGAATTCATGCAATCGACATTTTCCGAAACGGTTGTGCGACCTCGTCTTAATTTGCGATTGTGCAGACCATTTTGTGTAAAAGTGCGGCTTATTTTGCACCTAATGACTAAATCCTATTCGAAAGCACCTACTGAGAAACGCAATATGTGTTACCAAATTTTGTTACTTCTGGTTGGTTGCTTACCCTAATTCCCTATATTTGCAGAATAAAATTTGCGCTTTAGAGATTGGCCGAGTATGTGCACCGGTTCACATTTGGCTCTTATCTCGAAAACAGTTAATAAATCCAAAGCATAATTCTATCAGTTTGCCCGTCAAGCATTATAGACAAAAAACCATAATGTTGAGATGTGAACTTCCTTTGTTCTCATCTACTGCCTTTCGTTTTTGCCGGCTCAAAAAGGATGGACTACCCAGGCAGAGTGAGAGTTGGTGGAAAGACCACAATTGGTAAATGTCATTCTGTTTGACTTTAATAAAAAAGGAGCACGTCAAAAAGTTAAACCACTAAGCACCAAATTTGAAGTCATGCTCCTGTGCTGGTTCCAAATAACAGCCGACTGTGTGCAGTTCAGCTTTGGGTTCATGCAGCTTCAACATAGGTCATGAGGATCGACGACAGCGTGTTTGTGAACTCAGCGTAAGCATCAATTGACTGCGGTTTCTTTCTTGAAATTCACTAGCTCTTGAGCAGGGCTTCCAAATCCGATATTGTTATCGATAATGGGTATTTCAACTCAGGGTTGGTCATTTATTATCATGCGGTGTACAAAACAAGCATAGAAGGCGACGAGAACCGACAATCAACATTTCGGCCTACTTTGCGAACCCTTCGGTCGGTTTGAACCCCTAATCTTTCCACAAACGCTTAACGCCTACGTGTGACCTCTCGTGGAATATGCTATTCAGGTGTGGCAGCCGTGGCAGAAACAGGATCTCGTTGCTCTCGAGAGTCCTCAACGAAGCGCAACCAAGAACGTCAGGGGCCTCTTTTATCTGCCCTATCAGCTGAGACTGAAATCTCTAAGAACGTACAGCAGTCGATATCGGCTTTTGCGGAGGGATCTCATAATGGTTTATCAGATTCTGAAGAACCTAAACCACATTTGCCGTTCGCTGCTGGAATTGAACTACAACACTAAACTAAGAGGTCACCCTCTCAAACTGACAAATCAGTATAGCCGGCTTGAATGCCGCAGAAATTTCTTTTCCGTCTGCGGGTGGCAGCCTTTGAACACCCTCCCTAATTAGGTCGTCTCTGCTCCCACTCTGGCGATATTTAAAATACGTGTTGGCAATGCATTGTCTCATTTACATTTTATTTTATGACTAGTTAGCCAGGGGCTACAAAACGCAATCAAATGGTGTGTTACCAAACGCTTAATGAATGGATTTATGGATTTATACGTTTAAAACGCGAACATCTCCGCCATTCCACCTAAGTCAATGGTGCGTCCACCACACTTTTTTTCACTTTATCATGCAATTGATTTTCGCAATAAATTTCATCCCACGGGACTTGATAAGCGATGTACTTTTTACCCGTAATAAACCATTGTTCTATTGTTCCATTGGAAGTCACTTTGGTGGTCACCATACGCTGAATGGGAGCTGCGCAGCTAAAGGCGAATGACTTCTAATACTATGTGAAGGTAAACGATTAGTTTGCAAAAGCACCAATATCAGTCATTCGATGAGACGTTCCCCTACTTGCCACATCCCTTCACCGACTCAAGTATAGCCTCGGCATTTGCACAATGTTATCAGTTTCGGATGGTGCGTAGATGACTGATATATACCTATATTTGTGTTTATATATATATATATATATATATATATATATATATATATATATATAGAGAGAGAGAGAGAGAGAGAGAGAGAGACACACAGACTGTGAGTCACAAGCTTACGCTTGTACTCAGCTTATCCCTGCACTAAACCACTCGTCTGCCGAGAATTCCATATGTCTTCAGCACTATGGTGAGAGAACGATTCACGTTTCTGCACGCGCGCACAACAGGCCGTAGGCATTTTGTAAAGTTCGCTAAACCTTTGATGGCTATTTGATGAACAATGAACAGGGAACAGTGGTTTGTCTCTTGATAAATGCAAATGCTTCAGACCTTCCGTAGGACGTTTGTGGTGAATATGATGAAATCAAAATTTTTCTGTTTCCTCTACTGAGCGTCTGCCTAGATGAATACTTCGTTAAATCACGTCATGTAAAATTTCAATAGTCGAGCGTAAACCTTTAGAATGATACTTGGTGAAATGATCGTTGATGTAAGGGGTGAGGAACGCAAAATATGGTCGATTACTTGGGTCCATTTGATACATAAATCCAGTTGAAAAGCATGCTTGGCGTAATCCACAATAGAGGAGTTTAGGTTAAAAGATGCTGGGAGCTAAGAGCAAAATCCAATCGTTTTTTGAAAACATCCAAGGTAGAAGAGGATACAACTGAGTCTGGGAGTGCGTCCCAGGGTTGGCAAACACGAAGGGAAAATTATTACCGTCGATACTCTACATGGCTATATCGTTCCTTCAATTTTGCGCAGTTACCCCTGAGCTGCGTGTTGTGGCTAAGTTTCAGCAAGTGGCGACATACGTGGTTGGGATCATTCAGTATCAGATAAACTAATATGAGAACACGGCGTAGCATTTGATAGCGTCCGCTGAATATTCCCAGCAATTTCAGCTTGCGGTGTTGAGTGGTAGCGCAGTCTCTTCACATGCTTTGTCGTTCTTCTTTGATATACCTCCAACGCCTCTAGGTCGCGCTTCAACCAAGGTTGCCAAGCTTGAATAGCGTATTCAACATGCGGGTGCACGTAGGAATTGTGAATCATTTGGAATATTGATAGGCCAAATCTCCCGAATGCCCTTCGCAGCATGCAGACGTGATGGTTGCCTTTTTTTGCAGCTACCTCTGCCTGTTAAGAACAGTTGTGATCGCTATGTACGAGCACACCAAGGTCATGTTCCTGGGAGCTATTCTGCAGTTTGTCCCAAGCATATAGATGAAGTTTTGTCTATGGCGTAACTGTATGACGCGACATTTGCATACAGTGAACAGCAGGGCGTTTTGAACTGACCAGTTCGACACCGTTAAGATAGCATTGGAGCCGTTTGTGGTAGTCCGGTCCTCTGATCCTTCGCCATATCTTAATGTCATCAGCGAAAATATGAAATCGGAAGCAACCAACTCGTTAATGAACACCAAAAACAGACGAAGTCCAGTACCCAGAGTTATGGTACACTACACACCACATCAAATGCATCGGACAATGATTCTCGGACTCTCACCGCCAACCGTCGTTTGTGTAGAAAATTGCTGATCTAACAGCATTGGGTCGCCAATGTCGTAGTTCAGAAATTTCTGAAGAAGCATGCAATGGTCTAAGCGATCAAACGCTTTTGAAAAGTCCAGGTAGATGACATCGACTCCTACTCCATCATCAACAGCTTCAGTCCAGCTATTACGTGCAAATAATAGGTTAGTATTACACGGATGCCTTTGACGAAAGCCATGTTGCTCTGGAGCTATTAAATTGTGGCTTTCCAGATAATGCATCAGCGCATCTGCGGTGACTGATTCCACCACTTTGGATAGTACTGGAAGTAGTGTTATTGGACGGTAGTTGGCAGGATCTGATCAGCTACCTCCTTTATGGATAGGAGTGATGATCCCTCGCTTCCATACTGGTGGAATATGGTTCTTTTCTAATCATCGCTGATAGAAAACGGTCGGTGGTTCTGCTAGATCACTAGTAACCGCCTGCAGAGACTTTGGTCTGATGTTGTCGGCTCCGGGAGAACTGTGGATATGCTAGGGTTACAACTTCTTCAATACAGCTTCTGCAGTGAAGGTGAGGTTGTCTAAACCCGACGGTGGACTGTTAGAAATGAGGAGGATGTTTGGGTTCTTTACCTGCTGGAAAGTATGGGAGTACTGAGGCCGTAGGATATCAGCTGGTGGGCCAACCACCGTAAATGACCGTCATTACCCATAAGCGAGCCACTGTAGATTCGTGCACAGCGCTTCTCATTCTGGAAAGCCGTGATCTACCTTCCTCTTCCAGACGTACTATATATACATATATGTGTATATATGCATATATATATATACATATACTTTTATATACATATATATATATGCCAGGACTGCTTTTGGCTTTCGGCAACTGGCCCGCAGTTTGTGCCACTGAGCCATAGGAACGGTAGTCGACCCTCATGAATTTGTCCTAACAATTCATGTTTTTTTGACTGTACATGCGGCTAGGTGCTTGTTAACAATAAATTATTCATTGTACTCTCTAGACAGTCCCACGCATTTTGTAATCAGCTTTATGGAATCTAAAATCAATGTTTGTTCACTTTTGTGCAACGCTAGCAAGATTACATAGGATCAGTAGGTCCAAAGTGGCAATATATACGCAATCACCATTCTAAGCATCAAATCACGATTACTGTACTTGCTTTAATCGTAGAGTATAAAATGACGACCGTCTAACCTTAAAAAACGTTCCGGCAGCTTGAAAGGAACAAGATAATCTTCGGGAATAAAAGATCCCAAAATAGTCAACACTTGACTGTCTGGGTATGAACAAAGCATTCAATGCTAATGGAGTAGTGGCATCCGAAACAACGTAAGGTTCTGCTCAGAGTAAAGCTAATGTTACGCCAAGATGATTAAAAGGGTCAAAAAGCGGGAATCGAGATAAGAACCAAAGCACGAGCTCATCTAGGCCATTATGAAGTTAGAAAATGCCACACCGGTTTGAGTTATGCATCCCAATACAACACCGCCAACATATTTGCATTCAATAGAGGTAAATAATATGGGGAGCATATCAATATGTATGAAGTTTATGGGGGAGAGGATGGCTGCCTTTAAAACTTCTTGTTTAGTGAGCAACGCAGAAGATTTCCTTCCATTAATCGGGCTGACTTGAGTGCGATTTGGGAAGTAGTCTTTAACTGCGCCACAAAATCTTGTTGAAAACCTATTTGCAGATAGCTGGTTAAGCAGGGTTTATGTGTCAACGCTGCCGAAAGCATCCGCATAACCGAGAAACAGAAGGCGAACTGCCCCTCTTTTTTCATGCACTACATACGCTACACAATGCACAAGATAGGTTACCGCATCCAGTGTGGAGCAGCCATGTTTGTGAGCGAAGTGGTACCTATCAACTGCCAGTGTGAATAGGTCATGTTAACTCCTGGCTACCAAGCTCTTACTGCTTATAACCTCCCACATTTTTTCATGTATTCCATTGAACAAAATTGGGTGTAGTAATCAATATTTGTACCTGGAGCCCGAGTACTCTGCAACGCTTTTTCGCTTTGGAATGCATTTTGGAAACTCGGTGTTCAATGCCCTAGGATTTTCGCTAAAAGTGTTCAAGTGTTTGTTTGACCGTGTGTAAACTTAATAATCCCGGCAAGTAACTGAGTAATGATTAACATGTTGATGTTGATACCACATGTTCTGTTCCACATCTTGGTCCCAAGAATGAGTGTAGCTATATTTCCATCTGTTCATCCGTCATACTGAACTTAGGTGAGCTTAGGGAAAGGCAGCTATTATCCAACTAAGCTTCGGAAGAGCAAAGTTTCCGGCTACAATGGCATTACTCACCAGACTATGCTACCTACATTCTGCTCCTTGAAATCGATTTGTAGATTACATAACCGTAGCTTGACCAGCTGCCCAATGCGAACTAGCACAACGCCTAGAGCGCCGGTGCATCGCAGAATAACAGTTCAATCCATCCATGAGCTCATTTGTATTTGAGGTGCGCGCGGCGTTTGCGAGCGAATTGTGTTGTTGATACGGATTTATGCTAGGGTTTCAAATAATTGCGTATGTTGCCAGTTTGATGAATACGTTTGAATCAGCAGGTTACCAGCGCTTGACCGTACACAGTAGGCACAAAGTGTAATGTTTGACATTTAATACACAATGCTCTACGATGGTACCTCGTGTGACCACGTTGGACTACGCATTCGAAGAGATCTTTCCCTGGAAATTCCGCGGCAATTGAATAATCCCAACCTTTAACCGACTAGCGATTAGTACGACGTTGCCAGTTCACGTTCCGCACTACAGGTTAGTACTGAGAGTGAGCATAGTTGTATTTCTAGTTACTCATCAGCCATATTGAATTTGCCGGGGTTATGAAAACACACGTACCAAGCGGATTGAAGGCGGAAGCGTAGAGACACCTACCGGAAGTTGAATTTAACTATGGCTAATTTTCTGTATTGACTAAGATAAAGGTAACGCCAACTGTAATGTAGCGTCAGTGCCTTTGTATATTACATCGAAAATGAATCGGTGCATAGCCACAATGGATTTAGGAGCACCGAATGGCTGCACCAGAGAAGTATGATTCAGATAGTTCCCATATAGCTTATAGCCACAGCAGAGTATATATCGGTATGTACGAAAAGTTGAGTAATTGGATGATAACCATGATATGTCTTAGACTTTTGCAAAACGATGCGAATACTGTTTGGAAAGCCGCATATTTGACAATGGGAAGCGGGACTTAGTAAATGTAGTAATGCGGTAGTTGTCGTGTCATCGAGGCCGTAAGTGGTATTGTCACCTGTCAATGCTTAAGGTTGCGTAAATCCGTATTTCGAGGATCCGCACTTGCCTCGAACAGCAGCTGGTCTGAACGGTCGGCGACACGCAGAGGATGAAGTGTAGACCCCAACGCACTCGCACATTATGCAATCTTACCCATCAGTTACGCAAAACAGGGTGCACATATGAGCAGCAACACCTAAGTACAAACCATTTGATTGTACCACTTATTTATTTGTCATTCCAACTCGTAACCGCACGGATGGCAGTTGCTTCATGATTCCGATATCGAGTACGTTCAAATAATGATGCCCAGGATTTAAGGCTATCATTTATATTCACGTCTAGATGTTAAAGAAAAGACTAACGACTCGTATTGGGTACTTATTGTCATGCCTGTGAAAGTACCTGTTAGCCTGACCACCAAACTATATCCATTCACATTTGTATTACCATTGATCATGAGGTGTAATGTGTCTTTATTCAGTTTTTGACTGATTACACTTTTGTTTGGATAAACGCATTTGCATATGTTATCTCCGAAGGCCAGGCCTGGCCTGAAGAAGCTCTTGTGTCAAGGGCGAAACATTGCCACAATAAAACCCTAGCAAAAAACCGATTTGTATTCAAACCTTCTGAACTCATTACTTGACCTTGCTTTTGTGGACGATATTGTCTTGCTTTTCGACGATGTGGGGGCGGCCCAATCAACCCTAAATAGCCTGTCCGGAGTGGTCCCATTATTTGGATGCACTTCGCACCTTCAAAGTGAAAAGTGCTGCTGCAGGACCCCCAGCCACTTGATGACCCCTTGACGCTTGCTAATGCAGAACTCGAGGTGGTTGATCAATTCACTAATCTTAGCAGCAGCATCAGCAACGATGCGCGCATAGAAACCGACGTCAGCTCACGCATTGCAAAGGCCAGAGCTGCCTTCTTGAACCTGCGGCATCTTTGGCGACAGAAGGGAATTTCCCTCCGTTCGAAAGGTCGTGTATACAAGGCCACAGTTTGGGCCGTTCTGCTGTATGGTAGTGAGACTTGGGCCCTTCGGTCTGAAGATCTGAGGCGCCTTCAATTCTTTGATCATCCTTGTCTGCGAAGCATTGCTGGTGTCGGATGGCTCCAGCGTGTCCTCAACGATGATGGGCCTAGGCGAGTACTAGGTAGTGATAATCATACTATCTCCTTAGAACAACTGATAGCACTGCATAAGTTGCCTTGGCTCGGCCACGTGCTACGTATACTTAGTCCCGTTTACCTAGGAGGGTCTTGTTTAGTCTATCAGATGTAGGGTGACGCAAGGCTCGAGGTGGACAGAAGTTGACTTGGTAGCGGGAAATGAAGATACTGAGGATCAAACTGGGTGCCGTTGGTCCGCCTCGCTCTACGGCCTGCAGTGCACATGACTCGCCTTCTGCATGGCTCGAGACTTTACATTACATTGATCGCAGTAAACACCAGTGGCGCGTCTGGTGCCGGCTCCTAATCTCATTGCCTGTTTAAAGTGTGTTTGTTGCTGAGTTATCTGCGGGGTAATGACTGATTATGACGCGGAGCAGAGAAAACCGCACGAAAACTCTCTCACCGATGCCGCCTTATCTTTGCAAGTTAGCGAGCTGTTTGTGACGGTATGTTGTCTACACAAGATGTAGGCGTCTTGACCCTGAATGTTTTTGCTCAGGGCATTAAGATCTTCGGGTAAGTCCATCTTCTCTCCCTCTTCTTTTCTTTATTTCATAGGTCCTCATGGTTGTATGACAGCGAAGCATCAGTCTAAATGGCTGATGTACTGCTGTTGTTGATGATGAACTCATGCGTGGCTGGCGGTCTCTGGATGATGAAGCACGGTGTTGTCGATCTGTGAACGACATTACCGCGAACAATCTTGCTGCTATGCTAGCAATGCTGGAGGAGGAGGCGTGAGTGACTGTGGTACAGCTGGGGAAATTCATCGGGATCTTATCGGAATCACTCTGTACCATCCTACACGAGAACAACGGCCTCAGCAACGTTTGCTCACTTTGGGTACCCCGTCAAGCTCAGTGTGGATCAAGAACCAGCTCTAGTGAATTGATGCTGTATCTCGCATGCCAGGTTTAAGGGCGGACGTTCCAGTGTTTGGGAGATTTTCAACGGTGATAAGACCTTGGTGGGAAGTTTCGACCGAGATGCCAAGCAATAATCGGTTTATCGGGCGGCCATTGGTGGGGCACTGCCCCGGAAGTTACGGCGTTAGCTAGGTGTGCACAAGCAGATGATGGCTGTGTTCGTGGACAAGAGCGGTCATGTGACTACTCTAACTCTGGTATGGCGACGCACGGACACCGGATACTGGTATGCCAACCACTGTCTGCCACAAGTGTTGGGAGCTGTAGCCAGGCATCGTCCAAATACTCGATCACGAGAGAGCTTGCTGCACACATGCACACAGGTCCCATGTCGTCGTAGAGTTTGTGGATAGAGAAAGCATCCAGGAGGTCGGTCACTCACCTTTCAGTGCATACTAGGCTTAGCGCGAAAACTTTTGTGATTTTAAATATGAAACGCACGATGCGTGGAATCCAGTACAAGTCTCCTAGAAACTGCAGTAGATGTCTTTATAAAGCTGCTTGGAGGGTTACCTGCATCAGCATGGTCTAGCTGCTTCGCCAAATGATTTGTACGCATGGAATTGTGCATGAACGCTGGTGAATGGAACTTCGAGCAAATGTCATGCGTATTTTGTAGTAAACAAACGTATTGATCTGCTTACCTTACCCTCTCATATAGCTTATGTAACAACCAGACAACTATGTAAGTGTTTGTTGACAATAGTAGTAATGCCTGCCTCATGAATCACTTTTGGACACAAAACTCCGGCTTCAGATCGTGGACGCAAATAGCGTTGCCAATGGACAAAATTCCTTCACAAATGCCTTGCAAAAACGTTCAGGCTGTTGCGAAAGGACTTTGCAGTTTTTATTAGAAGCAGAATGGCTACGGTGGGGAAGTGTGTCCTAATGGAGTCGCTTCAGGATCTAAGTTCCTCTGTGCAAAACCACGCTGGAATGTGTTCGCGAATCCCCTGAGATGGGCGCCTCGTAGTGTAAGCCATGGATCGATCACCATCATCATCAGCAGCAAGAGTAAATCAATCAGTTGAACTGATGCTCCGCTACAGTACAAACATGATAACCTACGAAATGAAGAATATTAAGACAGACAGAGAGAGAAAGGGACTTGCCTGAAAATCTTAATGCCCTAAGCAAACATGCAGAGTCAAGGTGCGTACACCTTGTGTTAAAAATTTACTGTCACAAACAGCTGGCTAAGGTGCAAAGATGAGCCGGTATAAGTGAGACAGCTTCCTTGCGGCTTTCACTGTCCCGCATCATAATCAGCCATCACCCCTCAGATAACTGAGCATCAAACGCATGTTAAACAGGCAGTCCGACTAAGGAACGGCTCAGACGCGCCAGTGGTGTCGACTGCGAACCATGTGTTGTAAATTGTGGAGCCAAACACAAGATGGGTCACGTGAGCTCAAGCCCGGAAGGCGAGACGGAACAACCGCACCCAGTGACTTCATTTCCCGCAGCAAAGTCAACTTCTGTCCGCCTCGAGCCTTGCGCCACCCCACACCTTGCAGACCAAATAATGCCCTCCTGGGTAAGCGATGATCGAGCATGCGCAGAACGTGCTCAAGCCAACGTAACTTATTCAGTGCTCTCTGTTGTCCTAAATAACTAGTTTAGTTATCGCTGTCTATTACTCGCCTACGCACATTATCTTTACTGCTACCACCGGACACCCGCAATGCTGCGCAGACAACGATGATCAAGGACTTGAATGCGCCTCAAATCTTTAGACCGAATGGAGCATGTCTCTCCCATAGGGCAAAACGGCCCTCACTGTGGCATTGTAAACATGACCTTTCAGACGAAGGAAAAGTCCTCTTACTCTCTAAAGATACTGAAGGTTGAAGTAGGGAGTTCTGGCTTTTGTAATGCGTGAACTGACTTCAGTTTAAGCAACTTGAAAATTCCCATTCAGAGTCAAAATAAGAACACGAGACTATAGGTGAACAATTGTTTTCGATGCTTCACTTCAGACCATTACAATCATCTTTAAGGGTAAAACAAGGAATTGAAATCGACCCACTGGCTCAAATTACATAGTTACTTAACGGTTCACTGAGGGAGGCTAAAAGTTGACCTTTGACCCAACAGGTAGATTACATGGTACGGACTTTGATCTGTGACAGTCGACCTCAGCATCTTTCGTTCTAGCTGGACAGGGAAGCTGTAAAGCGTGGATCAACTTATTTTGCGAGCATAAAATGGTTGAAACAACTGGATGCAAATCGATTCAGCTGTCGCGAGCGCACGGAGGCGCAAACCACTTAATTGATGCTGCGGGACCCTGTAAATTATCCTGAAGGTACGCTTTAGATCAACTTGGGGCCCAGTGTCGACAGTATGAGCCAAAACGGCACTGCTAATGGCCCCAGTTCCTCATTGACGCAACCAGCGCGGGCAGTGCTTGTTCACGCGTTTTGACAAGTGCCGTGCCATTCGACCAATCTAAGTAGAGTCACAAGCGCACTTGAACTGATGAATAACCATAGATGAGGTCAGCAATGGCAGCATATCCTTATTGCGTGAACAAACATGTGGTTCAGTAGAAAATGTACACCATAATCTGGCTGCTGGGAATGTCGACTTGACTCCCGCTGAAAGACTTTTGGTTAGGCGCTCGGTAGCGGCATCCCCCCCTCTTCGCCGCGATTAAAAGTAGCATCAGCTTGGGTTTTTTCAAAATTCTTTGCAACAGTTCTATCAGGGTAACCATTCCCAGGCAGCGTATTATTTATAAAGGTTAGTTCCTCATCCAGGGTGTCCTGTGAGCAAATTCTACGTGCTCTTGTGGTGAGGCAGTGGATTAAGTTACGCTTATATCTTCAGTTTCCATGCGCCCTTTCGTGAAACGATCACCCACCTCACATTCCTCTTTATCAAGTGTTAATGGGCCATCAAGTGGCTAGTGGTCCTGCAGCAATACTTTGCACATTGCAGGTGCAAAGAGCATACCACATAATGGGATCACTCTAGACAGGCTATTCAAGGTTGATTGGGCCGCCGTAAAGTCGTCAAAAAGCAAGAAGTCGTCCGCATAAACAAAATCAAATCATTTTTACCTGGCAGGACCTCAAAGCCTGCATCGTGAGATTCGTAAACGAACTCTTGACCATTCAGTCCACGACGAAAGTGAACAAAATTGGGAAAATCTGGCAACTCTGGCGAACGCCACTTGTTGTTGGAAGGTTATACGACAGGTCACCGTAGACCCTGATGCAGCCTGTCGTGTAAGAGTATGGAGCAGGTAAGAGTTTCAACAGTTTCGTGGGAATAACTTTCCCCGCAAATATACCAAACCGAGCACATCAATCGACGGAATCTGAGACCATCATGAAGTCCAGGAACATTGCATTTTTGTAAGTCTGCGGCGCATGTGGCGTTGCACCAGCACCTGCCGCAGAGTGAATATATGGTCTATACTACCATGTCTAAAGCAGAAACCAGCCTGTTCTTCCCTAATACGAGATTCCCCATTCGGCAGTGAGGCGACGAAGGAGAATTGAGGCCAGTAATTTTGTCACTACTGGCGTTATACTAATGCCCATGTGGTTAGAACTGTCAGTTGGACTGCCTTTGTTGTATGTTGACAGTATAATCGATTCACACAAGTTATCCAGGACTCTCTCTTCATTCCAGACATGTGGTAACAGGAATGTCAGTCATTGTAAAGGAGCTCACTTCCATCCTTAAAAGTGCAGATGGGAGGGAATCCGGGCCAGCAGTATGAAAACGGGAGATGGCTGTGATCGCGTTTCAGACCTCAGTCTCCGATGGACCTTCTAAACTAACTGACCAAGGCTCGCCCTGCTCACCTAAGTAGGAAGAGGTCCGACAGTAGGGGGACAACTGAACTGATCTTGAAATTGCTCCAACCAACGAGCCATACAGCGCACGTTATTCTGATTCAGAGCACTCGCACTGTCTCTGATTGTCCCACTGACGCCTGGTGGCTTAGGAACAGTGGTGCGGATCGGTTAGAAGAGCTTGCGATAAGTAACTACTGCTCCGGCCTCCTCCATTTCTTGTGCCCTACTGGTACACCATGATTGTTTTTCAGCACGCAGCCTCTACTCTAGTTCGCGCCTAGTTGTCCGTCTGGTCACATTTGGCTCAGAGACAGCCAAAAGTTTTCTTCTAGATCCCCACTGGTTCATAGACCTCTCCCATATCCAGTGACTGGTGCGGTGACGATTGATAGTACCACAAGCAGATGCTTCTGCGTCGTGCATGGCAGTCGAGATCATGTTCCACTGAAGCTCAGTGTCATTAAGACAAGAGGGCGAAAGCTGGTTACGCATTGCATCCTGGTAATCTTGCCTGATCGAAGGGTGAGACAATTTCATAATTACCAATCAGGGGAGAGGCTTAGTGAGCCTCCCGGTAAAGTTCATGGAGAAACGACAGCGTACCAAGGCATGATTAGAGTCGACACAGGTACTCCAGTACGAGCGGCAATATAGGATGGAACCACACCATCTGTAACTTATGGCTATGTGGTCAATTTGGGTCCATCGCTGGCCAGCTACAGAAGGACGCCAACTGTAACAGACCCTCTCCGTTGTCAGTGCGTTCGGAGTTAAGCCCATAATTACGACCTGGCAAAGCTTCTGAAGAACACAGACGACCTAGCTGCACATTCACGTCCGCTGCAAGTAATATGATATATAAACTAGTAGCACTGCGTAGTAGCGCGTTCACTTCATGATGGTATATGCACTTAGCAGCATCAAAACTACAGTCGGTGGGAGCATAACCGAAAATCACAAACAAACATCGTCTTGTACTACTTCGTGAATCAAGCTTGTTCGATGTCGTCATATGCATCTATTTTTAGCCCTCGATCCTCCCTCAGTTTGGCACGCATCAACTTATGCTTATTGTTCTGGATCGGTTAATAGGCAGCACTTTCCCGAACATCAGAGACACTCCTCATGATTATCTGCTGCTTATCGGGAACTCGCCTGCATGACTCCAGCTATGTGCCCTCACTGTGACACCTTTCAAGTGACAGTTGCAGTATTTTCTCATTACACCTACGCGGAAAGGATGTAGCTTCGAATACCTGCCAAGCCGGCGTGGGTACTGCCTTCAGTAAGCGAGCTGAACAGGATCTAGTTGATTGAATTCCAAGCGGCAGTCGGATGTGTGCGGTCCGAATGGCTCGCTGGTTCAAAACTTCGAATTCCCGCGGGACTAAAAGGTGTCTGTTTGTCATCGCTACCTACGCCCCCACAAATTGTGGCGATGATACGGTGAAAGGCGACTTCTAGCGTAAACTGAACGATCTCTCTCGTCACTGAAGAAGCAGGGGCACCATAGTCCTGGCAGGTGATCCGAACGCTCAAGTTGGAAAACTGTCCACCAATGGGCTGCATCTGGAGGTCCAACATGCTGCAGCCTCACGTAATGTTAACAGTGAGCGATTATTTGGTATGAAGATGCACGCTTAGTTCTTGCCAGAACAAACCTCAGACACAGTACGCACCGGAGTGTAACATGGCGTCCATCAGCATTAGACTAGCCATGAACGCAAATTGATCAAATCGCGATCAGTCACCGCTGGACAGGCTGTGTCCAAAAATGTCGCCCGATTGGGAGCACATACGTGGACACTGACCATGCACTTTTATGTGCTGATCTGCGGATGCGTTTTGGCGGGCACCCACGACGACGCAGTGATCGCATAGACGCAAGCGAACTGGGGAATCCAGATGTACAAACGCGTATTGAAATACCCAAACATCCTAGCTGAGTACGCGCTCACTAAATGCAGTTGAAGGTCACTGATCACATGTTTACCGGGCCTTGCTAGCAGAAGGTAAAACCGCATGTGCTAAATTGAAAGGCCAACATGGACCATGGGTATTTTCGCAGTCTCTGAAACTTATCGATGCTCTCGGGCACATTCCGGCTGGAAGCGAAAACAACATGAGTGGCAAATACCTGGTGGCAAGACTGTGTGATAGCTTGAAGTGAGACCGCATATCTTGGTGGTCTCATCGTGTATCAAAGATGGAAATGGCCGCTGACCTTTGTAATCGTCTGATACAGGAAACGGGCAGCAGGAGACCTAGTGTTAGTGCAACTATACGTGACGAGAGTGGAAAACCTATCCTCAACTTGTCAAAACCATTGGAGCGTTGGGCTGAGCATTTTGAAAGGCAACTTAATCGGCTGGAATCGTTAGATTACTCTCCGGCCAGTGATCGCCCAGCTCCCTGAGCTGCCCGTTTGGATGCACCTTCGCCCTCAGAAGTTGAGCGTAAGACCGAACTACTCAAGCTGAGTAACGCCGCGGGACCAGGTGATCTTCCTCCAGTCCTTTTCTAAATTCGAGGGACTTGCTCTTGTGGATGACGCACGATTTCCTTGTAAAAATGTGAGCGCAGGAAATTGTCCCAACCGACTGGCGCTGCTCGGTCATAGTCCCAAGCTTCAAGGGAGGCTCCCGTTTCGAATACGGCAACCATTGGGAAGTCAGTCTGATCACAATCACCTCCAAATTGCTTGCCTCTGTCATTCTTTATAGATTGACTTGAACACGTAAGTCAGATTCGTGAGGAGCAGATCGGGTATCGTCGAGATCGGGGTTACAATGACCACATCTTCACTTAGCGCCAATTGTTGGAGCGTCGATATATGTATTGGCGGCCCACCGTTGTCATGTTTCCCGACGTAAAATGCGCCTTCGATACTGTTGATCGATACGCCGTTTGAGACTGTCTGCAGTGGAAAGGTGTGTCCGAGAAATAGGTAAATTTTATCTCATCACTTTATGTGCGTAGCTTGGGTCCAGTGTGGGCTTGTGGAAAGCTGTCGCTGTCCTTCAACATTTCCAATTGTGTGAGACAAGAATGCCAACTGTCACCTATCCGCTTTAGTTACGCCACTGAGGAAGTAATGGAGATCGCGTTCACAGGACACGAATTAGAAAGTGTTGAGCTGTTTCCTGGTTAACGACTTCATGACTTGGAGTATGTTGACGACATTGCCTTCATCTGTGACAGTTCATAAACCTGTCAAGCAGAACTAAACAGAGTGATACTGACCGTCAACCGTTCTGGGCTATGCTTTGCACCCTCGAATAGCCTCTAGGCTACCAGGTTGCAGTCAGAAAGACAATGAACGCATTTGACGGAATACACCTGTTAACATGGCTAGGAGCCGACTTCAGTGTTGGTTGTGTTGTGAGTTTCTTTGTCCTTCCTCATCATACTTAGCTTCCCCTCCAAGCAGGATCTCATTTATTAGGTAATGTATGACTCCTTTTTACAACATTACAGCCGGTTAGTAACTCTCCGGAACAAGACCCATTCGTTAGTGTCAGCCAAGGTGGCGTGACTCTGTAACATATTTTTCTTTGCTTTGCGGCACAATAGTTAAAGGTTTTCCACCTTTAGCCAACGTGCATAAGGAGGACATTTTTATTTTCCGTCCATATACATAGGCTATATCTCGTAATTTAGATGTGTCAGTACAACCTCAATGTGTTTTTAATCACACCGGTAAAGTGGGACGCAACAATGGAAGTTGGGTGGGTGTTCCATGGATGACAGACACAAAGAAAGTTGCACTGATATTCTAGCCGAGTGTACTGTGTGGCTAACTTGAAATGGTGGCGCCTCAAATTCGTGTTGAAACTAACTTGCAATAGGTGGCGACAGACGAGGTCGGGGTTCCTCAAAATCTGTCAAATCATTATTATATCGCCATGTAGACCTCGATTATGACAGTGGTACAACCTTTGGGTCCTCGGTCTAGTTATAGATGGAAAATGAAGCTACCCTTTGATGGGCTTAGTGGAACTCCGCTGTGGAGTTTCGAGTGCCGCGAGATCTTACTTGTGCCAGCTATGCCAGTTCAGGAATGTGTATCCTACGTGAGGGCGCACGTACGCGTTAAGTAACTGCGAACGAACAGACGAGTCAAAGCAACTGATTACTCTCCAGAGCATGCCTAAGCCATGATCCCCAGCATTTGACCTCATCTTAGATTGCTCTGAGCAGCCCAGGACGAACTAGATAAATACCCCAAGATGGCGTGAGTGCGTGACTGCTTGCAGGTTATAGTCTGCAAGCTTGTGTATGATGTTCGGCTAGTGAGGAGTGGGAAGCATCTTGCATTTGGATGAATGGAAACGGAGTAGATTGTGGAAAGATATTCGTATGCCCTGTCCAAGTCGCTTTGAAGTACATCTTGTTTTGTTTGCTCGGCAGTCGTCTACCGCATGAAGTGAGGTCAAAATAAGCTTTATCCACCCATACGGGTGCAATCTCAGCATTTTCGCATTTTCACTGCGGAACGCAATACAACAAATCCCCAGTGGGAAAGAAAAAGCGACAGCAATAAACACAATGTTGCATCTTTAATCAAGCATACAGTCACTAAAGAGGTGTTTCATCCCCGGATGGGTCGATTAATAAGCGTGGCAACTTGGGCAGGAGGAAATTTCGATACGACGAGGTGGTAGAATATAAAAATATAAATTTCAACCTTGTAGAAGAAGTAGTTACATTGCTGGTTAGGATAGCATATAAAGAGTGAGACGTGTCGTTTAAAATCCCGGATGGAAGTTGATGTACGCATCGAAACGCGCGCTAATAAATAAATCAATTATGGATTCTTTTTAATCCAGAGCAGTGAGAAAAATAAATTTCAACGAACAGACTAGCAGAATATAAGCATTTTGAAGAAGGCCGAGGAAAATAACAGGGGAACATTATAACCAATAAGGAAGGATGTATGCATTTACCAACCTTAGAATTAATCACGGGCAAAGGGAACCTTTGTGCGCTTGTGGGTGTAAAATGAGGGCCTACTAACGTTTTCAAACGTTTCAAGAATATGTACAGAATAAAATACATCGTTATGCTATCGTATAACACCGAGATATTTTACGACAAAGGAACGAGGGGTGCTTTCATCATCCACAATCATGGGAGTAGAAATATAACAAGGAACTGCAGTCTGTTTATTTGTAGAAAACAGGACGTTAGGTCACAATACTTGGGAAAGGTACTGCGAGCACGAGCAACTCATTAGTTCGTCTAACCATCGTTGGAATTTCAAAAATTCCTCAATGGCTGTAATAGGGCAACTAAGAAAGGCGATATCAGCATATTTACAGTCTATGAAGTTTGGTGGAATAGGATGACGTCCGCCGTAAGCGGTGAAGAGAAAGGGGATGAGATGGATCACTGCATGTCATCACAATTGGTATAGTGCGTGAAGTGGGTGCGATTTGTGAAGAAAGCACGCGTCACAAGACTCACATAAGGGGGACACCATTTTCGGACAAAACGTTGGGCAGTAGCGTTCCGTCGAGACTCCCAAAAGCCTTGGTGTAATCACAAAATGACAGCCGTAGGCTCTTACATTTATTATCAAACTCAAAGGTAATAGAACATACCAGATAATAAACAGCATCCAATGTAGAGCGCCTTGGTTAATAGGCAAAGTGTTCGACATCCTCAGTATGGTTGCCTGTGTAAGTGCGAAAAATCCGTAGCTTTTCCAGTAGTTGCAGCGGCACGTACTTACAGCCAGTTGCCCGACAATTCCGACATCCCTTTTTAGGCATTGGTTTATGTCTAGATGTCGGGAACGGTACCAGTGGTTAAGCATCGATTCATGATGTTTTCACAGCTTCCTTATAACATCCGAGCATATGAACAGAGCAATTGCTGATGGAAGAACCGGTCCACCTGCCTCCTTTTGCTTCAATCTTATGAGTTCCTTGTAGACAGTTGTAGAATGAAATAAAGTGGGAGCCTCAGTATTAGTGAAAGAAGGCAGTGAAGTGTGTTAGGTCATCAGGAGCTGAACTCACATTTGATTTTATCTATATCTTCACTAATGAGTGTACTGAAGGAATGCTTTCCAGAGAGTTGTCTTGGAAACCTCCACAGGTCACGACATCTACGGTTGTATAAAACTGTTTGAATTTGTAGTGTGGTTGGCCTTTTTATCCCTTTTTTATATCCAAGGACAGAGGTTTGACATGAGTAGTTAGTTTATGTTTATGAGGCAACTCTTTTTCCTCCGCACTTGATTCCGACATGGAGATGAAAAGCTGTCGTTTCACAAATAGTTTGTCTCAGTGGGGAAACAGATCAAAACGGAAGTATATATAATCTGTGTGATTCTTCCATTGGCCAGACAAGTTTTCATTGGAGAAAATTAAAATATCAGTTGAAAATGTGTTGATTTGAATTTTTCATTGTCATCTGTTGAGCAGTTGTGTTGTTTAACAGTTCCGAATGATCTTTCAGTGCAACGCAGTTGGCCTTACTGTGTAAATTGCAACATAGCTTTACTATGCTATTGTCTGTTACCATGAAGCGCACACTTTTGGGTAGAAAACAGAAACCCTGCTTCACATCCCAATTACTGTACCTTTGTTGTTTGTTGAGTATTCCGAGCGGTGTGAAACGGCTTTATACCAATCTTTGTTCAAGTTGTGACTCTCAAACAAAAGCAAGAAATTCAAGGCAAGAAGATGCCTAAGCATATTATTGAACAGTGAGACAGACGCGGTCCCACAACTAGTCTCCGTAGAACACCTCAACCTATATAGATCGGATCGGACAGCGCACTCCGAAATCTAACATGCAGTTGCCAATTCTTCAAAAACACGGTTACCTTTTCAACATTTTGAAATATCGACGGCAGATAGACCACACAGATTTTCATAGGCATTGCCCGAGAGTGTGCGGCGTATGTGTAAAGATATCACTCAGAAACTTTTAGGTCCAAGGACTTAGCCACAGCTTTGTCAAGCAGTGCATTGATGCGACTAAATAACGCTTAACCTGTATCTCTCATTCCAAGTGTGCGCGCTGTTAATTGCAGTGACAAACTGACTCGTATTATCCTGTGCGCTAGCCCGTGGGTTCCACCAGACATTTGTCCCTATTTTGATGCGCATCTAAGTCTGATTTAGCTAGTTGAGATCAGAAAATTTTGAGTTTCTTCACTTGGTCTAAATCTGAAGCGAGGATAAGTGACTTTTTCGTTTACAAGCTGGCTTCAAACATCCAAATGTGATCTAGATAAAAAGTATAAAACACCAAATTTTCAATTTAATTAGATAGCAAAATAAACCTAGAAACACGACCTAGTTAGTATTTTTTATTTTAAGATTGGCGAAAGTTAAACTCAACGCAGAGACAATGCGTAAATGTTGTTTTATAGTGCGCGGATTGTCCTACAATAATTAAAATTTCGGTTCGTTCCTGCGAAAATCCTTTTGAAGAAGTATAAGTTGATAACAAAAACCGTCTACTATAATAAAAGTACTGCTTTTCCATAACTAGTTTCCGTATTGAGTAAGCAAACTGAAGCACTTACGCTTGTTAAAATTCTGGGACACTAGGATAATGCAGACAAACTAGCAAACACAAGACAGTTTCCTTGTGATTGTATGAGTGCATCACATAAGTTCACAATATGCGACATTTGAATGAAACGCACATCTGCGGATTCACCATATTATCCACGTTAACGCACAAGTACAATTTTCCAAGCTTATGAAGTTTAACACCACTGATGCACTCATGCAGTATTTAGAAAATCATAGCATAATAGCACCAGAGCAACATGGTTTCTGACAAAAAGGCTAATGCTCTACGCACCTGCTAATTGCGCGCATTAGCTGGTCTGAAGCAGTTGATGATGGAGCAGGAGTCAAGGTCATGTAACTGAACTTCTCCAAAACGTTTGATCGCTTAGACCACGGAATTCCCAACCTTAATTCAGCCGTGGCTCCCTTTTGAACCTTTGCATTTCTCAGCAATCCGCAATGTCTAACAGACGTTAATCTGTGATATCCAGTGGACATATTGGTATCTTTTGTTATGATGACTAAATTTTTAACGTTGGGATCACTGCTCTTTACCTGAGAAACCTCCTCTATAACAGTCACAGCCACAAAATAACATTCATTTTGCGGCAACAGCAAACCATTTTTCTGTAATCACGTAGAAATCATCATTGATATTTATCCCTGTATTTAATTATTGTTGGCTTTTAACTGTAAGATAGGTCATGAATTAGTAGGCATAGTAATTTTTTAACAATCGCTTTGTCGAATTATTAATGCGAGCCTTAAGCCTTTTGTCTTTGAGCAAGCTTGCATATGTTCGGATCCAGACTTGACAGTATGAATCAAAGGTTTCTTCTTGCTATCATGCCCAATCTATTTATACTTTATGTTAGAGAAACCACTCTGCTGAATTCACATCCAATCAAGTATATAGATGAAAAAGCAGGGAAATCTGTTTCCGCCATTTCCCACGATATGGGATATCTGTTAGAGGTAGCAGTCTGTATCTAAAAATCTCTTTTATATTACTGCAATTTGGATCTCGCTAATGTTTCAATTTGAAGTTCTGTTAGACTTTCCTGGATTTCAACTCGAGTTTCCCCGGGCTGTACATCAAATGGATCTAATATCTAAATCTACATTTCCATGTCAATCTGGTCATGAAACCTATATTTCATTTCTTTTCGGAGTTGTTGTAAATGACTGACATAAACAAGCAAGTGTTCATCAGTCAGCTCTTCCGTGACCATAGGGAGAATTTGGAATTGTCGAAATTTTCGACGTCCGATGTTTAGAGCACACACCACTCGAAATGAGATTACTCAACTTGTCTTGAGGGGTTTTACTTAATAAGTTGTTTTTCAAAAACCTCAACCAGCTAAGCTGCATATGGCTCAGCTGTTAACAGATTTCTCTCTGAAAGAGTTGCAGAAATGAATGTGATGATGGTGTCGCAGATTGCAACAAAATGGCGAAGACCGTTATCCTTAGAGAGCCATCTAACCTGTAGATGTAACAGTAAAACCTGGAAATCACTTTTATCCTCACGCAACTGCTGGGAAAGACAATATTACAGAGGGTGCGATTTGATATTGTTGACTACTATCATAACAGTTGACAGTGAATCGTTTAAGGGTACACCCAACTTCTTAACCTCGAGGTGTTCGCGCCGAATCACACAATCGCATGAAGAAAATAAGGAAAATACTTAAATAGACAATAAATCTATTATATTTTACGACCACTGCGGCAGCACTATCGGTTGCACGTGGAACTGTGTTCCGTATTGTGATGAAATTTTCAGTCAGATGGCTATTGACTACCTCAAATATAGACCGGCCCTTAGTATGAACTTTAATTCTCCTGGCAAACAGTAGCTACCAATAATTGATTATCACTGGATAATTGGACATTTGCCAAGAGAACAACGTCGTTATCAGATAAACTAAATTCATCTAATTGTACCAAATCTTTTATAGGCTGTATTAAAGTAACTGAGAAACTTCCTATATCCTGAGCCATCGCATCTATTCACCTGGATACAGTTGCACTTCTGGGCGGGTTGCCTGGAACTACCTTTTTAGGATTCATATCCATTAGGTCAGACAGCATTGTTAATATTGAAGGCAAGACATATTTAATCCAGAATTGTGCGGACTGCAGTTTTTGGTAATTAACTTGCTGGTTTTATAAGATGCCGTAAATCCATTCGCGTATTTTACCCTGTCAAAGGCCATTGTCTTTAAACTTGGTCTGCTTGCAAAACTATCCAGCAGTTTTTTTGAAAAAATCTACCTACTTTCCTCTTTCGTCATTAATAACACTAAAATAGGTTTCCAATTTACCTGGTCGCACCATTTCATTTGAAAAAATGTTTTGACAAATCAAACACTGATATAGTGGGGTTGTTTTATGTTGATGCCATAAATCCAAACGACAGGTTGTATTCCACGGAGAGACTATCGACACTTCTTTGTCAAGGAGTTAGTTTCTGCAACGTGTCCTTGTAAACGGCTAATTTATAACATAGTATAATATTGCCATTGTTTTATTTTTCTTGCAGTTATGCCATGGGTATTAATTTACATCATTTGACAAGGAGAAATACGCAGATGGTATGAATTTTTGAGGCCACTACATTTATTCTTGCTTAACAGTGAGAGTATATAATAAGACACATGTTAATCATGCCTGTGACATCAGTTGGTGGCCACAAAATAAAAATGTAAAAGTTAGCAACACTGTTACAGACAACCCAAAGGTGGTTTCTGAGAATGCTATTGCAAATACCGTGGAAAGTTAAATGGACTGAAGGAAAGTTCTTGAAAGGAGCCAATGAAGAATATGAATGGAACTCAAACAGTGACAAAGCTCACTGGACACTAATTCGTTATAGAAAAACAAAAGCAAACAGCGACAACCGGTAGATGAAAGTCAGGAGACACAAACACGGAAGAGAGTGCTGGATAGTTCAAGAAACCGGTACGGGAGAGTCCATAAGGAAACTAAAAACGAGCATCAGTTGTTAACAAACATGATGCCATGCGCCTTTGGAAAAGCATCTGAATCTGATATTAGAAGAAGTTTACTTACATAAACATTATGTTACATATACTCACCAAAGAAACCGGATGTCCATACGCATGATGAAAGTTGACAAAACTGCTTGTCAGTTTGAAAACCTCAGCTGAACTGATTGTTAAGAAAGCGTCATAACGTGTCCTAGCTGTTTCGACTGTTAGTAGGAAGGAGCGAACCTTCTTCAGAGATAGTACCCCACGCGTGCAGAGTAGCCATTCAAATTTGGAACCTTGCGAGCAAACGTGACTTAGCCGTCGAAAGAACGCGTGATATGAGACTAGAGACGAAAAGCGTGTAACAGCGCTACTGCACTCAGACCCCAACGAGAAAGACTGACCGGCACATAAGTTGTCACAAAACAATAGTGTCCTGAGAAATAACTCAGTCAGTGTGGTTCTGTACGGTAAGTGCCGCAGTGTCCTAACGGGGATTCGCTAGGTTCACTGCAGCTTGCACAACAGATGCATAAGCACTTATGAGTAGGGAATTTTGATGTAATTAATTGAGGTTCTTCGCAGCCAGTTTCCAAATCAGACAGTCGTCCACATGCTCGGAAAAGCACTAGACTGCAGTTTCAGCCTGTTGGGCATCGTCAGTAGTGCGCATCCATCGGATCGATCAGGATTCGAACCCATGACCACCAGCGGCTTGAACCGCCAGTCAGCAGCTTATGCCACTGGGCCACGAGGTACAGCTTCGGATCGTCATGATTTACAAGCTAACTGCGATATAGCGCGCCTTATCCTCCACTGCCATACAAGTTACGAACGTTGCAGAGGACAGGGTTGGCCCCGAAAGACACAACGTCCACTAACAGTAGCTACGTACGACAGCATATAGAAACTGTCAGGGTGGAGGATAATACGCGCTATATCGTAGTTAGCTTTTAAATCATGACGGTCCGAAGCTGTACCTCGTGGCCCAATAGCATAAGCTGCTGACTGGCGGTTCAAGCCGCTGGTGGTCATGGGTTCGAATCCTGATCGATCCGATGGACGCGCACTACTGACGATGTCAAACATGCTGAAACTGCAGTCTAGTGCTTTTCCGGGCATGCGGAAAACTATCTGATTTGGAAACTAGCTGCGAAGAACCTCACTTAATTAGATGCATAAGCGGCCTGAGTGAAACTTAGATTGTGCATTGTCGGTAAGTATAAAAGTCCTAAGGACGAAGCGGTTGTTAGTTGCGCAGTGTAAGTCGCCGTATGTTGACTGTATGTTTGAGATGAGCCCAGCAAAATTTGTGCAAGTTTGGCGGAACTATGCCAGCTCTACAACAAAGTCTACCTAATTTGGCTTTCATACTTTCATAAATAGGTGTGTAATTCACTTCACTGACGAGCAGTTACCTAGCCTGACCATTGTGCGGAGAGAAACTATCAGAAAATATTGCGAAATGATTTTTCTTATTCCGGTTTTCACAACCCACTTTTAAAGCAGGCCCCCTTGGCACCTTTAAAATATTTGGTATCCAAGGACCCCCCGGGAATTCTCTATTGCCCCCAGGGGACAAGTTAGCTCCTGTTGATAATGGCTGGCTTAGACCACCGAATTCACCTCCATAAACTTCAGCTCTATGGCTTTAGTGACCCACTGCTGCATTGGTTAGTCAATTTCCTGCACGAACTTCGCTTGGAGGTGAGAATAAGAGAATCCCAATCCGATATAATTATGGTGGAGTGCGATGTATTACAAGTCTCGGTGCTCGGGCCCCGCCTATGCTTGATGTTCACAAACCATCCGTCGAGTGAAATTACTTCAGACTTCCTATTTTTCGCGAATGATATTAAGTTATGGCGAGCGATCAAAGAACCGAACGACCACGAAAAGCTGCAGCGCGACCTCAGCACGGTTTTAAACTGGTTAGTTCAGAATACACGACTTTTAACGTGGAAAATTGTCACGCTGTTCAATTGCGCCATAGGCATGCCTATGTGTATAGGTATGGGTCACATGTATTGCAAACCACTTCCCATTTTCTACAGTTTGATGTGCTCATTTAAAGTGACCTTAACTGTTCAAACCAGTCAGAGACAGTTGCGAAAAGAGCCAACCAACACGTCAGTATTCTGCAGAGCACATTCGAAGTTTCGGCCAATCTAGCTTTCCAATGATACACAACTCTTATGTGCGCGCTCACCTTGAATACGCCATCCAAGTTTGGCAACGCTGGTTGAAGCGCAACTTAGAAGTGCTAGAAAAACCACAACACAGGGCCAAAATGACCGTCAGCTGCCAACGAAACCTGCCGTCTGATCAAAGACTGAAGTCACTGGGAGTTTTCAGTGGCAGCTCCCGTATGCTACGCGGCGATCTCATATTAGTCTAGCAAATACTGACCGATCCTAATCACGTTTGCTGAAACTCAGCTGTAACACCGATCTCATAGGTAACCCTATGAACTTGAGTGTGGCGTCTGGAAAGCCGGTGGAAATATTTTTCTCTTCGGGTTTGCCAACCCCGGAACGCTCTCCCATCTTAGTTGTTTCACCTCTCACCTTGGAAAATTTTGAAACATTATTGGATCTTGCCCATGGCTCCACACATTTCGTCGCCTAAACTGTGCTACTTTGAAATGTACTAAATGTCCATTCAAGCCGGATTAATATTCCACATGAGCCTGAGGAGGTGGCACAGAAGTACACGAAGTACATCAACTATAACTGCTCCCATGTTGCTTCGTCATTCGTATTCAATTCCCAGTTATACTACTATTATTCAGCTGTGTAGGTCCTCCAAAATTCCCAAAAAGACAACTCACACCTTTTGATATTGTAGTTTTCTCCCTATGATCCTATGCGACTAGTCAAGCGACTGCCTTTTTCGCTGCATAAATCATTTTGATGTAGTCATGAGTAGGGGAATTTTGTGCATTGTTTTTTCCATGGTTTTGTTTTTTGTGCATTGTTTACCCAGACTTGCTGGGGAGTGTTGAGCAAAATGTTTGTCTACAGCTTGTCGTCACTCGATGAACAGAACTCAAATGAATGAATGCAATTGGTACATTGCGTCATCGAGTCGTTGTCAAATATATGGGTAGCATGGGCATAAGAAAGACAAAAGTCGAAAGAGCGTTCCAAGGTTGAAAAATTCAAAGTAAATATTAATTCCCGGACATTCCAGCCGATTGTTGTGAGTGACTATTTTCAGTTGATGACCACTGCATTTTGTGTCGTCTTAAGTTTAAGGAAGTGGTAGCAGGCGTGACTTCAGCTCTATAGTCCAACTAGTGTTGGTTCTCGGATTTAGACACCTTTAATGACTGCTCCCAGCCAACTAGGTCGTTCTGCATCACCACTCCGAGCTCCCGCTCCTATAAAACGGTGTACAAGAGTTGTTCTCCATGATTACATGTGTTGGATTGTGGCGTTCAAGTGGAGCTCTACACATTCCCGCGATGAAAACAACTAGGTTTGCTTCTGGTCCATTCAAACCTACAGCCTAAGTCTCGTAGCAGCACGTCGCGATCTTCCCTACTACACATCAGCCGCTATATCTTGATTTCGTTGACACAAAGCAAAAATTCCGATTCAAGGACACACGTGATGTCGTTTTTGAAGAGCAAGAATTAGCCCGGCGCTAACACTGATCCCTGTGGAACACCAAGGCTACATCAATATGATCAGAACTTGAGCCTCTGCTCAGAACATGAGGCCTTCGCTGCTGCGCGAATTTTCCGAACCATCTAAGGACTGGGTTCCTAATTACATTTGTTACAGCTATTTGAGATACATTCCGTGCTCTAATTGTTCAAAAAATTTAGAACGTGGAGAAACATAACACAGCGCTGGTTCCACTGTTAGTAGAATAGCTATTTGATTTTATTTGTTTGTGTACGCGCTTAATAACCATTCTTTATTCTTCCTATTTTATACTTCTTGACCATTGTTTAAACGCTCCATTGTGTTAGCCGGATTGGTACACACACATCATTGTTAATGGTCACTGATCTCCGTGTCATCTTCAGCAGTGCAATTTGCGAGAACACATTCCATTATTTTTTCTCCGCATCACTTTTCTGCTTGGTTATGTTAAAGGAATATTTACTTGTCACACAATTATTGTACAAGTTCTTAATTTGTGGGTCGGCACTTTTTATTCTCGTTTGTCTAGTGGCATTTGCTTAAACGCTACATTTCGTTATTCTGATTGGCCAGTGCGCGTCCCTGTAAATACATCTTCGCTTTACGCCTGGCGTTCCCTGATGCTAATTTTAAGGACAAATGCGATTCCCTCTTGATTACACGGTTGCATAATCGCCTGTTGCATTTCAGCTTTTCCTTCTGTTGATTGGCACAAGTGTAACTTAGTAGCATCCCTTCATTTTGCCTTCAAAGCTATATAAGCAAATGTGATTTCATGTAAACAAGTCTCTTTTTGCCTCGTTTTTTGGACTTCTTCTTGTGATCGTGGGGTGAGGGCGTCAGTGGCGACACAAGATCCACCACATGCTGTTTCGGTCCAACTGCCACGTGCAACTAGTAGATTGGATATATGAGGGATGCTGACGGAATCCTTGTTACCCCCATCCCTCGATGTCAGATCATACCAAATGGACCATTACTGTCTCAGCTATGATTGGCTGCATTGTTTGAGAAAACGTGCAGGAGAACCACTGGGCGATATTTCCTGGAACCTGCACGGTTATCACCTATGAATATTGGGGTACTGCTAGACTGCTTCCACAGACCAGGAACCTGCTGTTCATTCAGGTCGGGTTAATGCCTACACTATCCTCATAGCTGCCGACTGCAATGCTTTCAAGTTCAAGTTCAATTTTGGTGGGAACAATAGGAAAATTCCATGAGTGTTTCTTCTTTTGTGCGTCATTGATCCGGCACAGAGATGGTGGGGTCGATTTGATATCGAGCAGAGCCAAATTAATACACAAGAATCAAATCACACTTAACCCACTAAAGGCCACGGGGCCTGAACAAGCGGTCCGCGAGGTACCAGCCACGTGAATTAAAGTTGTTAGGCGGCCGGAAAGGATGAACGCCATGACACATTTTCGGGCTTCCGTTGGACCGTGCGGAAAGCCGACTGACTCAGCTCGCCACCCGCGACACTGGTCGCTGTGCAGAGGCGAAGCTTGGGGGATGGGGCTGTGATCCGCCCCGGGCGGCAAGTGACAGGGGGGCGACATGTTTCGTGCAGACGATTGCTCATACCAAGTGTACGTTCATCAAAAGTACTTTCATGACGGAAGTGGTAAAAATGTTGCTGATCTCTCTGACACCGAATTTACTGCCAAAAGGAGGTTTGAAGTGTTTTGTGAAAGCGTCAGGGAATGAAAACTTTAACAAACCCTCTGAACTTTGAATTGATACAGAAATATCACCTTGGGAAACCTGACGCGCGTCATTCTTGCCCAAACTATTAGCATTGCCAGCTGTGAGAGCGCATTCTCAAAAAACAAGCTTAACACAAACTACCTTCAAGCATCAATGAACCGGATAAATCGCGCGGTTTGGGCGCCCACCCCCCTAGAGTGCGAACTGGCCATTGGACTGAATATTGGTTAGTATTATCGATACACAGATACCTGCACTTACGATAGCACTCAAAAATTAGATTAGCACTCAAAATTAGGTTAGATTAGAAACGAAATATTTAAGGTCTGTTCGCAATTGTGTGGGTTTATGGGTTTACAACATCCAAGGTGGGCGGCAAGTTTACATCCGCCCCGGGCAGAAAATATAGTTGCTATACTAATGTCGCTGTGCAATTTAGGGCAACTGACGGAGCCAAGTTCTCAACTTGGCGCAGGTTGCTATGGCGCAAATGTAGACTTAGCTACACCAGACAGTGGGGATCACCAGCATGTTCGAATCTGTCTTGTCAAGTGAGGTTATTCAGCCCCAGCAACACACAGTCGAAAGTAAGCATATGTGGCCTATAAAAGCAACCATGTGCAGTCTATAATACAGTCAGATCTAGCAGATCTCAGGTTCCGTTTTTCACCGGCTGGTTTGGCGACGAACAGGCAGAGAGTTTAAGTAGGGCAGCATTAGTACAGATATAAAACCAGGAGAACGGAAGCAAAAAACAGAACACAATAGAGGAAAATAAGTTAGAAATAACTATAAGACATGTTGTAGCGGAGATAGGAATACTCCACTACACCCCGTTATTTTGTGAGCTTTGCCCCACTCACCCCTATTCACCCCGTCCACGTTTACGGTTCACTGCATACCGTTTCTGTTGCCTCACATTTGTGACTTGCTTGAGTTGACACTGAATCTTATGCTTAATGGCTTTTCCCTTGCTCTGTGCATTTCGCTCCCTCGTGCGACACCGTATCGATCCTTCGACAGTGGAAAGACTTGCTCTGATTGATCGATTATCGGCCTTTCGGCATAAAATGTATTTGCCCTAATTTGAAGCATGTGATTGATTTGCACACACAGACGCTTGGTGGCCGGTTTGGCTTGCGGCGTAAACATTGTTTTCTACCCGGTCGTTCGTTTTCTCACTATCGTAAGCGCGCGGAAAGTAGTCGCAGGGATTCGACACAATAAGACATAAAGTTACAATATGGAAACGGGCTTTAATATGCAAATGGGAAGGTTGAATACTGCAACTCTTCATCTAGTCGATGTTCCAACTCCTTCACCGTTGTCTCTAGTACTACATCCTTGGGTGGTGCATTCCATGAGTTTACGACCCTACGTAAGATAGGAAAATAAGTCCTAACGCGATCGGTCTGGGTTATCAAGCTTTAACGAATGGTCTCGAATTGTTGGCATCTGGGCGCGATGCAACATTCGGGATGTATCAGGTCCAATTCGGCTAGTCAGTGTATGATTTGTAGAGATTAAAACGCCCCGAAGTTGCCTGAATTTAAGCAAAACATCTACAATTTGTGCAGCCTATCGGGATACATGAGCATCCTTAATTCATGCACTATTTCTGTGCCAGTCCTCGGAACTTCTTCAACTGCCATCTTGTCAAGGATCAACAAGGGTGGGTAGGTTTGCACGCATTATTCTAAATATAGTCTGAGAGACTGAGAACAAGATACTAAACATATCATTTGTTATGATTCTAAATAATCTGCAGATCATCCACAGCATTCAGAAACCCTTGCGAGTAGCCGCTGTTTATTTCTCACTAGATTTGAAGTCAGAAAACAGCAGAATACACAAGTCCATTTGGTGGGTTACCCGAGTTACTGCAGAAAACGCAGTACCACTAAGCATGAAACGCGCGCTTCCGAGATACGTAATCCCAGCAAGCAGAAGACGTCTGAACAACAGGAGGTTGATCAATCAATTGAGAAGGTACAAGCCTCACGGAAACGCGCAGCGAGACCGGGGCTGTGTGTCAGATGAGTGGCTAGCTAATGGGAGTGGTAAGCAATCCGCGCACGACTGAAGTAGACGGATGGAAGTCATTCGAGTACGTGACATCCGCTCATCTCTTGAAATGTTTATAATTCTGGCACGAACCGGTCAACGGGTTTATGCGTACGCTGAGATCTACAAAGCGTTGGTGCATCTGACGATTGTACAGAATCCTGGGGGTTTGCTTCCGTTTCCGGTTGAACGGATGCTGATTCACTCAGAAGTTCACCTTCTGTTGTCCCAACAAAACGTGAGCAAATGTGGTCCGAGTGTAGCCGTATTATCCGACTATTTAATTCAAGATGTGCTTAGGTACAGTCACCTTTAATTACAGTTGCGGGTTGCCAGCAGCGCTCATGGGGAAGTCGTGTGTATACGGGATCACCCGGCTGCCAACTAGAGTCATGGTCATCTTGCGATACGGCAGCCTTGTCTTGTTTCCTTTGCATTCGTGTTCTATGAATTGGAAACAGAAGATCCAGTCTGGTACGGAGTGTTCTGCCAAACGTCATCTCCGTGGGTGATTTACCAGTGGCTTCCGAGGGCGTTATCCTGTAAGCAAACAGCAAGCGATCTAACCTCGTCTGAACAGTTCCTGGTGCTTGTTTTGTGAGACCTCTTTTAATTGTCTGCACCGCCCTTTCCGCTAGCCCATTAGAAGCAGGGTGATATGGAGCTGTACGGACATGCTGGACACCATTACTATTCATGGAGATTTCAAATTCTTTGCAAGTGAAACATGGCCCATTGTCTGTGCAGAGTGTCTCTGGTATCCTAAATATTGTAAATGACGACCGCATTTTGGAGAGAGTTGTCTCTGTAGTACGGTGGGAAACGGGATAAACATCTATCCATTTCGAATGAGCGTCAATTAGCAACAGGAAATATACACCATTAATGGGTCTAAAGTAATTCGCATGGATGCGCTGCCATGGCTTTTCAGGCCAACGCCAATGGTGTACCGGACCGGGAGGTTCATTTGACTGACACTGCTGACACAAACCACATGCTTTTAGATAGTTCTCTTTTTCTGAATCTAGGCCAGACCATCAGAAATAACCGCGCGCCAAGGCTTTCATTCGGGCTACGCCTGGATGTACGTTGTGGAGTTCGTTTATGATGAACGGCCGTGCCTTTAGCGGTGGAACCAGGCGCGATACCCCAAAACAAGCATCTCTCGTGAAGGCTCAATTCATTTTTCCGTTGTGCCTAAGGTTTAAGATCGACGGGAACTGTAGTAGGCCAGCCGGTTTTTGTAAATCGCACTACAGAAGAGAGCGTTGGGTCACGCTCGGTCCACTGACGTATGGTGTCACCTGTCAATGGAGTGGTGTCGAGGTGTTGTATTAGATTTACAAGCTCTACTGGTTCCTCCAGTATTTCCTCTGGGGTTGCATGTGGTAACCTGCTTAATGCATCCGCTGTGTGATTGTTCAGCCCAGGAGTATACAAGGTTCCATATTTACATGCACTTAATATAAATGCCCAGCATTGCATTCTCGGTGAAAATATCTGCTCGATTCCATTTGACTCGCTCAGCAAGGATATAAGTGGTTTGTGGTCGGTTTGTATTCCGAAATAGTTTCCCCAAATGTACTGATGAAACCTCTTGGCGCCAAATATAACTGACAGGGCTTCTTTATCCAGCTGGGAGTAATTCTTTTCGGCGGGCTGTAAAGTTCGTGACGCAAATGCAATCAGGTGAATGACACCATTGGACATTTTGTGGCATAGAACTGCTCCGACTCCGTATGGAGAGGCGTCACATTGTAAGATTAACGGTTTTTCACTACCGTAATGGACCAAAACAGGTGCGGAAGCAAGACACTTCTTTGCACAAGTAAAAGCAGATTGATGTTCACTTTTCCACATCCATGTGATGTTTTTGTGTAACAGATAGTTTAATGGAGCAAGAATGGTCGAGGCATCAGGTAGGAAATGACGATAGTGGGACAACATTTCCCGGAATGGTCGTAGTTCATAAACTATTCTTGGCCTGAGGTGCCTGCACAATAGGCGCTATCTTATCTTACAGGACATCCCATACCGGTTTTGTCCAGTTTGTAACTAAGGTAACAAACAGAATCGGATAAGAACTCACATTTGGACTTTTTTAATTCAACCCACACTCTTCCAGATGCAGGAGAACAGTTCGCAATGTGTTTAGGCGATCAGCGTCACTGTGACCAGTAACAGGGATATCGTCCAAGTATGCACAGGTGAACGGTATATCTTTAACTTTGTTAGCCACGATCCGTTGGAAAATTCTGGG
>OX104063.1:100676363-100711845 GCA_944474145.2 Dicrocoelium dendriticum | reverse complement strand
AAAGAAACATTTCGGTTTTCTATAGGGGACTTATTGCAGATGAACACTCACGACATCTTGGAACACTACGGTTGAACACTTCACTGGAACGGAGTGAATTCGAACCACCCAGCTGGCACCATGAGGAGGTCATTCGGCAGACAGGCAGCAATACGAGCTGCACTCATATGGACGTTACAAAGGTAAGCTGAAAGCAAATCAAGATTGCTTACAATTGTGCCGAGAGAAGCTGCAGAAAAAAATTAAAAACACTGATCAAAATGGGTGAAATAGAACCGCCAAGTAACGGAAGAGGAGATGGCTAACGAAAACGACACCACTACAAGTGTGGCCACAATGCCCAAAACAACTGTGATCCGTAGTGATGCACAGTGTCACCCAAATTTAACTGACACCTCAAAAGACAAAATCAACAAAAGTTCTGCGTATTTTCGATCCGTTGTACATATATTTGCTTGTCTGTCGCGGCGGCATAGGAATAGTAGTGGTGTCTTCATGGCGAGGTGTCTGCATTCGTTGTCCAACCCCAGATTTATCCTTCTGAATTGTCCAACCAGTGTTGAACTGGGCGGTGGAATGCAGTTTAGGAGCGAATAGCACCAGAACTACTCCTATTGCGCATATTATTCTTTCAAAATCATTGACTAGAATCCGCTTTAAATTCATTTGTGGTTTACCCTTCAATGTACACGTACATTATGTACATAGCAAGTGCTTCTTAACCAAAAGTGAATCACTACCTCAAGCTGCGATCATTGTAAAATCGTAAAACGGAAAACCCCATTTCGCATCCAAAATCTATGGAGGGATATAGCGGCCATGTAGCACTGTGTTTTAGCAGAGCGATATCAGAAAGCTACTTTTACATGCTGCGTCTCTTCACTCCGAATGATCCAGGCCCATTTCTCTGTCAGGGTTCAAGTTGGGAATACGCGCCTCAGCATTCCAACACTACATGGGATCCAACAACCGAGATTGAATATACAACATGTGTATCCGTTGGCCCAATAAAGGGTTAGGCGAGTGGGCAGTTACTCATTTGACACACACGCACACTCACATCATACACATTAGCTAGAGGTGGGAAACACCTCAGCTACTGTGTCGTAAATTGCGAAGGCACCGGTGATCGAACTTAAATAGCCTCTTTATGTCCGCTTATCTAAGGGCCCAGGTTTCACAACCGTACAGTAGGGTTGAACGTACCGCTGCATTGTACGCGCTACCCTTCAGGGCGGGAGTGATTTCACGCCTGGCCCATAAGTGGCGAAGGTTAACAAAAGCCCCTCGAGCTTTTGCTATACGGTTCGTGATCTCATCTACAATCCCACGGGTGCAGATACAACTTCCCAGGTATTTGAATTTTGGACGACTTCTAGCTGATCCCCACCAAGGGTCAGCGGAGAAGGCGGTCCAGGCCAATCTTGGAGGGACGCTTTGCACTTCGATGGTACTAAGCAAAGCTCGAAGCGGTTGACAGTCAGTGCTAATCTGTCCAGTGCCGCTTGGCACGTCTGGGAGTTGTCACCAATTAGGACAATATCGTCAGCGTACTCCAAGTCAAGGAGTCGTCCTTCTAGGAGTAGCTCCACACATTCTAAATCGTGTCCTGTGAACGCGATTTCCATGACTTCGTCAATAGCGAAGTTGAAGAGGAAAGGTGATAGCGGGCATCCTTGTCTTACACCGCTGGTGATATTAACGAGCGACGACAGCTTGTCGTAAGCCCTCACTCTGCCTGTGCTACGAGCATACAATGCTCGGATAATATTCATATATTTCTCAGGTACACCTTTCCTGAGTAGACAGTCCCAAAGTGCACATCCATCCACCGAATAGAATGCACCTTTGCTATCGAGGAACACGATAACGGTGGGCCGCCAATATGTGTGACGGTGCTCCAACAACCAACGCAAAGTGAAGCTGTGGTTAATGCAGTGACGACCTCGACGAAACCCGGCTTGCTCTTCACGAATATGGCTTTCACGACTGCCAGCCAGTCTGTGAAGAATGACAGAGTCATGCAATTTGGAAACGATGGAGATCAGACTGATTCCTCTATGGTTGCTGCATTTCGATCGTGAGCCTCCCTTGAAAATTGGGACTATGACGGAGGGGCTCCAGTCGGTTGGGACAGTTTCCTGCTCCCACAGTTGCACTAGTAACTGGTATACATCATCCACAAGAGCAGGTCCCCTGAAGTTGAAGAGGGCTAGAGGAATACCATCTGGTCCCGCGTCTTTATCTAATTTCAACAGTCCGATCTTATGTTATACTTCTGAGCCTGAGAGCGGACCAAATGGGACACCCCAAAGAGAAGGGCGATTACGGGTCGGGGAGAAATTTGACGATTCCGACCGACTAAATTGCCTTTCAAAGTGCTAAGCCCAACGATCCAAGCGTTTTAACAAGTTGTGGATAGGCTGTGCACTCTCGTCACGTATAGTTTCCCTAACGCCATGTATCCTGCTGCCCCTTTCCCGTGTCAGCCAGAATAACTTACGGTGGTTACCAAGGGCAGCGGCCAATTCCATCTCTGAAGCACGATGAGACCACCATGATTTGCGGTCTCACTACAGGCTAGATCGGAGTTTGGCTGGGAGCTCATTGGAGTTTTATTGTGTTTCTTCCAGCCAGAATATGATGGTGAGCATCGATAAGTTCCAGAGATTGCGAAGAGACCCCATGTCCATGTTGGCGATTAGACTTACCACATGCGGATTTTCCTGCTGCTAGTAAAGACTGGTGAATATGAGACCAGTGCGCTTCAACTGCATCTAGTGAGCGCTTACTCAGCTCGCATGACAGCGTACTTTGATGAGCATTCAGAACAACTGGCTTCACCAGTTAGCTGGTGTCAATTTGTTCACAACGTCGTCGTAGGCGTCCGCCAAAACGCATCCGCAGGTCAGCACATACAAGTGCATTGTCGGTGTCCACACCTGTGCTCCGAATCGAGCGACAGTTCTGGACGCAGGCTGTCCATCGGTAACTTATCGCAATGTGATCGATTTGCGTCCATAGCTGGTTCGAGGCTGGTGGGCGCCAAGTCACCCTCCGGCGGGTGCTGTGTCTGAAATTAGTGTTCGCAAGAAATAAACGAGTATCTTCAGACAAATGAAGTAACCGCTCACCGTTATCATTACAGGAGCCCACACCGTGTTGGTCGCCCAGATGCAGTTCATCAGTGGATAATTATCCAACTTGAGCGTTCAGATCCCCAGCCAGCAAAACCGTGTCCGAGCTTCTTCTGTGGTGAAGGAGCTTGTTCAGTTGGCGGTAGAATTTGTCTTTTACCGATTCATCGCTAGAGTTTGTGGGTGCATAGGCAGCGATAACGAACAGACACTTGTTAGTTCCACGTGACTTCGAAGCTTTGAACGAGCCAGTCATTCGGACCGCACACATCCGGCTACTGATTGGGATCCAATCAACCAGAGTAGCTTCAGCTGCGGGGCTCAGGCCAATACCAACACCGGCTTGACCGATGCTCGAAGCTGCGTCGTCAACGGATAGGCGCAATGAGAAAGTGCTGCTGGTGTCACCTGAAGGGGATCACAAAGTGAACACAGAGCTCGAGTCTTGCAGGCGGGTCTCCGATAAGCAGCAGATATCGATCGTGAGGGTCTCTAATGTTCGGGCAGGTGTTGCCTGTTGACCGATCTGTAGCAAAGCGTGTACATTGAGGCATGCCAATCTGAAGGAGGATCGAGGGCACGAAATGGAAGTCGATGAACTGGGTTTCGTCGCTTGCTTGAACATGGGCTTGTCGACAGGACAGAAAGGATGCTCAGCGCTCATGTTTGGGTTGGAAGTAGAAGGTAAAAGCGAATCAAAGCAAGGTGGGGGAAGGCCAAGAATTGGGGGGTTGAAAACTGAGGGGATAAAAATGAAGCTGGAACGGGACGGCAAGACTGAAGAAGCGCAAGAAGGGGAATAAGAAGATGGGGAGGCTTTAGCAGTAGCCTCCAAACCCCTATCCACCGTGCTCGATGCAACAGATAGGGCACCGTTGATTATCCTCTGTGGTGGCCAGAGCATCAAGAGACGGTTTGAAGCGAAATTCATTGCATTGCTTGGGCAGGATACTGCTAGGTTGCCCAGTCCTAGAGAGGAGAACGATTAGGGTTCTCAACCAAAGCCTTTGGTTCAAAAACCTGACCGCGAGACAGCGGGTTTGTGATTGGGCTACAAGGAGTCCGTTTTAAGGAATAAGGAGCCACCTCATTCTAACCTCTAGCCTAAAGGACCAGGAGGCTGAGCTTGTCTGGCCTGTTACCATTGACCAATCTGATATGAGTGGCACGGAAGGTGCAACAAAGTACCACTCAGCATAGCTCAACGGATCGCTGAGGCACACAAACCATCGCACCACGGTAAGGTCCAGCTTCATTGCGATGGGTTCATCTGACAAGGGCTATAGTTGCTTCAAAACAGTTTATCAGGCGATGAACTGTGAAGCTGGGATCAATTTACATTATAAATATTACTGTCTCACGTGATCCAAATTGTTCAGATTCCCCTAAGACTATTTGCTGTTAACCAAGTTAGCATTTACACTGTATTATTCCTATACGCTTAATACCTTTGTCCTTATGGTACATTTTAGTTGGACCATATAAATGTAACGCAACTGTCGTCGATAGCAGAACGATGAACTAGACACTAGTACTGTATCAAACTTGGTTGTATCAATCGCACTCAGTTCCTAGCGAAACTGCCTGTTCATGACACTAGTTTTGTAGCACAAGACCTTCCAAATATTGTTGCTGTTGAGAGTATGCTCAGTGATGCTTGGACTAACGTCACTTGATAAGGTATGCAACCTCCTATTTACTGGCTGACGATTCCACTCCAGTGGGCCATACTGCATAGGGAAGGACGGCTACAATGCGTGTGCAGCCGTTGTATGGGGATCACACCTGTGGTGTATAGCGTATGTACGATTCAGACAAACCTCCCAATAGCCATGTGCTTTGATTGCGGTCCCAGTGATCAGACTGACTGAGGTTCACTTCAGTGCGAATCGGGTCCACGGTGAGATTACACTCGCAATCCATTCACACGAGTGCTTCAAATTGACCCTTGCGTTTTTGACACCTGTCCTCGCCTTTGCCAAGGGGCATAGGAGTCTAGGTTGCGGCTGATATTTTAGTGCTCAAAGTGTGTGCTTGTATTTGGTGAGACCAAACAATTGCGAAGTCGGTCGTGGGGTGTAGGTATTCGGGGTGCGAATAATCAACTCTAACATGCCTTACAACTTCCCACATCGAGCGCCGGATTGTACAATGAGAAACTAGTGTTGAATGTCACTTAACACAAGGTTATCAGGCAGGCCGGGGAAGTCTGCAGATAACACCAGTTGGTCCAATTTGGATGTCATGCACGCATGCATAGAAAGCAACGAAGGGCTGATTAGGTTGTTCTTCAGGCCAAGCCTGATTAGAATTGCTTAATTAATCTGTGTTAAATGTCAGATTTCAGGACCACTTACGTTCATTCTATGTGGTTCGTTTAAGGGGTTTGTAAAATGTGGTGACGGGCGCTCATCTGAAACAAAGCCTAGGGAATCCAAAGTACATACATATCATGGATTTGGTGTAGACGCTTCCATCTTACATGTGCAATGTGCTTAGCAAATGTACAACACACTTGTCGTGTATGTATCACATGCCTGTCCATTCCCCCAGAGGTCAGTTTTTACCAAGTAATTCATAGTTCAGCGACCATTTTGATGGAGCTACTATAATCGAGCACCCTTACTTCCACCGGAGTTGACAACATTCACCTGACAAACTGTTCGGAGTGTTGTTCCCCATGGGTTGGTTTTCGGGCCTCTCCTATTCGCAGTGTATGTTGTTGATCTACTTGAGGAGCACAAGGTGGGATTTCTTCTGTTTACTGATGTTTTGAAATTTTGCAATGAGGTGAGCCTTCCTGAAGGCCCCTTGGCCTTGCCGATAGCTTCGACAAGTTTTGGAAGTGGTCAGATTTGTGTTGGATGCCAATAAATCTTGGCAAAGTGTTCGGTCCTACGCGTAGGATAAAATACACCTTCCACTCGTTAGCCACTTCGCATAAATGCAGTGTCACGTACGCGAATGACTTCGATCCGTCCACTTCAGCCGTGCGCGGATTGGTTACCACTCCCACCAGCTAGCCAATCATCTGACACACGCACCACGGTCTCGCTGCGCGTTTCCGTGAATCTTGTACCTTCTCAATTGATTGATGTACCTCCTGCTGTTCAGACGTCTTCTGCTTGCTGGGATTACGTATCTCGGAAGCGTGCGTTACATGTTTAGTGGTACTACATTTTAGTGGCGACGAAAATGACGAACCCAATGTTGAATACACCTCCTATATTTTGGTCATCTGCTGAGGAAAAACCGACCTTATCGAACTGGATAAGATGGAGGAAATCATTTATTAACTACGTGGAATGGCCTTCTGTACTGAATCCGACCGTGTGTATTTCAGAAGCTCACAAAATCACACTATTCAGGCAAGTGCTTGGCGATGAAGTTCAACAGCACTACGATGCCCTACAACTGGAAAAATATGCCACCTTCAGTTCTGCTTTGGATACTTATACCACGTTATGGGGGCTGAAACAAAATGTTTACATTGCTAGACACTCTTCGTTGGATGAGTCGGCCACCACGTGGAAAACCTTTGTCTCATCGTTCGCCATCGAGAGAACATTACACACCAATTACGCGAGTTCACTGGTCGGCCGATAGTTGATGATGTGCACGCGGTCTGCAAATTAGACACCAGTGAACATCGAAAACAATTTGTTTGTTATCATTGCGGTTTGCGGCATTCTCACGCCTCCGATTGCCGACACAGAAAGTATCTGTCGGAAATGCGGCAAGACAGGTAATCTGGCGCGCGTCTGTAGATCGGCAAGTTCCCGCCCCACGAACATCGACTCATCAAATCGTCAAAGCAAAATAGAGTTACGGGAAGATAAGGTCCTAGAAAATTTGAACAGTGAGCTTAACTCCGTGTACTTGAACAGTGTGACACTCAAAAACGCTCCTCCTTACACAATACGTTTGATGACAGAGGATGAACCGGTAGACATGGAGCTAGATACTGGGGCAGCGGTTACCATTGTAAACCGCGGTTCAATGAAAAGCTACCACATTTGCTACCGTGCAACTCGAGATTACAGACGTACACAGGTGATCCAATTCAGGTGTTGGGCAGATGTTTCGTTAAAGCCAGGCACGGGGAGCGAGAATTCACCCTGCCCTTAATCGCTGGACCTGGGAACAAACCGAATCTCATGGGTCGATACTGGATACAGTTCTTTCCCGAGACCATGCAACTCAACCAGCTCACTGTTGAAGACGGCAGTTTGAATGGATTATTGAACGAGTTCGCATCGTTGTTTGAAAACAAACGGAAAAAATGTGAAAAGCACGGTAAGATGACGAAAACTGGTAGATGCATGAATTTCATACTGTCTCCTCAGTACCATTAACAATAACCGGTATGCAACTATATACTTAAGTATGCGTGTGACCGAATAAGCATGAGGTGAAAAATGAATGAAAAAAGGTGTCATTTCAAGGCTTCTATCAAACTCCGAGAGGGTGCCAAACCAAAAGTTTACAAAGCTTGATCATTACCATATGCAATATGCCCTAAAGTTGAGGCAGAGATACAACGTCTGCAATCAGAAGGAGTCATAATCCCATTGCAACATTCAGATTGAGGCACTCCGATTGTATCTGTATTCAAACCTGACGGCTCCGTCCGTATTTGCGGAGACTACAAGTTGACAGTCAACCAAGCGTCGAAAATGGAGAAATAACCCCTACCACGTACTGAAGATTTGTACGCAAATTTAGCCGGCGGCCAAAAGTTTTCCAAGCTAGATCTCAGTCACGCATACTCTCAGGTCGAACTTGATGATGAGTCACAGGAACTGACCACAATAACTACCCACCTGGGACCATTCCAGTACACGCGTCCCCCGTTTGGAATAAATTCAGCACCCAGCATTTTCCAACGGATCATGGATAATATAGTTAATGATATATCGTTCACCTGTGTATACTTGGACGATATCCTTGTTACTGGTCACATTGACGCTGATCACCTAAACACATTGCGAACTGTTCTCCTGCGTCTGGAGGAGTGTGGGTTGAAATTAAAAAGTCCAAATGTGAGTTCTTATCCGATTCTGTTTGTTACCTTGGTTACAAACTGGACAAAACCGGTATGGAAGTCCTGCGAGATAAAATAGCGCCTATTGTGCAGGCACCTCAGCCCAAGAATAGTGATTAACTACGATCATTGCGAGAAATGTTATCCCACTCTCGTCGTTTCCTACCTGATGCCTTGACCATTCTTGCCCCATTAAACTAACTGTTACACAAAATCTTCCCGTGGATGTGGAAAAGTGAGCATCAATCTGCTTTTACTTGTGCAAAGAAGTGTCTTGCTTCCGCACCTGTTTTAGTCCATTACGATAGTGAAAAACCGTTAAGCTTACAATGTGACGGCTCTCCATACCGAGTCGGAGCAGTCTATGCCACAAAATGTCCAATGGTATAATTCACCCGATTACATTTGCTTCACGAGCTTCACAACCCGCCGAAAAGAATTACTCCCAGCTAGATAAAGAAGCCCTGTCAGTTATATTTGGCGTCAAGAGGTTTGTTCAGTACATTTGGGATAACTATTTCGAAATACAAACCGACCACATACCACTGATATCCTTGCTGAGCGAGTCAAAGGGAATCGAGCAGATGTTTTCACCGAGAATGCAACGCTGGGCATTAATATTAAGTGCATATAAATATCGAATCTCATATATTCCTGGGTTGAACAATCATACAGCGGATACGTTAAGCAGGTTACCACATGCGACCCCAGACGAAATACTGGAGGAATCAGTAGAGCTTGTAAATCTAATGCAACATCTCGACAGCACTCCATTGACAGATGACACCATACGTCAGTGGACCGATCGTGACCCAACGCTATCTTCTATAGTGCGATTTACCAAAACCGACTGGCCTACTACAGTTCCCGTCGATCTTAAACCTTAGGCACAACGGAAAAATGAATTGAGCCTTCACGAGGGATGCTTGTTTTGGGGATCGCGCCTGATTCCACCGCTAAAGGCACGGCCGTTCATCATAAAGGAACTCCACAACGCACATCCAGGCGTAGCCCGAATGAAAGCCTTGGAGTGCGGTTATTGCTGGTGGTCTGGCCTAGATACAGAAATAGAGAACTATCTAAAAACATGTGGTTTGTGTCAGCAGTATCAGTCAAATAAACCTCCCGGTCCGGTACACCATTGGCTTTGGCCTGAAAAGCCATGGCAGCGCATCCATGCGGGTTACTTTGGACCCATTAATGGTGTATTTTTCCTGCTGCTAATTGACGCACATTCGAAATGGATAGATGTTTATCCCGTTTCCCACCCTACTACAGAGACAGCTATCTCCAAAATGCGGTCGTCATTTGCAATATTTGAGATACCGAAGACACTCTGCACAAACAATGGGCCATGTTTCACTAGCAAAGAATTTGAAATCTTCATGAATAGCAATGGTGTCCAGCATGTCCGTACAGCTCCATATCACCCTGCTTCTTATGGGCTAGCGGAAAGGGCAGTGCAGACAATTAAAAAGGTCTCTCCAAACAAGCATCAGGAACTGTTCAGACGAGGTTAGATTGCTTGCTGTTTGCTTACAGGAAGCCACTGGTAAATCACCTGCGAAGATGATGCTTAGCCGAACATTCCGTACCAGACTGGATCTTCTGTTTCCAAATCATAGAGCACAAATGGAGAAGAAACAAGACAAGACTGCCGTATCGCAAGATGACCATGACTCTAGTTGGCAGCCGGGTGATCCCGTATACACACGACTTCCCCATGAGCACTGCTGGCAACCCGCAACCGTAATTAAAGGTGACTGTACCCAAGCAGATCTTGAATTAAATGGTCGGATAGTACGGCGACACTCAGACCACATACGCTCACGTTTTGTTGGGACAACAGCAGGTGAACGTCTGGGTGAATCAGCAACCGTTCAACCGGAAACGGAAGCAAACCCCCAGGATTTTGTACAATCATCAGATGCACCAACGCTTCGTAGATCTCAGCGTACGCGTAAACCCGTTGGCCGGTTCGTGCCAGGAGTATAAACATTTCAAGAGATGAGGGGATGTCACGTACGCGAATGACTTCGATCCGTCTACTTCAGCCGTGCGCGGATTGTTTACCACTCCCACCAGCTAGCCGATCATCTGACACACACACCCCGGTCTCGCTGCGCGTTTCCGTGGATCTTGTACCTTCTCAATTGATTGATATACCTCCTGCTGTTCAGACGTCTTCTGCTTGCTGGGATTACGTGTCTCGGAAGCGTGCGTTACATGCTTAGTGGTACTACGTTTTATGGAGGAACTCTGGTAACCCACCAAATGGACTTGTGTATTCCGCTGTTTTTTGACTTCAAATCCAGTGAGAACTAAACAGCGGCTACTCGCAAGGGTTTCTGAATGCTGTGGATGATCTGCAGATTATTTAGAATCATAACAAATGATATGTTTAGTATCTTGTTCTCAGTCTTTGTCAGACCATATTTGGAATAGTGCGTGCAAACCTATCCACCCTTGTTGATCCTTGACAAGATGGCAGTTGAAAAAATTCCGAGGACTGGCACAGAAATGGTGCAGGAATTAAGGAAGCTCATGGATCCCGATAGGCTGCATAAATTGTAGATGTTTTGCTTAAATTCAGGCACCTTCGGGGCGATTTAATCTCTACAAATCATACACTGACTAGCCGGATTGGGCCTGATACATCCCGAATGTTCCATCCCGCCCAGATGCCAACAATTCGAGGCCATTCGTTAAAACTTTGTAAGCCAGATCCGATCGCGTTAGGACTTATTTTCCTATCTCACGTAGGGTCGTAAACTCATGGAATGCACCACCCAAGGTTGTGGTACTAGCGACAACGGTGAAGGAGTTGGAACATCAACTAGATGTAGAGTTGCAGTATTCAACCTTCCCGTTTGCATGTCAAAGCCCGTTTCCATTTCTGTAACTTATTCTTGTTGTGTCAAAGCCGCGCGACTACTTTCCGCCCGCTTACGGTAGTGGGAAATCGAACGACCGGGTAGAAAACAATGTTCACGCCGCAAGCCAAACCGGCCACCAAGCGTCTGTGTGTGCAAATCAATCACATGATTCAAATTAGGGCATATACAGGTTATGCAGAAAGGCTGATAATCGATCAATCAGAGCAAGTCATTCCACTGTCGAAGGATTGATACGGTGTCGCACGAAGCAGCGAAATGTACAAAGCAAGGGAAAGGTCATTAAGCATAAGATTCAGTGTCAACCCAAGCAAGTCACAAATGTGAGGCAACAGAAACCGTATGCAGGGAACCGTAAAAGTGGACGGGGCGAGTGGGGCAAAGCTCACAAAATAACGGGGTGTAGTGGAGTATTCCTATCTCCGCTACAACATGACTTACAGATATTTTTAACTTATTTTCCTCTCTTGTGTTCTGTTTTTTGTTTCCGTTCTCCTGGTTTTATATCTGTAGTAACGCTGCCCTACTTAAACTCTCTGCGTGTTCGTCGCCAAACCAGTCGGGAAAAACGGAACCTGAGATCTGCTAGATCTGACTGTATTAGTGACAGCACATGGTTGCTTTTATAGGCCACATTTGCTCACTTTCGACTGTGTTGCCGGAGCTGAATAACCTTACTTGACAAGACAGATTCGAACATGCTGGTGATCTCCACTGTCTGGTGTAGCTAAGTCTACATTTACGCCATAGCAACCTGCGCCACGTTGAGAACATGGCTCCGTCAGTTGCTCTGGATTGCACAGCGACAGTAGAATAGCAACTACTTTTTCCGCCTGGGGCGGAAGTAAAATTGCCACCCACCTTGGATGTTGTAAACCCTTAAACCCACACAATTGCGAACCGACCTTAAATGTTTCGTTTCGTATAACAACAAAGAATGACCTAATTTTTGAATGCTATTGTAAGTGCAGGTATTTGTGTTGTTAAAATACTCGTGAGCAAAATTTACGGACACAGTTTTCATGCATCAATTGAGTTAATAGTATTGTTAATACTAACCAATATTCAGTTCAACGGCAAATTCGCACTCTAGGGGGGTGGGCGGCCAAACCGCGCGATATATCCGGTTCATTGATGCTTGAAGGTAGTTTGTGTTAAGCTTGCTTTTTGCGGATGCGCTCTCACAGCTGGCAACGCTAATAGTTTGGGCAAGAATGACGCGCGTCAGGTTTCCCAAGGTGATATTTCTGTAGCAAATCAAAGTTCAGTGGGTTTGTTAAACTTGTCATTCCCTGATGCTTTCACAAAATACTTCAAACCTTCTTTTTGCAAAGAAATCGGTGTCAGAAAGATCAGCACCATTTTTACCACTTCCGTTATGAGAGTACTTTTGATGAACATACACTTGGTATGAGCAATCGTCTTCACTAAAAATGCCGCCCCCTGTTACTTGTAGCCCGGGGCGGATCACCTCCACATCCTCCCATGCTACGCCTGTGTACAGCTACCAGTGTCGAGGGTGGCGAGCTGAGTCAGTCAGCTTTCCGCACGGTCCAACGTAAGCCCGAAAATGTGTCGTGGCGTTCATCCTTTCCGACTGCCTAACAACTTTAATTCACGTGGCCGGTATCTCGCGGACCGCTTGTTCAGGCCCCGTGGTCTTTAGTTGGTTAAGTGTGATTTGATTATTGTGTATTAGTTTGGCTCTGCTCGATGGCAAATCGACTCCACGATCTCTGTGCTGGATCAGCGACGCACAACAGAAGAAGCACTCATGGAATTTTCCTATTGTTCCCACCAAAATTGAACTTGAACTTGAAATCATTGCAGTCGGCAGCTATGAGGATAGTGTAGGCATTAAACCGACCTGAATGAACAGCAAGTTCCTGGTCTGTGGAAGCAGTATAGCAGTACGCCAATATTCATAGGTCATAGCAGTGCGGATTCCAGGAAATATCACCCAGTGGTTCTCCTGCAAGTTTTCTCAAACAATGCAGCCAATCATAGCTGAGACCGTAATGGTCCATTTGGTATGATCAGACATCGAGGGATGGGGGTAACAAGGATTCCGTCAGCATCGCTCATATATCCAATCTACTAGTTGCACGTGGCATTTGGACCGAAACAGCACATGGTGGATCTTGTGTCGCCACTGACGCCCTCACCTCACGACCACAAGAAGAAGTCCAAAAAACGAGGCAGAAAGAGACTTGTTTACATGAAAACACATTTGCTTACATAGTTTTGAAGGCAAAATGAAGGGATGCTACTAAATTACACTTGTGTCAATCAACAGGAGGAATATCTGAAATGCAACAGGCGAATATGCAACCGTGTAATCAAGAGGGAATCGCATTTGACCTTAACATTAGCATCAGGGGACCCCAAGCGTAAAGCGAAGATGTATTTACAGGGACGAGCACTGGCTAATCAGAATAACCAAATGTAGCGTTTAAACAAACGTCAAGAAACAAACGAGAATAAGAAGTGCAGACCCACAAATTAATAACTAGTACAATAATCGTGTGACAACTGAAAATTTCTTTAACATAATCAAGCAGAAAAGTGCTGCGGAGAAAAAATAATGGAATGTGTTCTCGCAAATGGCACTACTGAAGAGGACACGGAGATGAGTGTTCATTAATGATGATACGTGTGTACCAATCGGGCTAACACAGTGGAGTGTTTAAACACTGGTCAAGAAGTAGAAAATAGGAAGAATAAAGAATGGCCATTAAGCGCGTACACAAACAAATAATATCAAGTAGCTATTCTAATAACAGTGAAAACAGCGCGGTGTTATGTTTCTCCACGTTCTAAAGTTTTCGAACAATTAGAGCACGGAACGTATCTCAAATAGCTGCAACATATGTAATTGGGAACCCAGTCCTTAGATGGTTCGGCAAATTCGCGCAGCAGCGAAGGCCTCATGTTCTGGGCAGAGGCTCAAGTTTTGATCATATTGTTGTGGACTTGGTGCTCCACAGGGATCAGTGTTAGCGCCGGGCTAATTCTTGCTTTCCAGAAACGACCTCGTGTGTGTCCTTGAATCGGATTTTTTGCTTTGTGCCAATAAAATCAAGATATAAAGGGTGATGTGTAGTAGGGAAGATCACGATGCGCTGCTAAGAGACTTAGGCTGCAGGTTTGAATGGACCAGAAGCAAATCTAGTTATTTTCATCGCGGGAATGTGTAGAGGTCTACTTGTCCGCCACAATCCAACTAACGCATATAATCATGGAGACCAACTCTTGTACACCGTCTTATAGGAGCGCGAGCTCGGAGAGGTCATGCAGAACGACCTAGGTGGCTAGGAACAGTCATTAAAGGCGTCCAAAGCCGCAAACCAACACTAATGACAGTTTAGAGTTGAAGTCACGCCTGCCACCACTTCCTTAAACTTAGCGTGATACAAAACTCAGTGGTCATCAGCTGAAAATAGCCACTTAAAACAATTGGCTGGAATGCCCGGGAATTAATATTTACTTCGAGATTTTCAGCCGTGGAACGCTCTTTCGACTTTTGTCTTACGCTCATGCTACCCATATTTTTGCTAACGACTCGACCATGCAATACACCAACTGCATTCATTCATTTGAATTCTGCTCATCGAGTGACGACAAGCTGTAGACAAACATGTTGCTCACCACCCTCCCCCAGCAAGTTTGGGTAAACAATGCACCAAAAACAAAACCGTGCAAAAAGGAATGCAGAAAAATTCCCCTACTCATGACTACAGAAAGATTATTTATGCAGCGAAAAAGGCAGTCGCTTGAGTAGTCCCGTAGGATCATATAAAACTACAATATCAAAAGGTTTGAGAGTTGTCTTTCTGAGAATTTTCGAGCACCTACACAGCTGAATAATAGTAGTGTAAATGGGAATTGGATACGAATGACGAAGAAACATTGGAGCAGTTATATTTGATGTACTCCGTGGGCAAATTGTAAACAAGAATGCTCTCTTCTGTGCCACATCCTCAGGCTCATGTGGAATATTAATTCGGCTTGGATGGATAATTAATACATTCCAAAGTAGCACAGTTTAGGCAACGAAATGTGGGGAGCCATGGGCAAGATCCAATAATGTTCCAAAATTTTCCAAGTGAGAGATGAAACAACTAAGATGGGAGAGCGTTCCGGGGTTGGCAAACCCGAAAAGAAATATATTTCCACCGGCTTTCCAGACGCCTCACTCAAGTTCATAGGGTTACCTGTGGGATCGGTGTTACAGCTGAGTTTCAGCAAACGTGATTAGGACCACTCAGTATTTGCTAGACTAATATGAGATGGCCGCGTAGCATTCTGGAGCGGCCACTGCAAACTCCCAGTGACTTCAGTCTTTGATCAGGGGCAGATTTCGTAGGCCTCTGACGGTCATTTTGGCCCTGTGTTGTGGTTTCTCTAAGTCGTGCTTCAACCAGAGTTGCCAAACTTGGATGGCTTATTCAAGGTGAGGGCGCACGCAAGAGTTGTGCATCATGGGAAAGATAGATGGGTCGAAACTTCGAATGCGCTCCGCAGCAAACTGACGTGTTGGTTGGCTATTTTCGCAGCTGTCTCTGACTGGTTTGAACAGTTAAGGTCACTTTGAACAATGGAACAATGGAACAATGGTATATGACGGGTAAAAAAGCATACACTTAACGAGTCCCGCAGGTTGGCAATAGAAATACTAACAAATTGGCAAACCACATAAGTGGTTGAAGTAAGGAGCGTCAGTGAGATAAAAGGTAGAAGTATAACAGTTTTAGGGGGATAAAGTGGTACGACGCAAAACTGGCTAAGAAATTGTTATCGTTGGTGATGGTAGCAAATAAAAATGGAGTACTCACCGGTTCGCACAGATTTACGACCGTGAATTTGGGGTATAAATCCAAAGAGGCTGGTCAGCCTAAATATATACAAGCGTTTTCGTTCATAAAACAAAGCGCAGGGGGCTCAGTGCGACGTCCAATCGTTTTTTAAACGTATCTAGTTATGAATGAGCACATCAAACTGCAGAACCTAAGAAGTGGTTTGCAATACATGTGACCCATACCTATACACATAGGCATGCCTATGGCACAATTGAACAGTGACAATTTTCCACGTTAAAAGTCGTGTATTCTGAACTAACCAGTTTAAAACCGTGCTGAGGTCGCGCTGTAGCTTTTCGTGGTCGTTCGGTTCTTTGATGGCTCGCCATAACTTAATATCATTCGCGAAGAATAGGAAATCTGAAGTAATTTCACTCGACGGATGGTTTATGAACGTCAAGCATAGGCGGGGCCCGAGCACCGAGTCTTGTAATACATCGCACTCCACCACAATTATATCGGATTGGGATTATCTTACTCTCACCTTCAAGCAAAGTTCGTGCAAGAAATTGAGTAACCAACGCAGCGTTGGGTTACCATTGAAATAGAGCTGAAGTTTATGGAGATGAATCCGGTGGTCTAAGCCAGCCATAATCAACAGAAGCCATATGACCCTCTTGGGGACCATAGAGAATTCCCGGGGGCCCTGGGATGCAAAATATTTTAGGCGTGCCAAGGGAGAGCCTGCTTTAAAAGTGGGTTGTGAAAGCCGGAATAATAAAATTCATTTTTCAATATTTTCTGACAGTTTCTATCCGCACACTGGTCAGCCTAGGTAACTACTGGTCAGTGAAGTGAATTACACACGCGTAAGTGGCTATTTATGGAAGTATGAAAGCCAAATTAGGTAGACTTTGTTGTAGTGCTGACATAGCTCCGCCAAACTTGCACACATTTCGCTGGGCTCAACTCAAACATACAGTCAGCATACGGCGACTTACACTGCGCAAAGAACAGCCACTTCGTCCTTAGGACTTTATACCTATCGATAGTGAACAATCTGAGTTTCACTCAGGCCTCTTATGCATCTTATAAAGTGAGGTTCTTCGCAGCCAGTTTCCAAATCAGATAGTCGTCCACATGCCCATAAAAGCACTAGACTGCAGTTTCAACCCGTTGGGCATCGTCAGTAGTGCGCCTCCATCGTATCGATCAGGATTCGAACCCATGACCACCAGCGGCTTGAACCGCCAGTCAGCAGCTTATGCCATTGGGCCACGGGGGACAGCTTTGGACCGTCATGATTTACAAGCTAACTGCGATATAGCGCGTCTTATCCTCCGCCCTGACAGCTTCTAAATGCTTTGTTGTACATAGCTAATGTTAGTGGATGTCGTGTCTTTCGGGGCCAACCCTGTCCTCTGCAACGTTCGTAACTTGTATCGCAGTGGAGGATAAGAAGCCCTATATCGCAGTTAGCTTGTAAATCATGACGTTCCAAAGATGTCCCCCGTGGCCCAATGGCATAAGCTGCTGACTGGCGGTTCAAGCCGCTGGTGGTCATGGGTTCAAATCCTGATGGATCCGATGGATGCGCACTACTGACGATGCCCAACGGGCTGAAACTGCAGTCTAGTGCTTTTCCGGGCATGTGGACGACCATCTGATTTGGAAACTGGCTGCGAAGAACCTCACTTAATTACATCAAAATCCCCTACTCATAAGTGCTTATGCATCTGTTGTGCAAGCTGTAGTGAACCTAGCGAATCCCCGTTAGGACACTGCGGCACTTACCGCACAGAACCACATTGACTGAGTTATTTCTCAGGAAACTATCGTTTTGTGACAACTCATGTGCCGATCAGTCTTTCTCGTTCGGGTCTCAGTGCGGTAGCGCTGTTACACGCTTTTCGTTTCTAGTCTCATACCACGCATTATTGTGGCGGCTAGGTCACTTTTGCTCGCAAGGTTCCAAATTTGAATGGTTACTCTGCACGCGTGGGGTACCATTGTGATGGGAGTATACACTCGAACGAACGTGCGGTGCCAGCCCAGCAAGGAAGCCGTTAGGCTGCCGCAAGCAAAGGCGGCAACCGATTGGACGTTCACACGTTTCTCGCATGCACGCTGATTGGCAAACAGTTGGACGCATTGGAGTGAGTTTGTTTGACTGAATCAAAGGAAAAATGTCATGCATCAACAAAGGTCGTTAATTATGGATCCAACCAGCTGTATATACCGATATGTTTCACTCGCCCTCTGTCTCCGTTTTCGCCTGGTCCTGTTGTTTGCAGAATATACGTTTTGTCCCTGAAGGACCGACTTTTCACATGGTGTCAGAGAAGGAGAAGAACATTAGTACCACGCAGACGATGATTGGAGCTGCCCCGGCTATTCAAATGCCTGCCCCGCTGAACATGGATGAACGCAGTTTGGCAAGCAACTGGCGTTTGTGGAAGAGCAAATGGATGGATTTCTGCACTTTATCGCGTCTGGACAAACAACCGATGGCGTACCGCTTGGCCATGTTTCGACACGCAGCAGGAGATGATGCGCGCCGCGTGCTAGAGACATTGTGTTACGACAAGAGCGAAGATGCCAACAATCTGGAGACAGTTCTTGAGAAGTTCAGTGAATACTGCGAAGGCCAAACAAACGAGACATTTCAACGTTACCTCTTCTTTTCGCGGAACAGGCGGCCAGGTGAATCCGTTGACACGTACGTCACTGAGCTAAAGATTTTGGCCCGATCCTGCAGTTTCTGTAAATGCATGGCGGACAGTCTCATACGGGACCGCATTGTTCTTGGGATCAATGACGAAGGTTTGACGAAGCGACTATTACGAAAGCGCAACCTATCTCTGCAGCAATGTATCGACATCTGTAACAGTGAGTCCTCCACTGCCTATCAGTTACAGCAGATGACAATCACAGGTGATTCAGAGTTGTGCGCCGTTTCCAGGAGCAAAACTACGAGGGCCACGACCGCGCGACAGGAGCCCTGCAACTTCTGTGCAACACGACATCCGAGGAACCGCGAACAGTGTCCGGCGTGGGGCCGCATTTGTGTCAAATGTGGGAAGCGCAATCACTTCGCCCGCTGCTGTCAGTCGACAGATGTCAGTGCATTCGTTCCAGACAAATCAAAAGAAGACACCGAACAATCGATTGGTAACGTGTCTCGGAAAGCGTCGCAGAAGTGTGTCTATGCAAGTCTTCTGATCGAGGGACGGTCTGTGCGATTCCAGTTAGACACAGGCGCGACGATCAATATTTTGCCCAGAAAGCACTGCCGCGGCGTGCAAATTCAATCGGATCAAGATTATTTGCGCATGTGGAATGGTTCCAGACTCAAGCCAAAGGGCTCAGCGACAATTGAAGTGGTCAATCCGAGAGACGGTGTTTCGCATCGTCTGCAGTTCGTGATCGTGGATGAGGATCTCACGCCGATTCTCGGCATTGATTCGATTTTATCTCTTGGCTTTGTCATTTTTAACCATGATCGTTTTGTGTACGCTTGTCAGAGTGAAGCCGATGTTAGTGACCTGTATCCTTCGGTGTTTAGCCCGGGTTTAGGGGAATTCGAGGGTACCGCTCACCTGTCGTTAGATCCTTTGGCACGCCCGATTGCGTTACCTGCTAGGAGAGTCCCATTTGCGCTACGTGACCGATTTTCCGCGGAATTGAACAAGCTGGTTATGCAGGGGGTGATTGCAAAGGTTGATGAGCCAACAGACTGGGTTAGCCAGGTCGCAATCATTACGAAGAAAAATGGCGAACTACGCGTATGTATAGACCCGAAGCCACTGAATGAGGCCCTGCGTAGAGAACATTATGCGCTACCGACGTTAGAAGATGTTTTACCGCGTTTGACAAAAGCTAAGTTTTTCACGAAAGTAGACCTTTCTTCCGCATTCTGGCACGTTGTTCTAGACGACGAATCCAGTTTCCTCACCACATTTGCTACACCGTTCGGACGTTATCGTTGGCTGCGATTACCGTTTGGCCTGAAGGTGTCTAGCGAAATTTTCCAAAAGCGTTTGGTGCAAGCAATAGATGATTTAGATGGCGTAACCTGTGTGGCAGATGACGTTCTGATTTACGGTTCTACCGAAGAAGAGCATGACACTAAGCTACACCGGTTCCTGAGGCGTTGCGTGCAAAAGAACATCAAGCTAAAACGCGAGAAAGTAGAGCTGCGGAAAGAGGAGGTAATTTTCTATGGGCATGTGTTAACATCCGACGGAATCAGAGTTGACCCAGGGAAGATTAAGAAGATACAAGAGATGCCGTCCCCTAACGATGTGAAGGCAGTCCATCGCCTAAACGGTATGGTGAACTATTTAAGCCGGTTCCTACCAGGACTCGCTGATGTCATGACTCCGATTAGGCAGTTAACTCACAAAGGAGTAGATTGGAGCTGGGGGAAGGAACAGGATTTGGCTTTCGAAACCATTAAGAACCTTATCAGTAATGCGCCCGTACTCGGATATTACGATCCAGCACAACCATTGGAGGTACAGTGTGATGGTAGCCAGAGTGGAATAGGTGCTGTTCTGTTGCAGAACGGAAGACCTTTGGATTTCCGCAGTCGAGCACTCACAGAGGCCGAGAAGCGGTACGCACAGATCGGGAAAGAGATGCTGGCAGTGGTCTATGCCATGGAGCGTTTCAATGAGTATACTTTTGGAAGAAAGACAACCGTGTACACTGATCATAAGCCGCTGGTGTCGATAGCCACTAAACCACTGAATAACGTTCCTCGTCGTCTGCAGCGTATGCTTATCCGGCTCCAGAAGTATGACATTGACATTGTGTACACACCTGGCACACAGATGTTCATCGCGTACACCCTGTCGAGAGCACATCCGCCAGTGGCCGAACATCATCTAGAAGAGATCGAGACAGTTAGCATGGTGCAGCATCTGGCAGTGACAGAAAACCGTTTGAAAGACATAAGGCGTTTCACGGAGGAAGACCAAACTTTTGCAGCTTTGCGAGACGTTATCCTCAATGGGTGGCCAGAAACAAAGAAGCAGCTCCCGAAAGAATTAACACCCTACTTCAATTTTCGGGACGAACTCACTGTCTGTGACGGTCTGTTGTTCAAGGGAAGTCGAATCCTAATCCCTTCTTCTCTCCGAAAGGAGATGCTGGAGCATGTCCATCGCGCTCACCTGGGTGCAAATTACACCATTAATCGAGCAAGAGAACTGATGTTCTGGCCAGGAATGACAGGTCAGATAAAGAATCATGTGTCTAACTGTGAGGCGTGCCGTTCACACGACATTCGGCAAACGAAGGAACCGATGATGCTGCATGATGTTCCGGACCGACCGTGGCAAAAGGTAGCAGTGGATCTATTGTGGGACAACGGAAAGGATTACTTACTCACGGTGGACTACTATAGTGATTACTTTGAAATCGATTTACTCACCACCACGACCACGGAGGCAGTAATCAACAAACTCAGATGTCAATTCGCACGGCACGGGGTACCGGAGGAGCTAGTCTCGGACAACGGTCCCCAGTTCAGCAGCATGGCATTCCAGGTTTTCGCAACCAAATGGGAATTCGCACACCGGCAAACCAGTCCCTATCACAGTCAATCAAATGGGAAGGCAGAGTCGGCAGTGAAGCAAGCCAAGCGACTATTAGCGAAGGCTAGAGATACTCGGGAGGACCCATACCTCATGCTACGGGAGAGTCGCAACACTCCTTCAACGGATATCGGCCTGAGCCCAGTGCAGCGCCTATACAGTCGAAGGACCAGAACTGTGATGCCTGCATCCGCAACACTTCTGCGCCCTGTCACGCCACAATTTGAGAAAGTACAGAACAATTTGAAAAGGCGAATGGCTACTCAGAAACGGTACTACGACAACGGCGCACGGGAATTACCTGAGCTGACAGTGGGAGAAGAAGTATGGGTTGAACCAATTCCCGATGGACAGGAGCGGTGGAGAAAAGGAGTCGTGGCTGCGAAATTTGGTGAAAGGTCATACGAAGTAAATGTTGGAGGGAAGAAGCTGAGAAGAAACCGAGTACAGCTGAGGAGATGTCCGAGGCGACAGCATGAATCAGGGAGAGAGCGTTATACTGCGTGCGGCAATGAGGTGACATCGGCAGATCCAACAAAGAGGACGCGGAGTGGTAAAGTGTATGGACTATTTAGCAAAGTACAGCGGCGAGAACATGAAAAAAGGGAGGATGTGATGGGAGTATACACTCGAACGAACGTGCGGTGCCAGCCCAGAAAGGAAGCCGTTAGGCTGCCGCAAGCAAAGGCGGCAACCGATTGGACGTTCACACGTTTCTCGCATGCACGCTGATTGGCAAACAGTTGGACGCATTGGAGTGAGTTTGTTTGACTGAATCAAAGGAAAAATGTCATGCATCAACAAAGGTCGTTAATTATGGATCCAACCAGCTGTATATACCGATATGTTTCACTCGCCCTCTGTCTCCGTTTTCGCCTGGTCCTATTGTTTGCAGAATATACGTTTTGTCCCTGAAGGACCGACTTTTCACACCATCACTGAAGAAGGTTCGCTCGTTCCTACTAACAGTCGAAACAGCTAGGACGCGTTATGACGCTTTCTTAACAACCAGTTTAGCTGAAGTTTTCAAACTGACGAGCAGTTTTGTCAACTTTCATCATGCGTATGGACATCCGGTTTCTTTGTTGAGTATATGTAACATAATGTTTATGTAAGGATACTTCTCCTAATACACATCATATTCAGATGCTTCTCCAACAGGCGTAGGACATCATGTTTGTTAACAACTGATGCACGTTTTTAGTTTCGTTATGGACTCTTCCGTACCGGTTTCTTGAACTATCCAGCACTGTCTTCCCTGTCCATGTCTCCTGACCTTCATCTACCGGTTATTGCTGTTTGGTTTCGTTTTCCTGTAATGAATTTGTGTTTAGTGAGCGTTGTTATTGTTTGAGTTCCATTCATATTCTTCACTGGCTCCTTTCAAGATCTTTACTTCAGTCCATTTAACTTTCCACGGTATTTGCAATAGCATTCTCAGAAACCACCTTTGGGTTGTCTGTAACAGTGTTGTTAACTTTTACATTTTTATATTTTGGCCACCAACTGATGTCACAGGCATGATTAACAAATGTCTTATTATATACTCTCACTTTTAAGCAAGAATAAATGTAGTGGCATCAAAAATTCATACCATCGGCGTATTTCTCCTTGTCAAATGATGTAAATTAATACCAATGGCATAACAGCAAGAAAAATAAAACAATGGCAATATTGTACTATGTTATACATTAGCCTTTTACAAGGACACGTTTCAGAAACTAACTCCTTGACAAAGAAGTGTCGATATTCACTCCGTGGAATACCACCTGTCGTTTGGATTTATGGCATCAACACAAAGCAACCTCATTATATCAGTGTTTGATTTGTCAAAACATTTTTTCAAATGAAATGATGCGACCAAATAAATTGGAAACTTATTTTAAAGTGTTATTAATGACGAAAGAGGAAAGTAGGTGGCTTTTTTCAAAAAACTGCTGGATAGTTTCGCAAGCAGACTAAGTTTAAAGACAATGGTTTTCGACACGGCAAAATACGCGAATGGATTTACGGCATCTTATAAAACCAGCAAGTTGATTACCAAAAATTGCAGTCCGCACAATTCTGGATTAAATATGTCTTGCCTTCAATATTAACAATGCTGTCTGACCTAATGAATATGAATCTTAAGAAAGCAGTTCAAGCCAACCCGCCCAGAAGTTCAGCTGTATCTAGGTGAATAGTTGCGATGGCTCAGGATATAGGAAGTATCTTAGTTACTTTACTACAGCCTAGAAAAGCTTTGATACAATTAGATGAATTTAGTTTATCTGACAACGACGCTGTTCTCTTGGCAACTGTCCGATTATTCAATGACAATCTATTATTGTTAGATACTGTTTGACAGGAGAATTAAAGCTCATACAAATGGTCATACAAGTAGTCATACAAGTAGTCAATAGCCATCTGACTGAAAACTTCATCACAATACAGAACACAGTTCCATGTGCAACAGATAGTGCTGCCGCAGTGGTCGTAAGATATAAAAGATTTATTAACTATCTAAATATTTTCCTTATTTTGTTCATGCGACTCACTGTGTGATTCATCGCGATTACCTAGTGGTTAAGAAGTTGGGTGTACCCTTAAACAATTCACTGTCAACTGTTATCATGGTACTCAAAATTATCAAATCGCCCCCTCTGTAATGTTGTCTTTCCCAGCAGTTGTGTGAGGAGAAATGTGAATATTTCCAGCTTTTACTGTTACATCTACAGGTTAGATGGCTCTGCAAGGATAACGGTCTTCGCTGTTTTGTTTCAATTTGAGACAACATCATCACATTCATTTCTGCAACTCTTTCTGAGAGAAAACTGTTAACAGCTGTGCCATATTCAGCTTAGCTGGTTGATGTTTTTGAAAAATAACTTATTAAAGAAAACCCCTCAAGAAAGTTGAGTAATCTCTTCTCGAGTAGTGTGTGCTCTAAACATCGGACGTCGAAAATTTCGACAATTTCAAATTCTCCCTATGGTCACGGAAGAGCTGATTGTTGAACACTTGCTTGTTTTTGTCAGTCATCTACAACAACTCCGAAAAGGAATGAAATATAGGTTTCATGACCAGATTGACATGGAAATGTAGATTTAGATATTAGATCCATTTGATGTACAGCCCGGGGAAATTTGAGTTGAAATCCAGGAAAGTCTAACAGAGCTTGAAATTGACACATTAGCGAGATTCCAAATTCCAGTAATATAAAAGAGATTTTTAGATACAGACTGCTACCCCTAACAGATATCCCATATCGTGGGAAATAGCCGAAACAGATTTCTCTGCTTTTTCATCTACATACTTGATTGGATGTGAATTTAGCAGAGTGGTTTCTCTAACATAAAGTGTAAACAGATTGGACATGATAGCAAGAGGAAACCTTTGATTCATACTGTCAAGTCTGGATCCGAACATATGCAAGCTTGCTCAAAGACATAAGGCTCAAGGCTCGCATTAATTATTCGACAAATCGATTGTTAAGAACTTACTATGCGTAATAATTCATGACCTGTCTTACAGTTAAAAGCCAACCATAATTAAATACAATGATATCGATGATGACTTTTACATGATTACAGACAAATGGCTTACTGTTGCCGCAAAATGAATGTTATTTTGTGGCTGTGACAGTTGAAGAGGAGGTTTTTCAGGGAAAGAGCAGTGATACCAACATTAAAATTTTATCCATCATAACAAAATATAGCAATATGACCACTGGAAAGCGAAGCTTAACATCTGTTAGACATTGCGGATTGCTTAGAAATGTAAAGGTTCAAAAGGGAGCGACGACTGAATTAAGGTTGGAAATTCCGTTGTCTAAGCGATCAAACGTTTTGGAGAATTCCAGTTACATGACATCTGCTCCATCATGAACTGCTACAGACCTGCTATTGCGTGCAATTTGCAGGTGCGTGGAGCATGAGCCTTTTTGTCGAAAACCATGTTGCCCTGGTGCTATTATGCTGTGATTTTCTAGATACGGCATTAGTGCATCAGTGGTGTTAAACTCCATAAGCTTGGGAAACTGTACTTGTGCGTTAACGTGGATAATATGGTGAATACACAGATGTGCGTTTCATTTAAATGTCGCATTTTGTGAACTTCTGTGATGCGCTAATACAATCACAAGGAAACTGTCTTGTGTTTGCTAGTTTGTCTCTATTATCCTAGTGTCCCAGAGTTCGAGCAAGCGCAAGTGCTTCAGTTTGCTTACTCAAGACGGAAACTAATTATGGAAAAGCAGTACTTTTATCTTAGCAGACAATTTATGTTATCACCATATACTTCTTCACAAGGGTTTAAGCAGGAACGAACCGAAATTTTAATTATTGTAGGACAATCCGCGCACTATAAACCAATATGTACCCATTGTCTCCGCGTTGAGTCTAACTTTCACCAACCTTAAAATAAAAGAAACTAACTAGGTCCTGATTGTACGTTGATTTTGCTAATTAAATTGAAAAGTTGGTGTTTTATACTTTTTATCTGTATCACATTTTGATGATTGAACCCGGCTTGTAAACAAAAAGTCAATTGTACTCGTTGCAGATTTAGACCAAGTGAGAAAACTCAAATGTTCTGATCTCCACTTGCTAAACCAGACTTGGATGCGTGTCAAAATAGGCACAAATGTCTGGTGGAACCCACGGGCTAGTGCACAGGATAATACGAGTCAGTTCGTCTCTGCAATTAACAGCGCGCCCACTTGGAATGAGAGATACAGGTTACACGTTATTTAGTCACATCAGTGCACTCCTTGGCTCATTCTGGTGTGGATGGCAAAACTGTGCCTAGGTTTTTGGACACTTCGCATCCTGGAACGCGGTTATCGACCTTCTTCCGCCAGGGGTACCATATATATATATATATATATATATATATATATATATATATATATATATATATATATATATATATATATATATACATATATATATATATATATATATATATATATATATAAATCGGTTGCTGTCACCGTTTCACGCCTTCTTTGATGGTTAGTGTGATGTTTGCTCCCTCTGGTTTTCAACTATTTAGTTACCCACCCCGTCTTTCGTAATTTTCTTCTTGAATCAATTTCACAACTTTAGATGCGAAATCGCATATGTTTTCGTGTCCCCGTTTTTTAAGGCACAGTTCCGTTAGTTCTCCATAGTTTTGTGGAGATACTTAATTTTTTGCTAACTGCTGCTTATCTATACTAGGTCATCCTCGTGAACACTGTTACTGGTTCACATGCGGAGTTTGCGGCAGATCCATCTTTTTATTACAAATTAGATATTCATGTGAACCGCAACGACGGATAATATCTGCTAGATATAAAAGGGATTGATCCACTACAACCGCGTCCTGCCAAACCTTTGAGTCGGAAGTCGGTGCATGCGTGAACTTTTATTAACCCCCACATGCACAGACTGCCGGATGTACAATTTTACCACCGCATATAGCCTCACATTGTTCTGCCTTGGAATGCTGCTGACAGTAATTGTCCTCAACGATGCTTTGGAAACCGAATTATGTCAGGCCTCGCAGTGACTGCTGTAATTCAATTAGCTTAGCTACGGTTACCACCCGCTTCAATTGTGATGCAACTCGATCTGAAGTGAAGGAGCTGACGTTGTAACAGAAGTTGTCCACGCGCACTGTCTGCAATGAGGCCATTTCTTCGGTGCTTTCATTTGTTTACGGTAGCGTAATAGGGTGAGTTGAATGGTATGGGCGCAAATTCGTCAAACCTAGAATTACTCACACAGCCAGCCCAGGCCCGTAAAAACACTGTACTGCCGTTGCATCCTTTCGAGAATCATCAGCAACGCGCATTCCATCTACTACTCTATGGCAAGCAGTACGCAGACCAAACTGCTCGTACTGCCATAAGTTAATTGGAGACCTATGTTTGGTAAATTCGTCGGTTGGTGAGAGGGTTACTCTGCCCTCTGCACGGTAGTACCGTGCAAATCAGCAGATAGGGAGCGGCGCTATATCACCCTTCGTAACTTATTCGTGACGGTTGTTGCCATCATCCGTAGCTCAGTGACCTTAACCACAGACTGACAACCGTAGAGTTGCGTGTTCGAGCCCTACTAGGGTCAGATGGAATGTACAGTTCTGACAATTTCCGAAAGGATGTAACGGCCGTCCAGTGTTTTTCCGGGCGTGTGTTGGTTGTCTGGGTGAGTCTACACGTGACGAATAGCTATACGATTTCAGTTGTCCCCCCGGATAATAGTGTAATCCATATATCAGATAGAAACATTTATGAAAATTTTCATTGTAATACTCTCGGGGTGGCTCGGGCAGTCAGACAACCTTCCATGTAGATGGAATAGGTGAATTTCAGCATTGTGTATTACTGACGTGACAGTGCACTAAAGAAGTCGCCCAGTGTGAACACCGGTCCATTAATCTATCACTGACGCTGAGGGACTTCAAGTCTTTCGTGGAAATATGCTGACTAAGTTGACATAATCTTACATTGAGTAATAAGATCAAATTCTCGGATTTATACAGATAAAACCAAGCTGCCCTGCTGTGGATATTTAGTTGCACCCATCAGTGATGAAACTAACTTTCATGATGCTCTATGCTTCTTTTGTTTTATTGCGTTATTCACCAGACTTGGTGGGCGCTCTCATTAAACCCATTCCAGTGACCATGGTAGTCGGTCCAAATATTGCTATAAGTGTCGGCAATGCTGAAAACTCCGTGTTCACTCCCCGTATGGGGTCATATCGTTGGTTTGATGTGGTGGTTTGTAGAAGTGGGATAGAGGCATTAAGGTAGTACCTCGTTCACTCTAACGTACTGCTGAATACCTTTATGTGTTTGTGCACGCGTACGTATTCAGCGTTCACCATGCAATGCTTGCAAGCAAGCACATGTGCCCAAAATTACATCTGTACGGCAGGTATGATGTCAGACCTTTAGTCACTTGTAAACACGTGTGCGCTTAGCCAGTGCAAATTCACGTGGAATATTGTCAGCCTGGAAAGAAATATTTAGACTATTACACGCAGGTAGTGGTCATTTTGTAGCAATTTCAGTGAAAGAGATACTTGAATCGGGTAAAATGATACCGATTAATACTAGCGCACTACCGGTATTTGCAAAACAAGAAAAAGGTTAATTCTGACTGCCTTTAAATTGTGAAAGCATCTCTACCATTCGTTTCTCGTCTCCTTCTGGGATGCAGTTCAGAAAAACGAAAACACTAATATTATCCACTTGAGGTGCTATGCCTTTGGATAAGTGTCTTTTCTTGAGTTAGCGATAATGCAGAATACTGTAGCTCGGACTATCTTTTCAGGTATAGGTTTGTTTTAAGAGCCAAACTATTTCGTTGCACACGTTTCATTGCGAATCGAGGTGACTTCGTCAGTGCGTACTAAGCAAAATTTGACCGAGGACGGAGTGTTGTTTGAAGCTGGCCACCGATTCACGTCCCGTGAACATTGCTAGCTATCAGTTCCAGCGCCGCCTATATTAGACTCATATGCTGAATGACCCGCCTTAAGTGGTTTTTCTCGCAGTTAATCCTAGGTCGGGTCTAAGTCAGTGCGCATGTTTATCAAGTTATCCGTAGAAAACCACGCTGCAAAAACTTCTCCTCATGTTCTTGTCTCTCCCTGCGCTAGGACCTCGATTTTCTCCCAATCAAAAATGTGCCCTACCTCGTCAACATGTGTCGAGATCAATAATGATGAGTAGGGGTTTCGACAAGCTCGCTTGAGTTCTTGTAAACTCGTAGATAACTTTCTCCCTGTTTGGCCCATATAGTGTTTATCAAAATTTTTTCACTTTATCCTGTAGACAACGTACCGACGTCCATGTGCTCCGGCCTTCCCCTTCGGTCTAGATAGGGTAGTTTTCATAGTAGTGGTTGATATGTGAGTTAACAACAGATGGTAGGGCTTGAGGAGCCCCGCAGTCATTTCCGATACCTTCTTGATATAGGGCAAAGCGATGCGTTTCTTTTGGTCGGTTCAATTTTAGCATTCGTAGTCTTGCAGTTTATGTATGTTCGGATGTAACTGGTTGGGTATCCGTTGTACATGAAGGATGTAAATAGACAGTTTTTCTGCTCATTTTGCTTCTTTAGTATTACCTAGTGATTCTATCCTGCCAAACAAGGTTTGTATGTAGCTGATTTTCCGACATTTTGGATGGTTGCTGTTGAAATTTAGGATTTGCTCTGCATGTCTGTCTTTCCTGTGAACTGATATTCGTAGTTCCCCGTCAGTTGATCTAGTTGTCAGTACGTCGAAGAAAGGTAGTTTGTTTTCCATTCCGGATTCCATGGTGAAATGGATGCTTTCCATAGCATTGTTCAGGAAGCCTGGTGCAATTTGCAACTGGCTGCGCTTGAGTATCACGAATATCTCATCAATATACCTGACCCACAATTCCGGGTTCAAGACTGAGAGTAGATTTTCCTGTAACGTTTGCATGACGATCTCTGCAAGAAGTCCTGGTATAGGAGACCCCACTGGGGCTCTTTCACTTGTTCATAGAATGCTCCATCAAAGTTAATATAAGCCTTGACACACAGGTTGTGAAGCTGGCATATACTTTCGGTCGTCAGCTTCCCAATTATTCCTCCGTTAACATTCAGGCTTTCTCTGTTTTCTTTCACCAATTTTAAGTTGACAGAAGTGAACAGTGCACTAACGTCGAAGGACACCATTATTATTTCATGATCGATTCGCTGTCCTTGGTGCTTCTCCAAAAACTGCTGAGCGTTGTTTACGGAATCCGGTGATCCACTAGTCAGACGTTTAAGTCGCCTCCATAATTCTTCAGCCAAGCTGTAGGTGGGCGTACCAAGGAGTGACACGATTGGCTGAAGTGGTACACCAGCTTTGTGTATCTTCGGAAGTCCGTAGAATCGGGCGATGTTTACGTCACGAGCCTTTATTCTATCTTGCTCCTCCTTTGTGAGTTGTTTCGAATTTGTAAGTCGTTTCAGGGTCATATTTATTTTGTTTATAAAGTGTACTGTTGGATCGGTTTCCATGCAGCGGCAGGTTGTACTGCCGTTCACGAGGTTCCTTGTCTTTTGAAGGTATTCTGTTTTATCCATTATAATAATCGTACACCCTTTGTCCGCAGGCAGGTTCACGATATTTTCATCAGTCATTGTAAGGACCCTATTACTTCCCTCTTTTGTTGTGATAAACAATTTTGTTGCCTATTTTGTGTTTGGATTGCAAAGACGGCATGTCTAAATTGTGCTTTCATCTCAACGTCGAAGCCATTGAATTGCAAAACATTCTCGAATCCAGCAAGAATTTCTGTGGATCTGTCGTCCTTGAAGTTATAGTTTAACCCTTTGATCAGTACTTGCCCTTCAGTCCCACTGAGCGGCCGGCTGGACAGGTTTCTGACCCCGCTATTATTGGCAGTTTTGCATTTGCACTTGGTCAACGGGTGGGAAGGTCTGCTCGGCTCTTCAAGCATTACCACCTGTTGTTAGCTCACGTATCAACCGCTACTATGAAAACTACCCTATCTAGACCGAAGGGGAAGGCCGGAGCACATGGACGTCGGTACGTTGTCTACAGGATAAAGTGAAAAAATTTTGATAAACACTATATGGGCCAAACAGGGAGAAAGTTATCCATGAGTTTACAAGAACTCAAGCGAGCTTGTCGAAACCCCTACTCATCATTATTGATCTCGACACATGTTGACGAGGTAGGGCACATTTTTGATTGGGAGAAAATCGAGGTCCTAGCGCAGGGAGAGACAAGAACATGAGGAGAAGTTTTTGCAGCGTGGTTTTCTACGGATAACTTGATAAACATGCGCACTGACTTAGACCCGACCTAGGATTAACTGCGAGAAAAACCACTTAAGGCGGGTCATTCAGCGTATGAGTCTAATATAGACTAGGAACTGGTAAATAGCAATGGTCACTGGACACGTGACACGTTGTCCACATCTGCCAAAGACACGCATATCTCTAAAAGTTAGGGCTACGACCTGCAGACAATCCCTTAGGAACTTGACCTTAGTGTGCTTGTGAAGGACGACCTCGGTTATTCCAAATGGTCAGAATCCGTTTCAAATTGGCAAGCTGCAGGTTGTTCGCTGGTGGATGGCATTCGAAAGTTTGGATTCATTCATCTTCTCTATGATGTTTAGTGCCTACGTGCGTTCCCACGTCCAATACGCAATCCAGGCTTGATACATTTGACTAAAGCGTGACGTTGCGGTGCTCGAAATTCTTCATGGTCGAGCAACAATATTTGACAAGCGATGGCGCAACCTTCCGTACCCGCACCGACTGAAGAAACTCGGAGTGTCCAATTGACGCCATTGGTGGCTACGTGGAGACCTCATAAATGTCTACCAGATACTAAACCACCCCACTCACGTATGCCGCCACATACTGTTACTCATCCCGAAACACCAAATTCAGAGGCAATAAACTGAAACTGAGTCAACAACACGGTCGGCTTTTCATTAAGACTGGACGAACCTCAGCTCATAGTGACTCAGTGATTCCGCACTAAGTAGCCATCGAACGTTTCGATGCCTACGCTGTTTATATGCTCAACGACAGCCTGAAAATTAAGGATTCTAACCGACCGGACGCATTAGCAGCACTGTTTGTCAGTGGACCAATACAATGTTTAACACATTTGTGCAAGAGGACAAGTATATTAACAGTAATGAATTGGAACCATCACATATTCTAATAAAGAATGTGTGCAAAATGTCCGCCGGCCTTCTGTTTGCAGTGCAGAAACCGTCTGATGCAGTTAGCGACCACTTCCTTTAACGTATTCTCCATGACTGCGCGCTATTCACTCACAATATTTTCTTCCAACTTGTCCAATGTACGCGGCCTTGTTTTATACACTCCTCGCTTCACATAAACCAAGTGAAATAGATCCATGGGGTTCAGATCTGGTGAGGGAGCTGGCCGCTCCATTGGTCCACCGCGTCCGATCCAATAGTAACCAACTTAGTCGGTTTGGTAAGCACGCATCGTTTAACAGAATGTGCAGGTGCATCATCCTGCTGTCACCAAATGTTACTGCATGCCCTTTCGGCCTCCCGCTGTGGATGCACAAATGTTTGCAGCCTTTCCAAGTACGACGATGCTAGAAAAGAAAAAGTCTTTAGTACTTCTGAACAGCAACCTGCCGGTCACATTCCCAGTAAAGAAATTTGGGCCCAAGATTTCCTGGCTTGTCAATCCAGCCCAAACCATCAGATTCACACAGTTGTGCACACGTGATGCGGTATATTTTCGCCGGTTGCTCGTAGCCAAAAAATACTGTTTCATTGTGCCTTGCAGATGAAACAGTGCCTCATCTCTATAAAGGGCAGAACCCATATTCTTATGATCCAGAAACCAGCGGCAAACTTCATGCAGCCTCTCCGGTCACAGAATTGCAAATATGCATTTGAAGTACACGGAATCTTCGAAGTTTTCTTCCTGTTACCTCCGGTGCGCCTTGACTAGTGCCACGGTGCTGTGGCACGAATGCTGATTTCGGGCTTTTCTGATGCTACACTGACTACAGCGTAAGCTGAACAGTCGTCTGTGGTGATTTGAGGCGGTCCGGTTCTCTTTATATCGCATGCATTCCAAGTTTATTCGAACATCTTTACTAGTTCGAGCATGTACCGTGCGGTGACGGTACTCATTCCTGCGTTCATTGCACTGTATTTGTGTGAAGTTGATGCGGCGTTTAAACCGCATTCACCATGCCGCTGCATAATCAGTGCTCGCCGTTTAATAGGCATGTTACGTGCTCCCGACTGCAGTGTCTGTTCGTGCTGCATTACCTGAGACAGTGCTTCAATGATATTGGCGCGAATTGCATTGCCTAACTTCGCGCTCACCTAATCCAGAACACCCAGCTCGCTGAGATACCATCACGTGCGCACATTCACGCCGCAGTTTTGGTTGCGCGCTGTAACTTAACTACGCCGACTTCGCTGGGCACCTGGCTATATCGCTTTGGCCAGCAAGACACACAGACAACCACCGCCTGCGGTTAGCCATGACTTCCCGTACTCAGCGCGGAGTTAGTTGGCAGCTAACGACCGCCGGAAACACGCTGTGACTGGCTGTACTCATCCCGCTCGATATCAAAAACAGGCTAATGTGGTCGATCGGTCCGTCCTTCACCAGCTTACGCTTGCACTCAGCTGATCCCTGCACTAAACCACTCCTCTACCGAGTATCCCAAATGTACTCAGCAGCAAGGTGAGAGAGCAATCCATGTTACTGCACGCGCGCACCACAGGCAGTAGGCGTTTTGCAAATTTCGCTGAACATTGGATGGCTATTGGATGGTGGGGACAACAACAGTAAATGACCGTCCTTCACCAAAAGCGAGCCACGGTAGATCCATGAACCACGCTTCTCATTCTGGAACGCGGTTATCGACGTTCTTCCGCCGGACTTGCTATATATATGTGAATAAACGAATGCCTAGAGTAGGAAACTTGTGTGTTAATCATAGGCATATTTGTGCTATATTTTTTCATCAAGATTTGCATAGATAATCTACAAAACTCCTTTTGCTTCCGCCAAGCATTGTCATTCGTAAATCCATGAAATATCAGGCAATGATTACGTGTGGAATTTTTGAACTCTCTTCTTTTCCATTTGCATCTCTATTTTGTTTGGTCAAAACCACCGTGGCGTATGTGTGTGAAGTTCGGCCATTGTTAATTGTACCGATGGGTTAGTTTGAATTGGTTCTATTGGTTAGCTCGCACTTCTTCACAGCTTTCTTTATCCACAATTCCGCCCAGCTTTGTTTAGTTACATAACACGAAATGTCGCAAAGAAACTACTGGAATTCCTATATGTTAAGTAGATAATGGTAATTATTGGTTTCACGGTTGTGCCTGAAATGTTTGTGAACTGGTTTTGCTTGGACTTCTGCTACGATACATCTTCATACTTTCTAAACATGCAATGCTCTCACAGCACAAATTGAAAGACTTCTCTTATGTTTAACTGTATTTGTACATGTCTAACACGAAATTAATACGTACTGAAGGGATTAGAGTTTTGGCCGGGTCTGACGGCGTTTTTGACGAACATGTTGTTCAGTGTGTTACACTACAAATGCTGCTCGGAATTTGTTTTCATACGAAGTTTATGTAGCTCCCCAGGTGTCTGAAAGATAACAGCAACCAAGAGATAACTGAAGTCGGACAAATTCAATCTTTCAGTCTATATGGGAAGAAATCTATTAAACCTGCAGCCATATGCCAGATCTGTACTGAATCATGATGAAGGCCAGCATGATTTGAAGTAGATAAAATTCAGATACCTTTGGTATTCCACGTAAGGAAAGATTTATGGCAGTATCACACCCGTAAAGCGCCTATGGATCCGCCGGTAGCTAATTTTTTGGATTCATGAAGTCCACACTGGCTCATATTTCACTGTACTTGTCACTGCGTCAACCTACCATTTATAACAGATATAATTATGCATACGAAACTAAAAAATATAGTAAGGTGAATTTTAAACTTAGTCCATCTCACAAGGTATTCCTTCAGAAATGAGAATCAACAGTTATGCATCGCGGATTCAGTTTACTAAAGGTATGCTGAGTAAGAAACTGTTTCAAACTTAAGTCCACGTGCTGTGTCAAATAGTTTGGCCGTTCAAATACACATGGATTGCTAGTTTGGTTGCATCCCGAGATAACAAAATTTTGTGACGGCTATCCGTTTGCTAATTCATAGAACTATTCCAATGAACAAACAAAAGTGTGGGTGAAAATGACGGATAGGAATTTTTTGGGTGGTGGCATTGATATATGATGGTGCAATGTATGTTAGCTAGTAAACACTAATAACCAGATACCAAAATTGTTTCTCTATAGCGTCAGCCGACAGTAAGCACTCAACACAGCTACTTTGCATGCGAAAGGGATTTCATTTCTGCACCGTTCCAATGATTACCATTGTCCTTGGAACGCGTATAGACGTCCGAATAACACTTAAAACTGGTTTGCCTAATTCTGTGTGG
>OX104063.1:100651363-100671363 GCA_944474145.2 Dicrocoelium dendriticum | reverse complement strand
ATCATGACACACCGGATATTACATCTTAGTGAATACCCCATGTTGAGACAACTGCTTCATCTGCGCACACCAAGCAGCACGCGAGGACACCGGTACAAACTTATCGTACCGCAGTTGAAGCGGGTGGCTCACGAACTCTGTTTCGAACGTAGAGTGGTGAATACCTGGAACAATCTGCCGCAGCCGGTAATAGAGGCGAACTTAATGTCCGAATTTAAGAAGCTTGTAGACAAACACTTTGCAGAGGCAAAATATAGAGAGCGGAAGGATAATTAATACGTTAATGTCCAAGATCGACAATTGATGCAGCTACACAGAGTATCCTCTACTCGCTGCTTCTAATCAGTATCAGTATCAGTATCATCATCATCATCATCCTCAACGTCATCATCGGTACATGTTAGCTGAGAGTGAGAACACACAGCTAATGTGTCGCAGAAGATAGGAAGTAGCACAACAAATTGCTATATGCATTCCAAGTTGCAGCCATAATTGTTAGTAGCTGCTGTAGTTCGTATTCTATGATAAGCATTTTGAAAAAAATTGATGTCCAAGTGACTATAGTCTGCCGAATATGTGTAGTATGTACGAGATTTTGTTCACCAGAAAACCTCGCTCTTTTCTCGTCATATCCGTACTACAACATCCATGGAAACATTGTACGCGAGAAATTTAGAATATCATGTCATAGCTGAATGGACTTATTACCATTCGAATATCCTTGCTTAATGTTATGATTCCGCTTGTTTGTACGGCCGACGGCTCATTGATCTTTGTGACCTGTTTACATGATCTCACTAGTGTCTATTGTCTAATGTTCTCACATCATGCGTTGCAGACACTAAGTAAACATGGTGATGTTCTAATATCACGCCTTCATGAATAATCTGAAAGACAGAGCAATTTGCCGAACTGAAATTGCTACGTGGTATGCAACAAAGTTCGCTTTCCATATGTCCAATTACCTAATATTCATAGAAGTCTTTGTCCCCCCGCCTGTTGCTCAAACTTACTGTAATAACTTTAACAATACCACCTTCTGTGATCATTTACTCTGCAACCCATCCCGAATATGCGTGAAACGCAGTTCTTCACACCAGTTTTGCTGATGCTACAATCACCACTACTACAACTACTACTAATACTACTACTGCTACGTACTGAATATGTCACTACGGTTTGAGATTAAGAGTTGCAATCGGGGTTAGCAAACAAACCAGCATCCCAACCCCCAACCTGAGCTACGGATATTGCGATCAATTGCGAACACAGAAAGAAACATCTTGAATCCACTTTGACCTTAATTAGTCTCATTAACATGTTACAATGTTTTCTGTACTGACGCAGGTGGGCTAATAAATAATGCTTCTCTATAGTCGAAGTGACAATGACCATACGTCTAAGAGGGTAAATTCCCAAGTCCAAACTGAAAAACTTGCAAATTCTGAATGGATTTTGACGGAGTTTATCACTTGCGGGCTCCGTGAACAGAAGAAACTAGATCCATACTATGTGTACCAGCTTTACCCATATGCACTGTCCACATAAAAACAAGCGCTGTTTGATCTTCGATAAACTTTTATTAGCATCCTTTCTTCGTTTGCATCTAACATTAATCCTATTGCATGGTTTAGCTTGCGTTGTTGCTCTCATGCTCAAATAAAGTTTAAACATCATGGTTAACGGATTAATATCTCATCTTCATTCTTTTGTTATTGTTCCTAATGTATGCCTGCACTAGTCTCACGTTGTCGCTAGAAAATGGAGAAGTGGAGGCAAATGGCTTCCCCATCGTCATTTGTTTCTATTGCATAGTTGCCTTAGCTCATCATCAAGTAGCAAAGTTAGAGGTTTCTAGGGATACTTGTTCTATCAGAAAAAAAACAAACCCTTCGCAATTGACTGTGTTTTTGGTTTCTTCTCGATCTACACTTTTCCTTTGTCTGTTAGAGTGTAAATCTGGTTCTTAATGAAAGCAAAACACAGCGACGGTAGCGAAACGAACCCTCTGCTACATAACAGGAAGAAAACACAAGTTGGGTGACAACCGAATGGGAGTACTTCCAAGCACTTGAATATTTTATCCCGCAAATAATGAATATGCAAACCGAACATTCCGTTATCAAAAGATGGTGTGTGGCGATTTATCAAGTCCACCGCTATTTGCGATATCGCATAAAACACTACGCAACGAGCCTTCTCAAGTGCCCACATGCAAGGATAGCTATATACTGCTAAGTTAATCTAAAGATTTCACAATTCTCTCATTAAATCAAGGATGCCACTCCAGTATACCTTTATTTATTTTCCGATCCAAAACTTAATGTTCTTGAGAAGTAAACTTATAACCGAGGTTCTGGATGGAAACGACTACCAAAAGAAGGAAAAATTATAGGTGGTCTAGAATCTTCTGGACGTTTCTGCGTAGCTATTCCTGACTTATAAGCTATCAGAATACCTGTGTATTTGTCGTGTGGTTGCAACCATACTTTTCAAGAATAATATAATGCTGTATCTGTCGTGGAAGGAATTCATCTTGTCTGATTGCAAAGTCGACAAAGTTCACATTAAGTTTAGTTGCAGTTAATAATCCATCACCATTAGGAAACGCGTAGAAGTGTTGCAGACGGTTGGATGATACCTAGTCGCTCCCACCTCTGGTGTCGAAAGTACAACACTTCATTTAATGACGTACCTTTCAATAGGCGTAATTGCTACTGTGGGTTTATTTGTGAGTGTGTTCAGCTAGTTGAGTGGTTAGGAGACAAGCTACAATGCACTTGATAATATAGAGGGAATTCACAGACATTTTTATCGAGCTACCAGCACCATCACCATAAAACACATGTTCTAGTGACGTTGACAACAACGACAGGCGGTTTGACGCAATTGGATTGAGATATCGTTAAAATAAGGGAAGAACGGGACCAATGGGAAATAGTTTCATTAGTTCTACTCTTGGGCCGATTAGTTCACACTCGGTAGGTAACATCGACATACGGTATATTGTGGAGGAATATGCAGGTGTATCCAGTGAAAATAAAAGGGGAAGCACGATTATTTTTTCAGAACTCGCGACTGTGATCGTCTGAATGTCGGCCCATACAGGTAGAGATAGTTAGTGCATCATCGCATCTCGCGAACTCAGTGGGCAATATAAGTACAGCATCTTCCTAGCCTTGCGTTCAGTGGGTTATCGCGGTCTCACATCCATTAGCACTTCGCTCAAGTGCAAACGACTGTACGGGATTTCACAAATCCCGAGGCAAAACAGTGGGCAAATCCCAAAATTCTACAAGTTGATGGATGTCTCATGGATTGAAGAAGCCGGGACGAAATGAGATCTGCTTGTGGGTCTTCCCTGCTTCATTCTTGATGACCTGTACATAAAAACTAACCATTTTCTAAAGATAATACGATGACCTGCTACGAACTTTGACCGTATTAATGAACAAATAAAAATGTTGTGTCAAAACCGTTACCAATATCGTTCTTTCTATGTATTGTGAAGCGCCCATAGCTGTTTGTATCTCGCACGGGTAGAACTAAGTACGAAATGAACTTCAGACTTAGAGGAAAATCGAATATATCCTATGTAACTAACTTTGTTGAAGAAACAACAGCCTCATGAGACAATTAGTTTCAGCCAGATGGGAGAATTGATAAAAGGAAACACTCAATATGTGGCCAATTGAATGCTTTGTTCGAAAAATATAATCTTATCTCAACTTGTTTTGGGAGAGTCTACAATGTCATTGTTGACCAATACCGTTTCAGTCGCTTTATTATATAGCCTACCACAGATATATCAGATGCGATTACGGCTATTATGGGCCGCAAACGTGAAACATGCAGTTTGAGAGATCACCCAACATTGGGTGATTTGTTCATATACACCAGTCGATATTTTAGCTATACCTAAACACAACACGGAAGGCTATTTTTTCACGGTCTTCTTGGATGAGTATGGGAGACAAACTATTTCATGCACATGGGTTCGCTGTTGGAAGAGTGTTTTACCTAGCTCCACTACCCTATAGACGCGCGTTGGCATTTGTGAAGCCTTACATTTTGCGATTAGACCAGTGGAAACCTAACACTCCGTATGGCTTTATAAAAGAGCCAACGAATTCTAGCAACTGTTGGTCGGCATTTGAGGGAACGCCCGTATGTTGCTGAAAATGTGCTCAGTCGGGTACATAAAACTTATTTTGACTTGACTTTTGACTTCAACTTGCTCATTATACCTATGCGCATTCCCCTCAAGTTCACAGTCAAAACCATCATCAATCGCCCAATTATCATACGCTTCAGCTACGGTTTTAATGATCGAATCTGCAATGATTCACTTCAATTCGCAGCACATTGAGATTATGCGACGTAATTTACCCACATATTGTGTACTCAAATCAGTCATTAACCGTTGTACGAAGCGTTGCCCTTTGTGGCTTGTTGGATAGAACCATCAATTAATCTTCCAGTGATCTCGTACTCTACATGATTAGATCAAGCAAGGTCGTACGCGCAGTGGAGTAAAACTATTTAAAGCGGACAACACTAAATTTCCATACGATGCCATCAACCGTGCTAAACACACAAACTGCGGTTGCATTCATTGCGCTAATATGATTCCTGAAAGTTGACTAGTGATCAGCTACCAGTAACCCACATCTAGATAAGATTTGTGTGATATGAATCCGTCGCATGGTGCTCAGAAAATGGTGAGAAAGTTAAACCCGTCCTCCAACACATGCATTCGAGTCAAACTATTCCCTGTAGAATGATAATCAGATGTCGCCCGTCGAGAACGATCGAAGTGGTGATGCTTTGCAACGTAAGCTGTGAGGCAATGCGTTGAAAAATGCGCGTGGTGGAACATTTCCGGCAGCCCCTGACTAATCCAGTATGTACTTATCCAAGGTCTTTTAACGTTGTTTTCCGATGTTCCCTTAATGAGATGAAAGCACGGCTTTTCGTGTGTAAGATGCCAATCCGTTTATGTGAGAAGAAGCAAAAGTCGAAAATAACTCAGTATGAACGTTTCACGCGATAAGTCACCGTACGATAAAATAGCGAGTGCTGAGTTTGCAGAAAAACAGAGATGGCGAATCCCGAATAGCTAAATTCACGAATTTCTGCCTAAAATTTACATTTACTTGGGATTTTCCAAGATTAAACATTTATTGGCGTTGTAAAAGACAGGATACAACAAACCTAGCTCATATTTGCTGATGGTTTATCAGTTGTCCTATATACCACCTGCCTGATAATGTGCTTTGATTGCAGAAGCATAGGCAATATATCTAGCTTGTAGTAACCGCACACAAAGCATTAAATTAATGAAGAACGATTGGCTTCATCGAACCTCCGTACCCTAATCTGAAGCATGCACCCACCGTCGTCCGTGCATAGCGCAACGCTGATACTTATGGCAATTTCAAATATTCATGCACTTGCTATTGGTCGCCGTATTTTGGCCACGGAAGAAATTATACTCAAATGAATCGATGTATAATTATACGGCAGAATATGTGGCCATGCTAGTTTCTTCCACCAAAATAGCACAACTGCTGAACCCTACGTTTGGTTGCTGCGCCGCACCGTGCGGCCGCACTTTAACTTGGCTCTCGCTTTGCCCTCTGTGGTCACTCCAAATCTCCCCACACAATATTGTGCGTGCTCTCGTTCGAACCAGTTCGACGAGCTCTACTCAGTGCTTCCCAACTCCTGGATCTAACTACTGTGGATTACACTCTTGCTCCAGTTCCCAGTTTTCGGCATATTCTTTGCCGAGTTCCACGTGTGTAATAACACCAAACCAGTTTTTCGGAAAAGATTTGGATCTCATTCTGAAGAAGAAGCTGAGGATTCCCAATTTACGCGCCAACCATCCCTGCAAGTTGTAGTGTAACAAAGTTTCAGTCGTTTTGCTCCGCTGATCAACTGAATCGCCCTAGGGACGCTTATCAGCGAATTGATATACACAGTGGGAGTTGGCGCCAATAGGCTGAGTTTCCTTTAGTGGAGACAACGGCACCTTATGAGTTCGGTCGATGAATGCAACGTCGGCAGCACAGAAAGTGCTCTGTGTGGCGGAAATCAGACGTCTTCTAGTCCTCAAAGAAGCAATGTCACCCTTGAAACGCAGCTCTAAGAATACCTTTTTCTTAGGCACAGTAGGTACAGCAACTTTCATTTCGCGGATTTCGCTGTGCTTCCGGATAAAGCTTCAACGATAACCACTAGCAATTAACGTGTTGGTAATTAGTTCTAGTTCATCGGATAGATAATCAGTAGAACATATTCGTCGGGCTTGACTAAACAGGGTCTTCACAAGCGTTCGCTTGTGCCGCATTGGAGTAAAGTTGTTAAAATGCTGATACTAACCCGATCACGTTGTTTTTCGATAGACAGACCATTTTACCAATGCGTTCTCTTTGCGGCTGATAAGAACATCTAAATATGGAAGACAGTTCTGTTGTCCGACTTCGCAGGAAACACTCAAATTGACATGCGAGGAGTTAAAACGCGCCACTAGCTGTGCGATCTGCATTTCTGTTGCACTGAACACCAAGGTATCGTCCACGTAACGTTTGTAATAGGGCAACTGCGCTATTTCTTCGGATAGGCTTCGTTCTATCATTAGCATGAAGAAATGCGCTAGTATGAGACCCAGTGGGCTGCCCATCGCTACCCCATCAATTCGGCGATACGGTATGTTTCGGAAGTGAAAATCGACATTTTCTGTGCGTAGAAGTAGAAGGAGAAACTGGTCTGCTTGTATACGAATGCTCAGGGTCTTTCTAACAAACTGTCCGAACTGAAAAATCGCCAAGCTTCCAGGTCATGTGATGTCATTGATATCTCCGAGACGTGGTTGCACACGGGAATGACGGACGCTGAAGTTTCGCTACCGGGCATGTCGCTGATCGGAACGACAAGCTCACAAAAGAAGGAAGGGTAATCCTGTATTACCGAAACGACTTACAGTGCGAAGCCGTAGAGGATTCAGACTCGCAGTTCCCCGACTCCCTTTGGTGCAGGTTGCAGTTAAAAGCAGGGAAGCTTGCCTTATTGTCTTGGTGTACCGCGCCCCTAATAACACCCAAAACCGACAACCACCTAACGGCTGCTTTAAGAGGCAGCTGACAACAAAAGGACACTCACATTCTTATCATGGGTAATTTCAACGCATATTGTTTAGAAACTTCTACCACGTTCGGAGAACAATTCAAAGCCGATCTACAAGATATAGTAACTACTGTTCCCCTTTACAATCACATCACTTTGCCCACTCGGTTCAGAATTGGTAACAGGCCATTTGTGCGGGATCTTGTGCTTACCAAGGAGGAGCATATGATTGATGTATTGGTTATAGACTGCCCGTTGTGTCGCAGTGATCACGCCGTGATCAGTTTCAACTTCGTCTGCTATGCAGAATATCTGAAATATAACGATGACGCTGTGCGAATGATCACAAGCTACGATCGACTAGCCCAGCTCGTCAAGGCCGCAACATGGTCGTTTCTCGAAGAAGAACCCCCGGAAGGCGCCTGGCTCGAGTTCGTCAAAACATTCAGTCAGCTGATTTCAGAGGCTTCAGCGATAAAAGTTTACTATAAGCGTGAATCAGTTTCTTATGTTAGGAGCAGAACTCGAAAATGGATGACAGTACGCAACGCAGCATAGCGAGTGTACAGAGAAGCTCCAGCACCAGAAACTTGGGACAACTACGTAGTCCAAGGTAACCACTGCACACAACTGTTAAGAGAAGACAAAACGCCTACCAGCAGAACATCGCAAAAACCTTCAGTGCTAACCACAAACTGCTGTACAAGCACCTTAATAGCCAACGAAAGGTAAGGCAAGGATTTCCTCCACTCAGAACGGCTGCTGGCCCAACATGAACGGCTGTGGAAGCAGCAAACGCGCTGAAGATTCTTGTCGGTGTTCAATGAGTATCAAAAAATCCGAACTAGTATGGGCGGCACAGTGACCGGGAGTTGCTTTGGTGGATAGTTCGCACCCCACGTGGACAAAATTCGAAATGATGCCTGGGCACCTACAAAGCTTACCGCACCAAACACCGATAGAATTAACCATTGAGAACAATCTACCTAGTTACTAAACTTCTCGTGATCTACAAACTATTCACCATCCAAGGGGTACGCAAAGTACTTGTTCTCCAAATTATTCCGGTATTCTTTGGGGTAAAGTACAATCAAGCTGAAGGAGAAAATAAATCCTGTGAATGCAACAGTTATAGTTATTTGCTCAGTTATCACAAAGTACAGAGTGTCAAAGTTTTAGTAATGCAATAAAACCGTTACCCATAGAATACACACTCCTGTACGGGTCAGTTCGTATAATGCTGCGTTGCGGGTGGACAACATCTACCTTTTCGGAACATTTGCAAGTCTACCGCAGGAAGCCGATTGTAATCATTATACTGAAGTTATTCACTATTTGGGCTCCCACGTTGTAAGCTGATAGATTGTGTGCTCCGGTTATTGGTTTTAGCAGCTAGTCGCTTAACCGTCTCTTGTAAACATACGGCGATCAGATCAGTTTGGGATTGCTTGTTCCTGCATGTTAATTCTAATTTGGCAAATTCCCGTCGTAATGACATTGTTCTGTGTTTATTCCTATTGATCTGTTGAATACGCGACACATATACAGGGTTCATAACTAGGTGAGATAACATGCATTGAGTCTAAAATCTGAGCTTATAGTTATTGGAGTGTTCCTGCTTATTGCTGAAGCTAACGCTTTTATCCACTACTGTAGTTAAAACACTGATGAATTCCCCCACCCCTAATTGTGAAGCAATTCTCAAGTTAAGGTAATATATGTGATACAAATGACAAAAAACTGGAGCATTCATTAGAGTACAGTTTTCTGTCATCTGTTCAATAATGTGCAATAAAGCAAGTACACCTGAATTTACACAAAGAACATCCGGTGAGCTCTTCGGTTTCAGTATTAATACAACCCTGAATACAACCTCGTGTTATTTAAGAGTTTGAAGCAGACTAATTGTTACTCTAACTGGTGATATTTTTGGAAGGAGAGTTGAGAATCCCTAGTTGTTCGAACGGTGCGCTGCAGTTCGGATGAACCGAACGATAAAGTATCTTATGAGTTGAAACCCTATTAGATACGCATTTACGCGGTCTATTGTACGCTGCATTGTCCAGAATCCTATCTAGTGTTTATGCGTAAGTGAGACGTTTACTGCCTCTTTCTTCACAGCGTGGTGTCTGGTTCGCTCCAATTTCCCCATCACATCACTTATCGCAGTCTGTGTGTCTAGAGTTGCACGTCCGTGGACAGTGTATCTAAATGCCACATCATGTCGGATGTCTCGCTGGCTTGCTTGGGCGCAGTGTGCCTGCCGCACCACCAGCTATGCCATCTGTGTACATGAGAGCGCAAAACACCTCGCACATTGTATATGGAATGGGGAAACTTTTGTTAATCCCCAAACTCTGCTTTTACCACAAGGACATAGGAATTTCTTTGCATACTGAGCCCTTGCTATCCAGCAGGTATAGGAAAACACAGTACAGGAAGTAATATATTTAATTAATTAAATTAGATTTGGCCAGGAAAGCCAAGCAAGCTAATACCCGCGTGTTTCGCCCAACTTGTCCTAGCAGTGTCACAGGTTAGGCACCGGTTTACGCGAAACATGGTTGTATGCAGCTGTAGTTGCTATGCTATGGAAGTGAGCATTGCTCGAGTAGCGAATTATGGAAGGAAAGCTTACTTTTTTCTGCTAAGCTACCATGATCCTAATATAGTTTGCCTGCTAATCGATTACGTATATGCGCTGGGGCTTCGGAATGTTACTCCTTAGCCGTTTTCAAATAATTCTATTTCCGACTGTTTGCATTCATTTGCAAGCTTAATAAGGCCCTTTCTTTGAACCCGTCGATTAGTCACAGTCCACTCAGTACCCGTTACCGTAAGCGCTGACTAATTTTGTGGGCGCGCTAGGGCACACATACCTGGTGTCCATGAAACCATCCTCAGAGTTTGACTCGCATAGATAAAAGTGATGAACAGAGTTGGACGAGTAGGGAAATCAAGTATGCAGCAGTTCCTGGGATTCCCGGTTCTTATCTGAGTATTCGGTTCAACACTGAAAAGTCCCCACTGTACTTACACGCAAAAGTTTGAACTATGTTCAGTTAAGTAAACCCACATTTTTAGTGTTGAGCTCCCTTGCGCAATGAGAAAGTTTCCGAAGTAACTGAGTTCATTTGACCAAGTTTCTTACAACCAACGCTGTCTTAAATAACAAGCGCAGGATTTCGTCCAATTTCTGATGACAATGGCAACCCTACACAATTTCTCCAAAACCGTTGTCACCAAATTGTGTCTACTTACCTCATCAGCCCGTTGGCCTTAGTGCAGTATACGGGTGCGGTTAGAATTTTATTCCCTGGGAATAAACAATCATGTAACTCATTGCATTCTGGAGAAACTCCAATGCATTTGTCTGCCGTTCCTGAAGTTTCCCAGAAAATATAGCTAGTTGGAATAATGATAAAATTTCTAGCCATCGCATTCAGCGTTATCTCGTGATGCAATTAATCGGGACGCACTTTTATGCCAGGACTAACTCAAATCACTTTTACCGCGGAGGCTGTATTGCAAAAGATGACGTCACTACGCAAACACAGATCGCCGGGTGTCGACATCATTCATCCAGAGGCACTGTAATCAGCAGCAAGCCAACTGGCAGAACCATTAGCTCAGATTTTCCAGCGCTGCTTAAACCAGAACCAAGTTCGCTCCATGTGGCAGCTTGGAATAACAACCCCGCTTCACAAAGGTGGAAGCAGAACTGATCCCTCCAACTACCGCCCAGTATCCCTTCTTCCTATACTCTCCAAGGTCATGGAATCCATAGTTGCCGATGCACTGGTGGGCTATCTGGAAAACTGCAACATCCGCACTGCTGTGCAGCACGGTTTCCGTCGACAGCGGTCATGTACAACGAATTTACTGATTGCACGCAGTAATTGGACCGAGGCAGCTGTCGCTGGCAAAGGTGTTGATGGGATCTACCTATGTTTCGAAGGTGTACGATCGTCTAGACCATCGGATACTACTATCCAAGCTGCAGCATTACGGGATTGAAAACTCTCTCTTAAGCTGGATCGCCAACTTTCTACTTCAACGGCAATTAGTGGTCAGAGTTCGGAGTTATTTATCGGACCCCATAGAAGTGGAGTGTGGTGCACCGCAAGGCTCAGTTCTAGGTCCACGTTGGTTTTTGGTGTTTAGTAATGACCTTACATAAAGAATCGCTTCAAACTTCCTAATGTTTGCCAACGATATCAAGATCTGGCGCAGGATCCAGGCGAACGCTAACTAACATGTGCTTCAGAGTGATTTAGATACGGTGTATCAGTGCAAAACGCATTACAGTTCAACGTCAGTAAATTCAAGGTGCTTTCCATCCGACATCAGAGCAGCTACTCATACCGACTCGGAACGAATATACTACAACAATCAACTCTCGAACGTGACTTGGGTGTCCTGGTTCAAGACGACTTGGGTTGCTCCAAGCAATCCGAAACGGTCTCGAAGACCGGGAACCAACACATCGGGCTGTTGAGGCGGGCGTTTGGACAAATAAACAGCTCCATATTTCGATAAATGCTCAGTGCGTATGTTCTTCCCCACGTCGAATACGCAATTCAAGCCTGGCATCCATGGCTGAAACACGACCTTAATGCACTGGAGCAGCCACAACGTCGAGAATCAAAGAACGTAATTTGAATGCGCAATCTTTCCCACCAAGAGAGGCTGCAACGACTGGGATTGTTCAGTGGAAGATATCGCAGACTACGAGGCGACCTGCTTATGACATACTTGATTCTTCGAGACCCACATCATGTGTGCCGCCCTTTACTGCAACTCAGCAGCAATACAAACCTGAGGGGCCACTCATTAAAACTCGCAGAACAATACAGTCGTCTGGAGTGCCGCAGAAATTTCTTTTCCATTCGTGTCTGTCACCCGTGGATTGCTCTCCCAGAATCGGTCGTCTCTGCACCAACACTAACAGCATTTAGAAAACGGTTGAACGATGTACTCATCCACTTACACTTTGTTACTTAACACTACGTCTCCATCCCACACCTGGAGTACAACATGGAATTATTTGTTGTTAACTGTGGGTGCTGTGAATCTAACAGGGTCGCAGGACTAAAGCGGAGCATATGATAAGTCCTCCTTTTCATATTTAAATTATTAGCTATTTTATTATCCTTATCATCATTATGGTTATGTTGATATCCCCACCAAATATCCAACGGGAGTTGCAAAGCAACGCTTCTTAACCCGTATAAATTCATTGTCCACTCATTGTTCGTTGTTCATTGACAACATCCGACCAAATGCTCTGAAGGCGGTAGCTAGTGATCTAGCAGAACCACCGAATGTTTTCTATCAGCGATATCTAGAAGATAACCGGATTCCACCAGTATGGAAGCGAGGGGTCATCACTACTATCCATTAAGGAGGTAGTTGCACTGATCCTGCCAACTACCGTCCAATAACACTACTTCCCGTACTATCCAAAGTGATGGAATCAGTCATCGCAGATGCGCTGATGCATTATCTGGAAAGCCATAACTTAATTGCCCCAGAGCAACATGGCTTTCGTCAAATCGTTCGTATAATACTTACCTATTAATTGCACGTAATAGCTGGACTGAAGCTGTTGATGATGGAGTTGGAGTCGATGTCATCTACCTGGACTTTTCAAAAGCGTTTGTTCACCTAGTCCATCGCATTCTCCTTCAGAAACTTCTGAACTACTACATTGGCGACCCAATCCTGAGTTGGATTAGCAATTTTCTACACGAACGACGGTAAGCGGTGAGAGTCCGAGAATCGTTGTCCGATGCATTTGATGTGGTGTGTAGTGTACCATAACACTCGGTACTTGGACCGCGTCTATTCTTGGTGTTCATTAACGATTTGGGGAGATCAGTGGCTTCCGATTTGCTATTTTTTGCAGATAGTAACAAGATATGGGGTAGGGTCAGAGGACCGGACGACGACGAACTGCTCCAGTGCGATCTTAACACAGTGTCGAACTGGTCAGTTCAAAACTCCCTACCATTCAACGTAGACAAATGTCGCGTTGGATAATAACGCCACAGACATAACTACTACTATCTGCTTGGGACAAACTGATTGCAGAATAGCTCCCAGGAACGTGATCATGGTGTGCTTGTACAGAGCGACCTCAATTGTTCAAAACAGGTTGAGGTAACTGCAAAAAGAGGCAACTAGCACGTCGGCATGCTGCGAGTGGCATTCGGGAGATTTGACTCATCAATCTTCCTAATGATGCACAATTCCTACTTGCGCCCGCATGTTGAATACGCTATCCAAGCATGTCAACCTTGGTTGAAGCGCGACCTAGAGGCATTAGAGACACCACAACTAAGAGCAACAAAGAATGTAAGGGTCTGCGCTATCACTCTTACCACCGAAGGCTGAAGTTGCTGGGAATTTTCAGCGGACGCTATCGAATGCTGCGCGGGGATCTCATATTAACGTACCAGAAATTGACTGACCCCAACCACGTATGCCGCCATTTGCTGAAACGTAGTCACCACACGCAATTCAGAGGTAACAGCTTAAAGTTGAAGGAACCATATAGCTGTCTAGAGTGTCGACGTGCACACTTTTCGGGTTTGCCAACCCCAGAACGCACTCCCAGACTCAGTAGTACCCTCTTCTACATTGGACGTTCTAAAAAACCATTATATATTGTTCTGAGCTCCCAGCATTTTGTAACCTAACATCCTCTAGTGTGGATTACGCCAAGTATGCTTTTCAACAGGAATTATGTAGCAAATGGAACCAAGTGAGCGACCATATTTTACTTTTCACACGCCTTATATCAACGATCACTGCACCCCAGTATATTTCTGAATGTTTACGCCCGGTATTTTTTAAATTTTACACATTTAATTTTCCAAAGTATTCATCTCGGCAGATGTTCGGTAGATGACTCAGATATATTTTGATTTCATCATGTTCACCCCAACCATCCTACGGGGCCTGTCAAGCACTTGCTTTTTTCCCGTGATAAAACATTGTTAACTGTTCATAGTTAATTACGAAAATACACGTAATACCCCTTACAGACTATTCTGGTTGTAATTTACACCATATAGCGGAGATTCATGGAGTATATCCATTCGAAAAGTAGGAGGTTAGACATCTTGGAAGCTTTCGGCTGATTTATCCAAAGTATGGGTGTTATTGGGAGTTTGATTTTGAATTTATTAGGTTCGCAATACAAGAACAGCGGGTAATGCGTTTAAATTGCTTTCCAGATGGAAACTTAAAAAAACGATGGTTATTGTAGTTGTGGTAGACAAGATCAAGAATACCGGACAAAGCAAACAGTGTGGGTATAACCCAGGATCCATTTTGCTGCAGTGATGATCTCAGTGATCGAACTGACCGTGGCTCACTTCATTGAGATGCGTGGTCAACCTTTCGATTGTTGTTGACACAAAGAGAACTTCAACATAACCACCAAATCGGTCATAAGCCTTATATAAAGCGTTGCTCACTGTGACTCAGTGGCTTTTGGATGTCGATTAAAATCGACACCCCCATGAGACCTGATTCAATGACTGATACCTCCACCTGATGGAATCCTATAATTTCCAAGCCGGGCTTAGAATGAAATGGTTTCTAGTAAACAAACCGTGGTATTCATCAGACACATCAGTTGCGTTCCCAGTGAAAGAATTGACCAAGGTTTAGCTTAATTTGAATCGCGGTCCATATAGTGATTGGACTTTGTGATCCATTCACGTAACGTGTGCTTGAGTGTAACCCCTCCAAAATCGTTGATCTTTCCATGCTGAATACTGAATACCGTAATATAGAACAAGTATAAATGAATTCTGTACAACTATTTCGAAATATGGTGAAAAGCATTATAAAAATTTTCAGCCGTGAATATCGTTCTACTTCTCAGGTAACATTTAAAATATCTGACTCACGGTATTGCAGGATTCACAAGTGTGACATGTCATCGTAAGTGTGCAATCGTTCTCTGAATCGAGTAGTGGCAAAATATAAATCTAATTACCTTTTTAACTGCTGCACAGATGTTGCCTTCATCACTTGTTCAGGCAAACTGTTCCATATATTTACCATATATTTACCACTTTCCGTTCGAAGACAATTGGGTGAGGAACGCTTTTCACATTCGGCACAAGAAGTTGATATCCGTGCCCGCGTGTGCGGCATGGCCCTCGTAAGTGCTATATTGGCCTCAGCATGGGGAAGTCGCCGAGATGTAGAATACGGTAGGTCATAATGAGGTCGACTCGCACCCGACGGTTTTCTAAGCAACTTCTGCCATATTTGGAGTCAGACAAATTAGCCTGTAAGGTCTTTGTTAGGGTCACCGCCTTTCGGAATAGGTTTCAGCGCCGAACATTTCCAGTCAGTCGGTAACGAACCTTCGGACAGCGACGTGTTGAAAAAGTCAGTCACGACAGGAGAGAGGATGGTTGAAAGTGACTTGAGAACCATTGGGTGAAGCCCATCAGGTCCGGCAGGTTTGGTGCCGTCAAAGTTGGCGAGTAGTTGAGCTACCTGTTCAACACCGCAATACAGGATATCGAGTTCGGTAAAAGCGGTACACGTCGAACTCTGAACAGACACCTGGTTATTCGCAAATACAGAAGCAAAGTGCGCCGCCAACGCGGACGCACGCTCAGTGCTGGAGGTTAGGGGCTGTCCATCCGGGCCATCCAGCACTGGCCCATCACCTGCCGGCTTCAGGCGTTGCTTCACATATACAAAGATTCTTTTTGGGGAGGTCTTCGAGGCTACTGCAAGCTGCTCTTCGAAATTTCGGCGCCTATTCATTTTTCATGTTGCAGAGGTTCCGCTGACATTTGTACCCTTCGTAATCATTGTCAGAGCCAGAGAGAAGGAATTTGTCCCACAGTCTGCACCACCCCCGCGCCAGCTTTCCATACTCCTTGTCAAACCAATGAGGCTTAATCAGTTCCATGGCACAAATTGAGAACACAATGATGTCAAACGCTTTTATAGACATCCAACCGTCTTCCACAGAAGCAGCTTGCGACAGCGCCCAATCCAGTTGGATCGTAGCTCGAGCTAGACCATCGAAGTTCGTCTTCAAGTAGTCGTAAGCTGGTTCCAGAGGACGTGAATACGGCAAAGATAATTCCATATCAACTATGATCACTAAGTGAGCGCTTGTAGCCACGGACCCCAGGATTCTAACGTCAAGCACTCATTGTTCGTAGCTCGTTAACATCAGGTCGATATAGGACGAGGTTGAGCGTGGTGTTATGCATGTTAGCTGGCATTTGTGTTGCGATGCGCCAGTTTCAAGTACCCAATCCACGAACTTTGCTTCAACCTCACCATGTCCAGGCATCAAATGCACATCAGGTCAGCATATTCGAGGACAGTTAAAATCGCCCATAAGTAGAGAGTGTGGACGACTCCTGTGGGTTCGAAGAACGGGCAACCAATCTAAACAACGACTCAGGGGGCTGCGATAAACTGCGCCCACAAGCAGTTCTCAGCACCTGAGGCGGATGGAGCACCAAATAGCTCACACACACCATGGTCACTTTGGTAGGTGCTCATAAGTCTCCCAAGCAGGGAAGACCAGATGTAAGGCAAGACACCATAGCGAATATTCTTTAGTCTATCGCATCAGGAGCACTGGTAACTGTTGAGTTCCAGTTCTTGGGTGTCTAACTCTGAATGCAGTCATGTCTCTGCAAGTCCCAGTACGTCTGGCCGCTCAGACAAAACAAAACAACAAAACTCATGGCGCTTGTTCATTACACTGCAAACAGTTGTGAAGACTACTCGCAGGCCACAGTAGGAGCCGTCGGGCGTGGTTGAAGTGTGAGCAGCCTGTTTATCTTGATTCGCAGATTGTTGGAAACCACCCGAAAATTTACCGTACGAATATTTGTTTCCCTCCCACCAGTACGTCATTTTCGTTCAGTGATGGCACACTTGAGCAGCTCCTTGTTTACTGGGTCCAGGTCTGGACAAACATGATCTTCAAACCATGAATGTGAGCGTATTTTGAAATTGTCTGAGTAATTTTTCTCACACGAAAGCTTTTCCAATACTTCATGTTGTGACCCAGCATGACCAGCCAAGATGAAGCGGCTCAAATGTCAATGTCAGTAGTTCACCAAAAACGATTATTTGTCGACATCGCGTCGTCAAAAGCGCGGACTTCTCATTCGCATCATCAGATAAACTACTAACTTTGGTAGCAATCTCTTGTAAGTATACCAATGCACATGGCCTCCTCAGCAAATTATCCGCGCTTCAATCTCAGTAAGAATTAGCGAGCGTTAAGCTAGTATAGTTGATTTGCATAGTATGTCACCTGGGGGCTTACAGACATTTGCGATCCCGACTATCATTTGACGGCTCGCTACAAAACTAATAACAGGAAACATGAAGCCCTGTTTTTGAATCAGGGTTAAAGTGACCTGCGAAACCTCGACCAAGTTGGTATAACTATGGACCATTTGCTATTTAACAACGCTGGACAATATGCAATGATGCCTTCACGTAACGTATACTGATGTTAAAGCCTGACCGATTATCATGCATATTCCATTCACGCTTGCACGCACATTCCAATTTGTAGATTAAGATTTGCCTTATCTTTTAAAACAGCGATGCATGAGTTTCTTTCCTCACAGGTGGATTTGGTGTGTGATGTTCTACATATCTAAGGTAGCGCTTATGAATGCGGGGAAGTGTTGGTCTTGTTAAATGGGTCCCCATTTCATACTAAAAGTGGTCGTCCCTCGCTATGTTTAGGTCTGAATAAAATTTACCAATTAATCCCCTCATTAAATAAGCCAGATAATATAACGATTATTGTGGCTGGTCAGGAGTGCGCATTAGCTCGGCCCCATACAATGAACCGAATCCATGAGCGCTTGCATCTTAGCTGACTGTCGAGCTGACTGTCCATGTCACTTGACCATGGGGCACAACGGCTGACTGTCACAACCAGCATACGAACTGTAACTGTGGCCAACAGTTCACTTCTAAACTGAGTGGCGTGATTACAAGCATAAATGTAAGAATAGGCATCCTGGCCGCCGCCCTATGTCAGTAGCACATGCGCGACAGAACGTAGTGTCAATGACCGCGGGTTTTTTAGTGATTTCAAATATTTATGGCGTGACTCAAATACTCTCTACTGATATGTGAGTCTCACTGAACGTTTTAAGTAGCAAGATGCCACACGAAAGCCGAGTCAAATGGTAACCAGCGTGTTGTTTTCTGTTCAGGTACCATTTGGGCCGAGGATCATGGTATTCTCCATTACACATACTCTTACTTCAGTCTTGGTAAGCAGCAAAGTCCACGCCACATTACCTAATAGCACGTGAATCAATGGGTTACCACCACCTATTAGGACTTTGTAAAAATAGCATCTCCAACTAGACCACACCACAAAGTGATCAATGAGGCAAATTTGCATGAGTGTGTTCCCCCTACCATTGGTAAATACTTTCATTCCTAGGAACTCAAAATAGCACATTCTCAAGGCAAATTTGGACCTGGTGGGCAAATTGACGTGTTTCGCAACCAAAGAGCGGTAAGAAAAGTAGTGTCACCTTTATTGAAATCTCTGCCGAAGATGTACAAAGAATGATCGATGTAATAGTTGCAGTAACTTCATCATGGAAATTCGCAGCTCAAGGTTTGGGACAGGGGGAGATATGTAGATGTTAGTCAACAATATGGAGCGGTAGCCAATCAAACACTTCGGCTTACATTGTATGACTAAACAATTAATAAAGTGTGAAGAGAAGCAAAAAACACTTTTTGTTGCAATACACCAAGACGGATTGGTGTAAATAAGTACCCCAATACCTCGGTTTCGGTACGTGCATACGCGGTCAAGTCGATGTCAAATAAATTCTCCAACGGATACGACTGTATCTTTAACTTCTTCATGGAACCAGTTTTCTCGCAACACAATGCTTCCAAGTTGCGATAAGTCTCTTGAGCAAACAATGATAGTTCCTTTCTTTTCCTGATGAGCGAGCGGTTGTTGGTGCCAAGCAATACTGGGAAGCTCAGATCTCTCAATTTTTCCTTCGAAGAGTAAATCTCTATCCAGAACAATCTTTTCTAACCGAATTGTTCTACTGCTTATGAATTCGTTTCAGTTCGTCTCAGATAACACAAGCGTTTGAAAGTGCACGAGTTACGAGCGTAGAAAAAGGTAGCCATTTCAAACTTTCGCGTGGGTGGATTTGCATCGTAGAACAAATAAGGAATTAATACAAGAACAAATAGAGCAAGCTGTGAGATGTGAGGTGTGTGTTGAGAAACTCCAAAGAGAGGAATCGTAGAGCACGGCCGAATTTGAATTATAGTGCACAATGTTTCCACACACCACTGTAAGGCAGGAAGCTGGACAAAACCAAGCATCGGTATAAATAAACATTTTGTATATGCTAAGCTGCATGCACAGTTTTAATGAAAACCATCGGTAAGATCATTGCGCAATGGGCAGCAGTGATTTCCGTACACATTGCTGGAGCACACTGCATGTACTGACAACTTAGACGACAAAAAAGTTGGTGGTGAGCTTCAGAATATGGTGACCTGCAGATGGTGGCGAACAGCAGGTATCTGTAACCTGTGGGTAATGGGTGGTCAAGCGTAAACGAAAGGAGCTATACTCCAAATGTAGAATGCAAAATACTTAAGTCAAGGGAAAGGAGAAGTTATAATATTGCTATACTGAATTGAAGAATACGAAGACGAAATTGCAGCAATATTTTGTTATTAGTCCCAACCAGGACGAAACCGCGGTCTTGGGTGCCAGTGTTGGCATGAGCAACACTAGAATGTTTCCATTTTTTATAGAAAGCTATGAATTTTGTCAACAATCCAGAAAG
>OX104063.1:100542103-100650864 GCA_944474145.2 Dicrocoelium dendriticum | reverse complement strand
GTCGATAAATTTATGTTGCCTTCTTCAACCTTGTGCTCGAAAATAGGGGCATTCAGACAGACCGATCAAAGTACAGCCAGCTCGTCCCAAGTATTCTTTTAACATTGGGGAGGGTGTTCCATGCTATCCAACGAAGCGATGAAGCACGCACTTTTGGAGTTGTCTCGGCCAATAACTGATGCGACTGTATTAGCTCACTGCTCTCAAACTAGATAGCGTGAGCCGTCAAGTTTGCTGAGCCCAATTGAGCACGTTGCTGGTTCATTTATCTTGAACAAAGACGAAATAAATATACCGCGGCTTACATGTCTCCCAGAGCCGTTGCTGGCAATGCTGTTTATGTTTTCGACCAGCCTCTAGGAGAACTAGCCACCACAACAAACTCTACGTTCAAAGGTCTTACGCAGCAAACGACCAGTAGCCATAGTAATTTGTTCACAGCGATAGAAAGCAAGTGTAGCACTTACTCCGAAATGTCAAGCCTAATTGACTCTAGAGACCATTAAATTGCTCAACTTTGCTATAGGCTAGCAGCAAAGTATGATTCGAAGAAAGGTAGACCACGATCAGACGCTTACCTCGTTTTGGTGACCATTCATTATAATCCGTCTAGGCATTCGCTAAGTGCTTCTCCTTCGATGCAGAAGCACAATACTTCCTTGACACGTCCGCAGTCGAACAAAAGTGAAGTCCACAACAAATTGTATTGACATCAGCGTAAATGTGACGGAAGGAGACGACGTTACTTTGCGCCTTGCGATATGCACGATACATCAGCCTCAAGAAAAACCGAATGACTCCCGTGCTAATAGTATCAACACATCTGACAGCAACAAATCAAATCGCAATTTGTACTTAATCGTTCGACTTTCCTGTGTCATTTATCTCATCGTCACGGAAAAGGAAGTGAGCGTCATCCCTGCTACCGCAGAAGACAATTACTCATAACCTCGCACAATCTGAGTGCGGCAAACTGATCCCCAAAAGCTTCATACCGTCAACCCATGACGAACCTAGACCTAAATCTCCGCTGAACTTTTCACTGGGTTTTCACAGCTGCTTTTGTATTTTGCGCAGTTAAGGATATCGACCTCTTCTGACAATTTGGATTGCTTTTTGACGAGGTTCGCTTTAAGCTAGAAGCTAGCGGTAGAAGGCATTCTATCAGGTGCCCCGATTAGCAGTCTTCTTCTGCATATCGCCGATGCACTTTTAAACTCTACGAGTCTGTACGCCCAGTACCAGCGACTGGTATGACCAGCGGCAATGCTTCTACCAGTCACGACAGAGGTCACTCATCTAGCAGTCACGCCCTCTTCAACGAGTGCTAGACCGAGACGATGCGCTTCAGACAAGCTAAGTTCCACGTATACTGAATTTGACTGCATGCTTCAGCTCCGCATGGTTAGACTATTGAAAAATTCATGGGTGTCATCTCTCCATATGACATCCTTGTGGTGACTCACTTGCATTAAACACTTTACCTACACTTGCTAACTATCCGATCCCACAGAGCGTGAATCTCGCTGCCACTCTAGTAGAAAACGAACTTTTTGGTAAAATAGACTTGAAATGCACGTAACACCAATTTTCGGTAGCAGAGTAAAATACCCTATAACTGCTGTGACGACTCCGTTTGGTTTTTGAGTCTGCGCAAGCCATTTAATATTAAGAAGGCCACACCAAGTTTTCAGCCCTCTATCGACCAGGAATGTAGGGCCTCCGACGTCTCTAGGTATATCTCGACTACTTTATAATCGCGAGCTCCTCACGCAGAGTACTTGTGGACACCTTTTCCTTTCATCACAACCCGTACCGATGCTCATCGCAGCAGTGGCTTTTTCTGGTGTCAAATTGGTCAGCTTTTTGGCCACAAAATCTCCTGCAGGTGTCGTGCCACTGCAGGATCAAATAAAGGCCAACATCGATAAACCCTAGCCACAATTAAGATGTTTGGACGGATTCATCAGTTGTTATCGCCGTCTTACATTTAAGCTTACGCTGGTTATGTAGTATCTCATGGATCTCCTCCGATGGAACGTTAAAAATATCTTTATTAACACTGCATCAAGTATTGCGTTCAGTGTTTACAAAGTGCTATCGTCAAAATAGCATCCAAAATTCATCACGACCAACAGCCCCCCTGTCGTACAATACCGATGCTTCCGAGGTGGAATTCGACATTGCTTTACAACAACAGGTTGGTGACATTAGACAACCGCTGGTGATTTTACCTAAACGCCTACAGCCAACGAATATCGTTACAGTACGTTCAGTAGGATACTATTGGCCAGCTACTTCACCGTACGTCATTTCCAACAAGTCTTAGAAGGCAGACACGTATTCCGTCTTCAACGTACACAAACAACAGAACCACGTTTTGGGCAGAGCAACCGACCGATACTCTCGTATGGATACATGTCACTTGTAAACTATCGCTCAGTCTACGACCGATATACGACATGTCTAAGGTAGGCCAGCACCATAGCCGACGCACTTTCTCGTGTTCAAGTGACCACCACTGACGTAAGCATTGCTATCGACTCGAAAGCCATGGCCGCCACACAACTCTATGATCCTGAAGCAGATCTGTTTCTCAGGTCCACCTGATTGGAAGTACGACATGTTTAGCTGGGCTCATCAGACTGAACTATTCTTTGCTACTTATCTCTTGGCACACCGCGCGATTTCGTACCACGCGAATTTTCACAGACCATGTTTGACACGCTGCATGATTTGTCTCACCCAGGCGTTCAAGCATCGGTTACACTCGTAACCACACAATTCGTTTGGCAAAAGTCCTTTGCGATCTCCGCAACTGGCTGTTTGCCACTCGTGCCAAAGTGCTAATGTGCTGAAGCACACGGAAAGCCCAATAGACACGCCTCCAAAGCCAATCGCACATTCGCTGTACGTGTATGTCGACCTCGTAGGTTCTCTGCCGATTTCCATAAACTTGCTGAACCTAGTGGCTTGCATAAATCAATTCGCCAGGCAGTCAGAAGCTATTCGTATCCTGAACTGCTCTTCGGTGACGAAGGCATTCCATAACGCATGGTGGTACAGTAAGTTTGTTCTGTCATCGTGACCACCGATCAAGGACCCCATTTCTCGTTCTTGTTTGCTACCTTGCTTAAGGAATTAGGTTATCGCCTTGTCCATTCGGCGGCATACGACCAGGCCACCAACTGTAAAGCAGTGCGACTTCAGCTGTAGCTGAATGCAGGACTCCGAGAGCACGTAGACCTCTCACGTCGATACGATACCTCTCCTTCTCCTTGGGTTAACGAACATCCTTATGACGGAGTTCGCTGCAACATCGGAGCAGCCAGCCTGCGGTTGCATGCTGCATTTTCCCGGACAGCTAGAAGTAACAACAGCTTCCAATTGCATTTTCAGTTACGGAAGTTACATTGATCAGTTAGCTCACCAGATACGTAAGCCACGCCCGACAGTTTCAGGTTTGCAGAAGACACCAGTGTAGGTGTCCGAAAAACTGTCTATGGTTCCCAAGTACTCCTTCGAGTAAAAGCTGTCCGACAGCGTTTGTACTCACCGTACATCTGGCCTTTCCAATATATCAAGCAGATGCAATAGTCATTTACAGTCGACTGCGATAATCGATACGAATTCATCCCCATCGACCACGAAATTCAACATTTATGGAGGAAAACACCTCGCCTCCATCGTATAGCAACGTCCCGTGCGACGTTACAAAGAGTCGCAACTATGTTCCTCAGCCTTGTATCGTCAAAGCAGACAATCATCCTCATCTACAGACATCAGCTATCGCGATATCTCCCGAACCTAACTTGTCGCCACCCACGACCAACCGTTGTAGTCAGAAGGTTATTAAGACCGGTAGCTTTTCCGATTATGTGCATTGTAAATCCGTTTAGGTTTGTAAATATTCCTCATATTAGCTTCGTGTTTCGTGGAATAACATGTATAGAAACCAAAAAACAGCAAAAATTTGGAAGAGCTCAAATATCTATAAACCCATAAACTTAAACGGTGTTTCACGCAAGTCACTTTTCTTTATTTTAAACGAGTTCTATGCGTTGTAGTTCTTTTCTTTCTTCTATATGCCCCAATGCTACTCTCCGAAGAATGGCCCTCTCCAGCAACTTCTTTGAGGTTAGCCGCAGTCAAGAAAGATACCAACGCCGAGCCTGGGCGTCCTTTGTGGGACGAGGATAATTTGGCACGAAGCGGAGTGCGGTGGGAGAGAGGCCACTCCCGAGAGCACCGTTTGGCAGCAGCAGGGATTAGGGTCCTGCGGCCCTTTATGCCGAATACCTAGCCTTTCGTTCGACAAGCGCACTCAAACGACTCCTCTTGACGCAGGCTCCACTGTAATCAGTTAAATAACAAAACTACAAAAGATAAAGTAAACTCTGTATTCCGAGGAACCCTCCTTCGAAATGAGCACTCGTACTCCTTTTCCATCGTCATAAGTTTGACTTAAGAAGCACGACTAATTTATTATTTAATTTACGAAGGCTGCTTTCATTCGGTATACAATGGAGAGCTTTGTAGCAACCGGAAAATAGGATTCATATCTTTTACGTACCACTATCTTACTTGTCTATTGTACACTTTTTACCATACTTTCACCATCCGCTACTCTTTATTCACATCTCAGCGCATCTACTGCTCGGTGAGTTAATAGTAAGCATGTTCACTTCCGTCTCCCGATATCCAGTCGAGGTCATCTTGTAACCGTTCCAATATGGTCTGCTGTATCCAAGTTCGCTTGCATTCTGACTTGCACGCAGGAGTATGCTTATTTTCTCGGACTAGCATTTAACACCTGGACATACTCATAAGTCGCATGGGTGATGGATCGATTAAGAGATCCATTTGCCGAAAATCAACTTGGTACGATCAGTACTTGCACTTCTCCAGGTTCACACCAGTGCGCTACAAACGGACACTTGTGAAGACAATAGTTAGTCGTGCCAGACGAATTTGTTCGGCCGACTGTCTGGACGATGAGCTAGTGTTAATTACAGCAACATCAATGGCGAACGGCTACCACCGAGGATTTATCGAGCAACACAGCCAACCGCCAGGGCCAAAGGGCTTGGTGCACGCGGCAGCCAAGGAGAAAATATATATCGAGTTACCTTACAAAGGTGATTTAGTCACGCTGAAGACAACTAAGCGTATAATTTCGGCTACACAAACAAGTTACCATGCTGCACAAGTTGTCATCATCAACCGAACCCGAAGTCTGTCCCTACCTCCAACGAAGGAAGCTCAGCTTATTGGGACCAATTCACACAGTGCATGCCAATTTGTGACTGCGGAAACAGTTACATAGGCGGAACTAATAGAACGCTGACTTCCCGAATAAAGGAACATGTGCTAAGATGGGTTCAACGTGAAGTTGCTCAGAGTGACTACCCTCGTCAGATTCCATGTTCGCGCAGACCGCCGGCTTCCTGGATATGCAAACACCTATTAGACTCGGGTCACCAGGTAGAGTTGGGCTCAGCGTACAAAGTTTTGTTACGTCACACTGATGTCCGCTTCCTTCCGTTTGCTGAGGCTGTCGCTATAAGCCGGATTAAGCCAGCCGTGTGTATTCCGAAATAATTATTTTTCAGCCTAAAGCTGCCTTGGACGTAGGTGTGAACTTTCGTCATTCGTTCTGCAACTTAAGCTTGTCTGGTTGTACCCACTGTTAGCTATATATTTGCGTATCGGTTATTGTTAATGATACTGAGAGACAATACGAAATAAATGCATCCACCAGCCTTCGTCTTCTATCCGTACTTGTCTAATACTTAACAGTCATATAAGATATCAGCTTTTGTAGCATTGAGGCCGTTGAATAACCCTAAAGAATCAAGTTTACTTCATTAACTAGGCGTTTTTCAGAAGAAAGCTGGTAGTAAAGCACATCATGTTTAGCCAATCCATTGCAATCACAACTCACCGTACTTCAGCTTTCAATTTGGCAGCTATCTGATCATGACAGTAGACAGCACCCTTCGTGGTTTTCATGCTGTATTCGCAGCTTAACCATACCCAGCGGAATGCAGGGGAAATGTCAGTCGTTACCGTTCGGCATCCTCCAAGAGGCCAAACAGCATGTATACATTCACACAAACAGACAAGCGGAAATTTAGACCACCTGTCTGTTGGCCACGTGGAAGTAAGATAAAGTTCGGAGGATGGGTCGATGTGTTGCTCGTGTAATAAGGCGATTTTTATTCCAAATAGGTTACATAAACCTGCTAACAATGTTTTCATCTAATGCACCTCGGTTTTACAGTCGAATGCAACACCGGACCAGAACCCATGAGTATACTTTACAAATGCACGCAACTACGTAACACGAAAATCCCAGACAATTGGCAGCGAAAGACCATAATTAGATTGCTTCCTTTTCGATACTGTAAAGAAACAATCCTACTGCGTACGCTAATGAAGACAATATTGACTTAACGGTTTGTTTACGGGACACTTGGTGCGTAGAACTCTTCTTGAACTATTCTCAGGTTGGAAACAGCCGGAGACCAAACAGTACAATACGGTAAGCAGCTTTATCCATCTTCTTATTCACTCACATTGCCAATAAGTAACATCGATGAATTGTGTTCCATCTAACTTTTGTGTCATAAATTCATGCGTTTTCGTCGAAAAAAGCTTTAGTACTGGGGATATAGGAACACGACAACAATTGATGATTGGCATGAATTGGCGCATTGATTATACGTATGAAAGCCATAATCATTAAGCTGACGAAAAATGTTTAAATGACGTTTGAACGTACTTTTCTTTTCCCACTTCATGTTATTTGTGCTTAAATTCTTATTTATTCCATGTTTCAATATATATTTTTATACATATATATATATATTAGGGATGCATTGGTATGACGAGTCACTGCTTACTCTACCCTAGACATTTTAGGATGGATTGGCGATGGCGTATGACTCGCAGCGCAGTGGACCGTGTTGTCTTTCTGCATTGTTGTTACTGTATTGCGGTTATTTGTTTGGCCGTGTTTTGTTGTCGGGTCTGGGCTGAGTAGTGTACTGTGTGTGATGGATTTGTTATTGTCATGTTTTAAATAAGGTTCTATGTACGCGCCCGTGAAGTGCGCACTTGCTATCCATGCAGTGTAATTCGATGTGCTATTGGTCATTATTACTCTGAATGCGTACTCATGCGCATGCGAATAATACACTTGTCCGTAAGGGAAAATGTTCGCCATTCAGTTTGCAGTGATTCATAAATAACTGTGGAGAAATGCATATGAGTTTATGTCATTATACAGATTTGCACCGCCATTATGCAGTGTTCAAGACCAAGGTTGACGAAGCATGTGATGTGCTTTGTTATCTTTCGTCCGGATAAACTTGACTAAATGTCTCTCGGACGTTCACTTGACACGTCAAACCTTCCGCATGAAATACATTGCCTGGTTGCGCTTGGTGTGAATTTGACAAGGTACCTATCTGGCCACCTCAATTTCATTTGTTCTCGGAGAGTGCTTAGCTTTGTTGGGGGACGGGGTGTACGGTCTTCGTGGCCGTTTGGGCTCAAAGATTGGTTTCCTCCAGTGTGGAGCGGACTACGGGCCAGCCATCGTCTTGTGTATGTCCGGTACGCATGAGTCCATCAATAGATAGGAATGCTGCTGCTGTGCACATTGAAGGAGTAGAGGCTGGCTCCGTAGTTGAAACGTGGCTCCCATCCACATGCGTCCCGGTCTTATTTCTTCTGGTTTACACTGGACATGGGATGTGAATAGTGCAGCGCAAGCACTCCCATGCTACCTCTGTAGGTGTAGGCGCCTTGTGGCTGTCCTGTGATGGCTGAGGTGACAAACAAATCCGGAATCAGATGTTTCCAATCCAAGGGAACTGTGGTATGATGAATAATGGAACGGACATCAGTTAATCATATATTATTAAAACCCGGTTTGTTTCGGAATCTGATAAGGAATGAAAATACCCAGACATGGGGCTCCGTCTGAAACATGAACCACGGTAGTCATCAAACGCCACGCTTGGGGGAATGATATGCAAAGGTTGGTGTTGCACAAAAGTGACAGCGGAGCTGTTAAACAACACGGTCATGGACGACGCTGGATGAAATTGCCGCATCCTCTTCTCCGGCCTCATACGTATTGGCTACGAAAAGATGTGGTCAGTAGCGTACAGTTCTAGAACTCTTCACAGCACTCCTAAACGGTTTGTCAGACAAGTACTTTGATGAGTACAAGGAATTTCTAAGGTGACTAGTGACGGCACTGGTGTGGTATGAATTTTTTCCATCGGTGCGGCTGAACTGAGGGTATGACACCCAAAATATATTAAGCTTAATTTATTTGAGTTGTGATAAAATTTACGCCACTCGCCTCCATCTTTGCAATTAGGATTTCATGCCATGTCTATCGGTTCTCAAATAAATTGAGATTTCATCTTCACGTGTTATGTCTTTTAAATACTAGCTTTTGTGTAGGTGATAGGCCAGCACAAATTTCGGTTATGTCCGTACCTATGTTTGCGGTATAGGGCAGCCCAGGGCATAGCAGAAATCATCCGCTACACAAGCAACCGGGGATAGATGCGACGAAACACCGCAGCTTCGCAACCTTATTGGCGGTCCAAGCAGCTGCTCATTCACGCTGAGATGGCTGCGTCAAAGGGCCATATTGGACGTAAATTCAAGAGACAGCAGGTAATCGGGCAACGCGAACCAGTCGAACAAAGCAACACCCTACATTGAAGTCATTTTATCTAGAATCCAGACGTGGTGCACGGTAACCGTCCCTGGGGTTACAGACGACAACTAATACTTCCAAAGCTATTCGTTACTGTTTTTCTTTTCCACTTTGTGCTACAGCTGCTCCTAAGTGACAGCATCGCCTCCCTAAAACTGTTCGTAAATTGCGGTTGCACAGTGAAAACAATGAACAAGCCTAAAGGACGTTGATGAATGGGCCATAACTGGGCTGACCCATCCTGCTTACAAACGCATTCTGAACTCCTGATGGAGAACGCTGCGTGCTGTCACGTCCTTCGTACATTTAGGGAAGTGTTGCAGGTACCGGCCAACATGATATCAGTAATTATTGTCACGTAAGGTCTACTAGCATTTGATGGATCCGCTTAACTCGGTAGTCGCGTCACCTTCGGTAGTCATAATACTTCTGGTGTTACTGCACCTAGCAATAACATGTTGTGGGTCTCTAAGATAGAAAACATCCACGAAGTCAAGATGATATCAATTTCTTCGTCAAGTGAGTTGTACAGGAATTTGTCATTAGCCCAGTGTAGATCCGAAATGGAACTAAGTGGCACTTAAAATAGTAATAAAATTACCCCAGTATACATCGTATCATCATTGAAAGTGGTCGAGAATGTCGGTCAGTCATCCAGGTATACCCTAATGAGCTGAGCTTACGACGGACGCGAAAGCCGCAATGATGAGTGTGAGGCATGAAGAAAGAGAAGAGCGTGGACCAATTTCACCTAAACACCTGGAGTGGTGTCAGAGGTTGAATGAAGCTATAGATTATCACAGTAGTACAGCTATTGTCGAATCTCCAAGGTTGTGGATGTCATCAAAAGAAAAATTCAAAGATAATGGGGGTCGAAATGGTCGCTTGTCCTGTAGTATCTCGAAGCCCGTCTATCACATCGTGACGCATCAGGGGATTGCAAAAGTTGAGAGCTTGACACAAGTAGGACTCAGATAGGAATTGCAGTAAACAGCCACCTTCTCGGAAGAGGATTTGCACTCTCAGAGATTAATTTCAATCTTGCAGTTGGCGACGTCTGCAAGCAGGTGCAATGCCAGGTGATAATCAGACCAACAAATTTTTGATTCAATAATACACAGAAAGAGGAGCGTAACTAATTGGTACATGCTCATTCAGTTGCATATGCTTCTCCATGCTCATTGCAGTACCTTTCGTTCGTTTACCGCCAATTTCGAATGCACGGTATAAATTCCCATAACCATAATGGTCGCGATTTATCTCATAATGATGCAATTCGTCAACTCGATTTAAATTACGTTGTAGTTAATGCTCCCTCCATGCTGTTTAGTAATTTGATTTCTTCCACTTGCATTTTCTGCATATCTCACAATCAAAGGATCGCGGGCACACATTAGGCGGGTGCAGGGCGTTTAAGGGTTTCGCATTACCTCTTTGATTCATCCCAAATCGCCCTGTTGTCCGTGGTAACAACCTCTACAGCCGATGCGCGGATATAGTCTGCATTCCCAATAGCTGTGTAATCCCGATGGTTCTGTCAGCGAATATATATTTTAATATGGCTGAATGTTAGCGCCATTGGTGGTCTCAAGCTTGATGTGACTCGTTTGAGCGATAGGCCCTTATTGGTATGGTTTGGTACATGGTTGCAGATTATCCTCAGGGTTAGAGCGGTATTAATAAACTCAACGTGGGCGAAAAAGGGTTACAAAACATTTTGATGATGATACAAATATCCATGACTAGTCGACATGGAATCGCTATGCTTTAAAACTAGTTTTGTTGTGAAACTGCTCAGTACGTTTAACGTGTGCATACCATGCAATGGTGCTTGCTTGTGTGCTTAGTTTTTACTCACCCATTACAAATCTCGTGCCAGCAAAACGTTTAGAAGCAAACCCATGGCATCTGCAGTCGATGGGTTAAGTCATACTGCTGATGCACCGTCACGTGATTCTGCCAGTGATGAGATACGCTTATTAACTGAACGCGAGCTGTATTGTAAGGGTTATTATGCCAATATCCAAGATGCATATTTGTGTTAGGGATGGACACGGGGTTATTTGTTGTGAAAACAAAGGCCATCTATGGTGCGTGCACTTATTTTGGTTATTCGCTGTCTAGAAAACAGATAGTTCCAGAAGTGGCTACTAACAAGCGTGGAACGCCCGATGGTGAAATTACGTTAGGTCACGCGTACCGGGCAACATGTACTAAAGCGTTGGGTTGCATATCTAAGTAAACACGCCTTGAAAACACCAAATTATGATATGAATTTCGCGCAGTACAAGCATCTTGTTTGTTAGTCATGCAAAAGGCCGGTGAAGTACACGTAATGTGAATTTTGCTTTACCCCTTGAGGCCCTGTGAACCAGGCCCTTGAAACCGCAGTGATGATGTTTTCTATTCCGGCAACGAAAAGTCCTTGAGTTAAGATGATAACTCAACATCCATATGCACACAACCTCGACTATTTCAAATTACAAGTGACACCAACGTAAACTGCGTTTGCAACTCAAACTAAATGAGTTATTTGAAATGACCTCAGTGCAAGCTGAACAAATCAGGGGAAATTTCCCCTCTCAAGTTTGCACATAGTGAGGTTAAATGGATAGATAATTGTGGAAAGTGTGATTCCGAAACTCATTCGCTCTTACATACTAGAGCTGACAACAGAACTCAGTTCATCAAGTCACCTTGGCAACCGGGACATCTATTATGCACATACAAAAACGGATGCATGCGTAATTATGTATTGCTCCCAAAGCTTATTTGTTTTACCTGAAATATTGATAAACGCTTTGGTCCGGTTTTCTGCATTTTCTACACAGATGAAAGATGGCGTTCTGTCTTACTCACTACGGACGAAATCAGGCGTATTGAGGCATTGAAGGTGCGACATCGATATGATTAGTACTCATACGACATAAAAAATTGTCCTAAATACTAATATGTGTGGCACCGTTAGAAACAATGGATGGCTTATTTTTGAGAGATGCTGCAAACAAGTTCAGATCCTTTTAACCCACTTCATTCAACCACGACCTTGCAAAGCAGGTGCAGGTTATCCCACCAGCTTGCCGCCGCTGGTGAGGGAAGCACGCAGCTGTGGAATGAGTTCAATTGTTCACAAGTCCCGGTGATAAAAATCAATCGGTTCCATCATCACCATTTGGCAACCATTAGGATGCACATTAACTCACTTAAACCAAACAGTATAAGCGATTCACGGCATGCTCTACAATACCTGAATTACATTTAGTTAGTGCACTTCAAATATTTAATTCTTATTCAAACTAACAACTGGATATGATACTTTCTGGATTGCTGACAAAAGTCATAGCTTTCTATAAAAAAATATTGCTGCAATTTCGTCTTCGTGTTCTTCAATTCAGTGCAGAAATATCATAACTTCTCCATTCTCTTGACTTAAGTATTTTGCATCCCACATTTGGTGAATAGCTCCTTTCGTTTACGCTTGACAAACTATTACCCACAAGTTGCAGATACCTGATGTTCCCCACCATCTGCAGGTCACCGTATTCTGAAGCTCACCACCAACTCGTTTTGTGTCTAAGTTGTCAGTACATGCAGTGTGCTCCCGCGAATGCACTGACTATTAATCGCAAAGTGTCCGGGAAATCACTGTTGTCCATTGCGCAGTGATCTTACCGATGGTTTTCATTAAAGCTATGCATGCAACTTAGCATATACAAATTGTTTATTTATACCGATGCTTGCTTTTGGTCCATCTTCCTGCCTTACAGTGGGGTGTGGAAACACTGTGCACTATAATTCAAATTCGGCCGTGCTCTGCGACTCCTCACTTTGGAGTTTATCAACACACACCTCACATCTCACATTTTGCTCTATTTGTTCTTGTATTAATTCCTCATTTGTTCTGCGACGCAAATCTACTCACACCAAATTTTAAAATCGCTACGTTTGTCCACGCTCGTAACTCGTGCATTTTCAAACGCTTGTGTTATCTGAAACGAACTGAAACGAATTCATAAGCAGTGGAACAATTCGGTTAGAAAAGATCGTTCTGGATAGAGATTTGCTCTTCGAAGGAAAAATTGAGAGATCTGAGTTTCCCAGTATGGCTTGGCATCAACATCTGCTCGCTCATCCGGAAAAGAAAGGAACTATCATTGTTTGCTCTAGAGAGTTATCGCAGCTTGGAAGTGTTATGTTGCAAGAAACCTGGTTCCATGAAGGAGTTAAAGATACAGTCGTATCCGTTGGCGAATTTATTTACCATCAGCTTGACCGCCTATGCACGTTCTGAAACCGAGGTAATGGGGTACTTATTTACACCAATCCGTCTTGGTGTATTGCAACCAAAAGTGTCTTTTACTTCTCCTCACACTTTGTTAATTGTTTAGTCATAAAATGTAAGCCGAAGTGTTTGATTGGCTACCGCTCCATATTGTTGGCTAACATCTACATATCTCCCCCTGTCCCAAACCTTCAGCTGAGAATTTCTATTATGAAGTTACTGCAGCTGTTACATTGGTCATTCTTTTTGCATCTTCAGCAGAGATTTCAATAAAGTGACACTACTTTTCTTACCGCTCTCGGGTTGCGAAATACGTCAATCTGCCCACCAGGTCAAAGGTTGCCTTGGACCTGGTGTTTGTTAATAATGTGAAGCGGTTCTCCATATGTACTCGGGCTCCAATCGGTAATTCTGATCACTCAACTATCAAGGTTTCATCCGTCATCTATAGCAAGAACAACCACCCACAAACCACTCGCTGCAATGCTCGAAGGGTCAGGTGAAGACAGTGCTCTCCAAAAAAATCTCGACAGACTGCGCAAAATGATCGCATCGAAGGAATTGAGTTTATTCTTGGACCCCTATGTATCCAGGTATTGTGAGAATTTGACAAGCTATTTAAACTTCTCTTTTGATATCTGTTGTCTTTTGGAAAATATTTACGTCTGCGATGACAGAGTTTCCTCCTCCAAAGTGAAGCGGCCAGGCCGACTTAAAGATAAAGCGTTTAAAGAAAAAGGCGGCATCTCAGTAAGATCTCTTACAGTCCGCATGAAGGAAGAACTACACCTTCTTACGTCCAGGCTGTTTTTGGAAATGGCAGTTGTCGTGAACTCTGGAGGATGCTGAAAAAGCTTGGCGGCGTTAATGGAAGTTTGCCTTATTTTGATGTAGACGTAGAGAAATTTACTCAGGAATTCGGAAAGTGTAACACTACTACAGATCCAGAGTCTTCCTATGCTCAAGTTCTGGGGTCTGCTGAACATCTGCCTCAAGTTGACAGTGCTAATGTAATGAATCTACTGAAACATCTACGTTCCGGTAAAGCAAGTAAGCCGGACATGCTATCTTCTATCGTACTCAAAGCATGTGCCGATTGTTTGGCAACGTGTCTTGTCGTTTTATATACAACGTGTATACAGCAACACGAAATACCCGACTGCTGGATAAGTTTCAACATTACACCAGTGCGAAACAAAGGATCAAACAGATATCGACCTATCGCGTGAACTTCCGTTGCTTTGAAGGTTCTGGAGAAAGTCATTCTCGAAATGATGCAGTCCAGAAAACAATCTAAGGACCCCCTCCAGTTTGCCTATTGCAGTTTGTGGTCCACCCTAGATGCTGCGGCCTACCTCGTACATTAAGTACTGTCATCGCTTGACAATAGGAATAAAACAACTCCGATGCCTTTTCTTGACTACAACAATGCATTTGACCGTGTAAACCGCGAATTATTGCTAGAAGACCTACTTACTTAGGGAGTACATCCCTCGAGTGTCTATTTGCCGAGTAATTATTTTGCTGAAAGCACGCAGATCATCCGACTCAGTGACAGATGTTCCTCCACACTACTCATCAATCCACGTGTCCTTCAGGGAGTAATTCTGTCGCCTTTTCCTTTCTCTACTTACATCAGCTCCATGCCAGCTCCAACTGAAGCGACTCTATTTAAATATGCGGACGATATCATCCTAGACATATAGCACCAAAGCACCGATTGTTCATTCAGACTACAAGGGCTTCTGAACAATCTTAATGGCTAGTCCAAATCCCATGATCTGTCTCTTAATACACCAAAGTGTCATGCCATACCTTTTTCCTTACACAAAAGATCCAGGTACCAGGAGCTCCTTACACTGTGTAACAAGTTACATATTGGTGGCGACGGATTACAGTCTTTCACATCAGTAAATTAGCTGGGTGTGACGTTAAGTTAAGAGTTATCTTGGACGCTTCAAGTGAATAAAAGTTTCACAAACTCAGAATGTGGTCATTCTATGCTTCTCTGCTCTGAGCCTCCAGCGCTCCTCGTGCCTTGATCATGCGCTTTGTTAACGTCCGTCTTCTTTCCCACTGGACGTTCTGTTCCCCTGTGTTCTTTCCTGGTCTTTTAGGAAAACATTTTAAATTAATTGTCAGATAATTAAAGTATCTAACCCGATGTAGCGGTGTTGCGATATCTACTTGTACCAACACTCTTATTTCTACACACATCAGTTCTTGTGAAAGCTGACCTCCAACATACTGACCGATACGAGTCATCCCCTACATACTCCTTACCTGAATGTTTATCAACTTCATCTACTAGACAAAAGTATAAGCCAATCTATGCCCGCACACAAGCTTACCGCTCGTCAGTCATCTCTTACTTCTCGTGTCATTTGCGAGACCCCAACTCTGTCATCCTTGAATTAACCAGTCGACTTTCAACTTGATTGTGTATTTTTTCCTTATCTATCCGTTCTTTGTTGCGTTGCTTTGTTACTGATTTGCTTTTTTGGCACATTGTCGTGATCATGTGTGTTTTAGTTGAATATTCACCCAAGCAATTTCATGAATTGACTTGACTTGAGTTTACAAATAACCCTACTGCACTAGTTCTAGTCATGATGGGCTAGCCACCGGAACTTAGAAGAAACTTGGCGTACACAATCGTTTGACATGATGCAAAGCATGTCATCTGACCGATTCGGGTTCCCGTTCGTGGTATGGCAAGCGGTATTTGGTTATTTTGTGGACAAGCTACCTCCAGTGTTGGCCAAATGATGCAGGTCGTTGTATGGTAGTTCCCGATAGATATTGCCCGTTAACTCTAGGGCATGAACCGTTAAAGCTTGAATATGGCTATCACCCTTGCCTCTCTTGTAATAAGTAATCAGTATTGATCACTAAATTAACATTCATCAAGCTCCTCTGATGGGCTGAGAGCCTATATTTCCGGTGTGCCATCTGACATCCATTCGGGCTTTATTGACTGCGAGTGGATATTGCTGTTATAGAAATGCACCTTTCATTTGAGCCGATTTGACAATTCGAAAAATATAGATTGTTATAAAAGTTAAGCGTTGTGTGCTAGCCCCATAGGTGAACTATCCTTTATAAACTATCTAGTCGAAGTACTCACGGGCAGTTGCCGCCATGGATCCAGTCCAGTAGCGTTGGTTGCGATCTTGCAACTGATGCGACGCCAAATTAACACAATAAGCCATTTAGCCGCTTTGGTGTTCAAACAAGCGCATTGTAACTACGGAATTGGAATCTACAAATTGTAAACGCTGTTGTAGCATTAACCCTAGCATATCGTCTGCTGAGGGTTGACCTAATCATGACGCACCGGATATTACATCTGAGTGATTACCACATTTTGAGACAACTGCTTCATCTGCGCACACCAAGTTGCACACGAGGACACCGGTACAAACTTATCGTACTGCAGTTGAAGCGGGTAGCTCACCAACGCTGTTTCGAAAGTAGAGTGTTAAATACCTGGAACAACCTGCCGCAGCCGGTAATAGAGGCGAATTCAGTGGCCGAATTTAAGAAGCTACTAGACAAACACTTTGCAGAGGCAAAATATAGAGAGCGGAACGATAATTAATACGTTAATGTCCATGAGCAACAACTGATGCAGCTACACAGAGTATGCTCTACTCGCTGCTTCTACTCAGTATCAGTATCAGTAACCTAGAGTTCTGAGATTTGGATTCATTGTAGCAGCAAAGTTCGACAGTAAGCGACCAGTTCTACTTGTAGTCCGATAGTCAGAACTGCTTCCACACCACTGGTAATCAACTAGAGTATGATACAAATTGTCAGAATAGCATTGTTAGCACACGGGTGGGGTTCGCACACACACACACACACACACACACATGCGATTAGAGCTGGAAATATCATTTGAGAATGTGCAATTTTGAGTTCCTGGGAATGAAAGTATTTACCAGTGGTAGGGGAAAACACTCATGCAAATTTGCCTCATTGATCACTTTGTGGCGTGGTCTAGTTGGAGATGATATTTTTACAAGGTCATAATAGGTGGTGGTAACCCATTAATTCACTTGTTAGTAGGTAATGTGACGTAGACTTTGCTGCTTACCAAGGCTGAGATAAGAGTATGTGTAATGGAAAATACCATGATCCTCGGCCCAAATGGTACCTGACCAGAAAACAACACGATGGTTAACATTTGACTCGGCTTTCGTGTGGCGTCTTGCTACTTAAAACGTTCAGTGAGAGTCACATATCAGTACAGAGTATTTGAGGCATGCCATAAATATTTGAAATCACTAAAAATCCCGCAGCCATTGACATTACTTTCTGTCGCGCATGTGCTACTGACATAGGGCGGCGGCCAGGATGCCTAATCTTACATTTATGCTTGTAATCACGCCACTCAGCTCAGAAGGGAACTGTTGGCGACAGTTACAGTTTGTATGCTAGTTGTGACAGTCAGCCGCTGTGCCCCATGGTCAAGTGGCATGGACAGTCAGCTGGACAGTCAGCTAAGTTGCAAGCGTCCATGAATTCGGTTCATTGTAAGGGGCCTAGGGAATGCGCATTCCTTACCAGTCCCAATAAGCGTTACATTATCTGGCTTATTTTAAAAGGGGATTAACTGGTAAACTTTATTTAGACCTTAACATACCGACGGATGAGCACTTTTAGGATGAAATGGGACCCATTTAACAAGACCAACACTTCCCTGCATTCAAAAGCGCTACCCTAGATATGTAAAACATCACACACCAAATCCACCTGTGAGGAAAGAAACTCATGCATTGCTATTTTAAAAAATATGGCCAATCTTAATTTAAAAGTTGGAATGTGCGTGCAAGCGTGAATGGGATATGCATGATAATCGTTCACGCTTTAACTTCAGTATACTTTACGTGAAGGCATCATTGCATATTGTCCAGCGTTGTTACATTTCATGGGTCCAAAGTTATACCAACTTGGTCGAGGTTTCGCAGGTCACTTCAACCCAGATTCAAAAAGAGGGCTTCATGTTTCTCGTTATTATATTTTGTAGCGAGCCGTCAACTGATAGTCGGGATCAGGAATGTCTGTAAGCCCCAGGTGAAATACTATACGAATCAACTGCACTAGCTCAACGCTCGCTACTTCTTACTGAGCTTGAAGCTCGGATAATTTGTTGCAGAGGCCGTGTGCATTGGTATACTTACAAGTGAGTGCTAGCAAAGTTAGTAGTTTATCTGATGGTGCGAATGAGAAGTCCGAGCTTTTGACGACGCGATGTCGACAAATAATCGTTTTTGGTGAACTACTGACATTGACATTTGAGCCGCTTCATCTTGGCTAGTTATGCTGGGTCAAAGCATGAAGAATTGGAAAAGTTTTCATTTGGGAAAAATTACTCAGACCATTTCAAAATACGCTCACGTTTATGGTTTGAAGATCCATGTTTGTTCAGACCTGGACCCAGTAGACAGAGAGCGGCTCAAGTTTGCAATCACTGAAGTGAAATGACGTGCTGGTGAGAGGAAAACATATATTTGTACGGCAACTTTTCGGGTGGTTTCCAACAATCTGCGAACCAAGATAAACAGGCTGCTCACACTTCATGCACGCCCGACGGCTCCTACTGCGGTCTGCGAGTAGCCTTCACAAATGTTTGCAGTGTAATGAACAAGCACGATGAGCTTCCTTGTTTTGTTGAGTCTGAGTGGCCAGACGTACTGGAGCTTGCGGAGACATGACTGCATCCAGAGTTATACACCAAAAACTTGAACTCAACGGTTACTAGTGCTCCTGATGCGATAAACTAAGGAATATTCGCTGTGGTGTCTTGCTTTACATCCGGTCTTCTCTGCGTGGTTGACTTGTGAGCATCTACCGAAGTGACCATGGTGTGTGTGAGCTACTGTGGGCGTAGTTTATCGCAGTCCCTTGAATCGCTGTTTGGATTGGCTGCCCATTCTTCGAACCCACATGAGTCGTCCACACTTTCTACTTATGGGCGATTTTAACTGTCCTCGAATACGATGACCTGATGTGCATTTGATGCCTGGACATAGTGAGGTTGAAGCAAAGTTCATGGATTGGGTACTTGAAACTGGCGCATCGCAACACATATGCCAGGCAACACGCATAACACCACGCTCAACCTCGTCTTGTCTCGACCTGATGTTAACGAGCTACGAACAACGAGTGCAAGATGTCCGGATCATGGGGCGCCTGGCTACAAGCGCCCACTCATTGCTCATTGCTGATATGGAATTATCTTCGCCGTATTCGCGTCCGCTGGAACCAGTTTACAATTACTGGAAAACAGACTTCGATGGTCTAGCTCGAGCTACGATCCAACTGGATTGGGCTCTGTCGCAAACTGCATCTGTGGAAAACGGTTGGATATTTATAAAAGAGAGGTTGACATCATTGTGTTTCCAATTTGTGCCACGGAACCGATTAAGCCTTATTGATTTGACAGGGAGTATGGAAAGCTGGCTCGGAGGTGGTGCAGACTGTGGGACAAATTCCTTCTCTCTGGCTCTGACAATGATTACGAAGGGTATAAATGTCAGCGGAACCTCTGCAACAGTGAAAAAAGAATAAGCGCCGACATTTCGAAGAGCAGCTCGCAGTAGCCGCGAAGACCGCCCCAAAGAGAATCTTTGCATACGTGACGTGACGCCTGAAGCCAGCAGATGGTGTGCCAGTGCTGGATGGCCCGGATGCACAACCCCTAACCTCCTGCACTGAGAGTGCTTTCACGTTGTCAGCTCACTTCGCTTCTCTATTTGCGTATGACCAAGTGTCTGTTCCGAGTTCGACGTGTACCGCTTTTACCGAACTCGACAGTCTGGATTACGGCGTTGAAGAGGTATGTCAACTACTCGCCAACCTTGACGGCACAAAACTTGCCAGACCTGATGGGCTTCACCCACTGGTTTTCAAGTCACTTTTGACCATAATCTCTCTTGTCGTGACTGACCTTTTCAAATGCTCGCTGTCCGAAGGATTTTTGCCGACTGACTGGAAATGTTCGGCGCTGAAACCTACTCCCAAAGGCGGTGACCCTAACAAAGGCATAACAGGCCAAATATGACAAATGTTTCTGAGAAAACCGTGAAGAATGGATTGCTGTAGTTGCTAAAGTCAACGGAGTTGCTGATGCCCGCACAGTACGGTTTAATGCAAGGCGGCTCATGCATTACAAACTTGCTTGTGACGAGACATGAGTGAATGAAAGCAATAGACAAAGGGAAGTCTGTCAAGGTTATATTCATCGATTTCAGGAAAGCTTTCGACATGGTAAGCCATGAGGTTCTCCATCACGAACTCAGGATTTGTGGTGTCGGTGGCTCAGTGCACCGGTGAATCCGCGACTTTCTTGTTGGAAGAAATTGGAGGGTACAGGTCGAGGACCATCTGATTGACTGGTATCCCTCTACAAGTGGCGTGCCTTTAGGCACTGTGCTGTGACCCGCTCTGTTCCTGATCCGCACCAAAGATTTACCTCAGCTTTTCCGGTCGCCGTGTGCCTTGTTTGGGGATGACATGAAGAGTTGGAGAGAAATTGACGCTCCCAACGACTGTGGCCTACTTCAGCAAGACCTCAACTACCTATCCACATGGTCTGCAGAAGTTCATCCCCTGGTAAACCCAGCCAAGTCTGTATTTATGAGCTTGGGGAAGGGTGCTGACGGCCGAACCTACACCCCTGATGGCAAACCGCTAAATGCCACACCTTCTGTGAAAGACCTAGGTGTACCCTTGCGCTGCAATTTGAAGTCCGTAGACAACACGTACAGGCTATAACGTTACGGACTGCACATGCTTTAGGCGCTCAAATGTAGCTTCGGCACATGGTCTGAAGAGTTTGCCACTCGCCTCTTCTCTTCCATCGTCAGACCAATGCTAGAGTATGGTCGGTCCGCCTACTTTCCGATTACCGAGGTGAGGTACAAAAGATCGAACCGGTCCAACATGTTGCTACCAGGCTCATCCCGAGTATACGTAACTTGGGATATGAAGACCGGTGGGAGCAACTAGGATCTGCACCTTGTCCTACCGTCGGGTACGGGTCGACCTCATTATGACCTACCGTATTCTACATCTAGGTGACTTCCCCATGCTGAGGCCAATGCTGCACTTACGAGGGCCTTGCCACACATGCGGAAACAGATAACAACTTCTTGTGCCGAATGTGAAACGCGTTTCTCACCCAATTGGCTTCGAACGGGAAGTGGTAAATATGTGGAACAGTTTGGCTGAATAAGTGAAGGAGGCAACATCTGTGCAGCAGTTAAAAAGGTAATTGGATTTATATTTTACCACTATTGGATTCAGAGAACGATTGCACACGTACGAAGACATGTCACACTTGTGAGTCCTGCAATACCGTGCGTCAGATATTTTAAATGTTACCGGAGAAGGAGAACGATATTCACGGCTGACAATTTTTATAACGTTGTTCACCATATTTCGAAATAGTTGCACAGAATTCATTTCTACTTTCTCTATAATACAGTATTCAGTATTCAGCATGGAAAGTTCAACAATTTTGGAGGGGTTATACTCAAGCACACGTTATGTGAATGGATCGCGACGTCCAGTCACCATATGGACCGCGATTCGAATTAAGCTAAACCGTGGTGAATTCTTTCACTGGGAACGCAACTGATGTATCTGATGAATACCACAGTTTGTCCACTAGAAACCATCTCATTCGAAGCCCGGTTTGGAAATTATAGGATTCCATCAGGTGGATGTATCAGGCATTGAATCAGGTCTCATTGGGATGTCGATTTCAATCGACACCCAAAAGCCACTGAGTCACAGTGAGCAACGCTTTATGTAAGGCCTATGACCGATTTAGTGATTATGTTGAAGTTCTCTTCGTGTCAACAAGTTGTGGCGCGCGATCGAAAAATTGACCGTACTTCTCAATGAAGTGAGCTACGGTCAGTTCGATCTCTGAGATCATAACTGCAGCAAAATGGATCCTGGGTTATATCCACACTGTTTGCTTTGTCCGGTAATCTTCATCGGGTATACCATAACTACACTAACCATCGATTTTTAAGTTCCCATCTGGAAAGCAATTTAAACGCATTACGCGCTGTTCTTATATTGCGAACCTAATAAATTCAAACTCAAACTCCCATTAACACCCATACTTTGGCTAAATCAGCCGAAGGCTTCCAAGATGTTTAACCTCCTACTTTTTAAATGGATATATTCCATGAATCCTTGCTGGATGGCGGAAATTACGACCAGAATAATCTGCAAGGAAAATTATGTGTATTTTCTTAATTAACTGTGAACAATGAACAATGATTTATCACTAGATAAAAGCAAGTGCTTGACATGTCCCGTAGGATGGTTGGGGTGAATGCGATGAAATCAAAATATATCTTAGTCGCCTACCGAACGTCTGCCTAAATGAATACTTCGATAAATCACATCAGTGTAAAATTTGAAATAAAATTGAGCGTAAACGTTCAGAAAGACACTGGGGTGCAGTGATCGTTGATATAAGGCGTGAGGAAAGTAAAATATGGTCGCTCACTTGGGTCCATTTGATACATAAATCCTGTTGAAAGCATGCTTGGCGTAATCCACAATAGAGGAGTTTAGGTAACAAAATGCTGGGAGCTAAGAGCAACATCCAATCGTTTTTTGAAAACGTCCAAGGTAGGAGAGGATACAACTGAGTCTGGGAGTGCGTTCCAGGGTTGACAAACCCGGAGGGAAAAGTAATTCCGTCGAAACTCTCGAGGGCTATATTGTTCCTTCAAATTTAAGCAGTTACTCCTGAGTTGCATGTTGTGGCTAAATTTTAGCAAGTGGCGGCATACGTGGTTGGGGTCAGTTAATATCTGGTACGCTAATATGAGATCTCCGCGCAGCATTCGATAGCGTCCGCTGAAAATTCCCAGCAACTTCAACCTTCGGTGGTAACAGTGATAGCGCAGACCCTTACATTCTTCGTTGCTCTTCGATATGGTGTCTCTAACGTCTCTAGGTCTCGCTTCAACCAAGGTTGCCAAGCTTGGATAGCGTATTCAACATGCGGCGTTGTGCATCATCGGGAAGATTGATGGGTCAGATCTCCCGAAATGCTCTTCGCAGTATGCGGACGTGCTGGCTGCCTCTTTTTACAGCTACCTCAGCCTGTTTTGAGCGGTTGAGATCGCTATGTACGAGCACACCAAGGTCACGTTCCTGGGAGCTATTCTGAAATCAGTTTGTCCCATGCAAACAGGTGTAGTTATGTCTGTGGCATAATTGTGTAACGCGACATTTGTATATGTTGGATGGTAGGGGGTTTGAACTGACCAGTTCGTCACTGTGTTAAGATCGCACTGGAGCCGATCATGGTCGTCCGGTCCTCTGGCCCTTCCCCATATCTTGATACCATCCGCGAAAAATAGAAAATCGGAAGCAAGTGATCTCACCAAATCGTTAATGGACACCAAGAATAGACGACGTCCAAGTACCGAGTGTTATGGTAAACTACACACCACATCAATTGCATCGGACAATGATTCTCGGACTCTCACCGCCAACCATCGTTCGTATAGAAAATTACTAATCCAACTCAGGATTGGTTCGTCAATGCCATAGTTCAGAGGTTTCTGTAAGAGAATTCGATAGTCCAAGCGATCAGACGCTTATGAAAAGTCCAGGTAGGTGACATCGACTCCTACTCCATCATCAATAGCTTCAGTCCAACTGTTACGTGCAATTAATAGGTTAGTATTACGCGAATGCTTTTGACGAAAGCCATGTTGCTCTGGAGCTATTAAGTTATGGCTTTTCAGATAATGTATCAGCGTATCTGCAATAACTGATTCCATCACTTTGGATAGTACTGGAAGTAGTGTTATTGGACGGTAGTCGGCAGGATCTGATCAGCTACCTCCTTTATGGATAGGAGTGATGACCCCTCGATTCCATACTGGTGGAATATGGTTCTCTTCTAGACATTGCTGATAGAAAACAGTCAGTGGTTCTGCTAGATCACTAGCTACCGCTTTCAGAGCCTTTGGTCGGATGTTGTCAATGAACAATGAGTGAACAATGAATTTATACGGGTTAAGAAACCTTGCTTTACAACTCCCGCTGGATATTTGGGGGGGGGATATCAACATAGCCATAATGATGATAAGGATAGTAAAATAGTTAATAAGTTAAATATGAAAATGAGGACTTATCGTTTGCTCCGCTGTAGTCCTGCGATCCTCTTAGATTCACAGCACCCACAGTTGACAACAAATAATTCCACGGGGTACTCCAGGTGTAGATTGGAAACGTAGCGTTAAGTAACAAATTGTAAGTAGATGAGTGCATCGTTCAACCATCTTTTAAAAACTGTTAGTGTCGGTGCAGTGGCGACCGATTCTGGGAGAGCATTCCACGTGTGACAGATGCGAATAGAAAAGAAATTTCTGCGGCACTCCAGACGACTGTATTGTTCTGCGACTATTAATGAATGGCCCCTCAATTTTGTATTGCTGCTGAGTTGCAGTAAAGGGCGACACACATGATGTGGGCCTCACAGAATCAAGTATGCCATAATCAGGTCGCCTCGTAGTCTGCAATAGATCAACTGCACACCCTTAATCTTTGCAGCCTCTCTTGGTAGGAAAGATTGCGCATTCCAATTACGTACTTAGATTCCCGGCGTTGTAGCTGCTCCAGTGCATTAAGGTCGTGTTTCAGCCATGGATGCCAGGCTTGAATTGCGTATTTGACATGGGGGCGAACATACGCGCTGAGCAGTTGTTGAAATATGGAGCTGTTTATTGGTCCAACCGCCCGTCGCAAGAGGCTGACGTGTTGGTTCTCGGTCTTCGAGGCCTATTCGGATTGCCTCCAGCAACCCAAGTCATCTTCAACGAAGACACCCAAGTGACGTTCGACAGCTGATTGTTGTAGTACATTCATTCCGAGCCGGTATGAGTAGCTGTCCTGATGTCGCATGGAAAGCACCTTGCTTTGACTGACGTTGAAATGCAATAAGTTATGGGTCGAGCATTGGTACACCGTATCTAGGTCCCTCTTAATCATATGTTGGTCGGCGTTCGCCAAAATCCCGCGCCAGATCTTGATATCGTCGGCAAACATTAGGAAGTTTGAAGCGATTCCTTGTGCACGGTCAATAATAAACACGACAAAACTAACTTGGACCTAGAACTGAGTCTTGCGGCACACCATACTCAGCTTGTATGGGGTTCGATAAAGAGCTCCGAATTTTGACCCTTAATTACCGTTGAAGTAGAAAGTTGGCGATCTAGCTCAAAACAGGGTCTCCGATCCCGTAATGCCGCAGCTTGGATAGTAGTGTCCGACGGTCTAGACGATCGAAAGCCTTGGAAAAATCCAGGTAGATCACATCAACACCATCTCCAGTGTCAGTTGCCTCGGTCCAATTACTGCGTGCAATTAGTAAATTAGTTGTACATGACCGCTGTCGACGGAAACCGTGCCGCACAGGAGTGACGATGTTGCAGTTTTCCAGATAGCCCACCAGTACATCGGCAAATATGGATTCCATAAACTTGGAGAGTATAGGAATAAGGGATACTGGGCGGTAGTTGGAGGGATCAGTTCTGCTTCCACCTTTGTAAATCAGGGTTATTATTCCAAGCTTCCACATGGCGGGAACTTGGTTCTGGTCTAAGAAGCGCTGAAAAATCTGAGCTAAAGGTTCTACTAGTTGGCTTGCTGCTGATTCTAGTGCCTCTGGACGAATGGTGTCGGCACCCGGTGACTTGCGTTTGCGTAGAACCGTCAGCTTTTGCAATACAGCCTCCGCGGTAAAAGTGATGTGGGTTAGTCCTGGCATAACAGTGCGTCCCGATTACTTGCATCACGAGATCTCGCTGAATGTGATGGCTAAAAATTTTATCAGCATTCCAACTAGCTATATTGTCTGGGCAACTTCAGGAACTGCGGACAAATGCTTTTGAGTTTCTCCAGAATGCAATGAGGTTCACGATTGTTTATTCCCAGGGAATAAAATTCTAACTGCACCCGTATACTACACCATTGCCAACGGGCTGATGAGGTGAGTAGCCACAATTTGGTGACGACGGTTGTGCGAAAATTGTGTAGGGTTGCTATTGTCATCAGAAATTATACGCAATCCTGCTCTGTTGGTCAAGACATCGCGTTGGTTGTAAGAAACTTGGTCTAGTGAACTTAGTTACTTCGGAAAATTTTTCATTGCGTAAGGGAGATCAATACGAAAAATGTAGGTTTACTTATCTGAACATAGTTCAATCTTTTGTGTGTAAGTACAGTGGGGACTTTTCAGTGTTGAACCGAATATTCAGATACGAACCGGGAATCCTATGAACTGCTGTATACTTGATTTCCGTACTCCTCCAACTCTGTTCATCTCTTTTATCTATGCGAGTCAAACTCTGAGGATGGTTTCATGAACACCAGGTATGTGAGTCCTAGCGCACCCACAAAATTAGTCAGCGCTTACGGCAACGGGTACTGAGTGGACTCTGACTAATCGACGGGTTCAACGAAAGGGCCTTATTGAGCTTGCAAATGAATGCAAACAGTCGGAAATGGAACTATTTTAAAACGGCTCCGGTGTAACTTTCCGAAGCCCAAGCGCATATACGTAATCGATTAGCAAGCAAACTATATTAGGATCGCGGTGGTTTAGCAGAAAAAGCAAGCTTCCCTTCCATAATTTGCTAATCGAGAAATGGTCACCTCCCTAGCATACCAGCTACAGCTGCATACAACCATGTTTCGCGTAAACCGGTACCTAACCTGTGACACTGCTAGGACAAGTTGGGCGAAACACGCGGGTATTAGCTTGCTTGGCTTCTCTGGCTAAATCTGATTTACACTAATCAAATATGCTACTTCCTGTACAGTGTTTTCCTATACCTGCTGGATAGCAAAGGCCCAGCATGCAACTAAATTCCTATGTCATTGTGGTAAAAACAGAGGGCGGGAACTAACCAAATTTCCCCCTTGCATATACAATGTGCAAGGTGTTTTGCGCTATCATGTACACAGATGGCATAGCTGGAGTGTGGTGCGGCAGGCACACTACGCCCAAGCAAGCCAGCGAGACATTCGACATGATGTGGCATTTAAATGCACTGTCTACGGCCGTGCAATTCTGGACACAAAGACTGTGTTAAGTGATGTGATGAGGGAAAGTGGAGCGAACCGGACACTAAGCTGTGAAGAAAGAGGCAGTAAACGTCTCACTTACGCATAAACACTAGGTAGGATTCTCGACAATGCAGCGTACAATAGACCGCGTAAACGCGTTTCTAATAGGGTTTCAACTCATAAGATAATTTATCGTCCGGTTCATGGGAACTGCAGCGCACTGTTCGGACAATTAGTACTTCTCAACTCTCCGTCCAAAAATATCACCAGTTACCTCAACCACTAGTCTGCTGTAAACTCGTAAATAACACGCGGTTGTATTCAGGGGTTCTATTAATACTGAAACCGGAGAGTCCACCAGATGTTCATTGTATAAATTCTGGTGTAATTGCTTTGTTGCACTTTAATGAACAGATGACAGACAGCTGTACTCTACTGAATGCTACAGTTTTCTGTCGTTTGTATCACATATATTACCTTAAGGAGGGAATTGCTTTCACAATTAGGATGGGGGAATTCATCAGTGTTTTAACTACAGCGGTGGATAAAAGCGCTAGCTTCAACAATAAACAGGAACGCTCCAATGACTATAATCTCAGAGTTTAGGCCCAATGCATGTTATCTCATCAAGTTATGAACCCTCTATATTTGTCGTGTATTCAACAGATCATTAGGAATAAAAACAGAACAATGCCATTAAGACGGGAATTCGCCAAATTAGAATTAACATGCAGGAACCGGCAATCCCAAACTGATCTGATCGCCGTATGTTTACAAGAGACGGTCAAGCGACTAGCTGCTATAACCAGTAACAGGAGCACACAATCTGTCAGTTGACAACGTGGGAGCCAAACTAGTGAATAACTTCAGTATAATGATTACAACCGGCTTCCTGCGGTAGGCTTGAGAATGCTCCGAAAAGGTAGGTGTTGTCCACCCGCAACGCAGCATTATACGACCTGGCCCGTACTTATCGGCACACATCCGGTAGAGAGGACAGGAGTGTGTATTCTATGGGTAATGGTTTTGTTGCATTACTAAGACTTTGGCACTCTGTACTTTGTGATAACTGAGCAAATAACTATAACTATTGCATTCACAGGGTTTATTTTCTCCTTCATCTTGGTTGCACTTTACCCAAAAGAATAACGGAAAATTTTGGAGAAAAAGGACTCTGTGTACCCCTTGGATGGTGAATCGTTTACAGATCATGAGAACTTAAGTAACTAGGTAGATTGTTCTCAGTGGTTAATTCTATTGGTGTTTGGTGCGGTATGCTGTGTAGGTGCCCAGGCGTCTTTTCGAATTTCGTCCACGTGGGGTGCGAACTATCCACCAAAGCAACTCCCGTTCACTGTACCGCCCATGGTAGCTCGGATTTTTTAATACTCATTAACCACCGATAAGCATCTGCAACGCAATTGCGGCTAACACAGCTGTTCTTATTGAGCCATCAGCCATTCTGAGTGGAGGAAATCCTTGCCTTACCTTTCCTAGGCTATTAACGTGCTTGTACAGCAGTTTGTGGTTAGCACTGAAGGTTTTTGCGACGTTCTGCTGGTAGGCGGCTTTGTCTTCTCTTAAAAGTTGTGTGCAGTGGTTATGTTGGGCTACGTAGTTTTCCCAAGTTGCTTGTGCTGGAGCTTCTCTGTACACTCGCCATGCTGGGTTGCGTATTGTCATCCATTTTCGAGTTCTGCTTTTAACGTAAGAAACTGATTTACGCTTATTGCAAAATTTTATCGCTGAAGCCTGTGCAATCAGTTGACTGAATGTTTTGACGAACTCGAGCCAGGCGACTTCCGGGGGTTCTTCTTCGAGAAACGACCAAGTTGTGGCGCTGACGAGCTGGGCTAATCGATCGTAGCTTGTGATCGTTCGCACAGTTTCATCGTTCCCATTCAGACATTCTTCATAGCAGACGAAGTTGAAACTGATCACGGCGCGATCACTGCGACCCAAAGGGCAGTCTAGAACCAACACATCAATCAAATGCTCCTCGTTGGTAAGCAGAAGATGCAGCACAATTGGCCTGTTACCAGTTCCGAACCGAGTGGGCAAAGTGATGGGATTGTAAAGAGGAACAGTAGTTACTAGATCTTGTACATCGGCCTTGAATTGTTCTCTGAACTTGGCAGAATTTTCTAAACAATGTACGTTGAAATCACTCATGATAAGAATGTGGGTGTACTTTGGTTGTCAACTGCATTTTAAAGCAGCCGCTAGGTGATAGTGGGTTACGGTTGTTATTAGGGACGCGTTATGCCAAGAAAATAAGGCAAGCGTCCCTGCATTTTAACCGCAACCGGCACCAAAGAGAGTCGGGGAACTGCGAGTCTGAATCCTCCACGACATTCCACTGTAAGTCGTTTCCGCAATACAGGATTACCCCACTTACTTTTGTGAGCTTGTCGTTCCGATCAGCGAAAGGCACGGTAGCGAAACTTCAGCGTCCGTCATTCCCGTGTGCAATCATGTCTCGGAGATACCAATGACATCATATGACCCGGAAGCTTGGCAATGTTTCAGTTCGGCCAGTTTGTTAAAAAGACCCTGAGCATTCGTATCCAAGCAAACCAGTTCCTTCTTCTACTTCAACGCAAAGAGAATATCGATTTTCACTTCCGAAACATACCGTATCGCTAAATTGATGGGGTAGCCATGGGCAGCCCAATGGGTCTCATACTAGCGCATTTCTTCATGCTGATGACAGAACGAAGCCTATCCGAAGAAATGGACGGTTGCCCTATTACAAACGTTACGTGGACGATATCTTGGTGTTCAGTTCAAGAGAAATACAGATCGCACAGCTAGTGGCGCGTTTTAACTCTTCACATGTCAATTTGAGTGTTTCTTGCGAAGTTGGACAACAGAACTGTCCTCCATATTTGGATATTCTTATCACCCGCAAGGAGAACGGACTAGTAAAAAGGTCTGTCTATCGAAAAACAAAGTGGTAGGGACAGTATCTACATTTTAGCAACCTTACGCCAATGCGGCACAAGCGAACGCTTGTGAAGACCCTGTTTAGTCGCACCAGACGAAAATGTTCGACCGATTGTCTATCCGATGAACTAGAACTAATTACCAACACGTTAATTACTAATGGCTATCATCGACACTTTATCCGGAAGCACGGCGAAAGCCGCGAAATGAAAGTTGTTGTACCTACTGTACCTAAGAAAAAGGTATTATTAGAGCTGCCCTGTAAGGGTGACATTGTTTCTTTGAGAACTAGAAGACGTCTGATTTCCGCCACACAGAACAGTTTATGTGCTGCCGACGTTGTAATCATCGACCGAACTCATAAGCTACCGTTGCCTCCACTAAAGGAAACTCAGCCTATTGGCGCCAACTCCCACTGTGGATATCAATTGGTATTTAACCGCGGGGATAGTTACATAGGCAGAACCAATAGAACACTGAGTTCCCGAATAAAGGACCATGTACCAAAATTGGTTCAATGCGGGTTTATTTAGCAGGCAAGCCCAAATCAGACTACGTGTGTACACAGGCCGCCAGCATCTTCAAGTGGTAGGCAATTATTGACATCAAATCACCGAATTGAGGTCAACAAGGCTTTCAGAATATTGCTTCGCCAACCTAAGTCCCGGCTCCTCCGGTTTGCCGAGGCGATTGCCATTAATCGGATTAAGCCAGTGCTTTGTGTTCAAAAACGATTACCGGTCAGCCTCAGGCTGCCCTGGTTGTAGAACAAAGATACCCCATTTTCCTCGCGTTTGTTTGCATGTATGTCTGTACCCACAAACTGTTGTATAAAAATTATTGGTTATCGTTATCGGCACTGGTGAGATGATACGAAATGCACGCATCTGTCGAGTTTCGTCTTCTAATTGTGTTTTCCAAGTTACTAAAGGGAACTAACTGTTTTAACACATTATAGTGCGTGCCAATATGCACTTTTTCATCCTCCTTTTCAGGATACTCCGCTTAGCATATGCAAGGATTAGAGTAACATGGTCACTACGACCCAGTGATGTGCTTTTAACTTTCCCGTCAACCATGAATTCTTCGTTAGTGAGCACAAGCTGCAGTATCGATGGCTTGTTTGCAGTTCGAAATCTGTGGGAGTGGTTACGTGGTTGTACAGAGTAGGGCTAGCAACTGGCTTTCTAAGCAGAGTTTAAACTGTGTACCGTCGGCTGCTGGCGTTCCTTTGTCGTGTAGGTTAAAGTCACTGGCGATAAGAATGTGGGTGTAGGACTTGTTCAAAGCAAACTGGAAAACGTGGTTCAGTTTGGAGTCCATTTCCGACGTTAAGTTTGGTGGGCGGTAAATCACGTCTAGTAGACATGTGTCCTGGTTTCGCAACCATAGGCGGCACCAAAGCGAATCGGGAGCTCGGATTTCCGGGTGATCGATAACTTCATAGGTGGTTCGCATTATAATACAGAATCACACCGCCACCCTTTCCGGTTCTATCGGCTCGAAACAGCGACCTACCGGGTCAGTTGATCACAGAATCGCTTAATTCAGAGTTTAACTAAGTCTCTGTAATCATACTGAAATCCCGCGGTTGGGAGGCATGGAGTTCTCTGTTCGGCCACATTACTTAGAAAGCCTTAGGTGTTGGTGTACATGCAAGATACGGCTTTGTTGTTAGGAGTGCGTTGATGGATGTGAACTTTGTGGTAGTTTTAAAGCCGGCCGTTAGTTGGCCGTCTATTAATCATATTGGTTTATGTATTTCAGTCAAGTTGTATGTCATTGTTGAGCATTCCTAAACAAATATTTCACTCCTGCCGTGCTCTGTACTGTTGTGTACCCTGGGTGCTGTTGTGCCGGTCTCTCCGCAGGACTGTGCAGATAAGGAATTTGCTGCGTTTGCAAGTTCCGTTGAATTGCTTCCGAGTTTTGATCGTTCGCCTGCTGCTTTTAGCCGGATCTCTGCTGGCAACCTAGCTCGAAACTTTAACCAGCTACGCAACGGAACTTGCGTCATTCCCTCGAAGTGTAGTATTAATTTTATTAGCCTTGGACAGCAGCCCTTGTATTTAGGTGATGACGGAACTCTTCTTAGGGATTTGGCAATAGCATTGTCAACAGTGAGTGCTTCGCGGATGTAGCATCACTGCTCTCGGTCATGTGTTTGCGCATCGTGATCAGAAGAATGTAGAAGCTCGGGAACACCATGAACAAGTATTGTTTTCTCGCTATCCTTATTAGGAATGCCGCGTAGCTCAACGGCTTTTTTTGGCGATCTTTCCAAGGTAGTTCATGGAATATGCGCACTCCGCTCGGTAAGATGCGAAGACGAACTGCTGAGAGCAAGACAGCCTCTGTCTCATCTGCTGAATCTAGTGTTACTCGAAGAATTCGAGGTTCACCGGAGTGCAGTGAGGTCGGGTGACGTGCTACGCGTTGCAGAATTGCAGGCTCAACCCGATTACCAATCGCCTCGCAGATGGAACTCCACAGATTGCGATCGTCAAGCAACTTGCCTTTTATTGTGCCAGATTTGGATTCGGGAACATTGGTGCACACGAGTTAACGCAGCGTGGGTTTGTCTAGCTAGTGTTGACTTTATAGTTTGGCCAGCAATCCGGGTCGTTTAGTAGGCACCACTGAAGTTGACCGTGAAAGCTGCTTTGCGCCCCGCATGTTCGATACTGAAGATGGACCTATGTGTGTGGGTCCCTGTGGGTTTGTCGAGGTAATCGATGCGTAGATTACCTGCTTGTTATCTGTACCGGATTGCCTTCGACTTTGAGCTGTCTGTGTCATGGCTGAATTTCCAGATGAAGCCTCTATGCTTGGAGAAGTGGAAGCAGGCATATTTGAGGCATGTCTACTTATGGGAGTGAGGTGACCCATTGGATTTGGAGACACAGAGGCTACAGTGCGGTTGGAGCATCTAGCTCTATTCTTCGGCTTAGATTCAGAGGTTACTTTGGATGCTTGAGGTATTATCGTGGCCATATTTACCTCCGTGGGATCGATCTTAGTATTTATAAAATGTGCAGTTATCTCAGTCATCCTATCGCACTTTTTCATGAGTAAAGATAAACAGTTGAACAATGAACAATGAATTTATACGGCTTAAGAAGCGTTGCTTTACAAGTCCCGTTGGATAGTTGCAGGGGATATCAACATAACAATAATGATGATAAGGATAATAAAATAGTTAATACTTTAAATAAGAAAATAAGGACTTATCGTTTGCTTCGCTGCAGTCCTGCGATCCTCTTAGATTTATAGCATCTACAGTTAACAACAAATAATTCCATGGTAAACTCCAGGTGTAAGATGGAGACGTAGTGTTAAGTAACAAAGTGTAAGTGGCTGAGTGCATCGTCCAACCGTCTTTTAAATACTGTTAGTCTCGGTGCAGAGACGACCCATTCTGGGAGAGCATTCCACGGGTGACAGACACGAATGGAAAAGAAATTTCTGCGGCACTCCAGACGACTGTATTGTTCTGCGAGTTTTAATGATTCGCCCCTCAGGTTTGTATTGCTGCTGAGTTGCAGTAAAGGGCGGCACACATGATGTGGGTCTCGCAGAATCAAGTATGCCATAATCAGGTCGCCTCGTTGTCTGCGATAGCTTCCACTGAATAATCCCAGTCGTCGCAGCCTCTCCTGGTAGGAAAGATTGCGCATTCCAATTAAGTTCTTAGATGCCAGGCGTTGTGGCTGCTCCAGTGCATTAAGGTCGTGTTTCAGCCATGGATGCCAGGCTTGAATTGCATATTCGACATGGGGGCGAACATACGCACTGAGCATTTGTCGAAATATGGAGATGTTTATTTGTCCAAACGCCCGCCTCAACAGCCCGACGTGTTGGTTCCCGGTCTTCGAGGCCTTTTCGGATTGCCTGGAGCAACCCAAGTCATCTTGAACCAGGACACCCAAGTCACGTTCGAGAGTTGATTGTTGCAGTACATCCGTTCCGAGTCGGTGTGAGTAGCTGCTCTGATGTCGGATGGAAAGCACCTTGCATTTACTGACGTTGAAATGCAATAAGTTTTGGATCGACCATTGATACACTGTATCTAAGTCACTCTGAAGCAGATGATAGTCGGCGTTCGCCTGGATCCTGCGCCAGATCTTGATATCGTCGGCAAACATTAGGAAGTTTGAAGCGATTCCCTGTGCAAGGTCATTAATAAACACCAAAAACAAACGTGAACCTAGAACCGAGCCTTGCGGCACACCACACTCAACTTGTATGGGGTCCGATAAAGAGCTCCGAACTCTGACCACTAATTGTCGTTGAAGTAGAAAGTTGGCGATCCAGCTTAAAAGAGGGTCTCCGATCCCGTAATGCTGCAGCTTGCATAGTAGTATCCGATGGTCTAGACGATCGAAAGCCTTGGAAAAATCCAGGTAGATCACATCAACACCTTCTCCAGCGTCAGCTGCCTCGGTCCAACAACTGCGTGTAATTAGTAAATTAGTTGTACATGACCGCTGTCGACGGAAACCGTGCTGTTCAGAGGTGATGAGGTTGCAGTTTTCCAGATAGCACACCAGTGCGTCGGCAACTATGCATTCCATGACCTTGGAGAGTATAGGAAGAAGGGTTACTGGGCGGTAGTTGGAGGGATCAGATCTGCTTCCACCTTTGTGAATCGGGCTTATTATTCCAAACTTCCACATGACGGGAACTTGGTTCTGGTCTAAGCAGTGCTGAAAAAACCGAGCTAAATGTCCTGCCAGTTGGTTTGCTGCTGCTCCCAATGCCTCTGGACGAATGGTGTCGACACCCGGCGAGCTGTGTTTGCTTAGAGAAGTCAGCTTTTGCAATACAGCCTCTGCGGTAAAACTGATGTGGGTTAGTCCTGGTGAGCAGAATACAAAGCTTGGTAGATCGCTTGGTGGCAAGACTCTTTGAAACTTGGGGGCGTATTGCATCTGCAGCGCGTTTGCAGCTTCTATAGATGTTCTTGTTGTGCCATCAGCCGTCTTGAGTGGAAGGAAATCCTTGCCTCACCTTTCGTAGGCTATTAACGTGCTTGTACAGCAGTTTGTGGCTAGCACTGAAGGTTTTTGCGATGTTCTGCTGATAGGCGGCTTTGTCTTCTATTAACAGTTGAGTGCAGTGGTTACGTTGGGCTACGTACTTGTCCCAAGTTTCTGGTGCTGGAGCTTCTCTGTACACTCGCCATGCTGCATTGCGTACTGTCATCCATTTTAGGGTTCTGCTCCTAACGAAAGAAACGGAGTTGCACTTATTACAAGCTTTTATCTCTGAAGCCTGTGCCATCAGCTGACTGAATGTGTTGACGAACTCGAGCCAGGCGACTTCCGGGGGTTCTTCTTCGAGGAAAGACCATGTTGTGGCGCTGACTAGCTGGGCGAGTCGGTCGTACCTTGTGATGGTTCGCACAGTATCATCGTTATCATTCAGATATTCTGCATAGCAGACGAAGTTGAAACTGATGACTGCGTGATCACTGCGACCCAACGGGCAGTCTAAAACCAACGCATCAATCATATGCTCCTCGTTGGTAAGCACAAGATCCAACACAGATGGCCTGTTACCAGTTCTGAACCGAGTGGTCAAAGTGATGTGGTTGTAAAGGGGAACGGTAGTTACTAGATCTTATAAATCGGTTTTAAATTGTTCTCCGATCGTGGCAGGGGCTTCTAAACAATGTACGTTGAAATCACCCATGATAAGAATGTGAGTGTACTTTGGTTGTAAACTGCACCTTAAAGCAGCCGTTAGGTGGTAGTCAGTTTCGGGTGTTGAGTTAGGGGCGCGGTACACTAAGACAATAAGGCAAGCGTTCCTGCCATTTAACTGCAACCGGCACCAAAGAGAGTCGGGGAACTGCGAGTCTGAATCCTCCACGGCTTCGCACTGTAAGTCGTTTCGGTAATACAGGATTACCCCTCCTCCTTTTGTGAGCCTATTGTTCCGGATCAGCAACATGCCCGGTAGCGAAACTTCAGCGTCCGTCATTCCCGTGTGCAACCATGTCTCGGTGATACCAATGACATCATACGAGCCGGAAGCTTGGCGATCTTTCAGTTCAGCCAGTTTGTTAGAAAGTCCCTGAGCATTTGTATACATGCAGGCCAGTTTCTCGGTCTCTAGGAGCCCGCAGAGAGGTGAAACTGTCAAGTGTGGGAGAATGCCGACCAATGGGAGGTCGGCAGTTACTCGTTTTTTTGATGGGTCAATGTTACCTCGTTTGCAACTTGATTCGGCCAAGGTGCGTCCCAGCCTTCGTTTAGACCTACGTCAGAGTCAATTAAAGCAGCAGTCAAGTTACACTTCTGTACATTCGTCAGCATGCTTGCTGCTCCAGTTGCTTTAGTATTTGAGCTGTGCAAAGTGTTTGCGACCTTTAACCGAATTTCGGAAGGAAGATGTTTCCGATTTCTTCGTCATAGATCCAAAACATTGTTTGCTTGTTGCTCTGACTGAACCACAAGTTTTAGGATTCTAGGGCCGCATCCTCTATAATTCGATGAGAGGTATCCTGGTGAGCGATAATGCCACAACATTATCCAAAGAAAGTGTTTCCCGAATGAACCGCCACTGTTCTAAATCGTGCTTTCCGCAACTGGAATAACTTGACACGTTGGGCAAAACCAAATTGTGCCCGCAACTTGGTTTATCTGTCTCAATTCTTGGACGGATTTTCCTACACATTGTGGACAGCACGACCTAATGCAGTTAGAACAGGTTACGCCGAGCTTAAGGACTTCACTGCAATTGTGTTCGCAACATAGGCGAAGTTGAATCATTGGAATGCTAGTCGTCCTCTTATTGTTTACAGCAAGGCCTATCTAAGCGCTCATCTTGGTGAGTGTTTTTGCGCCAGGGGTGACGCACGAACAGGTCAGAACACGCACACGAATTGAGAGTAGTTCAACCGCACCAATGTCAGGCGGTAGAGGAGGACGGCGTTTGTAACACGCAGACAGTTGGCTTCCGCGATCAATCGACTAGCAGTTGGACACACACACACACACACACACAAAGCGGCTGGGTGTGTTGATCGGCTGGGCTTAAAGGACAATGCAGATGGAGCGTTGATAAGCGTCCCTAGAGCTGTTCATTTGATGAGCGGATTAAATTTGCTGTTACCTGGTTATGGTGCATCTTGCAGGGATGGTTGCCGCGTAGTTTGGGAACCCACAGCTTCCTCTTCAAAATGAGACCAAAATCTTTTCCGAAAAACCGGTTTGATGTTATTACACAAGTGGATCTCGGCAAAGAATATGCCGAAAACTGAGAACTGGAGCAACAGTATAATCTACACAGGTTATATCCAAGAGTTGAAAAGCACTGAGTAGAGCTAGTCGAACTGGTTCGAACGAGCGCATGCACAATATTGTGTGGGGAGAATTAGAGTGGCCACAGAGGGCAAAGCGAGAGCCGAGTTAAGGTGCGGCCGCACCGTACGGCGCAGCAACCAAACGTAGGGTTCGGTAGCTGTGCTATTTTAATGGGCAAAACTAGCATGCCACATATTCTGCCGTATAATTCTACATCGACTCAGTTGGGTAAAATTTCTTCAGCAGCCAAAATACGGCGACCAACAGCAAGTGAATGAATATTTGAAATTGTCATAAGTATCAGCGTTGCGCTATGCACGGACGACGGTGGGTGCATGCTTCGGCTTAGGATACGGATTTTCGATGAAGCCAATCGTTCTTCATTAACTGAATGCTTTGTGTTCGGTTACTACAAGCTAGGTATATTGTCTATGTTGCTGCAATCAAAGCACGGTATAAGGTAGGTGGTATATTGGACGACTGATAAACCATCAGCAAATGTAAGCTAGGTTTCTTGTATCCTGTAGTTTACAACACCTCTATAAATGCTTAACCTTAGAAAATCCCCAACGACTGTTGAGGTTAGGTAGAAATTCGTGAATTTAACTATACGGGATTTCGCAGTCTCTGTTTTGCTGTAAACTCAGCACTCGCTATTTTATCGTACGGTGACTTGTCGCGTGTAACTTTCATATCGAGTTATGGCCGACTTTTGCTTCTTCTCACATAAACGGACTTGCGTCTTACACACGAAAATCCGTGCTTTCGTCTTATTAATGTAACATCGGAAAACAGCTTTAAAAGACCTTGGATAAGTACACACTGGATTAGGCAGCTGCTGCCGGAAATGTTCCACCACTTATGCATTTTTCAACGCATTGCCTCACGGCTTCCGTTGTAATGCGTCACCACTTCGATCTTCCTCGACGGCCGACATCTGATTATCATTCTACAGGGAATAGTTTGACTTGAATGCATGTGTTGGAAGACGGGCTTAACTTTTGCACCATTTTCTAAGCACCATGCGGCAGATTCGCATCACACAAATCTCTAAATGTGGGTTGCTGGTAGCTGACCACTGGTCAATTTTCAGGAACCACATTAGCGCAATGAATGCAACCGCAGTTTATGTGTTCAGCGCGGTTGATGGTAACGTATGGAAATTTAGTGTTGTCCACTCTAAATGTTTTTACTCCACTGCGCGTACGACCTTGCTTGATCTAATCAAGTAGAGCCCCAGATCACTAGAAGATTAGTTGAAGGTTTTATTCAACAAGCCACAACCGGCAACGCTTGGTACATTGGTTAATGACTGATTTGAGTACTCATTGTGTGGGTAAATGGCGTCGCACAATCTCAATGTGCTACGAATTGAAGTGAATCTTTGCAGATTCGATCATTAAAACCGTTGCTGAAGAGTATGAAAATTGGGGGATTGATGATGGTTTTGACTAGGAACTTGAGTGGAATGCGTATAAGTATAATGGATAAGTTGAAGTCAAAAATCAAGTCAAAATAAGCTTCATGTACCTGCCTGAGCACATTTTCAGCAACATACGGACGTTCCCCCAAGTGCCGACCAACCGTTGTCAGAATTCGTTAACTCTTTTATAAAGCCACACGGAATGTTAAGTCCCCACTAGTCTAATCACAAACTGTAAGGCTTCACAATGGCCGACGCGCGTCTAGACGGTAGTGGAGCTAGGTAAGGCACTCTTTCAACAACGAACCCATGTGCATGAAATGGATTGTCTCCTATACTCATCCAAGAAAACCTTGAAAACATAGCCTTCAGTGTTGTGTTTAGGTATAGCTAAAATATCGAATGGTGTATATGGACAAATCACCCAGTGTTGGGTGATATCTCAAAGTGCATGTTTCACGTTTGCGGCCCATAATAGCCGTTATCGCATTTAATATATGTGGTAGGCTATATAATAAAGCGACTGAAACGGTATTGGTCAACAATGACATTGTAGACTCTCCCAAAACAAGTTGAGAGACAAGATTATTTTTTCGAACAAAGCATTCAATTGGCCACATATTGAGTGTTTCCTTTTATCAATTCTCCCATCAGGCTGAAACTAATTGTCTCATGAGGCTGTTGTTTCTGCAACAAAGTTAGTTACATAGGATATCTTCGATTTTCCTCTAAGTCTGAAGTTCATTTCTTACTTAGTTCTACCCGTGCGAGATACAAACAGCTATGGGCGCTTCACAATACATAGAAAGAACGATGTTGATAACCGTTTTGACACAACATTTTTAATTATTCGTTAATATGGTCAATGTCCGTAGCAGGTCATTTTATTATCTCTAGAAAATGGTTAGTTTTTATGTACAGGTCATTAAGAATGAAGCAGGAAAAATCCACAAGCAGTTCTCATTTTGTTACGATGTCTCCGCTTCATGAGGCATTCATCAATTTTTAGTACCTTGGATTTTTCGTATTGTTTTGACTCCCGATTTGTGAAATCCCGTACAGTCGTATGCACTTGATCGAAATGCTAATGGATGTGAGGCTGCGATAACCCATTGAACGCAAGACTAGCAAGATGCTGTACTTATGTTGCCCAGTGAGTTCGAGATGTGTGATAGTGCACTGACTATCTCTACCTGTATGGGCCAACATTCAGATGACCACAGTCACGAGTTCTGAAAAAATAATGTTGCGTCCCCTTTTATTTTTGCTCGTTACACCTGGATATTCCTCCACAAAATACCGTATGTCGATGTTACCTACCGAGTGCTAACTAGTCGGCCCACGAGTAGAACTAATGATACTATTTCCCATTGGTCCCGTTCTTCCCTTATCGACATCTCAATCCCATTGAGTCAAACAGTCTTTTGTTGTTGTCAATGTCTCTAGAACATTTGTTTTATGGTGATGGTGCTGGCAGCTCGATACAAAAGTGTGTGAATTCCCTCTAGATTATCAAGTGCATTGCAGCTTGTAACCAGTCAACCAGTTGAACACACTCACAAATAAACCCACAGTAGCAATTAGGCCTATTGAAAATGTGCATCTTTAAATGAAGTGTTGTACTTTCGACACCAGAGGTGGGAGCGACTAGGTATCATCCAACCGTCTGTAACACTTCTACGCGTTTTATAATGGTGACGGATTATTAACTGCAACTAAACTTAATGTGAATTTTGTCGACTTTGCAATCAGACAAGATAAATTCCTTCCACGACAGACACAGCATTATATTATTCTTGAAAAGTGAGGTTGCAACCGCAAGATAAATACACAGGTATTCTGATAGCTCATAAGTCAGGAAGTGCTACGCAGAAATGTCCCGAAGATTCTATAATTTTACCTTCTTTTGGGAGTTGTTTCCATCCAGAACCTCGATTATAAGTTTACTTCTTAAGAACATCAAGTTTTGGATCAGAAAATGAATAAAGATATACTGGGATGGCATCCATGATTTAATGAGAGAATTGTGAAACCTTTAGATTAGCTTTGCAGAAGATAGCTACTCTTGCACGTTGGCACTTGAGATGGCTCGTTGCGTAGTGTTTTATGCGATATCGCAAATAGCAGAGGACTCGACAAATCGCCACACACCATCTTTTGATAACGGAATGTTCGGTTTGCATATTCATTATGTGCGGGATGAAATACTCAAGTGTTTAGAAGTACTCCCATGCTATTGTCACCCAACTTGTGTCCTCTTCCTGTCATGTAGCAGAGGGTTCGTTTCGCTACCGTCGCTGTGTTTTGCTTTCATTAAGAACCAAATTTACACTCTAACAGACAAGGGAAAAGTGTAGATCGAGAAGAAACCAAAAACACAGTCAATTGCGAAGGGTTTGTTTTTTCTGATAGAACAAGTATCCCGAAAAACCTCTCACTTTGCTACTTGATAATAAGGTAAGGCAACTATGCAATAGAAACAACTGATGCTGGGGAAACCATTTGCCTCCACTTCTCCGTTTTCTAGCGACAACGTGAGACTAGTGCAGGCATACATTAGGAACAATAACAAAAGAATGAATATGAGATATTAATCGGTTAAGCACAACGTTTAAACTTTACCTGAGCATGAGAGCAACAAGGCAAGCTAAACCATGCAATAGGATTAATGTTAAATGCAAACGAAGAGAGGGTGCCGAGAAAAGTTTACCCAAGACCAAACAGCGTTTGTTTTTATGGGGACAATGCATATTGGTAGATCTGGTACACAAAGTATGGATCTAGTTTCTACTGTTCATGGAGCCCGCAAGTGATTAACTCCGTCAAAATGTATTCAGAAGTTCCAAGGTTTGCAGTTTAGACTTGAGAATTTACCCTCTCAAAGAAGTGTGGTCATTGTCCCTTCGACTAGAAAAAGACATTATTTAATAGCCAACCTGCGTTAGTACAGAAAACATTGTACTTTGTTAATGCGACTAATCAAACTCAAAGTGGATTCAAAAATGTTTCCATCTGTGTTCACAATTGATCGCAATATCCGTAGCTCAGGTTGGTAGTTGGGATGCTGGTTTGTTTGCCAATCCGAATAACTCGATTGCAGATATTAATCCCAAACCGAGATGACATATTCAGTACGTAGTATTAGTAGTAGTAGTAGTAGTAGTAGTAGTAGTATCAGCAAAACTGGTGTGAAGAACTGCGCTTCACACATATTCAGGATGGATCGCAGAGTAAATGCTCGCAGAAAGTGGAATTGTTAAAGTTATTACAGTAACTTTGAGCAACAGGCGGAATGACAAAGGCTTTTATGAGAATTAGGTAAACTTTGTTGCATACCAGGCAGCAATTTCAGTTCCGGCAAATCGCTCTGCCTTTCAGTTTATGCATGAAGGCGTGACACTGGAACATCACCATGTTTACTTAGTGTTTGCAACGCATGATGTGAGAACGTCTAGACAAGAGACACTAATGAGATCATGTAAACCGGTCAAAAAGTTAAATGTGCCGTGGGCCGTACATACAAGCGGAATCATAACATTAAGCTACGTTGGTCGAATGGTAGTAAGTCCATTCAGCTTTGACATGGCATTCTAAATTTCTCGAGTACACTGTTTCCATGGATGTTGTGGTATGGATGTGACGAGAAGCGAGCGAGGTTTTTTGGTGAACACAATCTCGTACATACTACCCATATTCGGCAGACTATGGTTACTTGAACATCTATTTTTCCAAAGTGTTCTTCATAGAAAACGAACTCCAGCAGCTACTAATAATCATGCTTTCAAGATGGCATGCATTTATCAATTTGTTATACTACTTCGAATGTGCTGCGACACATTCGATGTGTTTCCCACCCTCAGCTAACGTGTACCGATGATGATGATGATGATGATGATGTTGATGATGATGATGATGATGATGATGATGATGATGATGATGATGATGATGATGATGATGATGATGATGATGATGATGATGATGATGATGATGATGATGATGATGATGATGATGATGATGATGATGATGATGATGATGATGATGATGATGATGGTGATGATGACTTCTTATCTGTTCTGTGGTGGTAGCTAGAGAACCGGCTGCAGTGACCCCAGTCTGGCCTCTCGCGCGCTCAGGCCGATAACTTCAATTAGATGACAGCGGGTAGATAATTAATCTGAAAGTGTGAGAAGAGGTCTCAGATGGATAAAACTAAGGGAACGACCGGATGGAAGTTAGCATTTTGTACTTGGCTCTCATTGATGCGAGGTATAAAATCAGCATGTGTTTGCTCGGAAAATAGAATGTTGGTTGAGGCCCATACATAGTATTTAGACTCACGAAGAGCCATTACATCATGCTGTTCTCTCGACTTAATTATACCACTTGCCGCGGTAGACAACAGATAACTTCTAAGGGAGGGTTTTAAACCTAAGCATACTGATGACACCGTATATTGCGCAATGTCACAAAGCTCTCTTAAAGTTCAATGCGAACAGCGATACCCTCAAATTACCAAACTGTTGAAAAGCGCTTTCAGTGATGTTAACATACCATATTTACCAGCAGGTTGGAAAAGTGGATGGTTCTGGCCACTTCGGCACCATATTTGCCATCGCCCACGAGCCGTAAGAGCTGGTATCTTCGCACATACCCGTCTACATAGGCCAATTTTGGGTAGAACTAGGTTACAACAACCGATTAAGTAAAGTAACTGATTTCAAGCAAATAGAGGATTCAAGAGTAAAATGTATGCAGCACCAGCGGTAACAACATAGTTTCGTCGGCAAAATCTCTACTGATGTTGCGGCGGAATTAATTTTCATACAGCCCGGTATGAGTAATAACGGCTTTTGAACCACAATGCCTTCCTAGACGGGCTTACGGTTACCTGAAATCGTATCCCCAATGTCTGTTCAGGTACCGTAAAACGAACGTCCAAGTAGTAACGTTTTCCTAACTCTTACATTGTTGATGCACATGCTGAAACGCAAATTCCATAAGTAATGTGACTGCACATCGGATCGCACAAAATAACGTCAATTTGAAATGGGTTCTTAGAGCAACTTGCCCTCTTTATCTTGTTTATGCCTATTGTACGGCAAATAGGCTTCGCGTAGATTATCGAGCGTTCAGTAGGTAGAGAGTGACAATTTAGCACAGTCACATCCATGGTTGCATATACTGTGAAACGATCAACAAAATACGAGCTGCTTCCCACAGTAGAATTTATGCTGTCGGATTCAACATAACTGCCTTAGGAACTCAATAGAAGGCAACACCTCTAATCCCATATTGTAGAGTTAAGTGTCCGGTTTAAAAATTATCAACCGTTATTTTTGGTATCACATGGCCGAATCTAACCGCGTTATTGTCCAATGAGGTGCAATGAATAGCCGTGATACAGTTGCTCATCTAGAACTCATGCGATCTGCTATCACCGTGTATCCGCAACTGTTCGCTCACTGTCAACGCTGAGATACTATGTCCTGTCATGTAAACATCCACTCTAAGATGAGCAGTGGAACGGTAGCTGGATGTCGAAGAAGTCTATGTCATCACAAACCGGCTGTGTAGTGGGCAACTCAGGAACAATCGAAATTCGGTCACTTATAACGCCTAAATTTACCTTCCTCAGCTAGTCTATTTCCCTACAATAAAACTGTCTCTCGGTTACTGCCTAATACGAATCATACAAGAGTTAATTGTGATTTAATATTCTTACGAAGTAACTGTTGTACTTGTATGCCTGTGAGTAAAATCCATGTGAAGTTCTTAGTCAAGTTAAAATGCAAAACAAAACGACAATCTTCCAGCTGAAGGCTATCGTGAAATACTGCCACACAGAATTAGGCGAACCAGTTTTACGTGTTATTCATACGTCTATACTCGTTCCAAGGACAATGGTAATTATTGGGACGGTGCAGAAATGAAACCCCTTTAGCATGCAAAGTAGCTGTGTTGAGGGCTTACTGTCGGTTGTTGCTATAGAAAAACAATTTTTGTATCCAGCCATTAGTGTTTACCAGCTAACATCCATTGCACAATCATGTCTCAATATCACCACCCAACAAAATTCCTATCCGTCGTTTTCACCCACATTTTGGTTGGGTCATTGGAATAGGTCTATGGATTAGCAAACGGATAGCCGTCACAAACTTTTGTTATCTCGGGATGCAACCAAACTATCAATCTATTTGTATATGAGCGACCAAACTATTTGGCACAGAACGAGGTATTAAGTTCGAAACAGTTTCTTACTCAGCATACCTCTAGTAAACTGAATCCGGGATGCATAACTGTTGATTCTCATTCCTGAAGGAATACCTTGTGAGTTAGACTAAGTTTACAATTCACCTTACTATATTTTTTTTAGTTTCGTATGCATACCTATATTTGTTATAAATGGTAGGTTGACGGAGTGACAATTACAATGAATTATGAGCCAGTGTAGATTTCTTGAATCCAACAAAAATTAGCTACCGCCGGATCCACAGGCACTTTACGGGTGTGATACTGCCATCAATCTTTCCTTACGTGGAATACCAAAAATATTTAGACTTTATCTACTTCAGAGCATGCTGGCTTTCATCAAGATCTAGAACAGATCTGACATATGGCTGCAGTTTAATACATTTCCTCAGATAAATACTGAAAGACTGAATTTGCCCGACTTCAGTTATCTCATAGTTGCTGTTATCTTTCAGACACCCGGAGAGCTATTTAAACTTCGTATGAAAACACTATTCCGAGCAGTATTTGTAGTGAAACACATTGAACAACACGTTCGTCACAAAAGCCGTCAGGCCAAGCCAAAACTCTTATCCTTTCAGTACGTATTAATTTGTGTTAGACATACAAATACAGTTAAGCATGAGATAAGTCTTTCAATTCGCGCTGTGAGACCATTGTATATTGAGAAAATATGAATATGTCGTAACAGCGGTCCAAACAAAACTAGTTTACAAGCATTTCAGGCACAAACTTGAAGCCAATAATCCCCATTAAATACCAAACATAAGGGAATTCCTGTATTCGCTTTGCTACATTTCGGGTTATGTAACTAGAATAGTTGGCCGAAATTGTGGATAAAGAAAGCTGTGAAGGAGCGCAACCTGACCAATAAAAGCGCGTCACACTGACTCAACTGTATAAATAACGATGGCAGAACATCGCACATAAACCCCACGGTCTTCGTGACCAAACAGATTGGAGATGCCAATGGAAAAGACGAAGAGGGTTTAAAATTCCACACATAATCCTTGACTGATAAATCATGGACTTGCGAATACACACGCCTGGCGGAAGCAAAAGGATTTTTGCGGAATACCCCCTGTAAAACTTGACGAAAATATACGACGCATATGCTCCCATGATTAACTCACATGTTTCGTTCCTGGGCATTCGTTTATTCGCATATATACATATATAGCAAGGCTAGCAGAAAAAGTGGTTAATCGCATTCCAGAATGAGAAGCGCGGTTCATGGATCTAGCGTGGCTCGCTTATGGTGAATGACGGACATTCACGGTTGTTGTCCCCACCCTCCAATAGCCATCCAAGGTTCAGCGAACTTTACAAAATGCCTACGGCCTGTTGTGCGCGCGTGCAGAAACGTGAATTGCTCTCTCACCATAGTGCTGAAGACATATGGAATTCTCGGCAGACGAGTGGTTTAGTGCAGGGATAAGCTGAGTACAAGCGTAAGCTGGTGAAGGACGGACTGATCGGCTAAATTAGCTGGTTTTATATATCGAGCGTGATGAGTACAGCCAGTCACAGCGTGGTTCCGGCGGTCGTTAGCTGCCAACTAACTCCGCGCTGGATGCTGGAGGTCTTGGCTAACCGCAGGCGGTGGTTGTCTGTGTGTCTCGCTGGCCAAAGCGATACAGCCAGGTGCCCAGCGAAGTCGGCGTAGTTAAGCTACAGCGCGCAACTAAAACTGCGACGTGAATACGCGCACATGATGGTATCTCAGCGATCCGGATGTTTTAAATTAGGTGAGCGCGACATTCGCGCCAATATCATTGAAGCACTGCTTCAGGTAATGGAGCCCGAACAGAAACTGGAGTCGGGAGCACGTAACGTGTTCATTAAGCAGCGCGCACTGATTATGCAGCTGTGTGGTGAATGTGGTTCAAACGCCGCATCAACTTCATGAAAATGCAATGCAATGAACGCAGGAATGCGTACCGTCACGGCCCGGTCCATGCTCAAACTAGTGAAGACGTTCGAGTAAACTGGGAATGCATGTGACATAAAGAGAACCGAACCGCCTCGCATCACCGCAGACGACTGTGCAGCTTACGCTGTAGTCAGTGTGGCATCAGAAATTCCCGAAATCAGCATCCGTACGATCGTACAGCACTGTGGCACTAGTCGAAACGCGGGGCACCGGAAATTACAGGAAGAAAAGTTCGAAGGTTCCGTGGACTTCAAATGCAAGTTCGCAATTCTGTGACCCGGAGCAGCGGAATGCAGTTTGCCGCTGGTTTCTGGATAATGGGAATATGGGTTCTGTCATCTTTAGGGCTGAGACCGTTTCATCTGCAAGTAACAAGCTAACACTATTCTTTGGCTACAGGCAACCAGCGAAAATGTGATGATTGGCGGCATCCGGTTCGGATTTGCTTGTCACTGTGGTCAGCCACAGGACGGCTGCGCCTACAGAGGGACCATGGATGGCTTGCGCCGCACCACCCACAGCTCCATCCACAAACCCCATATGCAGTGTAAACCCGAAGGAATAATACCGGGAGGTATGTGGATGGGAGCCATGTTTCACCAACGGAGCCGGCCCACACTCCTTCGCAGGCAATCACAAGCACGCTGTATTTGGGAATCATGCGCACACAAGGCGGTGGCTGGACCGCAGTCCGCTTCACACTGAGTGCATGGAACCACTCATCGAACCTAGCACGACCACAAGCACCGTGCACCCCGTCCCCTCCAGCAACGACCAACCGTCTCCTGGAGCCAGTATGGACGAGGTAGTGGGTAATAGACAGGTCGACACCTTGTCAACACGCACCTCAAGCGCAGCCGCACCGGGGATGTCAACCAACAGCCATTCACTTGAAATGACAGTAAAAAATAAATTATATATGTTAAAGAATACCGCTATGCACACATAACTCTTCCCTAAAGTAGCATATAAAGTATGCCGGTTAGCAACGAATTCGCGATAAGTAAAATATGCCCAGAAGTGACACAGATAATGCTACAAACACAATAAACTTAACGAAGATAAGCAGAATTACCGTAAGCAACGTGGAAATTTAATAGAAGATTATTCCGGTAGGCAGAACAAAGGAGATGAAGTGGAGTGAAATTTATCCAGCTTAAAAAGGGATTTAGTTTAAGTGTAAGTTGGTTTATCCGAACTGCGGTGAAGAAGCTTCGTAAATGCAACAGCAGCCTCAGCATGGGGCACAGTAAAAATATACCGCATCACGTATGCACAACAGTGTGAATCTGATGGTTTGGGCTGGATTGAGAAGCCAGAAAATCTTGGACCCATATTTATTTACTGTGAATGTGTCCGGTAGGTTGTTGATTTGAAGCACTAAAGACATATCCTGTTCTAGCATCGCCGTACTTGGAAATGATGCAGATTTCTGCATCCACAGCGGGAGGCCGAAGGGTCATGCAGTACCATTTGGTGGCAGCAGGATGATGCACCTGCACATTCTGCTAAACGGCGCTTGCTTACCAAACCGACAAAGTTGGTTGCTAATGGATTGTGCGAGGTGGACCAATGGAGTGGCCTGCTCTCTCACCAGATTTGAACCCCATGGATCTTTTTCGCTTGGCCTATATGAAGCTAGAAGTGTACAAAACAAGGCCGCGTACATTGGACCAGCTGGAAAAAGTATTGTTTGTGCATAACGCGTACTCACGAATGGTAAATTAGAGAAATTGCTCGCTAACTGCATCCAACGGTTTCTGTACTGCAAGCAGAACGCCGGCGGACATTTGATACATATGCTTCAGTAGCATAGATTGTCGTTCCAATCCATTTCTGTTAATAAAGTTGTCCTCCTTCACAAATATGTTAACCACTAAATTGGTCCACAGGCAGATTGTGCTAATAATACGTCTGGTCGGATAGCATTCTTAATGTCCAGCCTGTCCTTGGGTATATATGCAGCGAAGACATTGAAACGTTCGATTACTACCTATAGCGGAATCACTGAGTCACTATGAGCTGAGGTTCGTCCAGTCTTAATGAAGAGCCGTCTATGTTGTCTACTCAGTTTCAGGTTATTGTCTCTGTATCTTGTGTTCGGGATGAGTATGAGTATGTGGCGGCATACGTGAGTGGGATAGTTTAGTATCTGGAGGACATTTATAAGGTCTCCACGTTGCCACCTGTAGCGTCAACTGGACACTCCGAATCCCTTCGATCGGTGCTGGTACGGAAGGCTGCGTCATCGCTTGACAAATATTGTTGCTGGACCATGAGAAGTTTCTTGCACCGCAAGGTCACGCTTTAGCCAAAGCCTGGATTGCATATTCGACGTATGAACGCACATAGGCACGGAACATCATAGAGATGACTGAATCCGAAATTCCGAATGCCATCCGCCAGCGAACAATGCTGGTTACCGTTTTTGAAATGGATTTCGACTGTCTGTAATAACCGAGGTCGTCCTGCACTAGCACCCTGAGGTCAAGTTCCTAAGGGCTTGTCTGCAGGTCATACGCTCCAAGTTTTAGAGATATGCGTGTCTTTGGTGGATATGCATAACGCGTCACTAGTCCAGTGACCATTGCTAGTTAACAATTCCAACTCCGCCTCTTTTAGACTCATGTGCTGAATGACCCACCTTAAGTGCTCTTTTTCGCAGTTAATCCTAGGTCGGGTCTAAGTCAGTGCGTATGTTTATCGAGTTCTCCGTAGAAAACCACGCTTTGAGACATTATCTGCATATTGTTGTCTCTTCTTGCGTTAGGACCTCCTTTTTCTCCTAATTAAACATGTGCCGTTCCTCGTCAACCTGTGTCGAGACCAATAATGATAAGCAATGGTTTCGACAAACTCGTTTGTGTTCTTGTAACCTTGTAGTTAACTTTCTCCCTGTTTGGCCCACATAGTGCTTACCAAGCTTTTTTCACTTTATCCTGTAGACAACGTTCAGACGTCCATGTGCTCCTGTCTTCCCCTTCGGTCTAGATGGGATTTTTTCCAGAGTAGCGCTTAATACTTGAGCTAACAACAGTTGGTAAGGCTTGAAGGGTCGAGTAGACCTTACCAGTCCTTGACGAACTGCAGGTGCAAAATTGCCAATGAAAGCCGGGTCAGAATCATGTCCAGCCGGCCGCTCATTGAGGCTGAAAGGGTTAAACCTTAACTTAAAGGACGCCAGACCCGCGGTATTTCTTGCTGGATTCGAGAATGTTTTGCAATCCAATGGCTTTGACAAAGAGACGAAAACACATGTTAGATATGTCGTCTTTCCAATCCCAAAACAAAACAGGCAACAAAATTGTTTATAACAACAAGAGAGGGAAGCAATATAGTCCTTACAATGGCTGATGAAAATATCATGATACTGCCTGCGGACAAAGTGCCTACGATTATTATTATTATTATATTATTGAAAAGACAAGAAACCTCGTGAATGGCAGTACAACCTGCCGCTGCATGGAAACCCATCCAACAGCACAATTATAAAAAATAAATATGACTCTGAAAAGGGTTAAAAATTAGAAATCACTCACAAAGGAGGAGAACGATAGAATGAAGGCTCGTGACTCAAACATCGCCTGATTCTACGGACATCCAAAGGTACACAAAGCTAGTGTACCACTTCGGCAAATCGTGTCACTCCCTGGTAAGCCCACCTACAACTTGGCTAAAGAATTATGGAGGCGACTTAAACATCTGACTAGTGGATCGCCGTATTCCGTAAACAAGGCTCGGCAGTTTTTGGAGAATCTCCATGGAATACGAATCGATCATGAAGTAATACTGGTGTCCTTCGACGTTTGTGTACTGTTCACTTCTGTCAACATAAAAGGGGCGAAAGGAAACAGGGAATACCTGAATGTTGGCGGAGAAATAATTGGGAAGCTGACGACCGAAAGTATAGGTGAGCTTCACAGCCTGTGTGTCAAGGTTTACATTAACTTTGATGGAGCATTCTGTGTATAAGTGAGAGGAGCCCCAATGGGGTCCCCTATACTTGGACTCGTTGAAGAGATCGTCATGCAAACGTTACAGGAAAATCTGCTCTTAGTCTTGAACCAGAAATTGTAGGTGAGATATATTGGTGTTATGTCCGTGATACTCAAGCGCAGCCAGTTGCAAATCGCACCAGGCTTCCTGAACAATGCTATGGAAGGCATTCACTTCACAAAGGAGTCCGAAATGTAAGACAAACTACCTTTCTTGGATGTACTGATAGCTAGATCAGCGGACGGGAAACTACGAATATCAGTTCACAGGAAAGACAGGCACACAGAGCAAATCCTAAATTTCAACAGCAACCATACAAAATGTCGCAAAATCAGCTGCATACAAACCTTGTTTGGCAGGACAGTATCATTACGTAATACTAAAGAAGCTAGATGAGCCGAAAACTGTCTTTTACCTCCTTTATGTACAATGGATATCCAACCAGTTACATCCAAACATAAATAAACTGCAAGACTACAAATGCAACAACTGAAGCAACAACAAAGTAACGCATCGCTTTGCCCTATATCAAGAAGGCATCGGAAATGACTGCTCGGCTCCTCTAGCCTTACCAACTGTTGTTAGCTCAAGTATTAAGCGCTACTCTGAAAACAACCCCATCTAGACCGAAGGGAAAGACAGGAGCACATGGACATCTGAACGTTGTCTACAGGATAAAGTGAAAAATTTTTGAAAAACACTATATGGGCCAAACAGGGAGAAAGTTATCTACAAGGTTACAAGAACACAAACGAGTTTGTCGAAACCGTTGCTCATCATTTGTCTCGACACAGGTTGACGAGGAAGGGCACATGTTTAATTAGGAGAAAAAGGAGGTCCTAACGCAAGAAGAGACAACAATATGAAGATAATGTCTCAAAGCGTGGTTTTCTACGGAGAACTCGATAAACATACGCACTGACTTAGACCCGACCTAGGATTAACTGCGAAAAAGAGCACTTAAGGTGGGTCATTCAGCACATGAGCCTAAAAGAAGCGGCGCTTGAACTGCTAACTAACAATGATCACGGGACGTGAATCGGTGGACAGGTTCAAATAACACACCGTCCTCGGTCAATTTTTGCTTAGTACGCGCTGACGATTCACCTCGATTCGTAATGAAATTGTGCAACCAAATGGTTCGGCTCTTAAAACAAACATATACCTGAAATGATAACCCGGGCTACAGTATTCTGCATTTTTGCTAACTCAGGAAAAGTCGTTTATCCAAAGGCGCAGCACCTCAAGTAGATAATATTAGTGATTTGGCTTTTCTGAGCTACATCGCAGAAGAAGACGAAAAGCGAATGATAGAAACGCTTTCGTAATTTAAATGCAGTCAGAATTAACCTTTTCCTTCTTTTACAAATACCGGTAGTGCGCTAGTATTACTCGGTATCTTTTACCCGATTCAGGTATCTCTTTCAACGGAATTGTTACAAAATGACCACTACATGCTTGTATTACGCTAGGTATTTCTTTCCAGGCTGATAATATTCCACATGAATTTGCACTGGCTAAGCGCACACGTGTTTACAATTGACTGAAGGTCTGACATTACAGCCGCCTTACAGATGCAAGTGTGGACACATGTGCTTGCTTGCGGACATAGCACGGGGAACGCTGAATACGTACGGGTGCACAAACACATAAAGGTATTCAACAGTACGTTAGAGTGAACGAGGTACTGCCTTAATGCCTCTATCCTACTTCTACAAACCACCACATCAAACCAACAGAATGACCCCGATACAAGGAGTGAACACAGAGTTTTCAGATTTTCCGACACTTATAGCAATAGTTGGACCGAGTACTATGGTCATTGGAATGGGTTTAATGAGAGCGCCCCACCAAGTCTTGTGAATAACGCAATAAACCAAAAGAAGGACAGGGCATCATGAAAGTTAATTTCATCACTGATGGGTGCAACTAAATATCCACTGGAGGGCAGCTTGTTGTGTCTGTATAAATCCGAGAATTTATTCATCTGACTCACTGAAAGATTATGTCAACCTAGTCAGCATATTTCCACGAAAGACTTGAAGTCCCTCAGCGTCAGTGATGGATTAAAGGACCGGTGTTCACACTGGGCGACTTTATTAGTGCCCTGTCACTTCAGTACTACACAGTGCTGAAATCCACCTATTCCATCTACATTGAATGTTGTCAGATTGCCCGAGCCACCCCGAGAGCATTACAATGAAAATTTTTCATAAATGTTTCTATCTGATATATGGATTACACTATTATGCGGGGGGGGGGACAAGCGAAATCGTATAGGTAGAGATTCGTCATATCTAGACTCACTCAGACAGTAAACGCACGCTCGGAAAAGCACAGTACGGCCGTTTCATCCCTTCGGAAATCGTCAGAAGTGCGCATTTCATCTGACCCTAGTAGGGCTCGAAAACTCAACTCGACGGTTGTCATTCTGTGGTTAAGACCACTGAGCTACGGTTGAGGACAACAACCGTCTTGAATAAGTTACGAAGGGTGATATATCGCCGCTCCTTATCCACTGGATTGCACGGTACTACCGTGCAGAGGGCAGGGTTATAATCTCACTCTTGGGTACGTTTGGGTCCCGTGTTTGGGTGGTCACGCCTTATGTACTTATGGCTTTGTATGAGCATTTTGGTCTGCGTTAATATTGACTAAGCATAGAGTTAGTAGATGGCTTTGCGCTCTGCTGTGCAATTTACGCGTGTCGATTCGTCGAACAAGGAAGATTTGTGGTAATCCTTCCAGTCGTTTGGCAATGAGCCCTCAGACAATGATTTGTTGAATAGATCCGTAACAGCAGGAGAGATAATGGCGGCTAGTGATTTGATAATTAGCGGATGAAAACCGTCAGACCCTGCAGGCTTGGTACCGTCAAGGTTCGCAAGTAGCAGGCGCACCTCGTCGACATCACAAACCAAACTGTTGAGTTCTACAGGAATGTTACTCGCTGAGATGGGTATGGACGTCGCGTCGTTTGCAAACACGAAAGCGACGTGAGCGGCCAGTGCGGACGCGCGATCTGAACTGGAAGTTAGCAGGTGTCCGTCCGCGTCTTCCAGACATGACACATCACCTTCTGGCCTCAAACGATCTCCCTGGAGAGCATGGGGTATCATCCCTATCGTTTGCTGATGGCCTTAACCTATGGAATGTTGTAAATGTTTCTGGGGGTTCTGAGTTCATACAGCATGCCTTGGACAAACTCTGGGACTGGTCTACTTTGTGGCTACTGCCCATTAATCAGGCCAATTGTTACGTCCTTCGTATAGAAGCAACTTTCCCGCCTTAGAGATACCTGCTCGGTGGGGTCGAACTCCCCCTTGTCTCCAACCAGGTAGACCTAGGCGTCGTCCATTCCTTGTCTTTGCATTTTTGGTGACAACTATAAGAAGGCCGCAAGTAGGGGTTTCAGAATGTTGTGGTTACTACGCCGTTCTTTCTAGTCCTAACTGCCGACATATTTGTGAAGCTGTTCACAGCTTTCGTCCGGCTCCATCTGGAATACTGCGTCCACGCCTGCCCGCCCTGCGTTGTTCGGGACAAAATGGAGCTCGAGAGGGTTTTGAGGGTAGGTACCAAATTGGTCGAGGGGTTACGGGGGCAATCGTACCGCGAGCGTCTACTTAGCTTTGGTATGCATTCAATGCACTACCGACGGCTTCAAGGAGACCTAATCCTTACTTACCGCATTTTAACCGGGACGTTGGACCGGACTTGAGCTGGCTATTTAGCCCGGCTAGGTTGCCTGGTCTTCGCGGTCATCACATAAAAACACACAAGCCGCGTTCCGACCGGGTCAGGGCGGAAACTCGGCTAGCGCGTAGAGTAATCGAGCGCTGGAAATCGCATCCAGAAGGTGTACTCAGTGCACCTAAAGATAAGGGTTTTGAGCATCAGTTAAACACTCTTGGGTGGCAACACGAAAATTTTCCCTTCTCCTGACCATATCCATCTTCAAACCTTAATTCTTATTCTGTCATTCTCCTCAATCTTTGGTGTTATCCTTCATTTTAATGACTTCCATTCCCCTTTTTCTTCCATTTACTTTCTACTTCTTTCTTACGTCACGTAACCTACACAGCGGGGACTGCTAGTGCAGGGAACGTGGGCTGTAATTGGTTGACCAGGGTGTGTTTCGGGTGTTTCATTTTAGATCTATCAAGAACTAGCAATTTATCAATTCCTGGCACAAAGATTTGCACAAGAAGGAACACTCAAGGGATTTTCCCATCGTTCCAGTCCAACTGCAGCTGGATCTGAACAACTCCACACTTACTCATATTGGCGGCAATTTAAGACAGATTCAGGCGGCGATAAAGGAGATCAATGGAGGCTGCCATTATCCAAAGTCAGCGCACAAGACTAAACACAGTGTAGCGCGTTTAGGGATCGTTTATCAGTATGTAGAAAGGTTTTTGTATTATGTGCTCACTCATATTACTTAAATATTCCGTCGTCCCCGTGATCAACGTGTCGGTCATCCTACAGCTCAGTAAACCTCCTTGTGATAATTATGATATCCCGAAGGTGAGAAGCATACAGATAATCGACATAGCCCAACCTGTTTATAAAACTTTGTGCGTATGTCTACAGGTAGACGAGTTACTGAGTATGCAAAATTGCCTTAATGGATGTTGAATCATGACTGAACTTTGTGCTGAACATTGCGAGGTCGGCATGTAGCCTACTATTAGACCAGACACTTATCCTTGTGATCCGGTCATGTAACAAGGCTGCTCATGTCTGCACTGGCACTGATGGTCGTCCTATTTCGACACTTCTTATCGGACGCTGTTACCACCAGGCCACCGCATTCAGCCAACTGTAGGATAATCAAATTCCCACATTTGGCCAGGACGGATCAACCTTTTAGATTTATTGCTTTCAAATGTTATCCTTCAGATTTCAAGGATTAAATAGATGTAAATATTACTACATCCGAAACGATTGTATTCGCTCTAGCATAGAGAATAAATACATTTACGTGACTGAATACTGAGGCAGTTTGGATAGAGGTAGGAAAGTTGTTAGATTTGTTTGAGACCAGCGTGGTTCAAAACTAATGGACGCCAATTGAGAGCTTACTAAACGGACGGTGCGCCATGTAACGCGCACGCTCTCACTGGCCAATGGGTGTGTCTGGGACATGTGCCGAAATGTGCACAATCCCTCGGTGAAGGGGCACGTGGCGCGTAGAGAGAACGTCCGCAATGCCGGTTTCAAAACTGAAGTGTAATCAACGCCCTTGTGTGAGCGAGTGAAGGCCACTCTGAAGCTAGCGCACAGGTGAGGCACTGAGGATCAGAGTAAACAATGTTGGCTTGGTACTCCAAAATACTCCATGCAAGAGGCACAGGTAGGTTGACTTATTTTGACGGGGCTTCAGGCTACTTCGATCGGATTGTTACAGACGCAATACAAGCTACAGTTTGATCAGGAAGTCAAGCTGTCAGCAACTTAAAGAGCGGAACGATATGTTGCTAGCTTCGTAAAACAGCTCCTTAACACTGATTTAAAGGTGTGAGGGCTTAGATCCAAAAATACTGACGCTTGCTTCAAATTTTTCCTAGGTTGGTGGTTGTTTCGATGCTACCCAACTGAAGCCACCCACTTCTTGAAATTCGTTTATACTATCCTGTAAATAATCGACGCAATTTTCGTAGAAGTTGGTGTTTCGCTGATGCGACACGATTGTTCGAGTTGGCCAATTCGGATATTTGCCACGTTTGTTACAAAGCTGTTCCCGTTGCCCTCCCTGCAACTTCGCAGTAATTCGTACATTACAAATGACACTTCCAGTGCTGAAATATTTCACTCCTCCATTTTAAGTACAATGGCATGAAAAATGGCGGAGTTTGTTTATAAAGAAGTGCTTTAGCTCAGCGCGGTGTTTTTCAAAGGAACAGTGTACTACTGTAGACATTGCTGTCTAGACGAACAAAAGGTATTCAACGGTGAAGAGTGATTCAGGATTCTCCCAACTGCTGGAATAAATGAAGCCACCCAGTTCTCCCGCATCCTAGAATGCGTTAGTTCCCTGCCATTGCAGATGCACAGAATTTCCTTATGTCGTAAACTCAAACAATGTAAATGTACAAGTAAGAATATATTTTCAACACAACTTTTTCAACATCAGTAGGAAGACAGTCAGTCGCCGTTTGCAATGTGTTTTTGACAATGTGGTCCACACAAACAATTCCTTCACGAATTGTTTAATCGATGATTTCATTTTTACAAATACGTTGCATTGTCCTTTTCTCTGAGAACCAGCGGAAGTTCTGTTGGTGTTGTCAGCACAAATCCCACAGTTTTCCTGGTCAGATTATTTTGTTCCAACACACTCTGTACAATTTACAAATGGTGCCCGATGTGTCATCAGTAAGTGACGGCGGAGTTAAAAACTTCACTTCAATACTTGAGGACGGCACCAAAGATCTTACAAGGAGTGAGAACAACTTTACTTCCTTGTTGTTTGAGGCGTCTGTCAAACTTGACACGAATTTTCCCTTCTTTAACTGCTCTTAAAGTTGGTCGCTGGCAAATCGGAACAGGAAACTAGTTATTATTGCCTCACATTTTGTGTGGGCACAAACAAACTTCAGTTCAGACATTTTCTTATCAACTTGCAGGTGCAATTCGTTGAGCGGAAACTGCGATTATGCAATACAGCTCTGCCTGAGCTACACGCGTATAATGATCGGATAATATTTACATGTCCCTCAGGTACACCTTTCCTGAGTTGACAGTCCCAAAGCGAACATCGATCAAGTGCTTCTGAAGAAAGTTTGATGTCAAGGAAAACGACTACTGTAGACCGCCATTACATGTGACGGCGCTCCAACAATTGACTTAAAATTTTCCATGTGGCCAGGACCCCGACGAAACCCGGCTTGCTCCTCGCGAGCGTCATTCATTCTGTGAAGGATGACAGAGGTAGGTAATTTGGAGGCGATGGGGATCAGACTGATTCATGTATAGTTTCCGCGCTCCGGACGCCAGCCTCCTTTGAAGATGGGAACAATAACGGAGCGGTTCGAGTCGGTTGGGACAGATTTTGCTCCCACAATTTCATTAGTATTTCGTTTAAATCATTACCAGTAACAGGGTCACCGAATTTGAAAAGGGATGGATGAAGATCTTCTGGTCCCGCGGCTTTGTTCAACTTCAACAATTCGATCTCATGTTTGACTTCTGAGCGAGAGCGCAGATCAAAGGGACGCCCGTAGGAGCAGCGCGATTAATAACCGGAGAGAAAGTAGACAAATCCTGCCGATTACATTGCTTATCAAAATGATACAAAAGTTTTGATAAATTGTGGATAACTTGTTCACTCTCATCACAAGTTGTTTCATTAACACCAGGTCTCCTGCTGCAATGTACAGGATACAACGTAAACACTGTGAGAACGACTATGTGGGACAAACGGCGGGAAATTGGTTACAAAAATACAAGAGCACAGGTGAGGTTGCCGTAACCATAATGCATCCTCTCTGGTCTCAGCACGTGTTGATAAGGAGATGGAGAGGGTCGATGGTTAGGGTCTCTAAAGTTCGGGCAAGTGTTGTTTGTTGACAGATCGGTAGCAGTTTGCGTACACTGAAGCATCCCAATCGAAAGGAGGATCGAGGGTTACAAGTGGAAGCCGATGAACTGGGGTGCACTGCTTGGTTAGCCATGATCAGATTAGATCATTTAAATTAGTACATCCGTCAAACTTTGCATGTTGGAAATTGGACGACACCGCTGTCCAACTATGGTTGGTACCTGTAAAAGGTGAAATCTTGTCCAGTCAAGTACATGCCACATCATTGTTTGGAGAGGAGAGAAAAGTTTACTTTACTCTATCTCAAAACAAATCTTGGTAGTCCGCTTTCCACTCTTGTATCACAACTCTTGAAGTGAACACGACACTTGTTCATTAAGACTGCCAGCTGATCGTCGTGATCACTTTCTCAGTGTGAAGCTGGGATTTAGTAAACATGTCTCAATGAAACAGCTTTCAAGCAATTCAGTTTACGGCTTACGTAGTCTAGTTAGGAATGAGCTTAATGTATCTAGGCTGGCTGACTGGTAATCCATCAAGCCCGTTGCATCATCGCTGTAAAATTAGGGTTAACAGTGGATAAAGACGCAAAATCGGTTAAACGTGCAATTATTTGAAGGGTGTTTGTGAGGAACGTAAGTATCGTAGAAGGCAGAAGTCACGATTAAACTCCACACGAAAATCTGCCTCGACGGGGAATCGAACCCCGGTCCAGGAATTTCCGGTCCGTTGCTCTACCACTGAGCTACCGAGGGCTGACAATTAGGTGCGGAATTTAACACGTGACTTCTGCTTAGTGCGCGACGTATTGCCAATGAGCTCAAAGTAACTGTCCTGGTGTTGCAGATCGGCTCACTCACTCGTCACTTCCCAGTGGACCGAAGTAACTGTCCATCCGAAGTCCAAAGGGCGATGGTAGATAATTTGAAGGGTGTTTGTGAGGAACGTAAGTATCGTAGAAGGCAGAAGTCACGATTAAACTGCACACGAAAATCTGCCTCGACGGGGAATCGAACCCCGGTCCAGGAATTTCCGGTCCGTTGCTCTACCACTGAGCTACCGAGGGCTGACGATTAGGTGCGGAATTTAACACGTGACTTCTGCTTAGTGCGCGACGTATTGCCAATGAGCTCACAGTAACTGTCCTGGTGTTGTTGTCCTGGTGTTGCCTTCTACGATACTTACGTTCCTCACAAACACCCTTCAAATTATCTACCATCGCCCTTTGGACTTCGGATGGACAGTTACTTCGGTCCACTGGGAAGTGACGAGTGAGTGAGCCGATCTGCAACACCAGGACAGTTACTGTGAGCTCATTGGCAATACGTCGCGCACTAAGCAGAAGTCACGTGTTAAATTCCGCACCTAATCGTCAGCCCTCGGTAGCTCAGTGGTAGAGCAACGGACCGGAAATTCCTGGACCGGGGTTCGATTCCCCGTCGAGGCAGATTTTCGTGTGGAGTTTAATCGTGACTTCTGCCTTCTACGATAAACGTGAAATGTTATCCTTTGAGCAGAAGGGAAATTTGTCAGCGAAATCATGATTTGGTGAGTTTGCGCCACGCAAAAACGATCGACTCACAGTAGATATGTGTGTGAAGATAAATGGATTTGTACATCTGTCCGGTTGATTACGTGGATAAGGTACTTGATAACCCATCATGATAAAGGTAACTGGGGCCGGTGAGCATTTTTGCAATCTGATTCTTTTCAGAAGCTGAGTTGAGTTGACATGTTGTCAGCAAATCCGGTTCTGAAATCTAGTTACAGGTAGACGATGATATTAGTTGCTTGGCACTTTCGCTAAACAATTAACTTAACACAAAAGAAAATATCATGGGTGAGCATTTTGTCCAATGGACTAACGGTGACATGGCAGTAAACTGCAGTCGGAATAGGGCAAAGAAGGATAGTACTTGAGGCGAGTGGTAATAAAAGTTCCTGGATGTTGTGGAAACTATATTTATTTCAAGAGACTAAGATGCATCCTGACTGAGTGAGACACTTAGTGGCTTGGTGGAGTCCAGCCCCTATCAATTGAATGTGGTTCATGATATTTCATGAGAAGCTGTTGATAACAACCCTTTATTTGTAGAAATGATCTTTGATATTATTTGACATTGGAAAAAGGACGTCTTGTAAATAGAGCGTTACCTATGGTTAAGAGTAAGCGAGATACTGCACTAAATTATTTGCCAAAAATCAATTCCACAACTGGAAAGCGATGTAATATTATTAGCGGTCTGTAAAATATTTGAAATTTGGGCCGTTATTCTCTACACTATAAAAGTTTTCATAGTATTTTTTGTGTTTGACAATAACACGTTTTACCGCATTTTAGTGAAATTATTGTGAAAATATTTTGGGGGTAATAGGCTCTCCTTTTTCCTGTTCTAATTCGACTTGAGTTGCACGACTCACGCACTCCCATCAGATCATCACTTGGGTACATACATCATTCACATCAATCACATAGATGGTTTCCCAGCATGGTGCACCAATACACACAACGTCCGCGATGCACTGATGTATGCAGGAGAAAGTTTCCTAGAGAGCCACCAAAGCCACTCTAATTGTTCCATTTTGCTTGGCTGTCTTCTGCCTTAGTTGTATGCCCATCTTCAAAGTATGATACTCTGCCACAAACACCACTTAAGTACAGTAGTACAACAGTGTGCATTGATTTTTGTGTGTCATCGTGTATAGTCGATTGCCATTTACGTTAATTTTGTTAGGCAGCAAATTTCGTATCTCGCTCACAGTAGGGGATCAATTAGCTGTCTTCATTGTGCACACTGCTGCTGATCTAGTTATCGTGCATTTACACCCACTGTGCTTCAGTAAAATGGATTATGTCTTAATAAACAAAACATTCAAGATAAGATTAGTTCGGAGGATCCACATCCCCGTGGATTTGTAAAATGTCAGCTAAAGTGCATTAGAAAACAGGTGTGATAATTCCTGTGCATGTACCTTGACGCAAGCTATCCTTCGTAGTTGCAGTCTATCCAGGTCTGTATTAAAAACGCAAGTAGTGCATGGTGGTGGTGTTTCAATAATTAACCGTCCTCTCATTTTGCACCTGTTTGTTTTTGCACTTTATTACTCCGTAGATGTGTTTTGAAGTGGAAATTAGGGATGAAATTTTCAAATACTTCATTTGCTGTGATTGTGTATTTCCAGATTGGTGTTCTCCGTGATGAGTTGGGACATGTATCAAGTGTCACTGCTTGGCTTCCAAACACGTAACAACTGGTCATCCTTGGTATGCGCGCGTCGCTCAGAATCACACATTACTATCAAAACGCTGTCGCCCACAAATCAAGTTAATAGGTCAAATTAATAAAATAGCGGACAATTTGCGATTTTAGATTGGGAAACGAAGTGTTAGCAATAATGTTAGATGCATTTTACTAAGTGCTCCAAAGCGAAAAGCATTTAGGCCAAAGTTGATTGCTTCGTAATTTGAGCACGTTTTACAAGTCCGTGCTTAGAACTCGCAATTGTTTCATTTTTACCCAGGGGCAGCACTAAATTAAATGCAACATTGCCACTAGTTGCAAAGTTGGTTACAGGTGTTAGAATAAGGTGTCATTAAACTTGGTTGCGATAAAAAGTATGAGATAAAAACTAACTTAAATCCTTCAGATATTTAGTGGGATTTCAAGCATCTCATGTCTGCTCCAGTGTGATGTAGTATTTCCGATCAGAGTACCCTGAGATTAAATTTAGCTGTTTCTAACCCAGCCAAAATATCCGATTTCCGGTTCCGCGTACTACGGTAAAGAGATGCAAGGTTTAAAAGAAACTGGTCGTAGTCCGCAGCTTTTGGAAAGCGAAGGAGAAAAAGTAGCAATATTTATGTACGTATTTCCTAGGTAGAGCACCTTAAAACACATTAACGAACCTTTAACAAACTTTAAGCAGTCAACCGCAGGGTTATTGAACTATGATGACAAACTCAATTAGTTTGCTTGTGTTATCGAAGAGAATATCTCAAGTGTCTCGATTGCCAGTATAATCTTGTTGTTAATCTAGTCCAGTATTACACTCAACGAAGGAATGCGTATTGGTTAAACTCTTATCAAGGAATGCATGTTACGGCTCGAATCTGGATTGATACGTGTTCCAGGCAAAGGACACGATAATGAATGTAAACTCCATTTATGCAAGCAGCTACTGCGTAATTCGGCTTCGTGAAAACTCGTTGAATAACCTAAGTCACATGCCGCCAGGTCATTGCTTCAGTGCGTAGCCGAGCGGACACTACCCAGACTGTTCAAAAAAGCAAGAAAAAGTCAAGCACTGCAATGTGAAGGTCGACAGTAGACAGCTCTAATCGAATCATCCACTATCATTAGAATGTATAAGAGAAACATTATTACAATCATATTTATGGGTAAAATAAGGAACAGAAATCGACCCACTGGTTCAAATTACATAGTTAATTAACGGAACAGTAAAGGAGACTATAAGTTGACCTTTGACCTGACAGGTCGATTGCATGGGGTACCGAGGTTGATCTGTGGCAGTCGACCTCGGCATCGTTCGCTCTAGCTGACCAGCTAGTTCCTTATTTTACCCTTAGATATGGTTGTATGGTCTGAAGAGAATCATAGAAAAAAGTTGTTCACATATGTTCTCGTATTCCTTTTTAACTCCAAAGGGGAATTTTCAAGTTGCAGAAACATTATTAACGCTCGAGTCAATGGTGTTGGGGAACAAACCATCAAAACAAACACGATTCATGGGTCAGCGCTGACTGCAAAACATTCCTTCTGATAGATCGCTTCATCTTTACTTCGGTAAAGGAAATTTTCTGTTGGAATCATAAAATCATGTGCTTGTATTACTGAGAGGGTTTACTGATCGGATGGATAGGCCGAAGTTGGTGGATCAATATTACAAATTATGCAACATCGAGTTAAATATTTTACACGAAAAAATTAGGCGAACTGAACCTCTTTACGGTACTTTTCCTTTTACTGAAACTCCCTGCTACATCACCAGTGGGATGGACAATCAATGAGAGTGGAAAACTTTTAGTCATATGATGCGTTTGTGTTTGATGCTTGAAGGTCGATTTAAAGAATCCCAACTTTTGTATGTGGGCAAGTGAAGTACGCTAAACTGCAAGAGTAGCGGCAGGCATTAGAATGATGTTTTGTTTTAATACGCTCGGCGGATCATCATTTTCATTGCATACCCTTTAGATGGGTTGCCAAAGTCAGTTAATCTTCAGTTCCCGCAGGAGATTTTGAGAACAGTACTGCTGTCATATTTGCAACTGCTGAAAATCCTGCCGAATTTATTTTACCAAGCTGTAAGAAGCGGGAAAAAGAAAAGGGGACGGGTTAGCTTCCTGTGGGTTGAACGAAGAAGGCGATGTTTATCCCATCAACTGTGAAACACGCGATTCGTATGGCATAAGATTATCACGAGTGACGATCGTAGTCTAGTGTGCTCCACTATTCGGGCTAGAAATCTCAAAACACGTCATGGAACAAAGCGAATTATCATTCCAATGAGAAAGGCGCATAGGATATGAGAATGCGTTGAATGAAACATTTCTGTTTGAAGCACTACCACTTCTCAAATATTATTTACAACAAAACCAAAATTTTCCCACCACCAAAAGGTTGAACACTGTGATAATTTGGTGTTCGCGCTGCTACAAATGCCGAGTTCTTATGTAAGTCGGTAATCAAAATGCAACATTTACTCTCTCATCTTACAAGAATAAACGTTTCTGAAATGTTAGAAATTTCCAGATAATTTATTAGTTTATTATAGTAGGTATATATGCACATCCCTTTTCTTATGAACTTATGATCACGATGCGCAAGAAATAATTTCTTGTAGTATGAATCAGTATAAAAGATAATAGGGCTGGGCTGATATTCAGAAGGGAAATGTAAGTAATTTAAAAACACCATTTCCCACCGTTGATAAATTTCTACCGATGTTTCCATATTATGGTCCAAGATTCTGTCATGATTATGTTTCCGCATTTTTGCAGAGACTTTTCCTGGGGTTATAGCACAGCGAAGTTTCCCAATTTGTTGTAAGATTGGCTCACCATCCAGTTTTAAATTGATGCCTGGTTACCCCTATTTATGTTCAACACCTAAAGAGGTAAAACTGTCTAAGTTTTATTTCATTCACCATCTGCCATTGATGTAGTGTGACTTTCATCAAGTTTGTCTCCCTTATAGCAGTGTATTTTGGATATTTAGCTGCCAATCCTCTTAATTCATATGAAGGACGCAAGGATACTAAACTTCGTGATGTTTCCTTTATCCGCTGGATCTACTGACCGTTGGTAGTTGTTCCTTTTTAAAGCTTGGTACTGAAACATAAGTTGCTAGAGAGCCTGTTTCGGGTGCATTCTAATGAGATCACTGAATGCAAATTGTGTGGCGAACTTAAATATCTTACAGTGGAAACTATCTGTAATTGTGTGCTGTTCGTTATCTACTCAAGCGGCTGATCATTTCCTCAGCAAGTACAACCAATTGGATGAAAAATTAGCGAATAATTATACTGGTCAATATACCAATGGTTAAGTCCTACCAAATGTGGCATTTGTGGAAGTCGTGGTGCGTATGGGCGGTTTCGAACACTTGTTCTTTCTGGTAAATACAAGCTGCCATAGTAACCTTCACCTTCTGTTTGAACTGGCAGAAATTGTTTTATAATCTCTGAAAGCTCATTCTGATAGTAAATTCAACCAAAATAGAGAAACTTCCTGAGTGACTGCTTTCTTTCGCTCCATAAAATCCGTTCATACTGATTGATATCCTTATTTCAGTGTGCTGAATCTCATTTTAGACTATTGCTAATAGGGACCCGCTGTTTTCTACGATAATTTTACATGCAGTCAACTGCGGCTTTTCGATTTGTTATAAAATACCTTCTTAGCCCAATGTTTGACATCAATATTCACAGTCAAATACGGAGAACAGTCAAAAACGGAAGATATTGAAAAAAGAAGTTTACTTTAGGAAAGCTTCTTTGTGCATCAGGAAGCGTATAAGCGACACGTTGATTCCTGAAAACCACGAAGTTAACCTACATTTTAGTCTTGCACATTTTAGTCGGAGGTTAACTCAAGACCTGCGGGCACAGATGAGGGCAACACAAGACAAACAGGTTAGTAAGGTGTATGTAATATTTATCGCGGAAAAGATTAAAGCGTTAACAGAGCAGAGATGGGCGTACTCATTTACTTCAAAGTGTAAACATCAGTAGATAAACAACTTTTAAAAACAGGAAATCTGCTCGCGTATTTATTAAAAGTTGTCATTTTAAAAAATGGCATTCTGTTTACGATTGTTCATGTGCATTATGATGCAAGTGACGCAGTCAAGTCTAACAAATAAATCTTTAATGAGCAATCCAAACGCGGAGAAAGTCCACGCTTGAGCATTCGACTTATGTGGCCTACACCTTACACAGTGTGGATTTGCAAACCAATGTGTGAATTAATGGGAACATAATCTATTGAAACCCATTGCGAGGATGCTAAATCCTAACAATTTTCAATGGTTTGTACGCTACCGTGATCTACAGCTTTACGCTGATTTACACTCCCTAAGTGTGCTCATTCTCGTCGCATCAATTAGAACATTATGTAGATTGCAGACAAATTCGGTTTCGAAACCCACCTCACAGACAGTTTAGTGAACAGCGCTGGCCCTGAACTCTGGTGGGAGTTAAGGTTACCGTTTGCTGCTCTTGGGATTACCCTGCCAGTCGTGACCCACTAGTACTGTGGGTTGTCCCTGTCCACAGGAGAGGACAGTTGTTTTCCATTGGCGTTATACACCCGCTATAGCCAGCTTGTTCCCGGGCAGTATATCGAGTCAACTGTAGACCACCCGCAGTCAAATTTGAGCGCCAGGGCATCATCCAATATGCACGGTAAATGACTACTAATTCTTGTGTTACAAATTCGTATGTCGCCTTCTTCGGTTAAGCCCCTATAAGACCGTACAGCCAAGCGCCAGAGTTATTCCATAGAGAGCAGTGTGTTCTAAAGGAACCTCTACATTTCTCACTAGGACGCTTGTCAGAGAAGTGCTGAAGCGATAAATGTGAGGCGAAGCAAATTCAGCCTCGTATAAAGTATTCATATCGTGGCATCTGCAAGTAAACGCCAGTATCCTTTCTATCTTTTATCAATAGAATATGTTCGCATTAATCAGTAACGAGTCACCGCCCACTTTGTCAACAACAGTAAAAGGTGTGACGAATCCTCAGCAGTTGGTTGCTTTACCGATCATGACTTAATGGTTGCATACGTTTCGCCACCATGCGAGGTGGCCTAGTCAGCGCGGTGATGCGCGGTGGACATTGACGATTCGACTTCGCACGGTGGCGAAACTTATGCAAATATTTAATCAAGGTCGGCAAACCAATCAACTCCTAAGCAACCAACTCGTGCTACCAGTGTTTCACATCATTTCGAGTCGATTATTTATTGATGTGCAAGACAACAATCCACGTGGGCTATATTAATGTTATTGTAAATCATCCGAAAGAACAGTCACCAGTTATGTTCAAAGCTCTGGAATATATCTGCTATGTACCTGTTTCCGAAAAGTGCAGCCAATGCCGCAAGGTTCTCACTATTCCCTTACTATCTGATTCAAAACCCGATCGAATACAGTCATACTCCCCGATTGTGCACTGCTACCGCTTTAATGGTTGGCAACATGTACGATATCGGGATCACCATCGGTAGACTTTCAGAACATGTCAAAGACTAGGTGTAATGTTCCCGGTCGAAAATTGAATGACGCGTAACCAATGATCCCAGAAAAGAACAATTTGGATCGCGATAACTACCGTAATATAAAAGTACATACAATTAAGTAAGTCAGGCATACCTCAATTGTTAAGGATCCCGGTATAACACGGTCAGCAACAAAATGCACTAACACAACGGGAAGGAAGGCGCTGTTCAAGCAGACAGCCAGATGACAAGTGAGCACACCATAGGTGTGCGGAAGTGTTAGCAAGGACACCTGACAATCATCGATGGCACAATTACAGGGTGGGGGTTGCGGAAAGCACACATACACAAATAAACAAGTGTTCAGTTTGATGACCTGAGCATCACTCAGAGAAAGCGGCAAGTATGTTGCAATGCCATTAAGATAGCGACATCAGACATAGTGCATAGGGTATCTGTTAACGAGGAAACAAATCAAATAAGGTCAAATATCGTTAGGAAGGGAATGAAAGTGAACCACAGGACAATGGTCTGAGGGTATGGAAAATTGGGCAATTACCAAGGTGAGTAGGTTTGAGGGGGTATGCGAATGAACACACTAATCGGGTCTTTTGCAGACGTGGTCCAGTGCACGAGCATCCAAAATGAAAAGTCAGTTGCATGATCACAAATGTACAATCCAAGTGAAAACCGATAGCACGTTGCAGATGAAAGTTCCAACCATGCAAAAACCCGCTACACCGCCATCCAAAATTCCTTTGGGCGTTTGTGTCTTGAGGGTTTGATGCCACTCTGGCTCTCGTCCTACGATGTTACCTTCCATACACTCATATTTGCTAAGGACTCATGCTCTGAAAAGCTTACACCACAGAAGGTCCACGATAGTGGAAGCCGTTCTCCATAACTCCTAACACGTGTCTCTCTTTGGCGTCTCAAATGTCAAAGGTGCTTTTGGATGAATTCCGTTCTCAAAGACTACCACCCTGCGCCCACAATGAGACTGATCAGCTGCTATCCATAGCCCTCTAGATGGCATAACCGTCTTATGTCCCTCCTCACTATTCCTGAAGCCGTCTTGACGGAAACTGTCTGTGCTAGTCCGTCAGCGCTGATTCCACAATCCGCGACACGAGCTAGTGGCCAATGCCCCCGAGGCATACATACGAACACGGCTAGAAATATGTCGCCGACGAGCAATTCCCTTATTGGATGCAACCATTTTTGTCGTACTTACCTAGTTGTGAGTTATTCTCTCAGCCCTCATTGCCAAAATATGGAAGTGATGTAGTTCACCTGTTTCCATCGCATGCTATACCTTTCCCTGATGTTTGAGGTGGGAAGTTTTAATATCTCGTGCCGAATCAAAAGATGGGAGTTCGTTGCCAGAAGGGGCTCGTCACAATTATCGTTTGTCATCGCTACTAATGGATGATGTTTTAATCTTCGTTCGACTTCAAAAATTGTGGTAGCAAGTGAGTTGTCAGATAGGTGTTGTTGGTTGCAGACGCTATTTAACACTTTCGTACCGAGCGAATTAACATTTCCTATACTCCTCCTCGGGACTAGAAGCCGGCGGATTCAAATGCCATCCTATTCCAAGGGGAGCCGGGCTCTAAGCAATGCCGGGAATTATGTTACTGTGCAAGTTGCAGTGGAACAGCTGGCTTCAAGCGGGCAATCGCGATAGGAACTAATTATTAAAGTTTCAACAATAAAAAGGAATGCACTGCATATGTTTATAAAGTAGTAAGACAATGTAACGTTTGTAGTAAAGTAGTTTACCGTAATCATGGTAACATGTCTCCGGAAATTCCAAAGGGTGTAATTGCAGCGAAGTACTGATATATCGGGCGATTGTGAAACGGTGAAATATCTTAGTCCTATAGTAAACGTATGCCTGTTTCAAGTATCCTATGAATGAAAACGTACTGAAATCTTATGAGAAATGTCAAATTCAGAATTACCCCGCATAGTGTGCGGTAATTGTTCGTTGGTGATGTATTCTTATGTAATATCATCTGCTGCAACGGGGAAATCAGGGGAACCGAAACGTTGAATAAATGAAATTATGCAGAAATAAGAAACAAAAATGTTTGGATGTTGTATGTAAATCTGTGATGGTAATCGAGAAACTATACTATTTTGAAATAAGTAATTAAATGGAAGAACTTTTAAATCCGTATGCGAAGTAAGTGGAAATAGACAAAATAGGCATAAATTTGCGTCTGAAAAAGGGAAAAGAATAAGCTAAAATTAAGGGAAGTATACAATTTTGCCCTGTGGTAAAGTATCTGCAAGTTGGTGATGCCGAATGCATTTCGAAGTAATAATGTGCCGGTCATTTAGTAGGCATCTGGCTCAAAAGCAGTGCAAACGGAATGGCGAAGAGAAATAGCCTGATATGTAATCTTTAAACGTAAGAGTATATTTACTGATGTGAAACTGCGTGTAAAAATAACTACCAGATACGCCACCTAGTTTGCATCCATGTCTATAGTTCGAATTAAATAAATATATGGTTGGCGGCATCCGGTTTCGGATTTGCCTGTCACTGCGGCCAGCCACAGGACGCCTGCGCCTACAGAAGGATTTTGGGTGGCTTGCGCTGCATCACCCATAGCTCCAACGACACACCGCATATCCAGTGTAAACCCGATGGAATATGACCGGGAGGCATGTGGATGGGAGCAACCTTTCATCAACGGAGCCGGCCCAAACTCCTTCACAGGCAAACACAAGCACGCTGTATTTGGGAATCAACCGCACACAAGGCGGTGGCTGGATCGTAGTCCACTTCACAGTAAGTGCATGGAACCACTCTTTGAACCTAACACGATCACAAGGACCGTGCACCCTGTCCCCTCCACCAACCACCAACTGTCTCCTGGAGCCAGTATGGAAGAGGTTTTGTGTAACAGACAGGTAGACAATTTGTCAACATACACATCAAGCGCATCCACACCGGGGAGATCAGGCAACAGCCAATCACTTGAGAGAAATATAACAAATAAATATAACTCGAGAAATGCATAAGGAAACGGTGACAAGAATCCTAAATTAAGGAGCACATGAAACAAGTTGTTTACAAAAGAATCCGAGATGCGTTCACGAGGTCAGCAAGTATATATTACGGAAATGTCATAAACACCAAATGTTATCGAAATTGACTACAACTGGCTCAAGCGACGTGTGCAAGTTTATGGGAGACAGTCATGGTAGACATTAATATGAGAAAGAAAATAATTAGGACAAAATGGAAAACCCCCCACCTGAAATAAATAGACTTAGCATGCAAGCACGCGGTTAGTAAATCGAATGCAGTGTACCTACAAACGTTGCGCCGGTTCTGCCTATGTTCTCTGCAGGACCCGTCGTCGCTTCGTTAATGATCCCGAGTGGCCTCGCTCATAGCTCACTAGGCCTGCCTGACTCAGGCACTCGCGACCGCATATGCTACAGCACCATGCGCTCGATATCGATGGAGTACAACTCATCGGCGCCTGTCGCTTCCGCACATGCCGCTCCCTCTCTGCATGTATGAGATCATTCTCCTGCACTTCGGCAACTGCCTTCGAGATCAGATCGCGCCATGCACGTCGATCAACCGCTTTCGATTCCCATGATCTGCAATCAAAGTTAGAAAGTGAGAGGCTTACTTTGATCATGTCCTGGTAACGTAAGTTTGATTTCCTCACAAGCCGCTTCCCATTACTCAGCTGACCGTATAATACACTCAACCGAAATCAGAACAACAGTATTGCAACTGGAAGTTTAGTAGAAGCAATGGCAATAGTACATCGGCAGTCCACACTGGGTACAAGATCAACTGTTTAGTTTTACGCAATTCACATGCTTTAACATCGTTGGTTAGTCGGGAGATGGACACTCACGCAATAGCACGCACAATGCAGCTCCACAGGCTAGGTAGTGTAGCATGACCTTGCCGCGCTCAACGTCTGCATCAGTTACGGTATCCGAGTTGAATACATACGGCTCGCATGACCGAACCACCTCAGGTGTCTCAGCAAAAGTATGCATTCCACTGCATACATTCCACATTGTCGCAACACTTCCGCGTCCGCAACTTTCTCGCCCCAATCGATGCGCAAAATTCGTCGCAAATACTGCTGATGGAGTCCACTCGAAATATCACACATCCTGCCGGTACATCGTCCACGTTTCACTGCCGTATAAAAGAACAGCCAGCACGATGGATTTGTACACCGTCAGCTTCGTGTCAAGGGTAAGCTGATGGTTGTTCCACACTCGGTACTCTAGCTTCCCGAATGCGGCCGTTGCCTTTGACACGCGAATACGTAGCTCAATATGTAGCTGCTGATCAGTCGACATCGCACTCCCATGGTAGCAGAAGTGGGAGGTGGTTTCCAATACTTCAGCACCAATGATGATTCGAGGCAATATTGAAGATTGCACCTCCGACGAAGGCTGAAAGAGGCAGACCGTTTCGCTTATGTTGATGGTGAGCCCGAATTTGGCCGATGTCGAAGCCAGAGCACCAGTCATGTGCTGCAACTCATCCGCATTGTGTGCAAACAATGCACAGTCGTCAGGAAACAACAATATACGGATAGTTTTCTCACTGACTATGGTTCTCACGCCGAAACGAAGGATGTTCTGCAACGCACCATCAATACGGCGCTCTACACGAACACCGTAATTACAAGCGGCATAAAAAGCACAAGAAACCATGGCATGAAGATATATATTAAACAGAGCAGGAGCTACGACACAGCCTTGTCTCACACCAGTGACATCTGCAAATTCATCCTAGTTATCTCCACTCAGCTGCATCCTCGCCAGCATACAACAGTGCAAACATTCGAATAAAAGTACAAATTTACTCGGACAACTATACTTACCCAAGACCATCCACAAGACCTCGCGGTTCACCGTATCAAATGCCTTGGTGAAAGCAACAAAAGTGAGTACAACTGCAACTGACGAGTCGCAAACACCATATCTATATTACTGCGACCTGAGCGGGATTCACACTGCTCTTCCGCCACCTTCTGTTTCAAAACCTGACTGACGAGGCGGTCCAGCAAGATTTGTGCAATCACCTTGCCCACACAACTCAGCAAGTTCAAGTCACGTTAATTCGTGCAACATTGCTTGCTCCCTTTGCCCATGTACAGTGATAGCACAAAGGCATCCTTCAGCTCAGGTGGCACCTCTTCCTCAATCCATACACGTTGCACCAAGTGGTGCAGTGCAGTCAAAAACGCAGGTCCGCCGTGTTTCAATACTTCAGGCGGGTTCACGTCGGCCCCAGCACATTTGTCGTTTCGTTGCTGAGCAAGTGCTCTCTGCGTCTCATCCAATGTCGGCGTGTCCGCCAGACCCGCCTACACATCGTGCTGTTTCAGGTCGTTCAACATAGGCCAGTTGATCTCTGAATGGTTTTTCAAGTGACAGTCGAAGTTTTTCCGCCAGATCTGCATTAAGTCTGCAGTCAGTCTGCAGGTTGCCCCTGAACTACCATCAATCAGCGTACTCAGCAGCTCCAATCTCGGTCCATACACCGCCTTGAAGGAGTCAAAGAATTCCTTATGTTGGCGGCGTTTGGCGTAGCATTCCATCTGTCTCGACTTCTCCATCCACCATGCAATTTTCATGCGGCCTTATCTCGGGTCAGTCGCCGTCTAATTTTGCGAAACTGACTCTTCTTCCACAAGTCACTGGGGTCTGCCACATGTGCAGCAAATGCTGCATTCTTCCACTACACCAATGTGCCAATCGTCGCACTTTTGTCATCATATATATATACATATATATATATATATATGTATATATATATGGAAAACAATACTAACACATGTAGATATAATTAGACGTATTTTATTGATGGGACGTAAATGGATATTTGCAAGTGTGACATCTATTCGGAAACCTGATGACGCATTCGTCGATCTGTAAGTGCGAGTATTTGTATGTAGGAAGCACGTTTATTCCGTTTGATATCAACACTGGTAATCATCATGATGCAGAATAACAAGCCATACGTATAATTGTTGTCACATGCACTTGCCAAGTGAAACGTAGCCATGCATGCGGGGGTGACATGAAGTGAAGGTTTTCCAAAAGTTAATGACTAGGTAAGTAAACATATATACTATATAAAGGGAAATCTGCTCACTGAGTTGTGCGATGGGTAATAATTTTTAGGATGGTGTACGTTCATTGTTTAACGGAGCTTATGATCTACCTAGCATTGCTTGCGTAGTAATGCACGCAGGAAAGTCTTGTGGTAAACAGTTATTGGGTGAAAATGAAGCGTTTGCAACACAACGGGTAACTTACCAAAGAAAAAAGGCGCAAACTTATTAATTGCGGAGTAGCGATGCTGAATGTAATGGAATGGGAGGCGCTATGCAGGACCAACAACACCCACTGCAAAGCGAGAAGTATGTATTACTGAGACTGTTTTTTCATGAGTGTGCGAACAAACGTTCGAACCACATGCAAATACAGTCGTCTAAGTGGGGAACGTTCGAAGCGCTCATAAACCGCAAAGCGGCAATGCTTAAATATGTCTGGTGGTTTATGGTCACGGCATAGAATGGATATGCTTAAGATGCAGAAGTGTAACAGCGCTTTGGAGAGTGTGGTCGATGATTACGAACCCACTCACTGAATCGACGGCCAAGTGGTGCGGCGCATGCAAGCGTATGAGTGGGCACCACTGGCTTGTGAGGATGCACCACGAGTCTATAGGACAAAGGGTGGCTCTGAAAAAGGCCATGAGGTCGTTCACGAATTAATGGAAAAGCGGAGGAGTTAACTAGGCGGATTAACCAGGGGCATGCGAACGTCGTAGCGGCCAGTTGTGATGGCTGAATACCGGTTTTCCTGTCCGCAGAGTGGGTTGTAAAGCACGGAAGAATGGGCAAGCACTGTTAATCTGAAAACTAATTGATTGAAGTAGCATCACTCATCTGTAAAGATGGGTGGCATTGCGATGCGGCAGATGGATAACAGCATGCGACATGCGGGCAAGAGGCGTGGTAGACAAGGTATTGCAAAATAAACATGAATCAGGTACCCGCACACTTACATGTTGACGTATGGTCATTTAGTGGAGTACTCATGAATAAGGTACAGGGATGCCGTATATTAAAATTAGCGGGCGACAGGCGGCCAAGCTCGTGGGAAAGAGGCGCGGGAAACATGGAGCTGTATAGTTGATTATTCATGCCAACGTGACGGGTACTTAGCAAGCCCATATAACTGCCACAGGTGTGGCATTATTGTCGGCATTCAAGGAGACAACATGATTGCCTCGCCCGCATGACCAGTGTATAGAGAAGTATCATAGGTCCTATAACAGGGGCGGCATACTCGCAAATTTACTGGTATCCATTTTGGCTTCACTAGCGTAAGCCTATTTATGTCCAACAGAACATTATTATTGCCGGTAGCAAAACTTCTGTTAAGGGCTCTAAGAGCCTTCGTGAACGGTGGTTACTTAGTCTATGTACGCCCCATGACTGGCATCAATATTTTCAGGAGCTATGCCTCAACTTCTGGTTCCACATGTCTTCAGGACATGTTGTTAGTTCACCTATATTTGAGGTTCTTGGCATCCAGCTTCCAAATTAGATAGTCGTCTATATGCCCGGAAAAACACTAGACTGCAGTTTCAGCCCGCTGGGGTGAGTGCCAGGAACCTCGATTAATTATATCAAAAATCCCCTACTCATGATTAGATCCTATATTTGTCCCATAGTATTTGTTTCCTTATGGCGACTAGCGTAGCGGATATTATTGGCTCCACAAGCGTGGAGCGAGGTATCTCCGCCGGCTGACGAAAGGCTACATCACTGGAGGCTATTCACTTACCATAGGTGAATATGACGACCAAATCAACGGGTAAAGTAAGTGGATGGATTGTGGCACTGGGAAGCCATTGAATAGGTCGGTGTGTGTCAACTTGATGTCAGAAGCCACGGTAATAGAGGGTTCGCACTTACCGGTGAATGGTACAAAATGTGTAATGATTCATGCGACCTTGAAGCGGTATGACAGCGAAACCTTGGACCGGAACCAGACATAAGTGATGTTGGTCTGAATGTATGGAATGGGCAATTACCGTAGGTAAAACTGACATGAAAAACAATGGCACATGATTAGTGGAGGCGAAGTGGCACCACCAAACAAGGAATCCGTGCGGCGCATGTCTGCTGGTGGTCTAAAAGCCATGTGAATGTATGCTGTGCACGTACCCGCAGTGATGTGGATGACACACGCAATGGATCATTGTAGATGGATAGCGTTTGACATCCAAATGATATGGTATGGAGGCTGTGTGGTCTCGAGACAACATGTGTCAAGGCGGACCATGTCCACTGGTGGTGTAGAAGGCTCATGTGCTGTGACTGCGTCATTATCGTAGGTGACGTCGCTGACCTGAGTACTGGAGACTGCGTTCATTTGACACCAAGTGAAGGATATGGAATTGTTTCCAAATGATGAGCCTCTTTACTTAGAGCAGGCCGACTACACGGTACTTATCATTGAGGCCTCCCGAACCTGCGAAGTAGCACCGGGCTAGTAAGCCTTGGCAATCACGCTTATTGGCAGCTGCCACAAAGCGGAGCAGTCCCGCTGTCTATCTAGAGCCCGTTAAAGTGCCAGTGAAAAACTGGGTTCAGTCTCTGTGGGCCGGAAGTTTAAGGCGCCGGCAAACATGAGTTATGGCACTGTCAGTTCACTTAAGTCGATGAATTATGATCCGAACACCAAAGTGCAGTAGCTGCAGTAGACGCGACTAACATATGGGTATAATAATGACGAAGAACGTCAAAATGTTTGGCTTTGCTACAAAAAGAATGTAAAGAAAAAGCAAAGCAAGAAATTCATTAACTTCACTTGGATGTAACGGAAATTAACAACCGGTTGCAAGCAATGGAATGCAGGAATCCCACTGACGGCGCCACGTCTGATACGGACTGCAGCCATAGATGTGGACCATGCCGAGACCCAGCTCTATGGAGACGGCATGCGGCAGCCCGATTGTCTCCCTCTCAATATCTTCATGCCTGCATGCAGCGCCATGGACTGCCCTCCTCGTGCTTTCGCCCGAATGGGATAAGTCACGATACATACTGCACGCCGAGGAAGCCGGTCAAAGGGCACACGGAGAACATGGGCTAGCTAACGTCAGTGAGTCGGATTCGGTAAACAGTCCTGTTAGGAACAAGAAAGCTTGTTGTCAAAGCACAACTGGTAGACCTCCGCATTGCTCACCGGATGTTACAAACAGACTTGAACAATATTCCGCAAACCCGAGTAGTCAGACACGCCAAACCATTTGATGTCCTCACCGCGAACTGCTCAGGCCTCTTATCCACACAGGAAGACCGGTCTTACAGCAGCATTATACACGCATACTTTCACTCACAGGCTCATATCATGTCGCCTTCCATCAATTGTTATATATCTGGGAAGCTCCACAGGCCTTGCTTATACGCGAATAAACCTGTTCATTTATGTGACCAACATAGTTTACGCAAATACCAATGTAAGTGAAGCGATCCATCACTTTCGTTAGCCAATCAGGGTGAGTCGGCTTCTTTAATTCATGCAATCTTTTTGTGCCAAGCCGCAAGAACCGTTCAAATGCCATCCTGTCACAAATGAGGAGTAGGGAACAAGCATGTACACAGTATTCCAAGTACGGTCTTAGAAAAGCCGAAGTGTAAAGAACATATCAGTCACCATGATCCCCAATAAACATTGGATCACCCGTAACATGGGAATCATTTGCGAGTAGCTTCCGCCTAACTCCTACAACAGTCTTGGATGAATAGCATCCACCCCAGCTGTTTTTTTGAATTGATTACCCTCAGCAGCCGGAACAACTGAGCTTTCGATATGGTGACTTCAAGGAAAGAGCCCTCAGAAACCGTTGCCTGCAGGCTGATAACCGAGTGAACAACCTTTGCCGTAATCTGTGATAGCAGCAGAGACGTCAGGGGCAGACAATGCCTCGTGTGCATGCTAATCGTGCAATCCTGTGCTCTGTGTTAAATTGTACTTATCCCTTCACATTCTTGTGCCACCTCTTCGGAGGTACGCTCAATCGATTTGGATCACCGAGCTCTGTCTAACGGGGTCTATATTTTTGAAGTAAGTCCAACGACACGCTGATACACGACAAACGAAGTCTTCAGAATTTTATTCACTAAGACCAACATGAGTAACTTTGTTTGTTTGAGTTTCATCAGTACCTTTGAGATACCATTCGACAGAGCTTCTTTAATGCTCTCAGACAATATATAGCTTAGTACTGTGTACCACTATATACCATAGCTAAAGACAATTTTTGTCATCCCACGTTACCACCATATGTTTACGTGCATTTCACTCCACCAAGCCTGTATGATTTTGGCTACTCGTGCGCCTATCAACGCACCACGACCGATCCCGCTGACCGGAGCAGAAATCTGAGGCAGCCCAAATGGCTTGACCAGCGCAAACTAAAAGTGCACGCCGACCATTGATCCATGGGCCGGGGTAGTTTGTCGACCGGGAACCCAGTGAACAACAAATTCAAGGTCAATCGCAGCTCAGACAAGCGGGGAAATAAGATCCTCTCGAAAATCGTGTTCGTTCAATGCCAATTCCTACAACGCAACAAATGTGAACATTACACGTAACGGAGTTAACAGCGTACCGACAGAGCTTGTGGATCTGTGACTTATGTTCAGATAGTCCGATAATTAAGATTGTTCAAACGCTTACCATAAGGTGTGAGATGTTGGCTGTTACCTCGGCAGAGCAAAAGGAACTGATCGCGGTATTGGGAGGGAAAATCTCAGAACTCGAGTTGCAGATTAGTGCACTATGTGGCTCAAATCCCCGACCTGTTAAAAGGCAAAAGCTCTCTAGCAACAATGCTGCCCAGTCCAGCGGAAGGTAAACACCATTAGTGAAAAACAGCAGTGAAAACAGGCCGGTTAAACGGTCTCGCAAGTCTCACGTCATGATCCAAAGCATGCAGTATTACGCAAAAATTACACGAACACCTCCGTCAGGAGCTGGGCAAGATAGTGCGACTGACGGCGTTGCACGTAAAAATCTTTTTATTGTAGCCTTGGCCTGTCGTCCACGGAAGACAATCCAGACACTCCCACTCGACAAACCTAAGCTCACAAGGAACTGCAGAACAAACAATTACTACGCAACCAAAAGCCGATGACAGTGATATGTTCAAACGTCCCTAAGCCCACCGGCCAATCGCTAAAAGGTAGACAAGCTGAGGATCTAAACCGCTAGGCTGAAACAACCTGCGCACTCGGACTGAAAGTTCCAACTACTCTTACATGCCTTTCACGAAATCCATCATCTCAACACGTAATGGAAACTCGCTTACTGCGAGTAACGATTGGCAACACACGCGATCTGGTGGATGTTCTCTTAGCAAGCCACATTCTAGTACACTCTTCTGTCAGTGCCCGCATTTTTCCTGACAGGCCATGGGCAGAAAGACAGAAGCGGAAAACCAATCGTAGCTCATCACGTCAGAATGAGATGAAGAAAGTTGTACTAATTCATGGTGTGCCAGAACTGAAGCATGACGATAGCAGTGAACGACAGAAGCACAACATCAAAGAATGGAGATATATCACAGAGCTTTACGACATGCAAAATGTCTTGGCTTTTGACGGCGTCCGTCTAACTACCTCCACACACTACCAAAGCAGTCGGCTACGAAGTTTGAAAGTTACATTGGCTTCGCCCGAAATGGTATCAGTGGCAATCCAAACATGGCATGACAGCAGGAAAATAGGGCCACCAGAAGAACGGTTGAGAACATTCCTTCAATTAGTACAGACCTCAAATTCAGATGATACAGTCTCGGTTGTACCTATCTCAGATCAGCCAACCGTACAAACAAGCGTTTCAAAAACTTCAGCAGGCCGGCACAATTTGTGACGGTCAATCACAACAAACCAAGATCTTAATGCGTCAACAACTACAATGCTGCTGTACCAACACGCAGGGATTATATTCTAAGCTCTCGGAACTGCGCTATTGATATAAAACAACAACTTGGGACCTCATAGCAGTTACCAAAACTTGGCTTTTAAACGACATGCTTGACCCAGAGATTGAACTCAGTGAGATATCAGTCATCCGAAATAATCCTCCATTTTACGGTGGCGATGTTGCTCTCAGTTATCGAGATTACTTGAAATATTAGGCCTTTACCGAAAATTCCCTTGTTATTCTCGACACACTAGTTTGCGGACTGCACCTACAGGTTAAGGTATTGGTTCACAGAAGACCAGTGATGCTTGCCTCTTAGCAGTTTTCTATAGGCCTCCGAACTCATCAGCAGACAGCGATAACATTCTGCTAAACGCCCTCCGCTATGCTGTTTCACAAAAGTACTCTCACTATCTTATAATGAGTGACTTTAATGTTTGTTCAACAGCACCAACGTGCTCTAATGGGCCACCATTTAAATCAAAGCTCTTTGATTTCATGGATATGACAGTTTTATATTACCTTGTGCCTCGAGTAACCAGACACCGCGATTCAAACAAGCCACCACTCCTGAGATTTAATCCTGATCAATGAAGAGTTGATGTTTGAGTCAGTAGCATACGCTCTCCACTGGGCCGTAAAGACCATTCAGTCCTAAAACCTGGTTATGTGTGTTATGCCAGTATTGTTGATAAAGAAAGAGGAACTCAATAAATCGTTACGGACTATGTTAAGCACCACAACTTAGCAACAGCCGTTGACTGCGAACTACAGAGGCACAGTCCAGCGAAAGACGCATGAAATGAATTGAAAGATAAAATTAACTGGCTCATACAATCTACATCGAAGGTTGTACCATTATGAGCATCGCGCTGGACTAATACGTGGATCCGAAGCAGAACGCGTAAATGGATCAAAAGAGACGAGACCTGGAGGTAACATTCGCTAAGCCCATAGGATATCACATGGCAGAAGTACCAAGCAATCAGAAAGTACTGCACGTCGATCATTAGAATCGATAGGTACGAATAGCAGGAGAATATGGTGCTGCAAGTTACGAGTAACACCGAACTACTATACAGATTTGTGAGTGGCAAAAGAAAGGTTAAGCCCGGAATACCACCACTCAAGACGGCCAGTGGTCTAACAATTATTGCTGTGGATGCTGCGAAAGTTCTGCTCCAGCAATTTGGCTCGGTAGCTACAAATCCCATGAAACATTCCCTCTATCAACTCGCAACAAATGTCGTTGGTTTATCAAGTGTCACCTTTACCGCAGCAGCTGTTGCAAACAAAGTACAATCTCTCCGGGAGTACAGTGTCCCTGGGATGTACATGATCGGTCCAGAAGTGCTGAAAACGCTTTCTCCCACGATAGCAGCACCCCATGCAAATTTTTTCTGGGTCTACTTAACACCCATACACTCCCTTCTGTGGAAAAATGGAATTATCACTCTAATATACAAAGGAGGTAAGCGATCGGATCGTGCAAACTATCGAGCTATTACTCTTCGTTCTGTTTTATCAAAAGTGATGGAATTGGTAATCGCAGATGTACTGATGCGATACCTTGAAATTTTGAAAATAATTTCCAATGTCCAACATGATTTCAGGCGCAAGCGATCTTGTCTCACCAATTTGCTGATTACTCGGGACTCGTAGCTGATGAATGAGTCCCCATAGATGTGATTTCCTTAGATTTTTCTAAGGCATTCGACAGGGCCAATCACTTCTTCCTCCTCCAAAAGCTTGCTGCCTACGGTTTTAACTGTTCCCTGCTCACCTGGTTAGAAGACTACTTACACGACAGCAATCAGGGTAAAAGTAGCCGACACTCACTCTGCAAGCCTGTGCGTCTCCAGTGGTGTACCGCAAGAATCCGTTCTCAGCCCGATACTGTTTTTAGTCTAGATTAATGAACTTCCAGTCGACATTCTATCTCCGATGCAAATATTTGCAGACGACGCCAAAATTTGGAGGTCAATTCGCTCAGAATCCGACTGCGTCTACCTCCAGGAAGATCTGACTCGAATTAACTAATGGACAGAAAGGAATCAGCTTCCACTGAATCCTGCAAAATGCCACCTGCTGACGGGGCGCAGCAGTTTCGTCAACGCATACCTTTTGGGGCAACACGTCCTGCAACACGTGACTAGTGAACACGACTTAGGTATAATCGTGCAAGTGAGTCTTGGCAATTCGCTCCAATGTTCGAAAGCAGCAATTGTTGCGAACTTGAACTTGAGACTTTTGAGGCGAGCGCTCGGCACCTTTGACTGACTGTTGGTACCATTGCCGATTAACTCTTATATTCGCCCTCACGTTGAATATGCAAATCAGGCCTGGTGTCCATGGATAGAACGAGATATTCGCCTATTGGAACAGCCCCAAACATGAGCCACAAAGCAACGCGTGGACTATCCGGTTTAAGTTACGAACTGCGTTTTCATGTATTCCGTGTGGGCTCATGAGAATAGCGAGGGCTTCGCGGAGATCTTACTCTCACGTACCGGATACTAACTGAAAGCGAGCATCCATGTACATACTGTTGACTCTAGCCTTTTAAAACAAAGCCGAGGCCACTACCTGAAACTGATGACGCAACACTCCCGCCTGAATTGTAGAAAGTATTTTTACTCACTTAGAATCTGTTCGCGCGGGAATACATCACGAAGATATGTGGCGAAAGCACCAGATATGACGACATTTGAAGGACACTTAGACTTTCATCTTAGTGAGAAACGCTACGCAACGTTTTGCTAAAGCGCAATGGTTTAACCACATATTTCACGTTCCACGTTGGAACATTTTCATGTTCATTTGCTTTAGCGTATCCATCTTGTGGGACTTGTAAAGCTATGCTTTTTATCCCAGCATACACTATCTAACTACCGCACCATTGAGGGACAAGTTTACGTTACATTAACTTTTTGACATTAGCGACAAAGGGTTTTGCATTACACGACGCTGAACGAACGTGGTGAACTTCATATTGTAGTCTATAAACTCCAAGACCCTGCCTGAAGACGTTTCAAGCCCCGTGGTGGCTCTTGTGGGTGCGTGGTTAAGAAGCAATGAGGATGTTCCTTACCGTGGTGCGACGGTTTGCGTGTCTCAGGGATCCAGGGTGCACCTTCTGAGCCGCTCATACGAGCTTGATCAATGATTAGATGTCAGACAAACTCAGGCTCTTAATCTTCCAGGTTGGGGGTTAGAAAGAATGTCGCTCCTTATTCCTTAAAACGGACACCTTGTAGTCCACTGCCGAACCCACTACCGTGGGGTCAGGTTGTTGATCTAAAGGTTTTGCCTAAGGACTCTAATCATTTTCCCCTGTCCAGACCTGGGCCACCTGACAGCATCCTTCTCACGAAATAGAGGGAGTTTAACTTCAAACAATCTCAGGATGCTCTGGTCACCGCAGAGGTTATAAAAGGTTCCCGATCAGTTCCATCAATCAGGTTGGATATGGGTTTGGATGCCACGGCTCAAACCTCCCCGTCTTATTATACCCCCTCTTACGATGTTTTACCCTTATCGTTAGGTTTTAAGTTCAGTATTATCCCCTTGTTTTCAACCCTCCGATATTTGGCCCTCCCCCACCATGATCTGATAGGCGGTTATGCGCTAGTTTAAACTCATATGCAAACCGGTGACGTCACTCTTGCCCTACGGACAAGCACATGTCTTACCAAGCACTTAAACCCAGTTCATCAGGTTCCATTTGGAGCCCCTGATCCTCCCTCAGATTGGCATGCCTTAAGGTACGAATATTGTTACAGCTCGGTCCACAGGTAGTACTTGCTCGAACATTTGAGCTCCCATCTATCGATATATGCTGCCTATCGGAAACCACCTACAACACTCTAGCTCTGTGCTCACTCTGTGATCCGCTTCAGGTATCAACAGCAGTGCTTGCTCATTGCGCCTATCCAGAGGCGATGAAGCTTTGAGTACCGGCGAAGACAGCGTCGGTTGAGCAGTATTCGGGCAATCACTTTGCCCACACAACTCAGCAAGTTGATGCCACGAAAATCCGTACAACCTTGCTTGCTCCCTTTGTCCTTGTACAGTAATAGCACAAGGGCATGCTTCAGCTCAGGAGGTACCTCCTCCTCAATCCATACGCGTTGCACCAGCTGGGGCAGCCCATCACCAACGCAGGTCCGCCGTGTTTCAAAATTTCAGGCGGGATCCCGTCGGCCCCAGCACATTTGCCGTTTCGCATCTGAGCAAGTGCTCACTGCGTCGCATCCAGTGTCCGCGTGTCCGACACACTCATCTTCACATCGTGCCTCTTGAGTCCGTTCAATGTATTCCAGTCATTCGCTGAACGGTTGTTCAAGAAACTGTCTAAGTTTTTCCGCCAGATCTTCATTATGTCTGCAGTTTGAGTGCAGGTAGCGCCTAAACTACAATCGATCAACGTCCTCAGCGACTCCAATCTGGGTCCATACACCGCCTTCAAAGATTCAAAGCATTCATTGCGTTGGCGGCGTACGGCGTAGCGTTCCATCTGCTTCGCCTTCTCCGTCCAGCATGCATAATTTATGCGACGGATCTCTCGTGTCAGTCGCCGTCGAAGTTTGGGAAACTGGCTCTTCTTCCCCAAGTCACTGGAGTCTGCGACATATGCAGCAAATGCGGCATTATTCTCACACACCAATGCGCTCATCGTCGCATTGTTCTCAGAAAACCATGCAGACCGTTTAGATTTTGCGCGCCGGATGGTCTTCTCGGCAGCAGCTGTCACCTGGTCGCGAATGTGGTGCCACAGGTCGAGGCGTGCTACCATCGCCTTCTCTAGCTCAGTACGTTTCGCCACAGTACCGAGAGAAAGAATGTTAAATTTACGCCGATTCACAGCGGGAGTGCAATACAGAGATTTACGAAAATATATGTACAGTTTGGTCCGCAACAATCTATGACCAGTGCCACATTCAGCTCTACGCAGTACACGTCTCTTCCGCACTTCATTGTATCACCATGACGTACGATGACATAGTCAAGCAGGTGATCGTGACCACTCCGTAAGTGCGTCCAAGTTGCTAAATCACTCACACTCAGTGCAAACCGAGTGTTCGTGATCGTCGGGCCGTGAGTGGCACACAGTGAGAGCAGCCTTTCATCGATCACATTCGCTGAACCAATGCCATGCGAACGAATAACATCTGTCCAAACAAATGCATCACGCGCAACGTGCGCGTTGAAATCACCCAGCAGAAATACTCGCTCGCTACTCGGCACAGACCGTATCACGGAGGTCGCTGAGTGTAGAATTGATCACGCATGTCATCGGGATAACACATGGTCGCAACGTATGTGGTTATAAATTGGCAAACTTACATCTTCCGAGTCGTAGGTGAACGGTAATCAGTAGCGCGCTGATGCCTGTTTGTTCCCCTACCATCTGACCATGGAGGCGATCGGATTTTGCAAATCCGACCCCATGATCACGTGGTGCTGAGGCGGCGTTGCCCACCCAGTGGAATGTGTAGCCAGCGCCTGCTTCATGCAACTTACATTGCACAGCGAGCCGAGTTTCACTGAGCTCCAAATATCGATGTGGTAAGGTGCCAGCTACATCGCGACCAATGCAGTGCATCGCTCGGGGCGCTCACTGGAGTTCCGATCCAGTAGTGTCCGCAAGTTCCAGCACCAGATGCTGCGTGCATTGCGCGCAGGCATACGATTGCATTGGTGGGCCATCGCACGCGAGATGGTCGTTGTGCTTCGGAGGTTTGCTTGAGGGACTCCGCCCGGAGTCCTTGGCCGAATAGCCTTACCCACAATGCAGTGGGTGAACTGGAGGTTTACTTGAGGAACTCCTCCCGGAGTCTTTGGCTCAATAGCCTTACCCACAAAAAGGTGGGTGATTTGGATTTTTGCTTGAGGGACTCTGCCCGGTGCATTTGGCTCAACAGCTTTACTCACAAGGCCGTGCGGAGCTGATCCACCTCGAGAATGGGATTGCAGAGACAGATTGGGATCTGCTTGACAGCCGTCACACGCAGCCTTGGTGGTACTGGAACGATTTATATATGTATTGCGACCGTAATATGCTACACACCTGCGACCACGGCCAGACGCAGGTGCGTTTTGGCGGTTTTGCACCAATTTGACCAGGAGCTGCTGGCTTGAGGCGGGCAGTATCAAGCCATTGAACACCAGGAGGTGCCCTCCCACCGTCAGAGAAAATGTGTCGCGCTCGTGTTCTACGCCAATGGAGCTGTGAGCTGATAACCCGTAGACCTGTTGTATCCCATGGCTAGGTTTTACAGAGAGGATGGACTTGGATACGGGCAGGGCGCCCACACCTGACAGGAGAACGACTCGGGTCCTCATTCGAAGCCTTCGGTTAGATGTACACCCGAAGGGCAGCGGGTGTAGCACATGCTCAGTTCACTGACACACGCGTATTAGTGTCCTGGATCTTAGCAGGGAGAAGGGCGAAACCCAACTGCCACCCAGCGATCACCACGAGGTGGCTTCCAGGACATGAGCCAATGGCGCAACAGTGGCAGCATTGGGTAGATCTTCTGTCAGGATCTAGCCACCACCAGCCTCCGCATACCATAGGTTCTTCCACCATATATTTACAGCAGGGATAGATTCCTACGACCAGTCATTGCTTTCTCTACCCTAGACATTTTACCATGGACTGGTGATTTTGCATGTTTCGCAAAGCAGGGGACTCTGTCGTCCTTCTTTATTGTTGTTGCTGCGCTCTGGTTATTTGTTTTGCCGTCTTGTCGTGTGTGAGCTGAGTTTTGTAGCTTTTTTGATGGAACTGATATGATCATGTGCTAATGGAAGTCCAATATACGCACCTGTGAAGTCGTCACTCATTGTCTACGCTATGGAATGCTATGTGTTATTGGTCTTATTTACTCTGAATGCGTATTTGTGTGTATGCGCGTACTCTTTTGGAAGGGTAAAGGTTTTCCGTTCAATTCGTGGCGGTTCATACACAATGGTGGACAAGTGTATGTGGGTGCAGATGATAATACCGTTTTGCACCGCCATTGTGCAGTGGTCAAGACCAAGGCTGATGAAGCAGACGATGTATTTTGTTGTCTACGTCCTGTTGTAGTTGACTGAATATCCCTCGGAGGTGCGCTGGAGAAGTTAAAACTCCGGATGATATGCGCTGCTTGGTTGCACTTGACGCAAATATTGACAAGATAACTATCTGTCCACCTCGATTATACTGGCACCAGGAGACTTCCAATCTTTGCTGTGGGATGAGTACACGGTACTCGTGATTGTGTTAGGTTCTATCCAGTATGGAGCGGACTACTTTCCATCCACTGTCTAGTGTACTTCCGGTACGCATGATGCCCAAATTTGAGAAGAATGCTGTTCCTGTGCATATTGAGGGAGTGTTGGTCGGCTCCGTTGGTGGAATGTTTCTCCCAAGCGCATGCCTCCCGGCCTTATTTCTTCTGGTTTTAACCAGTTATGTGATGTGGTTGGTGCAGTATCAGCCATCCGTGATCCATTTGTAAGTCTACCCTCCCTGTTGCAGTCCTGCGGAGGCTAAAGGGACAGGTTAATGCAGAATCCCAGGCCGTCCGTCTTAGGTAACCCTGGTATGAAGTGTGTTGAAACAAATGCACCTGGTTTTGGGCTACAGAAAGCTTGTTTGTTTCGGAAACAGCTAAGGGGTTGTTTGACTCATCCTGGCTTGGAAGAAATGACCCAGATATTGGGCTCAACCTGAAACACAAAGTAAGGTAATCATCAAACATCCGTCCTTGCAGAAGGAAATGCTGAAATTGGAATTACAGAAATGTAAAGGAGAAGTTAGTTGGTAAACAACACAATGAAGGAAGACGATGGATGAAAATGTCGCGTGCTCTACTGCGGACTGATGCATACTGCCTACAAAAATGTTTTAGTAGTGTACCTTCCTAGAAATCTTTACTGTATTTACCCGAAACTGCTTGTCAGATATTTGGACTTTGATGTGTAAAAGTACGTTCTATAATGGCCGATGACGACGTTGGTTTTGTATGCTTCGTTTTTCAACTGTGTGGCTGAATTGCGTGAATGATACACAAAATATCTTAAGCTTAGTTAAGCAGAATTGTTATATAGTTTAAACCAGCCGCCTTCTCCAACGCAAGGGACGTTTCATGATAGTGCTTTTTTGTTCGAAAATGAATTGCGATTTTATCTCCATATGATACATAACATGGTACACAAGCTGTCGCATGCACGACACGCCAGCACCAATTTAAGAAAGGTCCCATCCTATATTTGCAGTAGAAGGTAGCCCAGGGTATAGCAATCCGCACAGAAATCATACTCTACATAAATGACTGGGGATGAATAAGCCAAAACAAAGCGGCGATCCACGCAGCTGCTCATTCACCTTCATTTGGTCATGCCAAAGAGCCAAAATGAACGCAAATTAAAAGACAGAGCGTAAACAGTTAAATCAAACCAGTAGGAAAACGGATGGGTTAGTTGCACGAAACCACACTCAACATAAATCATTCTGCCAGGATATAGAGGTGGTGCAGGGAAAACGTCTAGTTAGATACAGACGAGAACTAACGATTGCAATGAATCGAAACACCTGTAGCTGGGGTTAGTAGTTATGGAATTGATTGGTTCGCGCAGTGAGTAACTTAAGGACAAATGTTTCAATGCTTCGCTCAGTTGCGTCTTCAGTACACTTCTGCGCAGGGGTAAAACTCAAGGTAAGTGTCGTCCTGACGTAGCGCTTGAAATTGGTCTCGTCGATCGGTGTCCCCTTGACCTCGGTTACTTCGACTTTTGGCAGCCCAGTTTCATGCTTTCTCAGCTATAGTACACAGAATCGAGGTAAATGTGGAGGTGCACTGCATTCTCCGTAGAGAACCATGAGTCGAGGAATTCTCTTCCTTTTCTTCGCCCTAACGGGCTCCGGAATTTCTGTGTTGTCCCAGTTAACATTGTGTGCTTCCTCAACAAGTTGCGCTGAGAGTTGTGACGATGCCGAATGGTATCCACGTATATGTTTGTGTTCTTGTATTCATTTAGATAATTCTCTCCCTGTTTTATCCACATAGTCTTTCTCATAGTTATTGCGCTTTATCCTGTAGGCGAACTTTCGGCGTTCGTGTGCTTTCAGTTTTCTTTTAGGTCCAGACAAGCATCCCTATAAAGTCGCAGTTGGTATTTGAGCTACCATTAGGTTGTGCAGTTTGAGGAGTTTGGCCGTTTTTCCCATACGTTTTTGATGTACTGCAAGGCGCTAGTTTTCTCTTTGTTGGTGCAAGTGCGATGGTTATGCTCCTTCGGTTTAGGTGTCTTCAGATGAAACTGAGCGGGTAGACGTTGTTAATAAAGGACACAAACAGATGTTCATCTTTCTTTCCTTTCCTATCCTCAGTATTGCAATGCGATTCTATCCGACGAAACAGAGTCCGTATGCAGCCTAGTTTGTGCCACTTAGGGTGATTGCTTTTTAAGTGCAGGATTCGTTCCGTGTGTGTTGCTTTTCTGTAACCTGATGTTTGTAATTCGTCTTCCACTGTTCTGGTAACTAGCATGTCCAAAATTTATGGTTGACTTTCCACCTCTTCTTCCAAGATGAAAGGAATTCCTTCTATTACATTGTTAAGTAGGTCTTGTTTGATCTGTATCTGGCTACGTTTGAGGATCACAAAGGTATCTTCAAAGTACCGCGCTCATGAAATCTGGGAGTAGATATTCTTTCAGTCTCTGCATGGCGATCTCCGCAATAAGTCCATATATGAGGGATCCCAATGCAGCTACTCTCAGTTGCTCCTAAAACACCGTTGAATCTGAAATAGGTGGTAGGACGCTAGTCGAGGAGCTTACATACGTTTTCAATTGTCAGATACCCAGTCGTTTGTCGTCCAATGTTCACTTATACTCTGATGTTTTCTTTCGCTATCTCTGTTCATGGAGGTGAAAATTGCGGTGACCTCAAAGGATACAATCACTTCGTCATGGTCTATCCTCACGCATTTGTGCTTTTCCAAAAACGGTTGAGAATCCTTGATCAAGTATTGCCATCCGCTGGTCAGGTTAGGCGTTTCCATAATTCTTTGGCCAAGTTGTAAATTGGTGTATCTGGGAGTGATACCATTGTCGTAGCGGCATACCCAATTTGTGTAATTTCGGAAACCCGTAAAATGGCGATGTTTGAATCAGGAGCCTTCATTCTATCGTGCTCTCCCTCTGTGTGAGTTGCTTTGAATCTTGTAGTCTAAGTGTCTTTCTTAGTTAGCTGTCAACCGCACAGTTGCATCGTTCTGCATGCGTCAATAGGTTGTTGTGTCGACCAGGAGAAGATTGGCTATTTCAATAAAACCAGTTTTGTCCATTTTGAAAGTCGTACGTTCCTTTGTCCGCATGAGGAATTACCACGGGTTCATCCGCCTTCAAGGATTTTAGGGCACTCCACTCTTATTGTGAAAGAGAGTTGTGCTGCTACTTGCGTGCTAGAATCGGAACGACTGCATGTCTTATTGGTGTTTTGGTCTCCTTCTTAAATCCATTGGACGGTAAGGTATTTTCAAATTCTGCGAGGAACTCTGTGGTTCCAATATCATTGAAGTGGTAGTTACTTCCTTGAGGTGGAGTTGTCGTTCAGCGTCACTGAGCGGCCGGTTGGACAGGTTCCTGACCCAATAATCGTTGACATCTGCGTAACTCAAGCTGGAAAAGTTGGACAACTTTTCTTGAAGGGCTGCCCGCTTTTCCGCTTTCGCCATCGTTTCTTTGCGGCCAATCACTAGGTCTATCTGTTCTGTCAACTGTTAGCCGACTGTTGCTAAGCATTTAGCTCGGTTTCTCTTAACAAATCCTTAATGTTTCTCAATCAGAGAGTTTGCATCAGTGATCATCCTCCTCACCGCACTTGCACCAACAACGAGAAAACTATTGCCTTACCGTACATCAAAAACGTCTCGGAAAAAACAGCCAAACTCCTCAAACCGCAAAACTGAATGGTAGCTCACATACCAACTGCAACTTTATAGGGATTCGTGTCTGGACATAAAAGAAAACTGGAAGCACACGAACGCCGAAATGTCGCCCACAGGATACAGTGCAATTACTGTGAGAAAGACTATATGGATAAAACAGGAACTATCTACATGAATACGAGAACACAAACACTAATGTGGATATCATTCGGCATCGTCACAACTCTCAGCGCAACTTGTTGAGGAAGCACACAATGTTAACTGGGACAAGACAGAAATTCCGGAGCCCGTTAGGGGAAGAAAAGGAAGCGGATTTCTCGACTCATGGTTCTCTACGGAGAATTCAGTGCACCTCAACATTGACCTCGATTCTATGTACTACAGCTGAGAAAGCATGAAACTGGGCTGCCAAAAGTCGAAGTAACCGAGGTCAAGGGGACACAGATCGACGAGACCAATTTCAAGCGCTACGTCAGGACGACACTTACCTTGAGTTTTGCCTCTACGCAGAAGTGCACTGAAAATGCAACTGAGCGAAGCAATAAAACGTTTGTCCTTAAATTACTCAGTCAATCAAAATTCAGGCAATCAAGGCTCTTATAAGTAATGTTTTTCAAAACTATTGCTTTTTCTTTTTCTTTTTACATCCGTGCTCTAGCCCATCCTAAATGACGGCATCTCCCCTCCAAGGCTCTTCACAACTTTTGTTTCCACAGGGCAAGCGATAGACAGGCTTAATGGCATTGTTTGAATTGGCCCTTATTGGGGCTGATCCAGCCTATTTACATGCGCATTCTGAACGACTGACGGCGAACGCTGCATGCGCAGATATGTCCTTTGCGAATTCGGAGTAATATGCAGCAACTGGTCAACATGCAAACGATAATCGTCATAACTGAATATCCACTGTACCGATTGGTCTGCTTAACTCAGTGGTAGCCTAACCTACGTTATTCACTTTACCTGTGGGTTTACTGCGCCTATCCATAGCATTTCGTGAGTATCTAAAGTCGATATCAGCCACGGAGTCAACACGATATTAGTTACTTAGCCAAGTGAATTGTGCGGGGCGCTGAGATTAGCACTGTGTTGCTATGTGGATTAGAAACAGAACCACCTCGCGTAGTACACGCCGTCTCACTATGGAAAGCGGTTAAGAATCTCTGGTCGGTTTTTCAACGAAAACCTAATAAACTGAGCTTACGGCACACGCCCAAGCGGTTTGGAAGTGTGAGGGGCAAAATGAAAGCTAACAGCGTGGTCCAGTCTCACGCAAACACCGGGGCTGTTATCAGAGAATAAATGGTGCTGTAGGTTGCCACAATAGTACAGCAGTTGTCGGCTCTCCAAAATTGTTGAATGTGATAATGTGATGGTAATGGATCAAATTAGTCGCTTGTTTTGTAAAATCCCAAATCCAGACTACCCCAGCTTGACAAATCACGGGACTGCGAAATGGTGGAATGCTGACGTCAGTATCACTCGGATTGGATTAACGGTAAACTGGCACCATCTCGGGGGTGGATTTGCACTCTCAGACTAACTTCAATCTTACAGGTTATAACTAATGTATGTTCACCCTAGGAGGCCATGAAATGCAAGTAGATGCAATGCCAAATAGTGATCTGACTAAACAGATTTTGGTTCAGAAATACACAGAAAGAGGTGCGCAACTAATTGGTACATGGTCACTTACCTACATGTGCTTCTTCGCACTCCTAATCGCTGATTTCCGATGCTTGGCTTAAACTACCATAGCCTTCATACAAATGTCGTAATTTATTTAAAATGATGGAGTTAATAAATTCCTTGAAAATTAGTTTGGTTAATGCTCCCTCCTAGCTCGTTAGAATAATTGCATTCTTCCAGATACCTATTTTGCAGATGGCACAATCAAAGGACCGTGGACACATCTATAGCGGGTGTACCTTCTTTATGAGTTTCGCAGCACCCGTCGATTCATTCTGAATCGTCCAGTTGTCCGTGGTAACAACTTCCACAGCCGATGCGCGGAAATTTGCTACATTACTAATAGCCGTGTAATCCCGATAAGCTTGTCAGCGAATATATAGTTTTAATATGGCCAAATGCTAGCGCCCTTGATGGTCTTACAAGTACTTTGACCCGTTTAATTGGTAGGTCTACGCTGGTACCTTTTCTCCTTGGAGTTTTTACTATTTTAATAAAACCAACTTGGGTGCTGGTGGGGTGCCAGACATATTGATGACAATTGTATATCAATCGCTAGTCGTCATGAAATCGCGGTACATTAAAGCTAGTTTTGATACGAAACAGCTTAGTTCAATTGCTGCGTGCCAACCTTGGATTATGGCTTGATTGTGTGTGAGCTTTTACTAATCCATTACAAATTGTATGCCTGCAAAATACTCAAATCCTAAACGAAAGCGTGGCACCTGCGTTCACTGCTTTCAGTCATATCGCCGATGCTTCATCACGTGATTCTGAGTATGTGGAGAAATACGCTTATTACGCGGTTGCATCCTAAGGGCCATTGTGCCAGCAATAATGATGCGTCTTTTTGTTAGGAATGGACTTGGGGAGTTTTGTAGTGGCATTATAGGCAATTTATGGCGTCTGCACTTCTTGTGGCTACTCGCTGTCTAGGTAAAAGATAACTCCAGAAATGGATGCTAACAAGCGTGAAGCGTCCGATGGAGTAACTGCACGCGTACCAGCCAAAATGAGTTAACATGTTGGGTTGCCTACCTAAGTAAACTCACGCCTTGGAAGCGCCAAATTACGAGATAAATTTTGCCAGCACAGCCATCTTAACCATTCTTCATTCCTAAGGCTGGTGAAACACACGTGATTTGAATTATGCGTTATTCTCCAAGGCCCTGCGAAGCAGGTTCTTGTAGCTGCAGTGATGATGTTGTCTATTCCAGCAGGGAAACGTCTGCTAACTAAGCATAGAGCTAGGGGAAAAAAATAACCCACATCCACACACCGATCTACTCACACTCTTGACTGATTCGAATACAGCTGACACCAAGGTAGACTGCCTTCGTTACTCAGAACAAATAGCCAATTCTAAATGACGTCAGTGCAAGCTGAGCAAATCAGTGGGATTTTTCTATCTCAAGATTGCGCATACTGCGGCTAACTGGACAGGCCATTGTGGAAATTGTGTGTTCGACATTCATTCGCTTCTACATAATGCAGTTGGCAATAGATCTCAGTCTATGAAGTAAACTTGACAACCGGGATATGCATTATGTGTATACAACAAAGTGATGACTGCGTAAGTCTGCATTGCTCCCACGGGTTATGTATTGTGTCTGGAATATTAGTTAACATTGCTGTCCGCTGGTTTGTACTTCGTACTTTCATGCAAGATCGTAATCTGTCTTGTTCATAACTGACGTACTCCACCGTATCAACGCAGTGAAGGTGCGACAGTGACATAATCGCTTCTCTTTCGAGTTACGGAAATGTTCTAACTATTTATACGTAAGGCACAATTAGTACCACCGGGTAGCTTCCTTTTCTGTGAGTTGCCACAATTAAGTGCACATGCACTTGGTTCACTTCATACTGGTACTACCTTGCAAGGCAGGTGCAGTTTGTCCAACTAGCTTGTCTCCCTGGAATGATGAAACCAAGTAACTGTGCCATGTGAGTTCAAGAGTCAACATGTCCCGTTGATTAAAACAATCGGTTCCATCATCACCATTTGAGCAGCCATTAGGAACCACCTTAAATCCCATGAGCTCAACACTATAAGGGATTCGTAACATGCTGTACAGCAAATAAATTACATTAGTATAGTATATTTCTAATCCCTATGTTTATCCTAATGATAAAATGGTCAAAACAACTGTGTGCGCTATTGACAAAACTACTAACAAGCTTCATGATTTTCTATAGCATTGTACCCCTGCAATTTCGTCGTCTTTTTCTCCAAATCAGTGCAGGCATATTATAATTTCTTCAATTAACTGGCCTTCAACATTTCGTATTCGACATTAGACGAATAGTTCCTTTCATTTACTCTCAACGACCCATTATCACCAAGGTACAGATACTTGCATTTAGCCACTAGATATTATGAATTTCACCATCAATTCATTTCCTGTCTATCGCATCGGTTCATGGATTGTGTTTCTGCGAATCCGTTTCACTGACTGCCAATCGCAATGGGTACGCAAATAACCGTTGCACATTGCGCAGTGATCTCACATGATGGTTTTCATTCAAACTATGCATGCATTTTAGCACACACAAATTGTGTATTTTACTTCTTCGTGAGCAATACTTTTGAACTACTTCTTGTCATGAGATATCGATATGTTTCCACGAGAAAACCGAAAAAGCTCGGCGTACACAATCATTTGACTTAATGAAGCGCATGTGATGTGATGTAATCGAATTTATCTACGTAGTATCACAACCGTTAATTGATTACCATCTGGCCAAACTGAGCCTATTGCTAGCCAGGCGATGCAGGCCGCTGTGTGTGGTTTCCGGAGGGTTATTATTATCCAAAGAATTTAGGCCATGAAATTATAGGGTTGAATTTTGTTATCACCGTTTCTACTCTTGCAATGCTTAATCAATAGTAACCACAAAATTTACATTCACCAACTTCCTACGGCGGTCTATATTCCCTGTGTGCCCTATGACATACATTCAGGTTTTGTTGACTGGAAGTATTTGATGAGTATATCAGAGTACACACTGCATTTGAGCCGGCGTGACAATTCATCAAAATACTTGGGGTTACAAAAAGCAAGTATTGGGTGATAGTCTCAGTGGTTGAACTATAATACGCAACTAATTCTTGGAAGTGTACACGTGAAACTGCAGCCTTGGATAAGGTCCAGTGGTATTGGTTGCGACCTTATAACTGATCCGACTCCAAGCCAGCATAGTGCGCCATTTAGCCAGATTGGCATGCAGACAAGCACATAGCAAATGCGAACTCGGAAAGTATAACCTGTAAATACATTCGCACATGAGTCCTGAAAGTATATTTCATTGAGACGACAAAGTTCGGGAGTAAGCGACCAGTGCTACTTTTGGTCCGATTTTACGTGGTGCCTTGACATACAAGCTATTCAACTAGAATATGCTAAATAATGTGAGAGGATTTGCTGGAACAAGAAAACGGTTCACGCAAAAGAATAGAGCTGGAACTATCATTTGCGAATATGTAATGTAAGTTGGGTTCCGGGAAACGAATGGATGTACCATTGGTGGTGGGGCGGGGGGTAGGCACTTGTGCAGTAAGGTGTATCCTATCCCTGGAGGTGTGGTCTATTTGGTGCTGAGATAATTACGAAAGCATAATAGGCGGTGGTAATCTATTGGTTCTATCGCTAATAGCTACTAATGCATAGAACTTGCTGCTTACCAAGGCGCAAGAACGAGTGAACTTAATGATGAATACCATGATATTTGAGTTAATTAGAACTTGACCCGAAACCGACACGAAGGTCAACATTTGACTCGACTTTTGAGTGATGTCGTACTAGTTAGGCCCTTCAGTTAAACTCACATGCCAATACAAAGTATTTCAGGCATTCCATGCGTAATCGAGATCACTTCAAACCCAACGGCGTTGAAAATATCTCCTGCCGCGCATGTACTGCAAAATTAGGAAGGCGCACAGGAAGTCTATTCTTACATCTCTGCTCGTACTCACGCCACTCGGTTCAGAAGTGAACGGTGCGTGACAGTTATAGTTCGTTTGCTATTTGTGATGGTCAACCGCCGTACCCTATTCTCCAGTGGCATAAGTTACTAGCTAGTCTGCTAAGATGGTGGCGGCCATATAATCTTTTTATCGTAGAGGACCGAGGAAATGCGCATTACGAACAAATCCCAATAGTCGTTCCATTATCTGTCTTATTAAAAGTTGGGATTAATTAGTAGAATTATATCCTGACTTTAAGATAGCGACACATGAAATATTTTATTGTTCCTTGGGACCCATTTAACAAGGACAACACTTCTCGCATTCACAAGCGGTATCGTAACATTCTACGACTACCCAACAAGAAAAAGAAACCCATACACAACTGTTTGAAGGGAAGATTCCTCATAATTGACTAGTGGGCATGCGCGTGCAAGCTTGCATCGGACGTACGACAACTAGCCATGTGTGAACCACAGTACACGTTCACTGCAATCATCCTCTTATATTGCCCGGGATTGTTGTTTAGCAAACGCTCCAACGCTATGGACCTCGCGAGCCACCTCAAGTCAATTTCAAAAGGAATGCTTCATGTTTCTCGTTAGTACTCCTTGTAGTGAGCATACGTACCACAGATTACGGTGAGCCCTAGGTGAAATGCTAAACGATTCATCTGCACTAAAGTAACACTCACTAACTTTGGATGAGTCTGCAGTTCTACCATCGCCACTATTTCGAATTAAGTTTCTTAGTTTATAGACATAGAACGATACTGGTGAAATAGTCTATGGCTCACTGAACTTTGAATTAACGGATCCTGATCAATCAGGTCCACTATACGGGTCTATTTCTGCCGTCGATTCATATATTGCTCTTATCCTTCTTGCAGCAGCTGGACGAAAGTTAGACCTCACACTTCTTTTAGCTAGAAGTCAAGACTCAAACACCCGCTGGCGTTATTGAAAGCTTTGGCCGAACACCCAATTCGTTCACCTGATAAGGTGTGTACTACACAACTACAGATAATCAATAACTGCATAGGTTATCGCGCATTAGGGGAAAAGACTTGCCATATCTGCCGTATACAGCGGGCTGTATATCGAACATATGGTACCGCTGACGCCTCTCTTCTTCTTCTTCCTGTTAGCCTCCTGGGCGTAATTTTACTTAACCCATCCTGCCTGTCCCAACAGCTACGCCACCCCAACTCATCACCCGAGCTATTGCCCGGCACAATCAAATGGCTCTGCAGAAATTTCTCAAACTTGGATGCTGGAGCGAACACACATTACTGGACAAGAATATGATTGATGGCCCCGAGCGACACAATACACTCTTCACCATAGGACTCGGCCACCACTGATTGGCTGGTTGAGCAATGCAGTTTGCACCATGATATTGTTGGCTGTGGGCTTCTTGTTACTGATCCGTCCAATCAGTTGGACTGTGGCTTGCGCTGTCGAGGAATATAGCTTTAATTATTTTATTTATCTGTGCCAAGTGCGAAATGTCGTCGGATTTGTACTGTCCAACTACTTGTATAGCCAACTGATGGAACAGCCGACTGATAACAGCCCAAAATTAATGTCACATCGCCAGCGCATTTGATATCGGTCTTTGCCACTTTTACTTGCAAGTATAGTCCAACCATTTGATACGCGGATAACACAAGGGATCAGTTTTACTCTCACACGTCCTCCGTGACAAGGTATGTGACGAGGAACGACCAGTTCTTCCTACCGGGTGATTGTAATGCACGCGCTATGCTAGCAACTGCCGTGTTAACAGGAGTAATCTAAGATAATGATATTGATGCAACCAGGGGGCATGATGATCGGATGCGCAAACTGTACACCACTCATGAGCAGCCGGTTTGCAGTGGACACGAGTGACATAACTAGTTGGACGTACCCAAGGAGTGATCTCCACTTGCTCAGTTGTCATCGCGCGCCCATGTGACATGCGCATGATACGTGTCTTGCTCGGAGCTGAGTTCGGCACTGATCACAATTGGGTTCTGATCAAATTGTACATCTACGTTTGTCGATCCAACCATTGCCTTCCTGCCGTGAATCCGCGTCGAAAATTCCATGTTCTTTCTCTAGGCACTGCTGACAACAGATGAATTTGGAGGATGCGATGACTACCCGCCTTGGCGGTATAGACTGTCTGGCATCAATTCAAGAGTTGTGACACAACATCTGCAAACGTGACGGCGGCCGACTAGGAAACAATCGGGCGCGCAAACCGTAGGCGGCCTGATTGCCTCGATGACAACAGTGCGACCATTGACGCATAGGTGTCATAGAAGAATGCGGCATTCGCTACACATGTGCGCGCCGTTACTGATGTAGTAGAGGAGAGTACGTTTCGCCAAATTCGACGGCGAGTGAGTCAAGTGCTCCGTTCTATCGATACTGCATGGTGGACGGAGAAGGTGGAGCAGATGGGATCCCATGCCGAACGCCGCAAACCTAAGAAATTCTTTGACTCATTGAGCGCGGTGTATGTGCACACCTTGCAACCACTGCGGATACTGATGAATGCTAATTCAGGTGCTGCCTCCGTACAGGTTTCGCGTATCATGTAGACAGAGGGAAAGCAATTTCCCTTGAACAACCGCTCGGAGATCCATTAGGTTTTTCGCATAGGACGTTAAAACAAATAGTGAAGACAGGTATTGCTGATACCCCGGCACTGCATGAAACAAAGTCGGTTGGACGACGCTCTCATTACTTAGCACTAGCTCACCATTCTTTTCCAGGGAAATACTGGGAATTTATCGATTATTGGAACTATCAAACCATGAGGAGTGCTGGACCACTGCATTAAATGCAAATTCATTTGTAGTGATTATGCACCCTACATGGGTGCAAAACGCGCATTGTTGACGTGACCTGCTTCTTTTAACAGTCGAAGTACTAACTGCAATTTTTCATTGAATTTTACGATGGCCCACCAGCTCACCCAAATGGTCCTGTAAAGTAGTGGTTCCTGATCCTTTTAAACTCACTGTTCATTATCCAATGCAACAAAAACTTCAGCGGAATACTGCCATAATTATTGAAAACGGAGGAACCCTCGTTGCTACGTGCTCTGCACCATTTGATGGAACGCAGGTGGTTTGAAAAACATGTGCTAGCTAGGCCGAAATATGCCATTATAATCTCTGCTGATGGGACGTGGAGCTGTCAGAACAGAGGTTTTACCTCATCTGACAGTACTAACCAAGTGTCAAACCACGCGGCGCAGGCAAGACGACCGACAGTATAGGGTAAACGAAGAGACAGTGTCAGACAGTCTGCCTCACACGACCGATGGACATGTACCTTATTAGAGCAGCGGGTTATCGTGAGGTTCAGGGCCAGTGCCGCGCAAGAGCATTGCACTTACATGTCATGGGTCACCTGGCCTAAGGTTGCCTCGAAAGCAAGCTATAAACCTGGCACATGGGAATGAAGTGCACTGTTCCCTTACGGACCACTGATCGATGGGTTTTCGGCATGGATCTCCAAATGACTCCATGGCATGGATATATACGCGCTTTTGTTGACTCTACAGCTTTTGGTAGTTCAATGATGTCCGGTAACACATCCGAGAGCATTTCGTAAGTGGAAGATATTGTGTAGTCGATCTGTTGTCTACGTAACTGATTAATGTGGTGAATGGAGGAAAAGGTCCAGTAGACGCCTGGTAAAGAACAACGCCTTTACTTTTACGTAACATTGCAGGTTGTCAGATTCGGCTTTGTATCGAACGTGTACACCGGCTTCTTTGGAACAAAACTCCTGCTCACTACTGACGCTAGTCCCGTTAAGTTACCTTCGGGCATATAGCATCAACCGTCGCAACGAGACTGGACCTTAACGTGGTGCGACGATTTGCGTACCTCATTGACCCATTGAGCTATACTGGGTGATGCCTCCGGGCACCTTGAGAGCTACTCCCAACATGGTTGGTCAACGGTGAGAGGTCAGACAAACTCAGTCTCCTGGTCCTCCACGTTTGGGGTTTGAAATGGGATGGCGTTCATTTCTGTAAAACTAAATCATTGCCACCTCCCCACTGCATTGCGGACAGGCGTTTGAGCCAAAGGCTTTGGATAAGGACCCTAATCGTCCTCGTGTCTAAGTGTGGGCGCCCTGGCAGTATCTCAGCCCACATACAACCATGACTTTTTCTTCAAACATCAACTTCATCCTGCATCAGCCGTCGCGCAGATTACCAAGGGTCGGCTTATCTAATGCATACAGCAGGGTGGATAAGCGAAAATATGCTACTGCTGGCGCCTCCCTTCTTTCTTTTCCACCATTTTCTCTTACTCCTATCCCGAGCCCCATTACTAACCTTCCTTCTATAATTCCCACCTTAACTGACAGTAACCGAAGTGCCAGTGGAGTATAACCATCTGCATCCATCTCGCGACACTCACCGGACGCTTATCGGCAACAGTCCCTTAAAAGGCCACGCTGTCCTGTTTCCATGGCGACATTCAACGTTCGCACTCTAAAACAAATAGGTCAACAGGCTGTACCCACACGCACCTTGGACACACTGGGTATTGATATGTGTTGTGTGTCCGAAAATAAGATAAATGCCCCTATAGGAGATTGTTGAATTAACTGCACTCGGCTTATCCTCTCGTCATTGGTTGCACGCATCCGGGGACGCCGATGCAGCACTCACGGGTCAAGCTGTTATAGGTATCATTCTAAGCTCCAAGACTGAGCCATCGTTGGTTGATTGGATTCCGGTGAACAGCCGTTTATATGCAGCCCGTTTGACGACATCAACTAAGGTTGATTCACGATGTAGTAAAAAACGCTTTTTGTTTGTGATTTCCGCTTATGCTCCCACCGACTGCAGTTCCAATGCTGTCAAGGACACATTCCATCACGAACTGAACGCGCTAGTACGCAGTGCTACTAGTCCAGATATTATAGTACTTGCAGGGCATATGAACGCACAAGTGGGGCATCTGAGCTCTTCAGAAGCTCAGCTGGGTAGTAATAACAGGCTTAGCTCCGAACGGACTGAAAACGGTGAGCGTCTGCTGCGAATGTGTGTGGAGCACCAGTTGTATCTTAGTAGTACTGCATTTAGGCACAGTGGGCACCGAAGTGCCACTTGGCGTTCTCCTGCAATTGGCCAGCGATGGACCCAAATTGACCACATAGCCAAAAATTACAGGTGGCGTGGTTCCATCCTGGATTGCCGCTCGTACTGGAGTACCTGTGTCGACTCTGACCATGCCTTGGTGCGCTGTCGTTTCTCCATGAACTTTACCAGGAGGCGCACCAAGTGTCTCCTACGATTGGCAACGGAGAAATTGTCTCAGTCCTCGGTCAGGCAAGCCTAACAAGAGGCATTACGCACCGAACGTGCACTCTCTTGTCCTAATGACACTGAGCTTCAGTGGAATATGATCTCGGCCGCCATGCACGACGCAGGAGCATCTGCTTGTGGCACTATCAATCGTCACCGCACCAGGCACTGGATATTCGAGAGGTCGGTGAACCTGTTGGATTCTAGAAGAAATCTCCCGCCTGGCTCTGAACACAATCAAACCGGCTATTAGAGGTGAACTAAAGCAGAGCCGACGTGCTGACAAGGAAGCCTGGTGGACCAGTAGAGCACAAGAAATGGAGGAGGCAGGAGCAGTAGGTTATTACCGCAAGCTCTTCCAGCTAATCCGCACCACTTATCCAGGAAAACCAGACGTCAGTCAGACAATCAGAGACAGAGCGGATGCACTGATACACAATAAAAAGCGCCGTATGGATCGTTGGGCGGAACACTTTCAAGATCAGTTCAGTTGGCCCCCTACTGCCGGATCTCTTCCTACTCAGAGGATGCAGGACGAGCCATGGACGGTTAGTTTAGAGCCTCCGTCGGAGGCCAAGGTCCGAAACGCGATCACAGCCCTCAATCGTTTTCCTGCTGCTGGCCCGAAGTACCTCCCACATGCACTATTCAATGATGGAGGTGAGATCCTCTGCAAAGCACTGACCCCCTTATTCGAACGTATCTGGAAGGAAGAGCGTGTCCCGGCTGATTAAAGTGATTCGATTAAAGTGGCAATATGCAAAAACGGCAGTCACACAGACTGTTATAACCACAGGGATATTAGCTTAACGCCAGCTGTGACAAAATTACTGGCCTCGATAGTCGTTCGTCACCTCTCTGTGGAACGGGAATCTCGGATTAGGGAAGAGCAGGCAGGTTTCCGCCCAGGACGTGGCTGTATAGACTATGCATTCATTCCGCGGGAGGTGCTAGAGCAGCGCCACGCATACCGCAGACCGACAATAGCTGTGTTCCTCGATTTCAAGAGTGCGTTCGATTCAATCGATCGATCGATTCTGTTCGAACTACTTGCGCGGAAATGTGTTCCCATGAAATATGTGAACATTTTACGTGCTCTATACTCGAACACTACAGGCCGCATCAGACTCCACGGTGTCCTGTCGGATAGCTTTCCGACCACAAGTGGCGTTCGTCAGGGTTGTCCGATTTCCTCATTTTTGTTCAATTTCGTCGTGGATTCTATCATGGAGTGTTCCCTTGCGGAATCTTACGATGTAGGCGTTGAAGTGCTGCCTGGTGAAAGGTTAGTTGATCTTGATTATGCGGACGATATCGTCTCGCTTTTCGACGATGTTGCGGGGGCACAATCAACACTGAATAGCCTGTCTAGAAGGGTCTTATTATTTGATATACGCTTTGCACCTTCAAAGTGTTGCTGCAGGACCACCAGCCACTTGGTAACCCCTTGACGCTTGCTAACGAGGAACAGACGGTAGATGCTCAATTCAGTTATCTTAACAGCTGCGTCAGCAACGATTGGTGCATAGGAACTCACGTCAGCTCACGCATTGCAAAGGTCAGAGATGCCTTCTTCAACCTGCGGCATCTCTGGCGACAGCAGGAAGTTTCCCACCGTCTGAAAAGCCGTGTACACAAGGCCACAGTGAGGGCCGTTCTGCTCTATGGTAGTGAGACCTGGCCGCTTCGGTCTGGAGACCCGAGGCGCCTTCAATTCTTTGAACATCGTTGTCTGCGAAGCACTACTGGAATCGGACGGCATCAGCGTGCCCGCAACGATGATGTGCGTAGGCGAATACTAAGTAGTGATAAACGTGCTGTCTCCTTAAAACAACAGACAGCACTGAATAGGTTGCGTTGGCTCGGGCACGTGCTACTTATGCCTGGTCACCGCATACCTAGGAGGGCCTTATTTAGCCTGCCAAGTGTAGGGTGACGCAAGCCTCGAGGTGGATAGAAGTTGACTTGGCAGCGGGAAATGACGTTACTGAAGACCAAACCGGAAGACAATTGTCCGTTTCATCTTGCAAGTTGGAGTCCACGTGATTCGCCTTGTGCTCGGCTCGAGACTTTACAGAACATAGCTTGCAGTAGACACCAGTAGCGCGTCTGCTTCTCTCTCCTAATTGGATTGCCTGTTTAAAGTGTGTTTGGTGCAGAGTTATCTGCGGGGTAATGGCTGATTGTGAAGCGTGGCAGTGAAAGCCGTAAGGTAGCTGTCACGCTGATGCCGCCTTATCTGTGCACCATAGCCAGCTGTTTGTGACGGTATGTTGTCTACACAAGGTGTAGGCACCTTGAACCTGAATGTTTACTTAGGGCATTAAGGTTTTCAGGTAAGTTCGCCCCCTCTCCCTCTTCTTATTCCTTATTTCATAGCTCCTCATGGTTGTATGGCAGCGAAGCATCAGTTCAAATGGCTGGTGTACTGCTGTTGATGATGATGATGGAAGAGTGTGTCTCACATCCGAATATGGTTTGGGCTGGGGATATGCCAATTGTTGCAGCAGGGAAACGCGTATTACGGTAGATTAACAAGAAAAGCTGCGCAATCTCATCTGTCGGTCCTTCCTGCCGCAGCTTTAGAATTGAGCGCTTATAGGTATTCTCGAATCTTTCTGATTGTCGTTTTAGACTACAGAACTGCCAGAAGTGACCGGAAGCGTTTGGTGCGGTTGCGCCGACAAAAAGTACACATTCCCTCAGAGTTAAATTATGAACCGTCATAGGAGTACAAGGTGCTCTGTGAGCCGAACTGTGCAAATAACTGTTCTACTTTTCTTTCCCTGACCACTGAACTTATCGCATTCATCGGGTGCACTTTCGGTCAGTTGGTGTATATATCAACTACAATTCAAATACTGGCTTTTCACTGAATGAGTCAGATAAAGGTGAATACTTTATCAAGGCTTGGAGGCTGGCATCCAGGATTGGATGATTTTGCTAGGAAATTTCGCTACTATATGTGGTGGCACACTTTTGAATGGTACTATCTATAAAAGGTCAGTATATGTAACTTCTGGCTAGAGCATTCATCGTCAATATACCGGGATAATGAAGGTGCAAACGATCCAAAACCTTTACGTTCAAGGATTTCGGAACTGTGATGCTTTCCCGAGCATAACTGGATGATAGACCAGTGTCAAACGAGTTGGTCCCACAGTAAAAACGGTGAAGGCATGTCTCAGTCATCCGGGTTGGCTAATTTATTTCTAACAGGATCAATGTTTTGCATGGTGGTCAAGTTTGCTATGTTCCTGAATGTCCACAGATGTATGCAGTATTGCTCTGAATGAAGCAAATATGCGTTGTTTCACGTTCGATTCCAGGGCCACTGACGATATCATCTAGCCTTCTTCGATGTGCGCGTCAGTTCGAGATTGCCCAACGGCGTAGCTGAACTCAGCGGTTGTCATGTGGGCTATATTGAAGTTAGATCCGGGAAACGTTGTCGCTCAAGTTGGGAAACCATTCGCCGCGTAGACTGCTATGCAAACTTTTGCAGCAAATACTGGCTTAGGGCTAGTTTCCAGTTCAAGTTCTCTACCGCGCAACATGCGATGAAACTTTCGGACAGAAAAAGTTAGTGGGTATGCTTCTAGGTTGGACATCGTTTCCAGCTCCAGTGCCCAGCAATCATTGTTGTAGTCCGTTGGAAGATATCAAAGTAGGTTGCTTCATGAAGTGCTCCAGGATCTGGTGGGTTTTCTGCTTGCTAGCGTTCTCCCCTCAAAAAGCCACAAATTTCTATTTAACAACACTGCGACTTGGCGCATGTTACGCGCCACTAACTAATTTCACGGCCCCCTACCACGCATTGGCAAATTGACCGATACCGCATTTCACAAGTTCTGTGCATATATCCCGCTCATATATCTACATGTAATTTTTTAAACAGTGACAGGCCACTATTCTTGGTCCTCGTGCTTCACTCAGTTGACCTGCACTGTGCACAACCTCATCGGATCAATTCCTCACTAACACATGCTCCACTTCAATGATATCTGTAAGTATTATCTTAACATCACATTCATTTCGAACTAGTTCGCCTGCGGAATTCTGATTATGTGTGCCTAGACGTGCCTCGATATGCTCGAGGAGAAGCTTCATTTATTCCTTGGGCCATGTGGGATGACCTAAGTGACTACCTCTGTATTACTCATGCTTTTGCACCTACTCATTATGCAGTTTTATACAGCAATGCATTACTCTTGTCATGCCCAAAAGGCGTGCCTCGCTTTGTTTAGGATAAATATGTAAGTACTTCTTTCTTTATAACTAGTACGATCCGCTGTTTGTTTATGGTTGTCGCGTATGCCCTCACCGACTGCAGGTTTGATGCTGCTGTAGGTACCGTCACCACGAACTGAACCGGTTGATTCGCCGTGTTAGTATTCACATACGGTTGCTATTGCAAGTGATATGAATGCGCAAGTGGTTTATCTGGAACAGTTAATGCTCAGCGAGGTTATAAGTATGGATTTAACATCGGCTGGATGGATAACGACGAGCGTCTGTTGTGAACGCGGGGCAGAGAACTGGGTGATTCTTACTAGCACCGCTTTTATGAAAATAGGACGCTTAAGTGCTGCTTTACATCTCTCAGTAGCTGACCAGCGATGAGTTTAAATAGATAACGGTGCCAAAAGTTAAAAATGACGTGGGTCCGTCCTGAGTTGTTAGCATACAGGAATGACTTGGCGTTCACAATTCTTGGTCGTTTTCGGACTACTGGTCATGATTTCCTTACATGTAATCTGTTTGATGTTGGTGATGAGGTTCGTTGTAATGCACTAACCCACGTGTTTGAACACGTATGGAAGGAAGAAACCACCCCAGTCAACCGGAGTGAATTGGTCGTAGCGGTCATATACCAGAAGGGTCGTCGCACTGACTGTTAACCACAGCGCTATTAGCCAAAACCCTGTAGTGAGAGAATTATAGGCATGAAACCTTTTCTCTCCACTCACTTGGGAACAGGAACCTCGGATTATGAAAAAGCCAGCCGGTTTCTGTCCAGGATTTGGCTGAAAAGACATGTTCACTGTGTGCAAAGTGCTAGGACAGCGCCTAACATGTCGCAGACCGACAATTTCTCTGATGCTGGATTACAAGGGTGCGTTCGACTCAGTCGATCAGTCCATTCTGTTCGAGGTACTTGTGTCAAAACATGTTCTCGTGATTCATATGCTTTGTAATCTGACAACGCGGGTCGTGGCATGGTCCACGGTAATCGGTCGGATGTCTTTGCGATAGTATGTGACGTTCGTCAGGCTAGTACAAATTCCGCACATTTTCAACTTGTTCGGGGACGTCACCACGGAGGTTTCCTTTGCGGGATCTACGATGAAGGCGTTTAGGTGCTAAATGGTAACAAGCTAGTTGAGCTGGAATATGCAGACGATATTGCCTTGCTGGTTGACGATAGTGGACTAAACAAGATTGCCGAAATACTCCCTCTAAAATAGTGTCGTTATTTGGCATGTGATTCGCAGATTCGAAGTATGGTGTTGTTGTAGGACCACCAGCCGCAGTATGACCCTTTAACTCTTGAGAGCTAGGACCTGAGGAGCCTCGGCCCTCAAGTATTTGATAATCGCTGCCTGCTAGGTGTTGTTGCCGGCGGATGGCACCGACGTGGCGGCAAGGATGATGTGTCTAGTCGAGTACTAGACAGTAATAATCATGCTAGATCCTCAGAACAACAGAGAATACTGAATAAGTTGCTTTGGCTGCGGCCATAGTTTGCCTAGCACGGCTTAGTTTAGATTGCGTGACGTAGAGTCGTTCAAGGCTCTAGTTGGGCAAAGTTGACTCGGCAACAGGAAATCAATTCACTGGGTACAAATCAGAATGCTGTTGGTCCGTCCAGCCTTTTAGGCTGGAGTCCAAGAGGCTTGCCGTGTACATGACGTGAAACTTTGCCGGGCATGGAACGTGGTCAGAATCACTGTTGCGTATGCTGTTGTCTCCTAGTCCGTCTGCCTTTTAGACTGTCTGATACTGAGTATTCTGCGGGGTGGTAACAGATGATTGTGACGCAGGACACTGAAAGCCACAAGGAAGTGTTTTGTAAATGCCTCCTTAGCTTGGTACAGTAGCCAACTTATGGTTACGGAATTTTGTTGACAAGATATAGGCTCCCTAACCTTAAATATTTGCTTAAAAGATAAGGGTTACACACGTAGTCCTTTCCCTTAATTCCCTAAGACAATGTGACTGTGCAATGGAATTGTTGGCGGCTGTATTGTGCACCTAACTAAACTGAGTCACTTTCCATTTCAGGAAGCCTCTCCAGGCAATGCGCTCATGAATCCTAACCAAGCAACAAAGAGGACACAGATGCCTAGCGCTGTTTTTGTTTCCCCCTGACCTGCCTTACGCGTAGCTGCCTTGACAACGTGTCCACGCCAAAACCTTTGGTGTGCCGTCAGCAGGATGCGTTCCGCCGTGCATGTTACTGTATGTTAGCTCCACTGCGTCTCCTCAGATCGGGTTCCCGTCCACCGCAGTTACTCAGGTAACCTAGTTTACATAGTTTACGGTATTTTTTCGGCACTTCAGTACATTTCACTGATCTATTGTGAGCCAATTCTTGCGTGCTTGATAAGTGATTAAGAGAGCTTCCTGAACATATATTACAGTTGGAGGGTCAATTTTGGACTACACGTTGTGTGATTGGATTGCGACACGCAATCTCAAAGTGGACCGCGGCTCTCATCGAAACTGTTCTCTCGGGGAAGCACCATGGTTACATTTTAGCTCCTACCGTTTTTGCTATTCATCTACTCGCGAACAAGTTGTATAGCAGCTGACCAGAACCAGAATATCAGCGGTTAATATATTGTATACGATCCACATAACGCCAGCCAGATTAGAACTCTTCAAAATCCTCACTCGCCCCATTTTGGAATGTTGAAGTATCCTTTGTGCCAGCAAGAGAAAAGTATGCAGGGGTCATATACCAAAAATCTGCTCAGCAAAATTTCTAGTGTAAACGGTCGAGAGCGCTGCCAACAATTCCAGCTCGGTCCGCTTTGGCTACGAGGATTGAGGCATAACCACATATTTCTTTAAAACATAATTCATACAAAACCTCCACTATTACTGCTTTCCTTAGATATACAGCATAGTTGGACAAGGAAGCTACGAAATAAATTGTTTACCCTGAGTGTACCCAGGTGGGGGAAAAACCTGCGGTCCAAATTTGTCCTTATGAGATACACTGTTCCATGGAATATGCTGTCAGTTACAACTCAATTTTGTTCGAGCGCAACGGCATTTCACTTTAAGCTCTATAATGACCTAAATTTGAACACGATTATGATGCTGTTCGGCTTTAAGAGATCACTTTGTTAAAAGTCGGTCCTTCAGGGACAAAACGTATATTCTGCAAACAAAAGGACCAGGCGAAACGCAGGCAGAGGGCGAGTGAAACATGTAGGTATATACAGCTAGTTGGATCCACAATTAACAACGTTTGTGAATGCATGACATTTTTCCTTTGATTCAGTCAAACAAACTCACTCCAATGCGTCC